>OY740796.1:15436055-16182138 GCA_963514005.1 Raja brachyura
TGATTCCACTCTGAATTTTCGCTCTAGTTTCTCTCTCTCCTCTCTGATTTCTCGCTCTCTGATATCTGTCCCTCTATCTGATTTCTCTGATTTATCTCTCTGATTTCTCTCTCTTTCTCTCTGATTCATTTGATTCCTCTCTTTCTCTTTGATTTCTATTTCTCCCTGATTTCTCTCTCTGATTTCACTCTGGCTCTTTTTTCACCCTGGCTCTGATTTCTCTCTCTGATTTCTCTCTCCATGATTTCTCTCTCTCTGATTTCTCTCTCTGATTTCTCTCTCTGATTTCTCTCTCTGATTTCTCTCTCTGATTTCTCTCTCTGATTTCTCTCTCTGATTTCTCTCTCTGATTTCTCTCTCTGATTTCTCTCTCTGATTTCTCTCTCTGATTTCTCTCTCTGATTTCTCTCTCTGATTTCTCTCTCTGATTTCTCTCTCTGATTTCTCTCTCTGATTTCTCTCTCTGATTTCTCTCTCTGATTTCTCTCCCTGATTTCTCTCCCTGATTCTCTCCCTGATCCTCTCTCTGATCCTCTCTCTGCTCTGATTTCTCCCCCTGATTTCTCTCTGATTTCTCTCCCTCTGATTTCTTGCTCTAATTTATCTCCCTGATTCCTCATTGATTTCTCCCTCTCTCTGATCTCTCTGTCTCTCTGATTTTTTGCTCTGATTTCTCTCTTTGATTTATCTCTCTGTGGTTTCTCTCTCTCTTTCTCTCTGATTCCTCTCTAATTCATTTGATTCCTCTCTCTGATTCCTCTCTCTGATTCCTCTCTCTGATTCCTCTCTCTGATTCCTCTCTCTGATTCCTCTCTCTGATTCCTCTCTCTGATTCCTCTCTCTGATTCCTCTCTCTGATTCCTCTCTGTTTCCCCTCTGATTTGTCTCTTTCTCTGATTTGTCTCTTTCTCTGATTTGTCTCTTTCTCTGATTTGTCTCTTTCTCTGATTTGTCTCTATCTCTGATTTGTCTCTATCTCTGATTTGTCTCTATCTCTGATTTGTCTCTATCTCTGATTTGTCTCTTTCTCTGATTTGTCTCTTTCTCTGATTTGTCTCTTTCTCTGATTTGTCTCTTTCTCTGATTTGTCTCTTTCTCTGATTTGTCTCTTTCTCTGATTTGTCTTTCTCTGATTTTTCTCTTTCTCTGATTTTTCTCTTTCTCTGATTTCTCACTCTCTCTGATTTCTCTCTATGATATTGCTCTGATCTCTCCCTGAACCCCCTCTCTCCGATCTCACTCTCTCTGCTCTGATTTCTCTCTTTGATTTCCCTCTGTCTCTGATTTTTTTTTCTCTGTAATTTCTGATCTCTAATTTCTTTGATTTTGTTATTCCCTCTCTGGTTTCTCTTTTTCTCTCACTCTGATTTCTCTCTCTCTCTCTCTAATTTTGCTCTCTCTCCTCTCTCTCTCTCTCTGATTTACCTCTGCCTGATTTACCTCTGCCTGATTTACCTCTCTCTCTCCTCTCTCTCTCTCTCTCTCTCTCTCTCTCTCTCTCTCTCTCTCTCTCTCTCTCTCTCTCTCTCTCTCTCTCTCTCTCTCTCTCTCTCTCTCTCTCTCTCTCTCTCTCTCTCTCTCTCTCTCTCTCTCTCTCTCTCTCTCTCTCTCTCTCTCTCGCGCATTACGTCAGTGAGTTGTTTATTTGTCATGTGGATCGGAACAATGAAAGTAACTTGTGCCTTTGCAGGCACATTACAGGCACCATCTTTATTTAGAAAGCTGATAATTTATTGTACATTTATTTCTTGTTGCGTTAAAGAGAACTTTGAAAAAACAAACTTTGAAATAGATATTGAATTCTGATATCCTTATGGCAGACTAACACAATAACAAGAATAAATAAACGTGCAATAAATTGGTGCCATTCTATGCAAACCTCACTCTAGTGCAAAAATCTGAAGTATGTGGAGCCACCACAGTACTATGAAGTCACTAGTGGTTCATTTTTATTGTTGTGCAGGGTGGTTGAAGAATCTGATAGTTAATGGTTAGAAACTATTCTTGACCTGGAGGTAACGTTACTCAGGTTTTTGTACCATCTTCCAATGGTAGTAATGAGAAGAAAGCTTGGCCAGGGTAGTGTTGGTCTTTAATGATATTAGCCATCCTTTTGAGGCAGCACATCCTATAGATTCCTTTGATGGTAGGGAGGTCCATACCTGTGAGGGAATAACAATGTTCACCACAAACTGCAATGATCCTCATTCTTGAGCATTCGAATTATCGATAAATCCAATAAATATTCTCTCCATTGTACACCTGTAGAATTTCGATAGAGTATTCGGCGACATTCTGAATCTCCTCAAACTTCTGAGGAATGGAGGGATATAAAGCATGTACAAGTAGAGGAGATTAGTTGAACGGCAGCATGTTTGGTGAAGCGCCTGTTCCCGTTTAAAGGTGAAGAATTGAGGAAAGATGTGCAATTTCTAAGCTTTTGGTACAAGGAGAAAACATTGGTGGTAGAAGTGAGTTTGAGAACTTGCTTTCAAAGTACTAAAGTGCTAGTAAGAATGAATGTATTGTATGGTGCATATATAACTTCAGTCCGTATCAGTGGCAATGAGATAATAGTAATAGAAATATGTCATAGTGTGCGGAAACAGGCCTTTTTACTTGATAGGTATTTGGGTAGGAAAGTAGTAGAGGGACATAATTCTTGAAACTGAAGGGTATTGGATCTGAAACATTCATTAATTTGCCAGAGATCTGCTGAATGTTGCCAGCATTTCTGATTTAATTTCAGTTATCCAGTGTCTGCAGTAGTTTTGATTTCTATAATTCTTGAACTTTGAATCACTTAATCCTGAGTTGGGAATGTAGCTATGTCAGTTTGCTATTCGGTTAGTGAACTGCTCAGATTGATACTCTGTTCCAAACTGATCAGCTCTTTAACATGCAGACCTAATTACCTGTGCAGTAGGACTCAGCAAAGTATACATACGAAAGTTAATCATTCTGAACAATTGCTCTTGATGCTCTCATAAATGTATTGGTAAATGTTTCCTGTCATGAGTCATTTATTAATTTTATAGGCATGAATGATTAAATACTTATAGAAAGGAGACACTTGTATTGTGTGTTGTAAGTGCCCCCGGTGAACTGGAGCATCCAAACAGTTGCTTGAAATGGCAGAGAGACCATATTGCTCAAACCAAGTAATGCTGCAATATATCAGATACATATTATTCAAAAAGATACAAAAGATTTGGAAATAGAAATAAAACAATATTTGGCAACTTGAATAACGGTTTGAAATACTTTAGTTTAGATTCCATGAAATATTTTTTCCGAACAAAAATGTTGAGTATAAATGCAATTGACAACATCACTTGCAGTTAATTTTCTTATCTTGGTGCAGATATAATATATCCTTGGTTTCATAGATACTCAGTTTGGTTGAATCTGAAATTATTAACAAGCCAATTCTATACATACATCAGTGCATTAATAACGCATTGATGGCTGTGCAACCTTGCTCCTTTTAGGTCAACTTAATACAAGTAGAATGCGTTGTCATATTTTGAATTGCCACCTGTTTAATTACAATGACTAAACTCATTTGAATTTTATACAGGATTTATTTACATTTGTAGAGACCCAAGAGTCTAGCTGCTTGCTCGCTGACCTGATTTGCTCCCAAAATAGAATCCAAGTACTGTCAATGGTATGCTGTACGTTTGAGACTGTATAGTCCTGCTTGCACTTTGGGGATTGGCCTACATTTGTCCCACTATGCAACAGAATGCTGGTTTACGGATTTAGGGCTATTGTTCTGTACTATGCTAACAGTAAATAATATCAGCAATTCCTGTTAATTAAATTATAACTTTTTCATACATTTTTATTACAATTAAGGGAAAATTTGAATCGAAGCAAATTACTGTTAGTTTTATAACAATTAACTTTCTAAATGACCGCTTATTCCTTTATTTTCCTGCCCAGTATCCATTTTGGAATTTCAGCCAGATCTCTTCCTCCCAATTCTGCGCTTATCTTGTATAACCTTGTGGAGTATTATATTAAATTGTCATTAAATGTAATTTAAATACATTCCAACCATTGGTTTCCCTACATCCATTCAGCTCAACTCACTCTAGCTCTAGATTTGTGAAATATGATTTCAATACATCTCTATAACCTTGCTCAATCCCATTTCCTATCCTTCCTTCAGCACGGTCATGTTAACCTTTTGTACTCCATAATCCTTGTCCCTCTGTGCCAGCAATTGAACATTTAACCGTGGGCAGAACAAACTGGCTGGAATTTTTTTTTCCTCTGAATCACTGTAAAAGTTCACTTCAATCCATTTCTTGGCCTGAGTTGTGGTTACTCATTTTAATTGCTCCTGGCTCAACATTTGTTTCCTGTTCATCGTCTGACAAGTGTATGAGGCTTATTTGCTCTCAAAGATATTATATAAAATACATTATTGGTAGAAAATTGACAAAATTGAGACCAAAAATATATTAAAAAGAAATAAAACTATTATCGAGTTCAAATGAGCATTTCAAAAATCTGCAAGGACTCATCTTGCAGTGTTATTTTTCAAGCCCCAATGGATTTGGCTTTGTGGCTATTAAAATAAATGTTCTGTCTGTAGATACCCTTGCATCCAAGTTGTGTACTTTAAATTACGTTTATCCATTTTTCTGCACTTTGTATTACAAATCAAATTATTAAATAATTGATATCCTTGGCAGAAAATTGACAAGTGTTAGCTGTTCAGGAAAAAAGAAAATGTGGGGATTTTTAAATCTCATTGCTCTAGCAAATATTATTGGTTGCAGGAAATCTTTGTACATTTTCCACTTGATGAGTGCAGGGTAGTGACCTGTTCCATAAACCAATCACTTAATCTTTACTGTAAATGTCAGTAGAACTAGTCTATTATGAAGGCAGATAGCAGGTTATAGTTTGAGCGACTGGAATGACCTGGTGATTGAACCCCAATGTCATAGTGTGAATATTGATGGAGAATAGATCTGCTCCAAGACATTTTGCTGTATGACTCCACCGAGCCTACTTGGCTATCAGAATATTGACTGTATTTTTCCACTGTGAGTTAAGATTATAGGAGATGTATCTTTAGGCAGATATTGTACTTGTTGCTTGCATTGTAACAGTCTTCTTTAAAGGCTGAATGAAATGAATGTAAATTTGATTTTCAATTCCACATGAAGAGGACAGAAATTTGCAATTTGCACCACCAAATAACATTTGGGTGCCCAAAGCACAGATTTAGCTTCTCAATGGCAATAAATAAAATACAGTAACTTGTTGTCTACCTTTGTTAGGTTAGACAATTTGTAAAAGCGCATCCTTGCTAGAAGTCATAATCTGATTGACATGGATCCTCCATGTTTGCACCAACCTTCATATCTTTGCATTATTGTTAGCACACTTACGCATTCGCATTTCTACTCAAAACCTGTAGGAATAGTCTAGTAAAACAAAGGAATTGTTTCCTGATGCATCAATTCAAAAAACGTAATTGTAAATGGAAAGGCAGTGCATTTCTGACAGTGACAAGTTGTTATGTGTCACAACAATATTTCTAACAACTTCAGGATTGACAAATTTAAGCATCCATTTGTTAAGAATAGATCTGAAGAAAATATATATTTCCAGCAGCCACTTTGAAACTCATTTTGAATATTCTCAGTCAGGTTAAGTCAATTTCTACTATTAGGATACTATTGTTTTGAATGTATTTTGGCTTGCTTGATATTGTGGAACAATATGGAAGGTTGTGGAACAATATGGAAGGTTGTATAAAATAAATTCCTTGTTACTCGTTGAAACATTTTTCTGAGAGATCAATTTTAGCGCGGCTGCTTGGACTGTCAGTGTAGGAGCTTCAATACTTCCTTTTTAAGTAATGATATTTTAAACTTTTTTTCTTTTTGAAAGCAACTCCAAAGCAGTGAAATGCCCATCTCACCTTCCAGTCAATGTTAATAGCTTTGCCTGCGATCATTTGGGATTGTATAATGTAAATGTGCTCACAATTAGAAGCAGACCAGAAAATGAAGGGATGCATTATTTAAATCAAAGTGCAATGCACGTTTTTATTGAAGGTATCCGTTTGGCTCACACTGCAGTGGAAATGCAAGTATTTACAAGCGTTTGGCAGGAATTTGTTTTAACCTGCATATACCTTTCCTGTTGAATTTCTCGCATTGCCCTTTACTGATGTCTATAACAAACTGTTTCACTGGATTCATAAGGCAGATTTACATTCAGGAGTTTTCTGTGAATTAGTTTTTTACTGGATGATTGAAGGAAAGTAAAAAATAATGTCACACATTCATATGTTGGTGACGCTGCAAGTCGGCTGCCCTGCCAGCAGCATGTTTGTTATTTTGACTTTTTTTGTTTTTTTTGGTGTGTCCAAATGTTAGTTTAGGTGGTTCTTTGTATGTCTTGTGTAGGGGGTGGTGGGGGGGAGAAAGGGGAAACCGATTTTGGTCACCTCCTCGACGGAGAGGGGACTTTTTCCATGTCGCCTCCCTCGCGGCTAACAGTATGGATTGGAGCGGCCTTTCCCGGAGTCGGGCCCGGAGCTTCAGCAGCGGGCGCAGCGTGGACTTTTCCATCGTGGAGCGGGCGAACCCTTACCGGGGGTCGCCAGAGAGGAGTGCTCCGATCGCTGGCCTGGTAACTTTGACATCATGGGGCTGTGGTCTGCGGAGCTTCTAGCCGTAGACGTGGAGAGGGCTTACCATCTGGAGTCTGGCATCCCTTTCCGGGGATCACCATAGAAGAGCTCCGACTGCCGGCCTGCGGCCTATAACATCGTGAAGTCGCGGTCTCCCTTATGGAAGTTCCAATTCGGGCACTCCAAGCCATGGAGTATGTTTGACCATCCCGACGTCGGGAGTATTGATCATCCCGACGAGAGGGCCTGTACATCCGGCCGTCCATAGCAGCGACTACGGAGGGTTTATGGCCTCGACCACGGATGAACAAAGGAGGAGGACTGACTGAGCTTTGTTGCCTTCTACTACAGTGAAGAATGTTTGTGTTAAATTCTATTGTGTATTGTGTGTTCTTTATTTAAGTGTATCGCTGCTGGCACATTCATTTCACAATTCCTTCGTATTCACGGCTCAAATTTAAGTGTCATAGCCAAGGGTCTGAATACTTATGTAAATGTAATATTTCAGTTATTTCTTTTTAATTACTTTGCAAAAAATTCTAAACAGCTGTTTTCGCTTCTTCATTCTGGGGCATTGTGTGTAGATTGATGATAAAAACAAATAATTTAATCCATTTTAAAATAAGGCTGCAACGTAACAAAATGTGGAAAAAGTGAAGGTTTGAATACTTTCTGAATGCACTGTAAACAGCGCACTTGGATTGTTGGGTTGTATGTGGGTGTTGAGGCAGAAGCAATAATATGAAAGCGATTTAGGCGAGTTAGAAAAATTGCATAAAGAGAAAGAATATAAGCCATGAAGTGGGTTTATCATGAATTATTTTTATTGTATAAATGGGCATATCACAAATATGTTGGACTGAATTACCACTGAACAAGTTGGATGTGTCAATGAACTGGTTCTTTGCTAAATTGCTTTGCCTATAAGATAGACAATTTTGGGTATAAGTAGTAAAGTATAACTATTTGCTAGCAGTAAGAGCTGCATTGAAAAATACATTATATTGAACTGCCGTTATTTTGAGTAAGCCAGTTCTTTTTCTTCATTTGTGCCAGTGACTGGTAACATATTTCAACAAGTGCAAAGCCTACAATATGCAGCTGATTAAAAGAAATATGAACTTTTGCAATAGCAGTCTGCCTTTTTTAAATGACACCACTGCAGTAATTTAGGTCATTGTAAATTGTGGCTGCTGTGGGCAATCTAAGTGTTTGATTACCCAGTGATTTTTGTGGCACATTTTTAAGATTTTCTTATGCTTCGCTTCGCTCCTTTCTGTCGCGGTTGTAAAATAGCACGCCACTTGAAATACTTAAATTAAGAACAAAAATAAGATCATGATACAGCCAGAAATCTAACTAAGTAGCATCTGTAGCAGTGTGTCTTTAACATAAGTATAGGTTTGTGCCAGTAAGAGGAACTGCACCCTCTAATTAAATTCACTGAGCCTTAAAATATTTGACACTTGGTGGTGGTTGAACAATTTGTCAAAATGCATGTAGCAGTTCTTTTTAAAGAAAATTGTTATTCTAATCTCCTCCTAATGTTTCCAGGGCCATAATTGTTCAGTTGTCTCCTCCAACAGCTAGGGGAGGAAAGAGAATTTGCCATTGAGGATTCTCAATGTTATTTTTCTTTTACAAAAGCTTAAATTGGATTATAATTTACCGTATTTCCCGGCAATGAAGACGCTATTTATTTACCCAAAAATAAGGCACGAAAATTTACCTGCATCTTGGAGGCCGAAGGTTAGGTTGTTAGCCAAGAAAGATAGACTTGGCTATCCCTCAAGAATTATGTTGCTGTACTGAGGGAAGCAGCTGTGAAAGGACAGCGCAGTGTGTGGGTGGGTGGGGGGGGGGGGGGGGGGGGAAGAAGGGGAGAAGAGTACCTTTCACAGAGTGTGGGGAGTCTGGCCCGGGTCAGCACGGGCAGGAATGTTGAGAAGGAGGGGGTCGGGGATCTTGCCAATAACTCACTCACTCACCGCTCTATGATATTTGCTCTTGAAAGACACAGACCGGGCAGTGATTGCCATGCAGTGACACCTAGCGCAGCAAGTGAGGCCATGTCCTGCTCCCGGCGGCAGTTGGAATTTAAGGATTTGCGGGAAGCGGTTGACATGAGTGAGGCCGGTGAGCGGCAGGAGAGAGGTGTACAGATGGAGAGCACTGCCAGATGTGAAAGGGCTGGCAGAAGGCACTGAGGTGGCAGCCGGTTCCGCTGTCCAGCCGCTTGGAGCCACCTGAGCTACTTCCCTCCCCGGCCACAATGCGGTGGTTCCGCACTCGGAATGCCGCGGCAGCGGTGAATCAGTGAGTTGCTGGCATGATCCCCGACCCCCTCCTCAACGCTCCTGCCCCGCTGACCCAGGCCAGACTCCCCCTCACACCGTGGAAGGAACACTCCCCCCAATTGGTCCCTTGAACTAGTATTATCATTCAATAAGATCACAACTGATTCAACTTGTCCTAGTGTGCTCCCGTTTTTCCAACCATCTCTTCACCTGCCCTCACCCTCCACCCCACACCCATTTAGTCATTCAGAATGGAGGAGATCTGGAAGCCTTGGAAAAAATGAATGACTTTTTTTATTTTTTTTGAGCGTGAGAAATTCTATGTCCCGCCAGCCTTTTTTCAAATTCAGCAACTCAAAATGGGGGTGCGTCTTCGATGCAGGTGCGCCTTCATTGCCGGGAAATATGGTAATTGTTGTAGAATTCCAACTTGTAATTTTGTTTTGAATACGTTTGTTATGGTTTGTTATGCTATGAATCGATGAGAATCAGGAGAGGTGACCGGTGGTTAATAAGCTTTAAAAAAAATTATATTTACTATGAAATGGACTTTAACAGTAATCTTCAGGAGTTTAAACACACGATTTGCTTGTCGAAATGCATGTCTATATCGCAGCATAGTAACGAACTGGACCATTGTGGAGTCTTTTAGATTCTGTGGATGTTGTATGAGAATAATCATTTGATTCTCGAATGTGGGTTTCAAATTTATTCTTTGTATGTAATGGGAATTTTGAAGTAGACGAAAAAATATTTCTCATACGCCACTCAATTTTGATTTGTCACGGGGAACATATTGGTTGACAAAATCTGAATCCATATTTGAGTGGAAGAGCAACAATCGAGTTATCATTTAAGGTGTTTTTAAATTCATTATTCTCCATAATAATTAGCTTTGTGATCTCAACTGTGCTCTAATGGGAAATGAAAGCAAAGCATTCTCGAAAGAGGGGGAAAACTGATCAGTAGCCCCAGGTAATTGCATTATCCGGTTTTAAGCAAGCATCATCAGGGACCTGAGAGAGAAGCTCCAGATCATTCTCCCTTATGTGTGATAAGACTTGTGCGGGGCACTAAGGAAGGAATAATAATGTATCTTGGCTTTTTTAAAAACTCTATTGAAGCCAGTGGATGTCCCTATTAAAATAAAAAAGATGGACATCAAATGTTGTTTATTTTAATTAATAGGACTGAAATTAATTTTGAACCTTTTGGCGCCTGCTTGACTAAGTATCTTTAGTCTTTGCATTGTAAATATTTGAATTACCTTGATTTTCAGAAAATGCTTTGAATCTCCAGATTTTAACAAAGGAGTTATTGATCCCAAAATCATTTATAAGAACTTTATATGTATGATGCTGTGAATATATGCAAACAACCATATTTGTTCTGAGAGCTTTGGTTTGGTTTGAGTTCCACTCATTCAAATAAAAATCAATATAGTTTTGACCTGATACCCATTCAGATTGCTTCTTTTCTGTATGTATTGGAAGGAATCAATACCTTCCTGCATTCTGATTTAGATGAATTAAATCTTGAATACAATGCAATCAAATGGTGACATGTTAATTCCACGGAGACATACAAAATCTAAATATTTGCATTGAGCATGTTGGGCAACATCTGTTGACTGATTAAAGATTATTGATCTGAAACATGAATCCCGTTTCCCCACCCTCCATCTAGATGCTGCCTGCCCAAATACATTTTTAGCATTTTCTGTTTTTATTTAAAATCTTCATCTTCCTTCCATTTTCCATCTTGTGAAATTGTTCCTTGTGAAGATTATCTTAAGTAAGCTTTGCACTTTTAGTTTGCATCACCCACTGTCATCGCAATCTGACAGTAATAAAATCTTTATTATTATCTTACAGTAATAATGATCTTGCAGATCGTAGCTAGTTTGGTCAATAGTGGAACCTAGCTGTTAGTGAAATACACTGTGCCTTGCAGCTATTGTATTCAACTATATTGAACACTATTTTGAAGAAGCACTGAAGGAGGTTCTCTTTCTGATGTTTGATTTGGTGCCATTGGACTTCATGGAGTCCAGAGTTTTAGTTGAGGATTTGCAAATCCTTTCTCTCCCAATTAGAATCCCATGGCCTAACTCCATGTATAGAAGTTGGGCTAGATGGGAGATTACTCCCAACAAAATATTGGAATTTTGGACAAGCCAGATTGTGGCCTGCCAACCCACCTGTTTCAGTAGAAATGCCACATTTTCACATTGATATTTGGGTTGAGTGTGGGGGAAACTTCAAGTGCTCTGGTTCACGTTAACTTCAGAACAATGGTGGCCAGGCCCTTGTTTTACATCTAAGCTGATTGTGTTCCTGATGATCACTGTGCTACTCTGAGGGCTATCTTGAGGTGGAGCAGAATACAAGGATATTCATGCAAAAGTATTAGATCAAAACAATAAATATATTTTTTTTATTATCTGGCTCAGTAAGCAGTAAAATATTTCCAACAGTTTATTTTGGTGTTCAATGTTCAAACATGTATGAGCAATCAAATCAAATTGCTAGTTTGTGTACAGATATGACTAATTGATGAGCAAACTAAAGGTATCTAAAGGTAGATAAGAGAATGTTTGATAGAATCTGCTACATGTCCAAATGGTGTGTTGCTTTCTCTGAAGATAATTTTATTCACATAATTATCTAATTGAAAAATTATCACTGAAATGCAAAAATCATGTCCTCACCTTAATACTTACAGAACCATTCTGACAAGAGTGTGCTTCTGCAACCATGTGTAATTTGCAGAGCTAAAGGCTACACAGTCGCATTTGTTTTTAAATTGATGCTTTTATTAAAAAGTAAATCTTGCTTAAAGGCGATGCAATCAAATAAGGCATTGTGTCTGTGCAGCCTTTACAGCAGGAACTGTAATAATTCATGATCAATGTTCACCAGTTTGTGAGTGACACAAAGTCAAATATAAGTTCCTCTACCTTCTCCTTTAGCAAACTGTCTATGATATAATCAGCTAAATTGTCACTGGAATGTCCAGATATCCATCCCATACCTCTCCAAGTTAAACACTCAGAAGCATCAAACACGATGTAGGCAGTAGGGAGTCCAGTTTGTATTGTGCCTGGAAATAACTTGCAGACATATCGAGATTAACTGCTCCAGGGAGAGACAAGCGGACAGAATCTTGGTGTAAATGTAATATGACCAGGAATTGCCTTTAGTGTTCCTGTTTCATTATTGTCACCTCATTGGAAAAAACCTGCTTATGCAGTGAACAGTTTCCTTTACACTTCTGGTAAAGATAGACCAATAAAGCAAGAGCAATTTCATGAAATGCAAAGTATCATGTCTCTGGTATTGTGATTGTTTCTTGTCTCCCTCTCATTCTTAGTCAATATAATCTAATGGCGGCCATCACTTCTGGAACTATTTATCACCCCAACTAGTATATAAAAGACATTTCCCTAGGATGTCACCGGGATTGAGATGTGTTTCTCCTTTCCTTCAATGCAGCTACACAACATTAACACAAAAGCAATGAACACGGTTCCTTTATTAAAATGCCTCCAAAATGCCGTACCAATCAATACAATGGCAATGTATGTTACTTAAAAAGTAGTGTTCTCTGTTTATTACATGCCGATTTTACATATTGGAAACTACTCCTCATTTGTTCTAAATGAGATTATTTTGCGATTATTGTTCAATATCAAGTCTTGAGTTAATCATGATGCCCTTCAGCCAAAAGTCAAGCTGAAGCTTTCATTTATAGAACTTGAATATCGTCCATCCCAGGACAATGACTCCAATCCTCTCCCTGACTATTCAATCAAATTAAATAGCAATGTTGAAAAGTACCCCAGCTGCTGAAATTCATAGCTAACATATGGTAATTAATGTCACAGCTGTGTGAAGCCTTGAACAATTACGCCCACTGTTGTAAATAAAGTTACTAATAAAGTTAATATAAACAAGGCATAACGATTTTATTCTGTTAATGTGCAAATCTGCAAAGTTTGTGATTGCCTGAAGCAATTCCGTTGAGACCCTACAGAGAGTTTAAGTACAGAATGTTTCATTATATGTCTGAAGACTTGTAAATTATTAAGTCTCTAAGACTGTAACTTTATTTTATGGGCTGTATTGAACACCGTATATCACGAGCATCTATTTACTGTGGTTGTTCTGCTGCTAGATTATCATTATAAATTAATCTTTTTGTTGACTCTGAAAAGCTCGCAGATCAAATGTTATTGAAGGACAAAGTAAAGTGTTGGCATTCTCTTTATCTTGGAGCTTATCATTTGGTGTTGTTTGTGTCAGGAATGTGTGATATAATGCAGGCAGTTACCCAATGCATTAAGATATTTTTCCAAAGCATTCTTGTTTATTTCATCTATATTGTAATTTTTTTAGTCCCTCTACAAATTTCCATTGACATAAAGGATTGCAGTTCTTGGCTGCTTTTGTTGCACAATTTATAGTTCCATAGTTTTCATCGTAAATGATTCAGACAGTTAACATTCTTAAATGGGAATCCAGAAGTGTCTGATAGGCATATTAACAGTAAAAGGGTATTTCATGGCAGAGTGGTGCCTATTAAGGACAAAATGAAAACTTGTACTCCTAAGGTATCAAATAGGTACAGAGAACATTGAACTGTACAGCACAGGAACAGGCACTTTTTGGCCCACAATTTCAATGGTGAACATGATGTCAGGTTAAATTAATCTCTTGCACATAATTCATATCCCTCCATTAGCTGCCCATCTAATAGCCTCGTATATGCCACTATTGTATATGCCTCCATCACCACTTCTGTTCGAGGCACCCACCACTCAATATGTTCAACTCCATTGAATTTTGCGCCGCTGTCCTTAAAGCTATGCTGCCTAGTCTTTGACATTTCCACGCTGGTAAAAAGGTTCTGGTTGTCTACATATCTACGTCTCTCATAATTTTCTGTTTGTCCATCAGGTCTTTCCTCTGCCTCTGACACTTCAGGTTGTACAACCACGCTTTATAGCCAGTTCCCTCTAATCCAGTCAACGTTCTAGTAAACCTCCCCAGAGCCTCCACATCATCCCTGTAATGGGGAGACCAGAACTACACAATTAACCAAAGTCCTATAAATCTGCAACATGACTTCAACACTCTAATGCTCAGTACGCCAACTGATGAAGGCAAGAGCACCACACACTTTCTTTATCATTCAATCTACTTCTATTGCAATTTTCATGGTCTATGTTCTTGGACCCCAAGATCTTTCTGTACCTCAATTTTGTTAAGGGTTTTGTTATTGATTATATATTTTGATTATATATTTTCCCTTAACACTTGATCTTCCAAAGTGTAACACCTTACAGTTGCTCAGATTAAATTCCATCTGCCATTTCTCTGCCCACTTCTGTAATGAATCTTATGAACTGCTGTATACTTTGACATCCATGTTTATGTCCAAGTCATTTATATATATCTCACACCACAGAGGTGCCAGCACAGTTCCCTGCGGAACTCCACTGGTCACAGACCTCCAGTCAGAATAACACACTTCTACCACCTCCCTCTGTCTTTAATGAGTATGCATTTTCTAAATCCAAATATCTAGGTCACCTTGTATCCCATGCATCTTACTCCTCTGGATCAGCCTACAGTGATGGACTTTATCAACTGTCTTACTAAATTCCGTGCCGATGACATCCACCACCTTGCCCTCATCAATCATCTTTATCACCTCCTCAAAAAAAACTCAATCCAGTTCATATGACATGACCTGGTTCGCACAAAGCCATACTGACTGACCCTAATTAGCTAATTCTCTTCTAAATTAGAGTAAATCCTATCCTGATGAGTCTTCTCCAATAGCATCCTAACCACTGGAGTATCACTATTTTGCTTTTTAAACAAGAAACAACATTGGCTACTCTCCTGTCCTCCAATACATTGTCTGTGGCTAGTTAAGATATATAGATCTTTGTCAAGGCCCCTGTAGTCTCCTCTTTTGTCCCTCTCAAAAAGTTGGGATAGATATCATTAGGTCCTGGGAATTCATCCAGCTTAATGTTCTTCAAGAGCCCCAACAGCACCACCTCTTTGATCTTAAACTTCCCTAGTACATTCCCTGCTTTGATCTCACTGTTCTCCATTCTTCTTGATGAATACAGAAGACTAGAGAATGTTCTTTCCTTGCCCAAAGAAAGGCAGTAATAATAAACACAACAACTACATGTGAGATAATTTGACCTCGGTGTGGAGGAGCGTTTAGAATCATTCATTAGTGACGGAGCTTATAATTACCTGGAGGAAAATGGATTAAGGCATTTCAACATGTATTTGTTAAGGACAACTCATGCATTGCAATTTGATAGAACATTTTGATGAGGTAATGTAGTCAATGTGATGTACATGGACTTCCAGAAGGCTTTTGTTAGATGCTGCTTAAACGGTTGATCAGCAAAGTTGAAGCATGGGATGAAGGGATGTTGACAGCACGGGTACTGAATTGGCTCTATAATGGGTAGTATAGTGTCGTGGTGTTTGGTACTTTTCCTGATTGGATAAAGGTGAATAGTGGCATTCATTGGGGATTGCGGTTAGGACCTTTGCTTTTTTGATCTATAATGATGACCTAAACTTGGGAACAACTGAATTTACCCATGATGTAAACCCTAGTAGTGGTGTGAACTGCAAAGAGGCCAATGATAAGTTGTGAGAGAATAGAAATACACTGGTAGAATGAATGGGCAGATGTGTAGAATACAAAGTTAATGCGGCGACATGTGAGGTAAAACAAGTGATGTAGGAGCAGAGAGACATGGGGTGAAGGTTCACAAGTCATTGAAAGTTGAAGAAATGGTTGAGAAGGCAATTAATAAGTAAATCTTAGCATTGAATGTAAATGTAGGACAGTCATGCCGATTCTTTCTATAACACTGGTCGGATCTCACTTTGAGTTCTTGTAGAGGATTTCCAAATCCTCACTCTCCTTTTTGAATTCCTTTGGCCCAACTACATGTATGGGACGGGCAGATTGGAGATTGCTCCCAACAAGATATTGCAATTTAAGACAAATAGCCCAAAAACCTGTTTCAATCAGGACGTCCTGGTCTCCGTTTCTGTGAACAATGCCACCCAGAATGCTATGTTCACATTAATAATGGGGATGGGCATGGCAGATATTGAGCGTCTTCTTACAGTAAAAAGTGGAGGCACTGGAGAGGGTACAGAGGAGATTTACAGGGATTATTGTTGGCATCAAGGTCTAAAAATTACAAGGTAAATTGAAGTCACTGTGACATTTTTCACAAAGAAGAGATGGCTGAGGAGAGATAGTTGGAACGCACAAAGTCCTTGTTATCCATTGACTTGTTGCTAACTATAGTACATTCCTCCAGAGCATTTTTTTTTTTGTAGCATCAGCAAATCCTGTTTGCAGTAAAATAGAATACTTTTGATGTGCTGTGTTGGCAGGTAATAAAATATCAATATTTGTGTGTTTCCAATTTGAGAACGGAAATACCAGTGGGATTAAGAACAAGAATAGATTTGCAGCCTGAGCCTGTGTCCGGAGCGATTGTTCATTTCAACTTATTCTGTCAAATGAAGCCTATGAGTTGAAGCACATAAGCAAGTTGTTATATCCATGGAGTGGGTTGATTGCTGTATGTTATTGCATCTTCAGTGTCATTGCCAGAAATCTTATTGGTATCTACATTTTTTTTCCCCCATTACCTCCAGGAAGTTCATGCTCTATCCCTTTTGAGCAATGAGGACTTTGTATCCCTAAAATGATGAGGGGTCTACACAAGTTGAATAGTGGGAGGCTGTCCCTGTCGAAGGAGAGATCAAGGACTAAAGATCATGTGTATAAACTAATTTCGCGTGACATGAGGAAAACACTTACAGAGAGTGTGTGGTTGACATTTGGAATGCAATGTCTAAAAATGTGGTGGAAGCAAGTTCCGTATGTCCTCCACAAGGGAGTTGAAAACATGTGCAATAATGCAGAAAGGTCTGGAAAGCAGAACTAGAGAGTTGTTGTGGTAGAGAACCAGTCCAGGTACAATGGCTAACCAACCTCCTCCGCTGTTATAATCACTCTATGATACCATGATTTTATTTGATGGAAGTTGTAAAATATGTTGGAAATCCAGTGTTCAGTGAACAATTCTGTCATCTATATTACTAAAAGTCTGACCTTGACCACTTTCTGTTGTTCTGTATATTGATTTCCAGAAAAAACGCTGCCACTTACCGCTGTGATTTTTGGCCATCTTACTCAGTCCCACTCCGCTGCGCAGGACAAGACGATTTTTCCCATCGATTTAAAATAAAAGAGTTATTAGTGTTTAAAAAATGTTGAGATTCTCTCTCCTGAAGTCCACGATCCTTCCGGAGGGACTATAAAACCCGGAAGTGTTGAGTGCCTCAGTCAGTCTCTGCAAGATGGGGGAGGCAGAGGGTCACATCTCTCAATCTGAGCTGTGAATAACACTGAACACATGACTACTAAACTGAGAGTGGTTTTACCGAACTGTCAGTGCCCTTAATGTGGTTTGAAAATATAGTTTGGAAATACTAAAGCTGTGTGGCCTTTGCTTTGGAAATGCTAAAGCTGTGTTGTCTTTGGTTTTGAAATGCTAAAGCTGTGTTGCCTTTGGTTTGCAAATGCTAAAGCTGTGTTGCCTTTGGTTTGCAAATGCTAAAGTTGCCTTGCCTAATTAAAGTTGCCTTGACTAATTAAAGTTGCCTTGCCTAATTAAAGTTGCCTTGCCTAATTAAAGTTGCCTTGCCTAATTAAAGTTGCCTTGATTAATTAAAGTTGCCTTGCCTTCTAGATAATTAAAAGTCTAATCTTGACCACTTCCTGTATGCGCTTTATATTGATTTTAGAAAAAACACTACCACGTACGGCTGTGATGTTTTGTCCATCTTACTCAGAGTCCCCCTTCGCTCATCAGGTGCCGAGGATTTTTCCCCATCAATGAAAAATAAAAGAGTTATTAGTGTTTTAAAAATGTTGAGATTCTCTCCCCTGTCAATCATGCCATGCAGGCCACGCCCCTCTGGTGGGAGGGGGGAGGGACTATAAAACCCAGAAGTGTGGGCGTGGCTCAGTCTCTGCAAGAAGGAGGAGGGAGATGTCACAACTCGCTGTCTTTAGTGGCCTTGCACCCTGCTTGAAATGGTATGAAACTGCACTTGAATTTGGTGGCCTTGCACCCTGCTTGAAGTGGTAAGAAACTGCACTTGAATTTGGTGGCCTTGCACCCTGCTTGAAATGGAATTTCAAGGCATAGCCGTGAGTCAACTGCCAGCCCACCAGCCGCGAGTGAGTGAGCTGCCAGCACAACAGGTTTGAGTGACTGAGCCGCCGGCCCAAAAATCCATTTGGCCCATGATGTCCATACTAGCCCTCTTTCAGCCCACAACACCCAATCAAGCGCTCCAGAAAGCCCCCACCCCCCGCCCCATTGGCCACCAATATTGGAATTGATGGAGGGGTGGAATATTGCGTTGGGGGACAAGCCCTCCCATGTGATCGTCCATCATTATATCCCTCGTGTGCATTGAATGATGATACTTTATTGTCACGTACCTAGGTACAGTAAAATTGTTTCTGCATAGAATGTGCACAAGAGTAGTCACAATGGTGAGGCCAAAGTTACAAAAAGTTCCCTTCATGGTGGGTATTCCTCTGTTTGCCAATCTGAATGAAGATCCATGCCCTTGATGTACATATGACAGACAGTTGTTAGAGCTGGAAGAAACAGGAATTCAGCAAAACATTTAGAAGCTCAGTGATGCAGCTGCATGTGAATGATCGCTGCTTTCTAAGTAATGCCTATCAGATGGATTTTTATTTTCATGTATTATGAACTGTTGTAATATTATCGTCACTGTGTCCTATATTTCACTATTTTGTATAAACACATTGGAGTAATTGACAAGGATGTATCGCCAAAAGAAATATTAGACTTTATTTTAACAATAGTGCATCTATCTTATTTTGAATGGAGTACCTTAGTGAAGTGACAATTATTCTTTAATAATTGTATTATTTTGTTGGTATAAATCTGGGAGCAGAGTTTTGACCTGACTGAGCATCTAAGGAGTCTTCTTCTTGCATATGGCCTAAAGTTGTAGGACAACTTGTTCTATTTGATCTTATTTGATTGTGCACGGCAAGTTGATTGGATTTGTCGAAACAGGGCGAACCACGTTAAGGTTACAATCTTCCACCCAATCTAAGGAGTGAGATGACCATGACCAGAACAACAATGAAACTAAGAAGAATACCTTTTCCATTTTTTAAGATATCTTACCACACAGATGTCTGAGTGGTTTTAAAGAAGAAAGACAAAGTTCATTGAAGTGTTCAAGCCACATGAACAATGGTTTATCATGCTAATGCCGTGCCAATCCAATTTGAAGAAGTGATATTCTGTAGAATTAATCACATGAGCACTTTTAAGATAGACTGGTGTTATTATGTCTGTTGGCCTGGTATGCATTCACACAGCACTTTCTTAGAATAGGCCCTTTAGCCCACAATATCTGTGTGGAACATGATGCCAAGTTAAACTAATCTCATTTGTCTGCACATGATCCTTATCCCTCCTTTCCCTACATATTCATGTGCCGATCCAAAAGCTTCTTGAACACTGCTATCGTATCATATTCGTGAATTTTATTTGAACCTGAAAAAGGTTTGAGGCAGAAATCAAAGATGCACTTTAAACCCCTACCAATATTAAACGCACACACGCTTTACATCCATTTAATGCTTATTACCATGTAAGTGGTTGGCTGTCTTGTGAACTGAGGTTTTTGTGTCCTACTCTGAAGAAGCAATTTATTCTTTACAATATGATTTCTTGAACAGTGTATACTTCTACTTTGCTTCTGGGGGGTGGGAAACATTGCCAGGTGGGTTTTCCATCATTTTGCTCCAAGCAATTATGCAGAAATGTCTTTGTGCGGTCTACAAAAGGGACGTGACAACCTGAGACGAAACTTGTAATTTTTGCAGCAAAGTAGTAATTGCAAGAGTCCCTCGTGCATGGCGTGATTACCTTTTCGTTTTCTCATAAAAAAAGCAGGACAACAAGCATAATTGTTAGTTTTTATAAAGTGTAGAGGTGCGACACATCTTTTTAAGGTACTCTGGTCTTCATTGTTAGTGGATTCAATGTACAAATGTACTGTAAACTCAATGGCTGAATATAGTGGTTGAAGAATCTAAAGTGCCAATGGAGATGGATAGTTCCATCATATTTGTAGCAACACAGTTAACAGGTATTGTTGATTCACCGCTGTTCACTTTCTAGTTCTGGTCTATTGAAGGCAATGCATTAGCATGGTGTCGTTATAACAACAAGTTAGATCCAATTTATGGCCACATCTTTAATAGAATTGCTGCTGACATTCTGCTGTGTGCAAAACCCATTGGACTGATCCATAATTTACCCCAGAACTGCTCTGTGGCTACATTTGTTACAGAAAAAATCACCTTCCTTATCTTAACCTGCTACTTGTTAACAGAAATGTGTAGTACCGAAGCCACTATTCAAATAAGTTGGATGCAGAGGACTTGTTCTTGCACCCTTTCATTTGAGTTGGGTGGTGACCCCCTCAGATGAAGTTGTGCTGAAGTCTGACTCTCCTGGATAATCCTGACAGACTTTAATTACAGACAAAGCTTTCAAATCAAATATCGTTAAAACTAAAAAATTGAACTAAAACATTAAAAACTCAAGACCTTAAATAATTAAAAGTACAAAGGTAAGAAATAAATTACTTATTAAAAAAGTGACGGCTCCGTTTTGCCTGCTAATCTATGGGCCTAGAACAATCACATCCATTTGAAATGAAAGGATTCTGATGTTATGGCATATCTGAATAAATTGTACCTGATTTGGAATTAGAGTGGACATAGGTTATGTCCCATTGTGGAATCAGTAGACATTGGTTCGGCTTGGACATCTGTCATTGGCAACGCACAGGTGCGTGTGGCACAGTGGTGCAGCGCCAGAAGCACAGGTTTGCTCCTGACCTTGGGTACCGTTTGTGCGGTGTTTGCACTTTCTCCCCTTGACCGTGTGGGTTTCCTCTTGGTGCCCCGCCTTCCTCCTGCAACCCAAAGATGTGGAGGTCTGTAGGTTAATTAGCCTCTGTAAACTGCCCTGAATGCCTAGGGAGCCGATGAGAGAGTGGGGTAATATAGAACTAATTAAGGGGTACAATGACTGTAATACAACACAAGGGATGTACACTGATGTAACTTACAGTACCGCTAATAAATAAAGATATAAAAAAAAACTAGTGGTCGGCTGGGAGTCAGTGGGCAGAAAGGCTTGTTTCCATGCTGATTCTCTGGCTAAATAAAAATGAAAGTTAAAGTTTTCAATTTGCTACCCTTGATTCTAGCCAGCAAGATTAATCTCAATATTTCACTGGCCTGATTTAGCAGTCAGCAATGACACGATGGAGCTAGTCATTGAACTAAAAAAAAAGTCCACATAGAACTGGCTACTGGCATCAACTTCCCCTTTTCCAAAAAACATTTACTGGAGTAATTCAGCAGGACAGGCAGCATCTCTGAAGAGAAGGAATGGTTGACCCTACTGTTTCTAGAGAGAGAGAGAGAGAGAGCACATTGTGTCCACTAGTGTTCTCAAATACATCAAAGGGACTGAAGCATGTCATTCATCTCTGAGACAACATTTTAAGTTATATTTTTCTTCTCCATTTTCCAATCATTTCTGGATTTAAAATAAATTCAATGTTCCCTTAAGTATATGCACAGATGAATTCATTAATTGAGATATTGGGACATGTGCTGCTATGCCGAGAAGGTATTTTGAATTAGCATCTCATCTTTCTTAATGACAAATATGAGATGGGAACTCTTTGATTATCTGAGGGAAGGATTGCTCCAGTCTCGACCCAAAACATCACCCATTCCTTCTCTCAAGAGATGCTGCCTGACCCGCTGAGTTACTCCAGCATTTTGTGTCTACCTTTGGTTTAAACCGGCATCTGCAGTTCCTTCCTACAGAGTTAATGTCTGATGTCAGTCAGAGGATCCCTGCAGTCCAGCAATTGTGATGTCATCAGGCTTGGTGCACAGCTTGAAGAATTGTTTTTTTCTGCATTGAAGAATTCTCGCAGCAAACAAAGACATTAATGTATAATTTACAGATTGTATTTCAAATGTTTGATGGAGTATGAAATAAAGATGAGAAAATACAAAAGATGGCTGAGATAACCATTTTTGGGTTAATTTGTTATAATTGGTAGAATAACATTTATAAAATAGTTTTAAATAGTATACTTTTAATAGTATGAAATAGTATTTTACTGATAGTTTGCTAATAGAGTCATAGGGTGACACAGCATGGAAACAGGCCCTTCGTCCCAACTCGCCCAATGGCCAACATGTCCCTGCTACACTATTCCCACTAACCATGTCCTAGCCATGTACCTGTCTAACGTTTTCTTAAATGTTGGGATAGTCCCTGCCTCAACTGCCTCCTCTGGCAACTTGTTCCATACCCCTGCCACTCGGTGTGGGAAAGGTACCCCTCAGATTCCTATTAAATCTTTCCCCTTTCACCTTAAACCCATGTCGTCTTCTCCTCGATTTGCCTACTCTGGGCAAGAGACTCTGTGCATCTACCTGAACTATTCCTCTCATGATTTTATACACCTCTATAAGATAATGAAATAATTATGTGGGAGTTTATCATTGCAAAATCGGTTATACTTCATGCAGCAAGGCAGAATATTTTCATGTGTTCTTCACAATAGGAACAGCTGTACAAACCAGAATTTTTTGTGAAATTATGCTGGAAACCTTCAACTGGTCAGACAGCATTTGTGGAAAGAATCAATCAATGTTTCAGGTCTGGGGACCCTTCATTGGACCAGGAGTTGAAAGGTCTTTGGGCCTGACATGTCAATTTTTTTCTCGCTTCCCACTGATTATCTGTCCTACTGTGCTTCCAGCATATTTGTTTTTTATTTCAAGTTTCCAACATGCACAGTTTTTTGATTTTATGATTTTGTTTTTCATCAGTTCACTGTTTTTATTTTTCACTGCAGTGGCGATGGATAAAATATAGTGCAGCTTATGAAAGAACACTTAATCACTGCCATCAGCTTCATGGATTTCCCATAAATTATGCAAGCGTGGAAATCCTGAAATTGCTTCCTGTTTCATTGTGGTATGCAAATGCTGATGGTTTCACCATCATTATTAATTCAAATTCCATTTCAAGGTTTTATAGTAAGTTGTCTCTCTGTAGCTGTGAATAAGGATACTTTTGTGCTCCCTGTTACTATGCTGCCTGGTGTGCAGAGATACAGCCTTGAATCAAAAATCGATATTTGGTTATGTTTCAAGGCATATCTTAGGTTACATTTTATTGCTTTTCTTTGTGGAAGCATATCAAGATAAAAACATGCAAGCATCTATCTTAAACAAAGTAAAATACCAAAACATTTTAGGGTCGATTTTCTTGTCCAGCATTTTTTTTTCTATCATAGCAGATTATTTTTTTTACCTTATCTTGCTATGATACCTACTGAGACTGGATGTTACTCCGGATTCGGTTAATTTAAATGGCATACATGAGTATCAGCTGGGTCTCCCTTTTTGGACCCACTGCATGTTCCATTTGAGGTACCTCCTGTAGCTTGTTGGGGCCAATTAGCATTTTGCTTTGCCATCAAATGCTGTGTAGTTGTGATTATTTCCACTCACAAAATGCAGCTCTGCCATTCTCTTATTTAAATTAAGACCACCGAGGCTTAAAATAAGTTGTTGGTTATCTCTTTACAAATCCTTAGAGTAAAGAAACAAATTGAATAATTCCTTAATATCAGGATTAAATTCTTTCAAGGTGCATGGTTGGCTAATGCTATTTTTGTAAACTAAAATATTCCTCAATTACTTCCTCCAGAATACTTAGGCTTGAGTACATACAATCTCAAGCTTTATAAAGACATTTGGACAGGTACATGGTTACATTAATTGAATGGAAGATACAGCATGGAAACAGGCTCTTCCGCTCATGGAGTCTTTACTGACATTTGATTATCCTAGTTCTATGTTATCCCACATTCGCATCCACTCCCTACCCTAGGGGCAATTCACAGAAGCTTACTAATTACGAAAGGAAATCCGCACAGTCATGAAGAACGTGCAAACTTCATGCAGCCATCACCAGAAGTCAGGATCAAACCCACTTATCTGGCGATGTGAGGCAGCAGCTTTATCAATTGTGCCACTGTGCCGATAGGAAAGGGTGAGAGGAATAAAGGCCGAACACAGGACTAACTTAGTTTATTTTGATGTGAAAGTTATGAAATTGTATTATTTTTGCAGAAAGGAGACAACTGTTCACCCCAACGTGTCTATGCCACGTGTAATAGAGGTACCCAACCTAATCCTACCTTCCATTACTTTGTTTCAATCAAGAAAGTCAAGAAAAAGTCAAGTGTGTTTAATTGTCACTAGACTAAGTGGGACCCATTGGGTCCCATGTTCACAATGGAGGACTGATCCCCCGATGCAATAATCCACCTCTCCACCAATTCCAATATTGCTGGGTGGGGGCTTTCTGGAGCACTAGTATGGGTGTTGTGGGCCGAATGGATTCTTGGACTCACCGTTCAGTCACTCATGGCTGGTGGGCTGACAGCTTAGTCACTCAGACCTGGTAGGCTGGCAGCTCAGTCACTCAGGACTGGTGAGCTGGCAGATGAGTCACTCAGGGCTGGTGGGCTGCTAGTTCACTCATGGCTATTCCGTGAAATTCTATTTCAAGCAGACTGCCGGCCACCAAATTCAATTTCATAGCATTTCAAGCAGAGTGCAGGCCACCAAATTGCCAAACAACTCATTGCATTGTCATTAAGGGCTAACAAATCATTTATTGCAAGTACATTGCAGACTCACAGTTCAGTTGATTCACAGCTTAGAATCACAGTTGTCGACTCTCCCTTGCGAGTCCACAAAGTTGGAGGGGATGATGGTGTTGAATGCCGAGCTGTAGTCGATGAAAAAACAGTCTGATGTACATGTTCTTATTGTCTAAGCAGTTCATTGCAGAGTGGAGAGCCTTCTGTAGCTTTCTAGGTACACCTCCAGGCATTTTTTAAGTGCAGGGAAGATAACAGGCAGCAAGTTACATATCCTCATCTGCTTTGTGAAAAAATGTTTATCTCGTCTCGAAGCTTCCTACAATCCAACCGAGCCCCTGATAATTGTGTACATATCAATTATGTCTCGTGTTAACCTTCCCTATTCCAAACGAAACAACTCCAGTCTATCCAATTGTCAACACACTCAAAATGTATGACCTTTTTAGCAATGTAGATGTGACAGAGGTCTTTTTCAGCAGAAAGAAATGAATCCAAACTATAGTATAAAATTAGAACAATGGTTTTGTGGTTGATGATGGTTTTATTAAATATCAAAATATCACGCGAGTCATAACATTCTTCAGACATAGTACTCAGCGCATTATGGATTCCGATGGAGGAGGGAAGGAAACGTCCCAGAGTAAGTTAAGAGATTTGGATGTCATATTTTAAGCTCAAGATAGTAAACTAAAATGGCCTTAAAACCACAAGGTCTTAAAGATGATGCTTTAACAATTAATATTGAGTTTTACATTGGTGTAAGTTTAAACCTTAATTCTAAACCTTTTCCAATCGGTCTCTGATCTGAATGGACAAACTCTAGACTCATGAAAAAGACAGGCAGGAAACCAGTACATAATCTAATGGCCCTGTTGTATATCAACATTGTTCAATTCTGTGAGGAAATCTCTTTGCCATGATGCAGAAAAAAAACGAGGCAATTCACAAGGGGTGAAAAAAGCTGAAAGGAATGAAATACGTTCCTGTAGTCCACAGAGGCAGGACACCCCCATTACATCGTAAACCTGTCATCCCAATTTGAACAGGTACAGTGAAACATAATTCTTTAAACAATCAATCATTTTGTCTCAAACGTCAGGAGCTCGATGTGATAGGAACGCTCATAATATCTAACCTTGTTGCATGTTTGAATATCTCTTGGGTTTCAATAACCTAGCGAAGTCGAATAGCTAAACTAATTTTAATTATTTTATTACCTGGACAACTCATATCCACCATGCATGCGATCCTGCGTTTAATGAGAGATTATACATTCAGCTTGCCATGTGAGAGCAATTAGAGGGCTAAATCCATATGCTACAATTGTGATACACTGAATGAAATTTGTACTTACACGGTCTCCTAGTTCTTCAGGATTAGTTTTGAAGTGCTATGGTGACTGTAAAACAGGCAGATTCTATTATATTTATTCACAGTAGGAGTGTAGCAGCAGAAAGTAACAGAACGTAAGTGATCTGTTTCTTTGTTAACTTTGGTCATGTAATGTTGGATCAATACATTAGGCTGTCTTCCAAAGCTGGAAGTGCTTGCATTCAAATCACTCTAGAGATTTATCAGCTAAAAGACAACAATTCAACACGAAAAGAAGAGGGAGGTTTAGTTGAAACAAATGCAAGAGATGCTCAGCAATATCATCGAGATGGAAGTTGTGGTTTGTTCTGCTTCATGCCAAACAAAATTGTATAGTGTCCAATTGAGATAAACTATTTGACCCAGTTGGTCTAAGATTGGCCATGCTTCACATGAATTTAATCTCACCTCTCCTACACTAGTCCTAAAGTCATTTTATAGAATCATTACAGCACAGAACTGGGCCGTTCGGTTCAACTCGTCTATACCACTCAAGATGCCCATCTAAGCTGGTTCTGTTTGCTTGTGTTTCAACAATATCCCTCTAAACCTTTCCTATCCATCTACACGTTCAAATGCCTTGTAAATGTTATTGTACCTGCCGCAACCATTTCCTCCACCAGCTTGTTTTATTTGTACCACTGTTTGTGTGAAAATGCCCCTGGATTCCTTTTAAATCTTCTCCCTCACACCTTTTGCCCCATAGTTCTTGATTCCCAAATCCTAGGGAAAAATTGCGTGCATTCACCCTATTTTGTCCCTAATGAGTTTATATACCTTTATAAGATCACCATTTAGTCTCCTCCGTTCCAAGGAATATGGTCCTTGCATGCCCATCCTCTCCGTATAACTCAGTCCCTAGAGACGTGGCAACACCCTTGTTAATATTGTTTTGCCATTTTTCGGGAAGCTGGGTGACCAAAGCTGAACATAACATCCCAGGGTACTCGATGCCCTGATTAATAAATACCAGCATGCCCTAAGCTGCCTTCACCACTCTGTCTCCTTTCAGGGAACTATGTACTTGTATTCCTAGGTCCCTCTGATCTACAATTCTCCTTAGGACCTCCCGGTTCACTCTGAAACTCCTACCCTGTATTGAGTTCACAAAATGGCACACCCACATTTAACCCATTTATATGCCATTTGCCAATCCTCAGCCCATTTATCCAGCTGATCACAATTCCAATGCAGTTCTTCATAATCATCTGCGCTGTCTACGAGACCATACAAGTGTCGTATGCAAATTTACTAACCAAGTCATACACATTGTCACCCAAATTATTGATATAGTTGTCCAATAATGACCCCGGAGGGACCTCATTATTCACAGGCTTCCAATCTGTTCCTGGATTCCATGCGATCGAACCTTCCAGAGCAGCTTACTTTATCAAAGAGGGTACACAAAGAGTGCTGGAGAAACTCAGCGGGTGCAGCAGCATCTATGGAGCGAAGGAGATAGGCAACGTTTCGGGCCGAACCCTTGAAGAAGGTTCGGCCCGAAACGTTGCCTATCTCCTTCGCTCCATTGATGCTGCTGCACCCGCTGAGTTTCTCCAGCATTTTGTGTACCCTCGATTTTCCAGCATCTGCAGTTCCTTCTTTAACACTTATTACTTTATCAAAGACATTGCTGAAGTCCATATAGACAATGGTTATGGTCCTCCCCTCATCAACCTGCTCAGATACTTCCTCAAGAAATGCAATCAAATTCGTGAGGCATAATCTCCCCTGCACAAGGGCTGACTATATCTTTTTCAACCCCAGTCTTTCCAAATATATGTATATCCTCTCCCCCATATAGTCTTCTCCATTAACTTACCTGCCACAGATATTATGCTGACTGGTCTTTAGATCCCATGTTTTTCTTTGCGCCCTTCTTAGACACAGCATTCGCCACCCTCCTTTGATTACCTTTTTAATTTCTTCCATATAATTCTCACTTGCCTCTGATGTTTGAGGTCCTAATTCACAAATGCTAGGCTACTTTTGCAATGCAGTGCTGATGGAGATGCCATCATTTAAATGAAGTGCGAAATTGAAGCTCTTGGATATGCGTATTTGAAAAAGAGCAGGTCTATTTCCCTGATGTTTAACCTTCAGCAACATCATGGCAACAGAACTAATCCGTAGCTGATGGATAGTTGCAGAAATTGAGTAGAACATTTCTACATGATAGTGGATGTCTACAGTTGTATGTGTAGTGCCATGAAATTGTAAAATTATGTTTAATTACAAGTCTTTGTGATATCGTCAATGATTAAGGTAGATTTTGGTGTCCTGTGATACCACATTTCCATTGGTAAAGAATTTTAAAATATTGGGAGTATGTTCCATATGATATTAGGGTTAGCCAAATGCCACTTGAAGACTACCAAGCATTTTGGGTAATTTATAAAAGATCCTAAATATACAAGTCCTTACAACAAGTTTTAAATAACAGGTATATGTAAACAAGAAAATGATCCCAATTGTTTATTCCTGATCTAATTGAATTATTTTGTTTATCCATTTTCAGATGGGATTCACAGCGTGACAGCACAGTGTGTGCTGAGAGTAATTGTCATTACAGAAGAAATGTTGATCAACAGTATTACGGTGCGCCTAGAAAACATGTCTCAGGAACGCTTTCTGTCTCCATCATTGAACCGCTTTGTGGAGGGTCTGGCAGCAGTCTTGTCTGCCCCCCAGGAGGACATCTTTGTTTTCAACATACAAAATGACACAGATGTCAGCGGGAGCATTCTGAATGTCAGTTTTTCTGCTCTGGTTCCTGGTGGAAGCCAGAGCCAGTTCTTCTCCTCAGAGGAGCTTCAAGAACAGCTATATATGAGTCGGATGCAGCTGACTTCAGTCTCTATGCTGGAGGTGCTCCCTTTTGATGACAATGTCTGCCTGCGGGAACCCTGTGAAAACTACATGAAATGCATCTCGGTGCTGAAGTTTGACAGCTCCTCTACATTCATTGCTTCAGGCTCCATGCTTTTCCGGTCCATCCATCCCATCACTGGGCTTCGCTGTCGTTGTCCACCAGGATTTACTGGAGATTACTGTGAGACAGAGATCAACCTTTGTTACTCAAATCCCTGCCAGAATTCTGGAGTATGTAGTCGCAGAGAGGGTGGTTACACATGCATTTGTGGAGAAGAGTTCACAGGTTAGTAAAACCAGAATTATTTTGCACCACAGTGAAGTAATCTTGTCTTTGTTTTAAAACCAATTTATAAAAAATATGCTTGTATAAATTTAATCTGTGCAATCTTCCTAAAACGCACATTTCGTTCAAAGAAATGGCTAGATGAATGACAGCTGCTATGCACCACCATAAAAGAACCAAAACCTAATGGTACTGCCAGACATGGCATTATTTCAAATGCCTCGTTTCTTTCCAGCTATCCAGTTGGTATCAAGATGCGGTCAAGCCAGCCAGTCATCCTTTCCTTAAAAAAGACCAGGAGCAGCTGCTCACCAAATCCTCAGCATAATCACAGTGAAGGTTTTGTCGTACACCCAGTGATGGAGTATATGAATAGTATCAAGAATCTTAATATCATGTTATAATTCCACGGTGATCAGTATGAGTCAGGCTTCAACTTCTGGCATTTGGAGATCTGTGATGTGCAATAGGCATTACACCGTAAAGCAATTATTCTTCTCAACAAGTATTGATGCTTACTTGTACTATGATCAGCATTTGATTTTGACCACATTTGCTTCCTGATGAGGCTTTAATGATGTCCAGTGTAGGCTCTACGTTAATTTAGTTTCAGTCCTTCTGTAGTAAAAAATGCACAAGCTCACGTCTACAAACCTTTACATTATTTCAGTTTTATTCCTGCAAGAAATGTCCGCCCAACATTTTTGATGCTTTGGATTTTTAATTATTTTGAAAATTCAATTTTGGCAGTGGATGTTAGGTCCATCCAATCATTTTTTTCCAGAGTTAAATAACTGCAATAACATTTATAGTTACATTTATTGACCGTCTGCATTGCAGATCCCTGCAGACTGTCTGAGATTAAATTCTTTGCTTAATGCGTGCAAAGGAAACAAACCACCTCTGGCTTATTTTGAACTTGCCCACTGCAGCCCCACTCCTTTAATATGGGCCAAAAGGTCCATTATAGATTGGATCTGGATTACCCGTGTTTCATAATGAGCCCTCAAGAGAAATAAATAATTCCACTTCCACCTTCTCCATTTCTTGATTAAGTTCTTAGTGCAAAGCCAGGTTGAGTTCATGTATTGGAAGTGGGGGTTAGAGCTTACTGCAGCCCTATTAATTTCAGTTATCAAATGAAGCTTAGCACAGGAGTTACAGGGTCGCTAATTAGGTGTTTCTCAGTTCAAACACAAACTAAAGAATTCTGCACACAAAATGGAAATGATTTTTGGATATTTTTTACTACTTTTTAAAATTAAATTAAAACATTTCTGCCTCTGTAAGCTCGGTGCCGTGTTTCTCAATGGAATACTATGGTCATTTGCTCCCATTTTCTTACTGAAGAATTGAGTAACAATTTATTTGAAAATAATTTATTATTGCTATTTAGGGTACAGTGACAGATGGTTATTTGTTTTGTAACTCTTGCTCTGCAATAATCATAAGTTGAATGTAGTAAGTGAACATATTTTTTGTGATGTTAAGCTATCTGGATAGAATACGTGTAGAGAATTGAGCTTAATGTAGACAAATGTATGTTGATTAAAGAAATCAGCAGCCATGTGCACTTGCTAAAGTGGCCCCAATTTCAAATGGTGTCTGTTTGTTATAGGATGTTTCTTTAGATGCTAGAAGACTGTTGCATGTCACAACGCTGACATCAGCAGAGATAATCTGTAAAGTAGAATCCTTAAGGCATTGGGCGACATAGAGAGCAAAAGTTAATCAAAATGAAAACTCCTCATTGAATCCGTTGGTCGTGGAAATTGTCCTAGAAATTTAAAAACCATAAGCTGTCATTCAAAAGTCATGTGGGTACACACGATAGACCAGAATACTTGCAACAGCCAGGTAAAACCTACTGGCTGCTGTGCATGCCAGTAACCAGTGCTCTCAGGAAAGGACTGCAGGAGGAACTCTGATCAACTTAGTTATTGGTTGGCTGACCAACAGTCCTCAAGGCCTCTGTTATCGTCGAACGTGATTAAATGTTTGCATTTACCAACACTTTTCATTAATGCTCTATTGTAATCCCTCTGTAAGGAGATGTTATCTTATTTAAGTTTGGTGACTGTGTAATACTTCACATCCTTTAAGCATTTCCAATCTCATTATTTAATATCCTGATCTGTCTCCCTGCTAAATACTGGATAAAAGTAATAATTTAAATTTAATGCCGTGGTTTTATTTTATCAATCTTTAATGGGCCAATTTCCATCATTACTTTTGCATTTTATTTTGTTTATTAATTTAATTTCAGCATTCCTCCTTGTTTTCCTACATTTATCCTTCTCCCATCTCATCGTTTTTGTTGTTATCATCCTTTCTTCTGTTTTCCGTGTAGACTAAATGCTCGGTAAGTGCCTCTTAACCAAACATTTTCCCATATGTCACTTTGTGGCATCCCATTAGTGTTTATCTTTTTCTTGTTTTAATGTAATGTATTTTTTCTGGACTCTTTTGTGTCATTTTAAACGTTTCCCATGGGTGCTGTACATCGTTATTTGCCAATATCATTACACCTTAGCTTTACAAGATTCTGTTTTCAGCTCCCAAAATTGCCTTTTATTTCGGTTTTCATCAATCTAATTCCTTCTCAAATATTGTTGTGCATTTTATTATGATGACTATTGCTTTGATGCTATCCTGCTTTCACTTCCCCATCAATCCAGCTACTCCCTTTCCCAATACTGTATCCTGTTGGGAGCAGACTCCATTCTCGAAATAGCTCTTCAAAAATGGTATCTTTCCATGTATTTCAAAAACACTTTGAACAAATAAAAAAAATCCAGTTGTTTTGAAACTCAGCCTCTGAACTCTCGGTGGCATCCTCAAAAGGAGCTTTTCACTTTTCCAGGCGGTGTAGCTAGTGAAATGAACCAAAACAATTGGATATTTTCCTCTCGAAATTCCTCTCCAGCCACCTTAAATGGCCTATCATTTGACAATGGCAGCACACATTACGATAAGACATAATATGACTGTAATGTGCGACACAAAATTGCTGCTATTTTGTCTAATTTGGGTGTCTCATATCATTTGTACATTTCTAGTCTGTTCTCCCCACACCCTATATCTTTTTCAACTCCTTATTTAGGCAACCTTCTAAGCCATAATGTCATGCCCTGTCTTTTGTCTATGTATTCTGTCATCTTTTTCCTTGTCTTCATAGGAGAAATATGCATCATACTTGTTGGACTACAGCAATATCTGTGGAATTTCCTTCTCAACCTTTTGAACATTTGCTCTTTGATATGCAAACCTTTATATTTGTGAATTCGTTCAGTATCTAACTGTGTTCGGGATGTAACTTTCCAGTAATTCTTGCCCCCTTAATTTAAGTGTGTCTCAGTTAGCAGTCTAGTTCACTGACTGTGAGCCAGATTTACTTATGGCTGAGGCATTTCCTGGATAAAGTCAGTGTAAAGGGCCTGTCCCACTGTACAAGGTAATTCCCGAGTTTCCCCTGTTTCGAACTCGGAGAATTACGGTAATGGCCGCTCGTAGGTACTCGGGGCTCTCGTGGACATTTTTCAACATGTTGAAAAAACTTCACGAGCTTACCGCGTTTCCCGAGTACCTGCCATTAGCGGTACGAGCCGCTAAGAGACGTCCCGAGCTCCGACGTACCCGCTACGTACATTCTACGTACTTACCACCGGTTTGATTTTTTTAAACTCGGGAGAGCTCTTGGGTAAACTCGTATAGTGGGACAGGCCCTTAAGGGTTCCAAATTGGAGAAAGGCTATTTTTTTCTAGTCTGAGAAGTGATTTAGTAGAAATTGAGAGGAAATAGTTATTTGAGGGTAAATCAATCTCAGAGCAATGTTGTGCTGTTGTTTCGAAAAAGGAAGAAAGGATGAACAAAGTAATTAAAGATCAATTTATTTAATTGGTAATAGGCAAATTATTAGATCCCATTCTAAGGGTCATAAGACTATAGACATAATTGAAAAAAATTCAGGGACAATCCATAATGATTTGTTATGAATTGTAGTGTGTGAATAATTTGATTTTTTTTTGCTGAGGCAATAAGGAAAGTTGAAGTGGATAATATGTTTGTTACACAATTCTGGGTCAGATTATAGTCAGGAACTATAATCTGACCCTTTCGGATTTTGGACTTTCTTTTTTGATGTTAAACACAAGTATAATAAACTGCAATGAATCCAGACTTTCTTTTTTGATGTTAAACACAAGTATAATAAACTGCAGTGAATCCAATAAAGGGAATGTGGAAAATGACATTCCGGTGAGTTTAAAAGGAATGCAGGAAACGGGAGCCTATTTACAAAGGTATTGAATTATGAGCATTTCTGAATTATTCAGTACCGGTTTATTGGAGATTTAATGTTGTTCTGACAACAGCTTCCAAACCCATTGCCTGCAGCACCATGGAGGACTGGGACACCAAGCACATGGGAACATCATTTACTACAGGTTCCTTTGCAACTAACATACAATTGGTCTTGGAAATGCATCACTGTTCCTTCATTGTCACTGGGTCTAAATCTTGGAACTTCCTATCAACTGGCACTGTGGGTGCATCTTCAAGAACTGTGGCCTCTCAAGGGTAATTAGTGATAAGCAATAATTGTTGGCTTTGAATAGATTGAATGTGGCAAATAATAACACGCCCACAGATGGCAGGCAGTTTTAAAAAAAATGCCCATGGGTTTTCTGGGAGAGTGACAAATTGAATCCAAAATTGGTTCTGTGGTAGGAAGATATCAATGATCTAGTCCATTGGGTGGGAAATTGTTAAATTTAATTGAAAGTATTTGGGGAAGTGCAATAAGGCTCGAGGGTGCACAATAAATGGGAGATATTGAGTGGTGTGGATGATTATAGGGACCTTGAAATGTATGTCCACTTACTCTTAACCAAATAGGACAGGCCAAAAGTGGAATAAAAAGGCACATCAGAGTAGTAAACTATGCTGGATTGTGTACAATACTAATTAGTATATAGTTTGAGTACTGTGTAGAGTTCTAGTTGCTACTACAGGAGAGATCAGTAGGAAAGATCTTTTTTCTCTCAACTGATGGGATCACAAAGTAAATGCCATAGATTTAAAGTAATAGCATAAAGTGAAGATTAGGGTAATTCTTTGATCCTAATATGATGCATTTTAGGCTGCTGTGGGTGGTAAGGGAGAAGATTACTGGGGCTCTCAGAGAGATTTTTAAATCTTTACTGGCCACTGAATGTGGTATCTTTTATTCAGAAAGGGCAGCATGGATAAGCCAGGAAATTGCAAGTCATGTAATTATAGACCTTCCTCTTATGTATCATATTAGAAAGCTGTCCTTGTAATAAAATCATGAAATTGCAAATTACATTTCATTTCAGAGTGCAAAGAGCGTTCTTAATGACAGTAATGGTTGCCAAAATGGAGTAAATAGTTTCTGAAAGAAGTGAGCATTAGAGGGCCAATGGTGTTTACTCATTCTCTGCTGCTCATGCTGCCTGTGAATTACTTGTGCAGAATTGTTGAGGGTTTTTTTAAAGTATGAATGGTCAAAATGGAAGCAACTGACAATTCTAACAATCCTTCTGATTCTATGTTAGTAAATCGTTAATAGCCACCTGGGCATCAAGTAGGAACAGATAGATTGTTATTGAGTCTTCAGTTATTTTCCAGTGAGAATTAATATCTGAATGACAGCTTGTGTAAAAGTACGGTTGCACCACAGATTTTTCCCATTGCGGTAGAAATAAGGGGTAGCGACAAATCTTATAAACTGCTAGAGCTATTGGGATAAATCATTATTTTTTTAATCAAATCTCTTAAAATGCACTTCTAAATTTGAGAGTTACTGGATTTGTTATTTGTTTTTAACTAAGAGTCGACACTTACTAATGTTGCTCTACCTCTTATCAAAGGCTTGCGTTTGATAAGAGCGGCACTATGGTGCAGCGGTAGTGTTGTTGCCTTAAGGTGACAGACCCAGTTTCAATCTTGTCTGTACAGTGTTTGTACGTTCTCCCTGTGACTGTGTGGGTTTTCTCTGGGTGCTCCGGTTTCCTCCCACACTCCAAGAATGTACATGTTTGTAGGTTAATTGGCTTCGGTAAAATTGTAAATTGTCCCGAGTGTGCAGGATAGTGTTGGTGTATGTGGTAATCAGTGGTTGGTGCGGATTCGGTGGGCCGAACGGTCTGTTTCTGTGCTGTGTCTCTGAAGTAAAGTCTAAAGGTACCACTGAGGAGATAACCTCTCAATGTCTTTCCAAAACCACGTCAAGCATTTCATTGAGCCACTGACTGCTAGCAGTTCTATAGGATACAACCGTGCAAGCTTAGCCAAATGTGGAAGTATGAAGAAGGCTGGAGGATACAACCTACCACTACTTTGAACATTACAATACGTGACCCACCACTCACATTGAACATTGTGATGATGCTGAGGAGATGGGATGGTTGTACAACATTGATCCCACTATTCTGAATGAGGTCACTGCCCCTGTGGTTAAAGACACAATTTGATTTATTTCACTTCAATGTTTTTAAATACTTATTTGTATTTTAGGGTGTTTCCAATGTTATTTTTTCTAAGTTATTTAAATTGATTTACACAGTTTGCAATAGTAATATTTAAAAATAGTTGAAAAGGTTTTGAAAATGGTAAGCTCCATGAAAGCTAGCATGATTCTACAGGGTAGATACTTGACTCCATGGCTTGGATCTGTCTCATGGGACGCCTCACGAATTTGCGTGTTGTCCTTGCGCAGGGGCCATGCTAATCTTCTCTGTATCGTTCCAATTTTAGCACATGTGCTGCCGACGTACAGAAAGCTGCCTCATCTGGCCCGCTGCTTTCAGAAATAGTCAGCCGGTGTAACACTACAGGGGCCAAGTTGGGCAGTGAGTTGGGTCCAATGTGATCTGGTCTCTCATAGTCATAACACTACAACTTTCCCAAACAGAGGCAGCACCTAAAAGAGCTGTTGCAATGCAGTTCCAGGGACCTAAGGTTTAACCCTGTTCTCAAATGCATTATATGAAGAGTTTGCACATTCGTGGGATTCTTTCAAATGGTTCAGTTTCTTTCTTCATGCCAAAGATGTAGCTTTTTAAAATACATTTCTCCTGTGGTTGGCAGGTGATAGAATAGTTGGAAGTGGAGAGAAAAGGTAACAGGGGAACACAATACTATTATTTCAGTGTATTTAAGTGTGGTTGAAAGTCAAATATCATTCAGTAGTGCAGCCAAATCATGTTAATTTATTTGAATGTTGTCTCACCTCAAATGATCAACCGTCCATTAGCGCAACAATGATTCAATTCACAATGAATGTCATTAACTGAATTTATATGGAACAGTAATGTTTATCAATGTATTGAAAATAAACTGGTTCTGAGACACACTGTGGAGAAGCATTTGTCTTCCATTCATAAGATGGCAACAAGTGTTTTCACGTTTTGGCTTTGTTGCTTTAAGTATGATTGTGACATAGATTAATAGGCAGTCTGCTTCTTCTTGCATTTGAGGCAGCAGAAGTCTGCAGCAGGGTGATGCCATCCGGTTCGACATCCGTAGGTGCCCGTCCTAAAAAGCTTATTCAACATGTTAAAAATGTTCCGCGACCAAACTGAGGCCGCGAGTAATAACCACTGTGCGGGAACTCCACTCGACCATGAAGGAGACTTACCAGAGACCACCTATGACCATGCTGCGAGCTTGTGGCGAACACAGATTCTCCTAAACTCGCCAATATGGTCGCCATAGTGAGACGGACCCTTAATGTTAATATTTCTTCCATCAGTGGTTCACAATGTTTCCAAATGCTGAGATCCTTGAGCAAGTGACTAATAATATGATCTGGCAAATGGTGCTATGTTACATGTTTGGATTAGGTAATTGTAAATGCAATTTCATAAAAGTACAGTTTTTATTAGAGTGAGGTAAAATACAAAATAACACTGTTAATCTTGCAGATTGAGTATGTAATCTGTAAATGAATAACAAAGTCAGTGCACGAGTAGCCAATCTTATGAACAGAATAATGATTCAATTCATAATAAATATAATTATGGAGAAAGGCAAAAATAAGCATTTAAATGGTGTAATAGCATATAGTGAGGCAGGGTGCAAATTCATAGATCATTAAAAGTAAAAATCAAGAATTTATAAAGAATGCAAAAACCACTGGGATTCATTTATGAAGAAACAGAATTGAAATATGATAGTCTGAAGAAGGGTTTTGGCCCGAAACATTGCCTACTTCCTTCGCTCCATAGATGCTGCTGCACCCGCTGAGTTTCTCCAGTACTTTTGTCTACCTTTGAAATATGATATGTTGAACCACAGTTATTCACCATAGTTGTTATATGTGTATAATTCTGGTCTCCTTTTTACAAAAGCATAAATGAAGTTGTGAATAAAAGGTTTGGAAATAGAAATAGGGGAAATCATGAGCAAAATTAAAACGGAGACATTAAATATAAAGCACTTGCTAATAAAGCATTTGCATTTGCAATTCATTGAAGAATTAATGGGAAAATAATTTCTTACCGGGGAGAGAACAGTCAGAATTAAACTTACTGTACCATATTTAAGGTAAATAAGGTACTTTTAAGGGGAAGCTAAATAGATACATAAGGAAGAAAATAATTGAAAGTTATGTTGATAAGGTTGGATGAACTAGATTGGGAAGAGCCCTGTGAAATAGGCCAAAACACCAAAATAGTTTGAAAGTAAAACAAATGCTAGAAAAGCCTGAAATGTTTTGTAATTCCAGCTCAACGCCTGTACATTTGCAGGTGCCAATATAATGATTCTGTGAACAATTGATGAAAGTCTAGGCATATGAAAGAATTAACTTCATGAGCACTCCTCTTTGAACATATCTCGTTTATTTTATTTAAGATAAACAAAAAACGCTGAAAACATTCAGCAGGTCAGACAGCGGTGGAAAGAGAAACTTGACATTGCCGGCTGAAATTCAATGAAGGGTTTAGACTCCCAGTGCCCAAAGTTTTTGATTTTCATCTCTTGTAATGTAATGTTGATTCATCAGCTACTTTATCAGGCAATGCTTCTGAAGGCCGGCAAGCAGGGAAGAGTTGAAATAGGAGTGGGAATAGGCCAAACATTTCTTAGCATCTGCTCTGCTGTTCAATAATGTCAAGCTCGTTAGAACTCATTTTAATCGATTGCACCTCACTACCTGATCCCCATAACCTTCGTATCTCAGTGTTAAATCTACTTAATAACTTGGCATCCACAGCTCTTTAGAGATTTGCAAAGTTCACACCTATTCATGAGAAAAACAATTCCTTCTCATCTCATCTCAGATGGCTGACCCCTCGTCCTGACGCTTGAGCTCTCCCACCAGATGATAAATCTGTGCAACCTGATGTGCATCAGAATCTTTCACGTTTCAATTTCAAAGATTACCCTTTATTCCTCTGAATTCCTGAGAGTATATGCCTATTCTGTCTAATACATTATGGGGAGAACCTCATCATCCCAGGCCTCAATCTAGTGAATCTTCTTAAGACTGGGCTGTTTCTTAAGGCAAATATAATCTTTTTGAATAAATAGACCAAATCTGCAGTAATGGTCCTGATATTCTGCCATGAATAAAGGAGTGTCAAATGAAGGTGAGGTTCGATCCAGGGTCAGGCAGAGTACCAGTACTCAAGCGGTTGTTTGAGGATTTGAGTGGGAGCAGACAAAGAACAGTATTGCTCAACCAACAGAACATATCGCTGCCAAGTTTAACCATTTTTGACACGCATCACCAAGGTTGTGAAGCGGATGCCCGACTTAAATGAAAGATTGTGGAGAAATTTGCCCAGTACTTGATTTATGTATTAAAGAAGGAACTGCAGATGCTGGAGAATCGAGGGTTACACAGAAAGCTGGAGAAACTCAGCGGGTGCAGCAGCATCTAAGGAGTGAAGGAGATAGGCGACGTTTCGGGTCGAGACCCTTCTTCAGACCCTTCTTCAGTCTGAAGAAGGGTCTCGACCCGAAACGTCGCCTATCTCCTTCACTCCTTAGATGCTGCTGCACCCGCTGAATTTCTCCAGCTTTCTGTGTAACACTTGATTTATGTATTTGTTCTTCACCTCTCTTTGAATGTCAAGCTGTGTGGCTGTCAGCAATCCCCCTCCAATTTTTGAGAGAATTGGTGCAATACGCATTTTCAGTCTTTTGCGAAGCCAAAAATGTGGCTGCCGGTCATTTTTTGTCTTGCACATTGTAATTAGACACAAACATGTGTAGCTGTCCTCATCCTTCCATTTTGCTCTGACCTTTGCTAATTTGTTTACTCCTCCTGATTCTTCTTCTCACTATTACCAATTTTTAATCTGCAATGATTGTTTGTCAAAGCTACAGAGACTACAAAATGTATTGTTGAAGCTGTCAAAAACCCTACATAGACAGAATTTATTTTCTACATCGAATAGCAACCAAACTTCAGTTGTGAGATGCAGGCAATTGAGATGTTGGCAGTAAACCAAGCCAAATGAACCCTAATGACTGGAAAGCACTGCCCTCTGAGCATAGCTAACAACTCAGCAATGAACAATATATGTGTACTCCCATCAGTTTCTATTCATACTCTGATTCATATTTTTGTACATCCTTTCAAGATTAAAGCTTGAATAAAGGGGCGAGTTTAGAAGAGTTTGCCCACGACTCATACTCGCAGCATGAGGTCCAAGGAGGTATTTTTAACTCTCCTTCGTGCTCGAGAGTAGTCCCCGCATACTCGAGGCCTCAGCTAGATCGTGGCGTATTTTTCAACATGTTGAGAAATGCCCGCGAGTAAAAAAAATCGATATTTTACTCGTAGGTTTAGTCGAAGTATGTCATAGTAGATTGGCATGTTAGTCATAAGTAATCGAGGGTAGTCGAAGGTAATCAAAGGTAGTTGAAGGTAGTCGTAGATAGTCTTCAACATAGTCAAAGGAGATCGAAGGAGGTTGTCTTCGCTCTCCACTATTCGGTGTCCAATTTTCCCGAAGTTAGTCGTAGCTAGTCTTCAACATCGTCAAAGGAGGTCGAAGGAGGTCTTCGACATAGTCGAAGGAGGTCTTCAACATGACACTTTTTCAAACTCTCCTAAACTCGCCAATTAAGTCGCCGCAGTGGGACAGCCCCTTAAGAGTTGAGAAAAACGTTATATTGTTAATGACGTTACATTAATCATGTTGTCGGAAAGGTTAGTGCACGGCATGTTTCATTCCCAAACACAAAAGCACTGTTATGGAGATATTGCTCCATTTTATTCAGCAGTTTGTTTTACTGATGATGAGGAATATGCCATTTTATCAGCTTCGAGGTGTAGGGTCTGTTTAGATCAAAGCAGGTTTCTTCAATGCCGAAATAAACTAAATTTCAATGATGACCACTTGGTGCATGTGTAATTCTGTTCCACACCCTCCCCCCCGCCCCCCCATCATCAAACATGTAGCGTATACAATTTACTCCCCCTCCCCCACAACCCCTCACAGCAAGTACTCTTTGAGAGCTATCAAATGAGACTGCCACTGAATGCACTATGCACTGGATTGAAGTCTATACCCGAATTAAAATGGAAATAGCCAAATATTCTCTGCCCATAGTATTAGCTTTTCTGTAGCAGTCTCTGCAGCCTCTTGGTTTTTCAGTCAGTTTGCTTGCTTTCTCACTGTGAATTGGAATTGTATGAGTTATTGTTTACAGAGTAACTGTAATACATTGTATTTGTTAATGCATTGAACATGCATTTACAATGAACACTAAAATCTGAGAAAAACATCCTGCTCTACGATGCTGATCACCAGCTGGAGCGATCGATATTGGTAAAGTGCCGTGAGCTTAATGCCATCTCAGTTGGTTGCTTGCTCTACAGCTGTGCCTCTTCTATTATTTAGACGCCAACTCCAGGACTTATATTGACAATTGCCTATTGCAGTTTATTAGAAAGGGGCATCTTTTGGGGAATCGCAGTGTGGTTTGATGCTCATTGTGTTTAGTGTTCAGGTTTGTACATTTAATAAGTTAGCTGAATAAAGGCTTGCCTCTGGTCTACATTTTATTTTGTTTTTTTGCAATAATCCCGAGGTTGTAATCTGTCGTATTTATATTTTCAAGCCTGACTATCGGCATCCTATTTTTGTATAACATACTCTTTATCGCATTTAGTCTGGGTAATTTTCCCTAGAGGGAATTATCTCCTTAATTATGCAACGCATGGATCTGAATTACTGGCACAAGATGCCACCCGGTCCCTTGTGCCCAATCTGCCATTTAATGAGAACATGGCTGATCTGATTGTAGACTCCACATTCCCACCTCCACCTCATAACCTGTCACCCCTTGCTTCTCAAGAATTTATCTCCCTCTGCCTTAAAAACATTCAAAGCCTCAGCTTTCTCCACCCTTTGAAGCTGAGAGTTCCAAAGACTCCCACCCCACTGGAATGTTATCTCGTTGCTGCCATAAATAGGGTGAACGCTTTTTAAAATACGGTGACTCTTTGTCTGGATTCTCCAACAAAGAGAAACCTTTTTGCATCCACCTTTTTGCATCTGCCTTGCTTCAACTTGTTAAATCCAAAGCATTGTGCTGGCTATTTCCTTCCAACACGCAGCACCGATTGAGCATTTTTGTTTAAATCTCCTCTAAAGGGCTAATCTTCCACTGAGATGTGCGTGGTCTGGCCAGCAGAGAAGCTCATGTTCCTGTCCAGGAACAACATCCTGTTGAAATGGCAAACTGCATGTTGGCCCTTTTTTTTTGAAACAAGAGAATTTTAAGGCAAAAGTAAGAATGGCTTACTCCAACTTTATAGGGCTGCGATGATCCAACAGTTTGTATATTACACATATTGAAATACAGTGTTCCAAAAAAAAAGAAAAATCAGTTGTTGGTAAAGTGTAGGTAGAGCTTTTTTTATTGATCTGGTTGTCAGTTTAAATGTTTTTAAGTGCATCTGTTCTTGTAGTTTTTAAAATATAATCCAAGTGATTTTGTGTAATTATAAATGTCAAAAGATATTCACCAATGTTCCATACAAATGACAGCTTTGTCAGCTGGTAAGGCAAAGTGTTGGCCTCACTGGTTGTCAAAGCCATTCTGTGAGTGTGACCGACTGCGTGCTGGGAGCCAGCAGCAAAGCTTGGAGTGCACGTGTCGTGCTGGGAGCTGGGCTCCCAGTGGATCAGTGCTTTTGGGACTATGCTGGAAGAAACTATATATATTCAGTTTATGGGTTCCCAGCCTCCCTAGCTTGCCACCCCTCATACCCTCTCAATCCCTTAACTCGTCCCCCTTTGCTCCAACTCTCTGACTGCTTCGTGCCCTATCTTCAGTCTTCACATCCTCTTTTTCTCTGGGCACACTTGCCCATGCTCCCATGGACACACTTGTTCCTGGCCACTCACTATTTGCACACCCGGCCAATTTTGCACAACTGTCCATCTGCACATACTCCAACCCTCAATTTGCATTTGGGGTTGAAGGGAGCTCTGGGCTTGTGGCCTTTGCAATGAAGATTACTGGCATGGATCATACTTTAATGGAAAACATGATGACATTCCATTCACTGATGAAGCATTAAATCAGTGGAACTTCTGTCTCTTGAATACATTTTTACGTCTAAATTCTGTGTTTGTGATCTGGAGAATATTAAAGGACCTAAGTGAATTGTCTATAGACATGTTAAAGTTGCTTTTAACAAGGCAAATAGCAGAGATATCCTTTACTGAAGCATTCTTTAAGGCAGTCAATTTGAACAAACAAACAACAGCAATGCATCAAAGGTCATACCAGTTATTAAACTCTGATCTCATATCTGTATACATTACTTGTTTTTTTGCCGGGAGATCTGGAAGTCAAGATGGCTTTTTTTCCCTTAGAAACAGTGTGAAAAACAAATTAGTTTGTCATAGAAATAATTTGATGTTGTGGAAATTAGCTATCTACTAATTGATATGCCAGTGTTATACCAGTGGCTCGGCTTGGAAAAATAATTAATTAGCTATGAAGTGTTTTGAAATATTGGGAGGCTTTGATAATGCACTGTTAAAACAGGTTTGATTTTTCAATGTAATCCAATGATTTGGTAAAGATTTGCAATGTAACTGAATTGACAAATTTTAGTCAATTTTATTCTAGTGATAATTTTAGAAGTGAAATTGAAATAAAGTTGAATGCTTATTCTTCCTCCCAACCCCCCCCAAAAAAAATAATTATCATTCACATAATGCTGCTGTGTTAAATCTCATTTATTAACTTTCAATAAAGATCCCTAACATTGACTGTATTTGCATTTGACAGTACCATTTCTGAGACAGCTGCAGCATACTGTCTATCACAATCTTATCAAATCCTCAACAGACATGAATTAGCTCCAGTCGTTATTCACGAAGAAGTCCGTGGTTCTAGACAGTTGATGGGTTAACAGATGAAATGTGACTATTACAAAGATAGAGCTTTGTTTTGAAATATTAAAGATCTTTAAACTTTGTAATTGTACATTAGAGATGAGGCTGGCAGGCAGGCAGGAACCTGGAGCATTTGGAAAACAGTATCTTTGGTATTCAGTGGAAAGTGTGTGTACAACATTGTTTCCCTATGAATAATACATTCCTAGTTCATCCCCTGCAGTGATGACTCCAGAGAATAAATTAATATCTGTATCAAAGAGAAGCCAATTCAGATTTTAATGAAGAGGAAACCCCTAAATTCCTTTGGGAGGAAGAGCGGAAAAGGGAAAACTGAGCAAAGCATATTAGAAGCATATTAATCTCAGGTGGAGATAAAATATTGTTATGGGGTTGCGAGAGCCACCGGCATCGCCCTTGGTGGTATAAGATCCTGAATATATCTTTGTAATAAAGTTTCGTGCTTGGAAAAACTTGAAAGCCAGATGGTATTTGGTTCTGTGTTTTGATCTTTATTAATGAACAGAAGAAAACTAGTCCAAGGAAATAATCTGAGAGAATTTAAATTTTAACACAGCACAAATTTAAACTGCATTACCTTGTCTACTTTTACTGTTACCCCCACAAAAGATCCAATTGAATTTGCCAAGCAAAAATTTTCCTTTTGAAATCTATGCTATCTATTCATTATTTTTCTTTTTCATCTCTCAGTGCTTTTCCAGTCTCAATCTTACAATAGGATTCTACTTTTCCTGACACGGATTAGAAATTGACTGGTCTATAATTCCCAGGACAAATTTTACTTTCCCTTCTTTGACAGATGTATTATGTTAGCTATCCATCAGGTTTCCAGCACCACTGCCTTTTCTCATAATTTCTCAAATATGTGTCATAATATCTCTGCTTCTCTAGATGTTTCTCAAAAATGTCAATACCATCCATCTGAGCTGGCAATTGTGTTTGACATGGTTATGGCATGCATCTACTTTATATATTAAATGCACGCATTTCTTTATTCATTTTACTATTCAAAGGCACGTCCACCTGTTTTACATCCCCATTAAATACTGAAGCAAAATAATAAGAGTTGTACAGCATGGAAACAGGCTCACTGCATCTATGCCGACCTTTATGCCTATCCATATTAATCCATCTTGCCTGCATTAATATCGCACACCACTGTGCCTTGCATTTTCAAGTACTAGATGCCTCTGAACTGTTGTTACTGTTTTTGCCTGCACTACCTCCTCTGGCAGCTCGTTCCAGATACCAACAGATTTCAATCTTTGTGTGAAAATTTTATCCCGCAGATCCTTTTTAAATCTCCTATCTCTCACTATAAACCTATGTCTTGTAGTTTTAAACAACCCTACCACAGGAAATGTAATATTTACATAATCTCCCTCGTCTTATGTTTAAAATATTAATTTAAAGTAAGTATTTTTTAGTTTTTAAAAATCTATTCCTTTTGCATGGATTGTGACACCTATGCTGTCATCAGACAACTCAGAGGATGATTATGGTCTTTGACATCATTGTCACTCCGAAACTCTAATAATGTCATATGTAATTTATGTTCTCCTTTGAGATTGACGTTTCAACTAATAATAGCATTGGGTTCTACTTCTAAAGCACCTCTGACATAAGAACGGGGTTCCAAAGTTCTGCAGATATGACTAAAACCTGGATCAAGGTGTTAGATTTTAAACTACTCTTGAAGGAAGCAGTTGTAGTGAACAACATAACAGGAAGGACATGACTGCAGAAGGAATTCAAAGCAAGTAAGAACATTTTAAAATGTCATCGTTGTTTAACTGGGCACCAGTGTAAAAGTGTACCTTGTTCCTTGAAATGAATCGTTTCATTTAAAATTCAAACCCAACTATACTCTGGCCAGAAGTGGAAAAACAAAATAATAGCCTCATTCCTTACTCTGAACTATAATATACAGTGGCTTGCAAAAGTTTTCATACCTCTTGAACTTTTCCACATTTTGTCACGTTACAACCACAAACGTAAATGCATTTTATTGGGATTTTATGTGATAGACCAACACAAAGTGGGGCATAATTGTGAAGTGGAAGGAAAATGATACAGGGTTTTCAAATGTTTTTACAAATAAAAAACTGAAATGTGTGGCGTGCAAAAGTATTCAGCCCCCTTTACTCTGATACCCCTAAATAAAATCCAGTGCAACCAATTGCCTTCAGAAGTCACCTAATTAGTAAATAGAGTCCACTTGTGTGTAATCTAATTTCGGTATAAATACAGCTGTTCTGTGAAGGCCTCAGAGGTTTGTTAGAGAACATTAGTGAACAAACAGCATCATGAAGCCCAAGGAACACACCAGACAGGTCAGGGATAAAGTTGTGGAGAAGTTTAAAGCAGGGTTAGGTTATAAAAAAATGTCCCAAGCTTTGAACATCTCACGAAGCACTGTTCAATCCATCATCCGAAAATGGAAAGAGTATGGCACAACTGCAAACCTACCAAGACATGGCCGTCCACCTAAACTGACAGGCCGGACAAGGAAAGCATTGATCAGAGAAGCAGCCAAGGGGCCCATGGTAACTGGAGGAGCTGCAGAGATCCACAGCTCAGGTGGGAGAATCTGTCCACAGGACAATTATTAGTCGTGCACTCCACAAATCGGGCCTTTATGGAAGAGTGGCAAGAAGAAAGCCATTGTTGAAACAAAGCCATAAGAAGTCCCGTTTGCAGTTTGCCACAAGCCATGTGGGGGACAGCAAACATGTGGAGGAAGGTGCTCTGGTCTGATGAGACCAAAATTGAAGTTTTTGGCCTAAATGCAAAACGCTATGTGTGACGGAAAACTAACACTGCACATCACCCTGAACACACCATCCCCACTGTGAAACATGGTGGTGGCAGCATCATGCTGTGGGGATGCTTTTCTTCAGCAGGGACAGGGAAGTTGGTCAGAGTTGATGGGAAGATGGATGGAGCCAAATACAGGGCAATCTTGGAAGAAAACCTGTTAGAGTCTGCAAAGGACTTGAGACTGGGGCGGAAGTTCACCTTACAGCAGGACAACGACCATAAACATACAGCCAGAGCTACAATGGAATGGTTTAGATCAAAGCATATTCATGTGTTAGAATGGCCCAGTCAAAGTCCAGACCTAAATCCAATTGAGAATCTCTGGCAAGACTTGAAAATTGCTGTTCACAGACGCTCTTCATCAACCTCACTGAGCTTGAGCTATTTTGCAAAGAAGAATGGGCAAATTTTTCAGTCTCTAGATGTGCAAAGCTGGTAGAGACATACACCAAAAGACTTGCAGCTGTAATTGCAGCAAAAGGTGGTTCTACAAAGTATTGACTTAGGGGGGCTGAATACTTTGGCACGCCACACTTTTCAGTTTTATATTTGTAATAAAATTTGGAAACCATGTATCATTTTCCTTCCACTTCACAATTATGCACCACTTTGTGTTGGTCTATCACATAAAATCCCAATAAAATACATTTACGTTTGTGGTGGTAACGTGACAAAATGTGGAAAAGTTCAAGGAGTATGAAAACCTTTGCAAGCCACTGTATTTGTTGGATTCAGGCATGCACCCTTTATAAATCGCATTGAGATTTGACTATTGTGCCAAATACTTTGAAGCTTAATATTACACCAGAACCTTTTACTTGCACTTCCAACTGACAATTATTTCAAAAATACACTCTAATATTAATAAAATGAAAATTGAGCTAACTGTAGTAGAAATAATCGCAGTGGAAATAATGGGTTGCAAGTAGTAGGTATGTTGTCATCTTAACAGAATAATAGCTACCTGAAACACGCAAGTGCGCAACATAGAGACAACATATTCAAAAACAAATAACAATGTTCAAATATATTTTATAAATCATTATAATGTTAAGGGTAACATCTCTCAACCTCAAATGTTTTCTCGCAGATTGTGCCTGTTCAATCAGAGCATGTCTGTTTCCATGCTTCCAGGTACTCATAAAATTCCAGAACTGAATTTTTTCAATTTTATTATATCATCTGAACTAATTAAACTATGTGAACCCCCAAATAAAGATTAATGGATACATGTTTGATTCCATATCTGTGTCAACTCGTGCATTAGGGCTATTCGAAAACTGCAGAAGAGGGCTGTGCACTCTGAGCTAAGCATCATAAAAGTAAGTCCAGTTTGGTATTTGTTGATTCTTGGGGGCAGGAATGGTGAACACAATTTCTGGTTTTGCTCTCCAAGGAATCCAAGGTGAGATAGCCAATTGAATTCAAAATTAGCTTGGAGGAAGGAGTCATAGAGCAGTGGTGTAGGGTTGTCTTTCTGATTGGAGATCTTTGACCAGCAGAGTGCTGCTGGGTCCACTTTCGTTTAGGGATACAGTGTATAAACAGATGCCTTGGCCCACCGAGTGTACCGACCACCGACCACCGACCGCCCTGTGCACTAGCATTATCCTACACACCAGGATCAATTTACAATTCTACTGAAGCAAGAATTTCATTGTCCTATCTAAACTCTCGTGACTTGAACTAACTTGAATTAACCTACACACCTGCACGTCTTTGGTGTGTGGGAAAAAATCGGAGCACCAAGAGAAAACCCACGTGGTCACAGGGAGAATGCACAAACTCTGTACAGACAACACCCGTAGTCAGTATCGTAGTCGTAATCCCGGGTTTCTGACGCTGTAAGGCAGCAACTCTACAGCTGCCCCATTGTGCTGCCCTAACTTCTCTCTACATAAATTATTTGGATGACACTGTAGTGAACGTTGCTAGTACATTTGCAGATTACATCAAAATTAATTGCAAAGTGGATAGTGACAGAGGTTATCTAAGGTTACAAAAGGGTCTAAATCAGTTGGGAAGATGGGCCAAGGAATAGCAAATGGAATTTAACTCGGACAAGTGTGAGCTGCTGCATTTTGGCATTGTTTATTATTATCACGTGAAAGATACAGTGAAAATCTTTGCATCAAGTCGTAGTATATATGAGTATAATCAAGACATTACACGAGTACAACAGATAATGCAAAGAAAAATACAAATGCAGAATGTAGTGTTGCAGCATTATAAGCATTACAGGAAAAAGTTCAGTGCAATTATATATAGTTCAAGATCCGCAATGAGGTAGTTTGAGAAATTCGGACTACAGCTTTAGCTTATGAGAAGACCGTTCATTAGTCTGCTAACAGCAGGAAAGAAGCTGTTTCTGAATCTTATGTGCTATGTGCTTTTAAGCAATTGTATCTTCTGCCCAACGGGAATGGGGAAGTGTGGGAATGACCGGGATGAAATTGGTCCTTGATATGTTGGCTATATACTTGAGGCAGCGCGAAGGGTAGATGGGAGTGCTGCCTCCTAAATCCTGTAGTTTGGACATGAGTTTGGTTTAGATTATGGTTCAGACTCGTTTTTTTAGTTACAGCGTGGAAACAGGCCCCTTGGCGCTGTTTACTGCTGTGCTGCCCACGGTGTTGAAAGCAGAGCTATAAACTATAAAAATAGGTCTGACATTAGTAAACTTGTTATTCAGATGTTCCAGTGATGAGTGTAGGGCCAGGGATTTGGCATGTACTGTGGTCCAGCTGTGGTGATAGGCTAACTGCTGTGGACCAAAGCTGGATGGGAGTCTAGAATTAATGTGTGCCATGACCAGTGTCTTGAAGCATGTCATGATAATGGATGTCAGAACCACTGGACAGTGGTCATTAAGGCATGCTACCTTGCTTTTCTCTGGCAGCAGGATGCTGGTGGTCTTCTTAAAGCAGATGGGAAACGTAAAATGGAGTAAGGAGTGGTTAAAGATGAGTAGTCCTGCCAGCTAGTCTGCGCAGGCCCTGAGTTTTCCCGTGGGTTCATTTTCTGGTTGGGCCGATCAGGGCAGGATTTGCACAGTAAATGATAGAGCCCTGGACGGTGTTGCAGATGTCTGGGAGTATGGTTCATTGAAAGTAGGCTTACCTTCATTGGGAAGAATATTGAGTGTAGAAGTCAGGATATCATGATGCAGCTGTACATTGGTGAGACAAGTGTGCAGTTGTACAGTGCACAGTTCTAGTCACCATTAAGTTGGAAAGGCTACAGAAAAGATATCCATGATGTTACCTGGACTTGCCGAACTTGAGTTATTGTGAGCGGTTGCATAGGCTGGACATTTAGACAAGAAGTGAACATTTAGGCTTTATCCCAGAATAAAGGATTCTAAAACTAGAGGGCATGAGCTTCACGTAAGAGGGAAGATATTTAAGAGGGACTTTAGGCAACCTTTTCATTCAGAGTGTAGTCCATATCTGGAATGATCGGCCAAAGGAAGCTATTGGAAGCTGATACAATTGTGACTTTCAAACCACATTTGGACAGATGACAGGATAGGAAGGGTTTAGTGGATACTGCCAAGATGCAGGTGAAGGGTACGGGCCCAGAATGCCAACTTGCTCGGCAAGGACACGGTGGGCCGAAATGACTGCTTTCTTGCTGAATAGTTCTGCGATTCTCCATAGCTGAACATTCTACACCAAGGGTTCTGGCATGATTTAGGATATAATCAACCAGGAGACAATAGACTGCAACCAATCAGGAATTGCTGTCACAAGGTTGAAATGGCGATTCGGTGGCTGCTCATTAAGAGTAAATGGAAATGAATAGATTTTTTTTGTTTTGGAATGAATTATGTGATATTACATTACAGAAAGAGTACATTGGGAAATTAGAACTTTACTAAACATTTTAAAACAAGTCGATACAGTAGAGATAACTAAAGTATTGTGGAGGACTTCTGCAAATTAATTATGCCAAGGTTTAATTAATTTGTTCCAATGATAGATCGTGCTCTTATGTAAGGTCCAACTGCTGCATAATGAGTTCAGTAGCAACATCTATTTAAGGTGTGCAAATCATAAAATTGTAGCCTTGCATTTCATCTTAACCAGTTTTATTTAGGGTTTTTTTCTGATAATCTATACCCTTCCCATTCTTTTCTAAATGTTTTGAAGTATAATGCATTTGAGGTTATGAAGTTAATTGAGCAGTGTGACAATTGTATAAGTGAAGTGGTAGTCAGGTGGCACTCAGGAGCTAATAGTTTTAAAATTCTCAGCAGGATATACAATGACAAGTGGCTTTGCTTTAAAGATTCAATTTACAATTCACTACTTGGAGTGTAATTATGATTTTTTTTTAGAATATTGAAACTATACAGCATATTAATATTCTGAAGCAGAAAATTACATACATTTGGGGGAAATTAGCAACTTTATGAGATACAAGGCTGTGGTTGAAATGGATTCTGAAGACTTAACCAACTGTGAAGCTGTGATATTTAATTTCATTTTTATTTTTCATATTTTCACATGGCATTGAAGATTATATTTGACTCATCAAGCCGTTGCTGACTCCCAGAGCAACCCCATCAATCCCATTCATCATTTTTGTACCATCAAGATAGTTAGAAACATAGAAAATAGGTGCAGGAGTAGGCCATTTGGCCCTTCGAGCCTGCACCGCCATTCAATATGATCATGGCTGATCATCCAACTCAGTATCCTGTACCTGCCTTCTCTCCATACCCCCTGATCCCTTTAGCCACAAGGGTCACACCTAACTCCCTCTTAAATATAACCAATGAACTGGCCTCAACTACCTTCTGTGGCAAAGAATTCCACAGAATCACCACTCTCTGTGTGAAAAATGTTTTTCTCATCTCGGTCCTAAAAGACTTCCCCCTTATCCTTAAACTGGACCCCATGTTCTGGACTTCCCCAACATCGGGCACAATCTTCCTGCATCTAGCCTGTCCAACCCCTTAAGAATTTTGTACGTTTCTATAAGATCCCCCCTCAATCTTTTAAATTCTAGTGAGTACAAGCCGAGTCTATCAAGTCTTAATTTAAGTTATAATTTAAATCAACCAACATTTCTGTTGTTAAAAAAATGTCTAGTTCAGCATTAACATCTGTTTTGGGGGGGTTTGAATAACATAGCAAATGTTGGGAAGTTGAAAGTGTAACTTTTAAACAAAATGGGGGCAATCAGACTGATTCCTGGGATGTACCAGACTGATTCCTGGGATGTCAGGACTGTCTTATGAACAAAGACTGCATAGACTCGGTTTATACTCTCTAGAATTTAGGAGATTGAGAGGGGATCTTATGGAAACTTACAAAATTCTTAAGGGGTTGGACAGGCTAGATGCAGGAAGATTGTTCCCGATGTTGGGGAGGTCCAGGACAAGGGGTCACACCTTAAGGATAAGGGGAAAATCCTTTAGGACCGAGATGAGAAGGACTTTTTTCACACAGAGAGTGGTGGGTCTCTGGAACTCTCTGCCACAGAGGGTAGTTGAGGCCAGTTCATTGGCTATATTTAAGAGGGAGTTAGATGTGGCCCTTGTGGCTAAGGGGATCAGAGGGTATGGAGAGAGGGCAGGTACGGGATACTGAGTTGGATGATCAGCCATGATCATATTGAATGGCGGTGCAGGCTCGAAGGGCCGAATGGCCTACTCCTGCATCTAATTTCTATGTTTCTATGTTTCTAATCATTTTGCTGAGACTGTAATGCGTGTCTTTAATAGAGCAGTAATGTCAGGAATCATAGAGAACCATAAGCTAAATGGTGTTGTGATGGGGGGGGAGGGATATTTCAGTTTCCCCAATATTAACTGGGATTACTTTAGTATCAATGGTGTGGGACAGGGGGAATTGGGGAAAGGCTGATTTCAATATCACATGACAGGCTTTGCAGATGACATGAAAATGGCTGCAAAACATTGACGATTCGTCAGATAAGAATGGCAGTTTGATAATGTATTGGCAGAACTGCTGATACTGGTTTACACCAAAGATGGACACAAAATGCTGGAGCAATTCAACGGATCATGCAGCATCTCCGGAGAAAAAGAATAGGTGACATTTCAGGTTGAGACTCTTCTTCCGACTTCAGACTAGTCTGAAGAAGAGTCCTGACCGAAAACATCATCTATTCCTTTTCTCCAGTGATGCTGCTTGACCCACTGAGTACTCCAGCATTTTGTGTCTATCTGTCAGTTTAATAAGGTTTTCAAGAGAGAATTAGATTTAGCTCTTAGGGCTAATGGGAATCAAGGGATATGGGGAAAAAAGCCGGAACGGGGTACTGATTTTGGTAGATCAGCCATGATCATATTGAATGGCGGTGCTGGCTCGAAGGGCCTGCTCCTGCACATTTTCTATGTTTCTATATTTCTATGACAAAGCTCAAATTTATGTGTCAAGTGGCTAATAAAAATGAGTGCTATAGAATGTTACAGCACCGAACGGGCCATTTGGGCCACTGTCCTTGTGCAAGTCCCTGGTAAATCTTTCTATTTTGTCCTAATCCCTTCCTCTGTCCATGCACCCTGTATTTCTTTTTCCATTTCTCTTTTGACCATAATAAAACTTGATTCCACTATCCAATCATATCCAATCCAGTGGCACATACCAAGACAAATAAGCCTATTGTCACCAATGCCCAATCCTTAATGTTGATCTTCTCGTTATCATGCTTTGTACTTGAGGGCAGTTGAGAATAAATGTTAATCATGTCATTGGTGCACACACCCTGTAAATTAATGAAACAAAAGGGTTTTGGTAGGCCATTAGTCCAAATATCGTATTGATGCATGGAATTGGTCTTTTGCACCACCAAAATTCAAGGTTGACAAGAAAATCAATGGGAAAGTATCATACCCAACATTAAGTGAACTTTGAAATTATTTTTGTTTAGCCAGATGTTTAGGTACAAAAGCAATGGTATAAATTAATTGTTGTGTTGCTTTCAGCCCCTTGTTGGAAGGTATGCATCTCCTATCAGTTGGTCAGAGAGCAGCATTATTAGGCATCAGAGAATAACTCATCAGCCTAGGCAGAGACATTGTATAGGAATTCAAAAGAAAATTACCACAGATGTTGTGAGAAGAAACGTTTATGGAAGCAATAACTCGCAGAACTTAAAAATAAGTTGTGTTTGAGAGAGATAATTTAAGAATTAAATGCTGAAAGGCTTTCTGCTGTTACAATGTACGTTTGCCTGTATCTAAAATGAGAAATCTACATTTCAACTTGGGAGCCAGATGGTCTTAACATTAAATTTAAATTATCTGAGAAGAAGTGCACATTACGCAGAAGCAAATGTTTTTGTGGCCAACAATTCTTCCTTTATTTATTTCTATATTTTGTCTATGGTGATGTATTGCTTTGAAGTAGATGATCTCACATTGTCCATTTGATAATTCACAGATGGGCATTGCCCTCTGACTCACTCCAGGCTCTTGGTGCAAAACTTGACCAATAGCTTGTTTTCCTTTTTAAATTGTTTGGGGGAGGGGAAGTTTTCTGAAATGGAAATTTATTGCTGACTTATCCTCATTGGAAACAGCTGCAGTGATGTGACGACTAGGTGGTTAGTGTTCTGCACTTAAGCCTCAATGCATTCCAAGTACTCCACTCTAATGATCCAGCAGTACAATCACATCAGCATTGCCCATTTCAAAATGTGCTGCAGAAGTTATGCAGAATTATGGTGAATATATTTTGCACAATTCACCCCATTTCGCTCGGCTTATTTATATTTAGAGTACTTAAGCTTTTTAATTTGCTGAGTAAAGGGAACAGAATTGAGTCAAAGCAGCATTTTCCCTGAATTTACGTGTCTTTATTATTGACAATTTGGGTATTTGAAAGTTCATTTCAATGTGTTGTTTAACCAGTGCGCTATAGAACATCATTAGTTGTCACTCCATTAGAAGGGAAATATTTCTGGGCGGTGGGGAGAAAGCAGTGGAATGGAACTAATTGGATGGCTTTTTTTCTCAAAAACCTGGCCCAGCGTAATGGTGAGCTGTCTGATGATTCTATACAATTATTGAAACAAACAACAACAAAAAAATAGAATTTACTAATCTAATCTTACTGCCTTGTCACTTTGGCATTGAAAAAATACAACCCAAATGATTGGAGAGAGGTTAATAGCCTTACAGTATTTGTGATGAAAACACCATCAGTACCACCTTTGGATGTGTTCAATGTGTGAATTCTAATGTTCAGATTGAATTGGAGGTATTTTGTCTTTGTCCTCATTAGTGTCTGTCAAATGTAATTGTGAGAATTTTGTGTACAATTCCATTTTTGTACAATCTGTTTTGCACAGCTGGTATGATTTTCAAAATACAACAGCATTTTTTTTAACATGGAGTTGCTTTGTATCAGCAAGAATCACCCTGAACAGCAACATTCCAGCTTATAAAGTGTTCATAAACAATGGGCAGGCTCGGGCAATGCTTAAATCCCAGTTCTATCATATTTAGTTACAGAAACTTAACATTTGCATTGACTTTTGCACTTTAATCCTGGTTAGGTGATCACTGCGAAGTGGACATTCGGTCTGGCCGCTGTTCTCCAGGTGTGTGTAGAAACGGTGGATCCTGCATGAATCTCCCAGAAGGTGGCTTCAAGTGTAATTGCCCTTCAGGAGGATTTGAGAAGCCATATTGTGAAGTGACTGCACGATCTTTTCCACCAAAATCTTTTGTGATGTTTCATGGCCTGAGACAAAGGTTTCACATGACAATATCTCTGACGTGAGTATTTACCGATTCTTCCTGCTTTCCCGATTAGAAGGTGTTTTGATGAATGCAGTAATTTAAAATGTTGAAGGCAGTTTCGGCAAATGCACTTTCTGAAATGTATTGGTTAGAAGGTCGTTCCATGGAACCGATATTTCTGGAGAGACAATGGAAAGGATCACCATCATAAGGAAATTATGATCCAGCAATCACGGAACATGTCTAATGTGTGATCCTGGCAGACTTTAACTACACAGATCGTAATCATGTTCAAAGTTGCCATTTTTGTAGCCTAAAATGAAATGCATGCTAGTCGAAGAGATAGACACAAAGTGCTGGAGCAACTCAGCGGGTTAGGCAGTATCTCTGGAGGAAAGGTACAGGTGACGTTTCGGGTCGGAAGCCATCTTCAGACTGAAAATATGGGGGGTGGGGGAAACTGGTGGGAGCTTTGTCTCATCGAAGAGATCTCAGGGTTATTCTCATGATGAATAGAGTGCCTCGACTTTGCTCGTGTTTTTGTCCATAGAGAAAGAGGGTACTTGCGGCCTTATAAATTGTTATCTGTTAGAGGCTTCTAAAGCTATGAATCGTACTTTAATTAAAATACGTAACTTGATCTGTAAACAGTGGACACCAGGCCTGCAGTTCAACAGTGGTAAAGTTTATTGTCATACTCACCAGTACAGTGAGGAGCAGGTACAATGAAATATCTTGCTTGCAGCAGCAGCATCATAGATGACTCAGAAAAATGGACAAAAATACATTGTATAAATTATACATAAATTACACATACAATTCTAAGGAAAGGAGACTGGAAATCAAGGCGTTGGTACAAATACACAATTGGAAAAACAATCAAGCCCATAGTAGTGCAAGAGGTGAGCTGTGGTGTTCCATTTTCCCAATATGATCAGGGTTATGAAGGTTGGCTCGGGAACATGATAGATGTAGGAAGTAGCTATTCCTAAACATAGTAGTGGGGGATGTGTCCGTGATGGACCAGTTGAGTGCAGCACTGTCTGTTCTGTACATTGGAATTGCCATACCATGTCATAATGTAGTCAGGCTATTTTCTACGGTACATCTGAAAAAGTTTTGTAGCGTATTCAGAAACACACCAAATCTCTTTAAACTTCTAAGAAAGTAGAGGTGCTGGCATGTCTTCTTTGCTTGTGCTGTGCTTCGCCCAGCACAAGCCATCTGAGATGCTATGTCCAGGAATTTGAAGTTGCTAAGTCTCTCTACCACTGATCCACCAATCAAAGCTGGTATGCGGTCTCCCGACCTACCCTGTCTGGAGTCAGCGAACAGTTCCTTAGTCTTGTTGACACTGAGCGAGAGGTTGTTGAGGTACCACTCAACCAGGTATTCTATCCTTTTCCTGTACTCTGACTCATCACCACCAGTGATTCGGCCAGCCTTAGTGATGTTGTCGCTGAATTTGTAGATGGCATTGGTGCTGTGCCAAACCACCTAGTCATGGGTGTAAAGTGAATAGAGCAGGGGGGCTTAACATGCAGCCTTGAGAATTTCTTGTGTTCCTGTGTTGTGTCTTCCTGTTCCATTGTTCAGGGTGCCGAGAGTAAATGAAGATTGAGTTTTGCGTGTTGAATGCGAGAAGTGGATGTATTTTATTAATGGAACTACCTGCTAATTGAAAAGGTGGGGCAGTGAGATCCTCTGGCAAATATGCGAATGTTGGAATTGCTGACTCTTAGAGGAGCAGCCAGGCTGAAAAATGGTCTCGACCCGAAACATTGCCTATTTCCTTCGCTCCATAGATGCTGCCTCACCCGCTTGAGTTTCTCCAGCATTTCTGTCTACCGAGGTTGATTTTTGAAGTACTTTTCACAGAATTGCTACAGCACATTGTAACAATTTTATATGAAATGGCAGGAAAATATCTGAAGCTGCTGGGATCTTTATTTGTGGCAGATGAAGTGAGTTTGCAAGTGAAGAACATGTGTGCTTGAATTTATTCTTCAGTAGATCAGATGGGGACTCGGAAAAAAATGAGTTCCCCATCCTGAACAGTAGAAAATGCCTTCAGTTTCATTGTAGTAGATTAAAAATTGGTTTTAACAAATGTTAAACTTTATTGTGCAATAGTTTATGATCAAAAGGTTTTTAATTGAATTGGAATTTGCAGAACAAACTATATTTCATATGATATTTGTATTATTTTAATCCTAATTTTTAATCTGGCCATTTTAATACAATTGAGCACAGCACATTGTAGCTTTCCCTGCCATCCATGTGCAACTCATTTCACAGGTACCAGGCAGTGCAGTGATACACATGATGTGCTTCCTTTCCTGAATGTGGCTCTCCATTAAAGTGTAAAGTGGGTGGAGAGAGGTGAGAACAGGCTAGGTTAATGATGTTCGGTGACAATGATAATGGATTAAACTTCAATTCAGATGAAATCAAATAAAGGATACTATTCATTTTACAGTAATGACATCTCATTATAGTTGCCCGCTGTTGCAATTTTATTATGCAAAGGAAGCAACCGCAGGGGGCTGTCTTGGTTGCCATTCAGATATTTTATCAGTTTCTAGCACAAAGAAATAAAATGCCTTTACATTACCAAACAAATTAAAATTCACAGCTGAATTCTGTCAGAAATATCAAATCAACTGCTCAGCAAAAAAATATGCTGTTTAACTTATTTTATGCCCCATTATTGTGATGCAATATACCTTAATATTCGCCTTGCAAAAAACAGAGCTGGACAAATTCCATTTATTTGGTGTCTTTCACAACCTCAGGATCCTCCACAGCATTTTACTGGCAATGATGTACCACTGTTTTTGTAAGGTAGTAAATATGTGGGAAACATCTGGTGTGGCAAGATGGACAATATAATGCTGAGCAATAAGTCTTGTTACTAAGAAGAGTACTGACTGTGGCATTTGAAATTGAGTTGAAATTAAAATAGAGCTACTGTTCTGTGAAATGCATTTGAGCATGCTCAGTCTGATTCCAACTGGTTCAAAAACGTTTCTGTTCCTGAACGGCGTTTGCAGCAATTGGCAATTTTGTTTTCTCATTACTAGATAGCTGATGTGGAAATAGAAAATATAACTTATTCAGTGGAAAATTTTGTTTTTGAAGTTGGAACTGAGAGGAGTTTCTGTTTGTGGACAATGAGCAACTCTGGTGCAATTGCATGGGTTCTAAAACTTTTCTTCCACTCTTCTTCCAATAACAGTTTCTTCTCAACTTGATTTGTTTAGTTTTTAGCACAAAATCTACTGTGAACCAGCAAAATTGGACAAATGTTTCACAACATTTTATTTGTTTTTTTTGCTTTGAAAATGATGTCTAGATCTTGTGGATTCTTATAGCTAAAACGTGTTTATCAACCATCTTCATTTAAACTCAGTGTCAGTCCAAAAATTGTAAAGAGCATGACTTGAAGTTACAAAACACGACTTTCATAAAGGCAACAATACTATTTACTTGTGAGTAGAGAAAAGGATTCATTTTTCAGAAATTCATTTAAGACTTTTACAAAGTTGGTGGCACTGTTCCCAATTGATCCATCAACGACCTGAAAATGAAATCTGGGATAGAATCCCCCTTTGTAGATTTTTTTCACTGTGATGGCCTGATTAGACTTTTGGGAGAGGCGTGCTTCCGGTGCAGTACAACGATGTAAGAAGATTGCAGAAGTTTGAGGTGCATTGAATATAATTGATGTTGTTTGCAACAGTTGCACCACATTTATTATTGCACTGATGGAAAACAAGTGGAAACTTCAGTACATAGAAACATAGAAAATAGGTGCAGGAGTAGGCCATTCGGCCCTTCGAGCCTGCACCGCCATTCAATGTGATCATGGCTGATCATCCAACTCAGTATCCCATACCTGCCTTCTCTCCATACCCCCTGATCCCTTTAGCCACAAGTGCCACATCTAACGCCCTCTTAAATATAGCCAATGAACTGGCCTCAACTACCTTCTGTGGCGGAGAATCCCAGAGACTCACCACTCTGTACTACTCTGGAGCGGGGTCAGGTACGAAAGGAATGTTACCATTTTCTTTTGTATGCTCTGTGACTTTAGTGATACTGTGCGGAAATAGGCCCTTCGGCCCACCTAGTCCATGCTGACTGGTGACCACCCCGTACACTAACACTCAGCAGCTCAGGCAGCATCAGCAGGTGCAGGGTGTCTAGGATGATGGGAAAAATCTGTGCTCGCTGGGGTAATGGGATGGGATACGAAGTACTTTTTCTTCCTCCATATGTTCATCTCCTTCCCCGTGCCCCATACTTTTTTTATCCCCTCTATCTCCTCCCACCTATACCCTTCCTCAGGCTTTACATTTCACCACTCTTCTTTCTTTATCTGATACCTGTTATCTTGGGGAGAAGGGAGGGAGAGATAGATCAACCATGATTGAATTGCGGAGTAGACTTGATGGGCCGAATGGCCTAAATATACTCCTATCACTTGTGACCTTATACCCTTTGCCTCCTTTTCACTTCCAGCCTTTATCACTTGCTCCACCCATCAGCCAGTCAATCTCCTTATGTCTAATTATCTTGGTAACTCAAATTTCACTCTACCTTCATTGGTACATGTGGCAATAAACTGACCTTGAAACCTTACATTTGCCAGGATTTGCTCCCGCCCCCCCCCCCACCCCCGCCCCCACAAACCACTCTTTTCCAGCTTTCTAACCCTACTTCATCATTCTGAAAAAGAGTACCGACCCGAAACGTCACCTGTTCATTCTACAGTCCATTTTGTCTCTAACTAATTGAGAAGATGGGTTTGACTTTCACTAGCAACATTGAACATTATTCAGTAGCGGGCCTGCCCTTCTTGACATAAGTAATAATTGTGAAACATGAGTTATGCCCTGTGTAGACTGACCATGTGAAGGTAGTCCTGCAGCCCTTATACCAACTACAAAGCACAAGAAAAACAAGACACCTCTCACAAATTCCGCCCCCCTCCCCATTCTCCCCCACACCCTCCCTTTCTCCCCCTCCCCTGTGCCCCACCTGGAGTCCCAGCTATTTTTGCCCTTCCCCACCCCTTTGCCCTCCGCCTACATGCCTTCCTCTGGCAATTCGCAACTCTTCAAATTGCAAAGAGGAAGGTATCCATATTGGTATTGGTTTATACCGAAGATAGACACAAAAAACTGGAGTAACTCAGCGGGCCAGGCAGCATCTCCGGAGAGAAGGAATGGGTGACATTTCGGGTCGAGACCCTTCTTCAGACTAGTCAGGGGAAAGGGAAACAAGAGATATAGACGATGATGTAGAGAGATAAAGAACAATTAATGAAAGATATGCAAAAAAGTAACGATTATAAAGGAAACAGACCATTGTTAGCTGTTGTTGGGTGAAAACGAGAACCTAGTGCAACTTGGGTGGGAGAGGGAGGGAATGTCAGGGTTACTTGAAGTTGGAGAAATCAATACTCATACTGGTATTGGTTTATTATTGTCATGCGTACCAAGATGCAGTGAAAAGCTTGAGTTTGCATATTATCAAATCAGATAATACCATATGTGAATACAATCAAGTCACAATTATGTGAAAACAGAGAAAACAAAGAAAAATACCAGAGCACAGAATATACTTTTCCACCATTGAGGCGCAACAAGTCTGTAGTTTGCAATGGGGTAGATTGAAAATGTGTAATCTAGTTTATGGGTGGACCATTCAGAAGTCTGATAACAGAGGGGAAGGAGCTGTTCCTGATTCTGGTGATATGTTCTTTCAAGCTCTTATATCTTCTGCCTGAGCGGGGAGAAGAGGGAATGGCTGGGGTGGAAAATTGCTTTGATTATGTTGGCCGGAGCCTGAGCTTTTACCCTTGTCTAATACATATGAGGATCTTGCTTCTTGTTTGGATGAGGATGGGGACTGCAGGGAGGATGTGCAAATTGTTCATGGAATAGGGAGCCATTCATGTGGGGGTGGGCGTGGGGGGAGAACAATAGTTGGGGGAACAACCACTGCTGCAATGATCCAGTCCAGGTCCATTTTGCCTGCCCGATACCCGGGTACGGACATCCCTACTGACGTTGAGAAAACCTTGGACTGGGATGGGGTGGATTCTGCTGTTATGGTCAGCTACTAATGAAATGGGAGGTCTAGGTTGCTGAGACAATATGAGCAAAACCACAGGGCATAATTTAAAACCAGATTCACAACAGTGACAATCTCTGATTTTCTACCTGAGCCACTTGCACATTGGCAGAGGGTGAACAAGGTTAGAAAATTAAATGTGTGGCTCAAAGGTTGGCGTGGGAGAAATATATTCTGATTTATGGGGCACTGGCACCAGTACTGGGGAGAAGAAAGCTTTTCCGTGAAGATGTGCTTCACCTGAACCATGCTGGGCCTAGTGGCCTGGCAAAACACACTGCGGTTAAAGATAAGATTATAAACTAACAGGGGGACGGGTTCTAGTAATGGAAGGTTTAATGGAGCTAAAGTAAATGAGAAACTAGTGGCACATAATAGCAAATGGGAGAATGGAAGTCAGAGTAGGACTGAAGGGAATTAAGATATAAGCAATTGTGTGTGGCAGAAAGTGAATCCAGATTAAGTAAGCTAAATGCACATAGCATTTGTAACAATTGAATTGACAGCACAAATTGTAACAAATGAGTCTGATCTAATAGCTACTACAAGTTATGGTTGCAGGGTGACCAGGTCTGGGAACTGAATATTCCATGTAATTCAGTGAGCCAAAAGAGAAAGTGAAAAGAGAAAAGTAGTGGGATGCGATAGTTAATCAAGGAGTTATCATTGTAATACCGAGTTGTGAGATGGATCCAGTCATCGGTACTTTCAAAATCTGATTGGGGTTAAAATAATCAATGGCAGGGAAGGATAGCGTGGAGGAGGAGTTTATGGGATTGTTTCTTAGAGCAATTTGCAGAATGTACTTAATATAAAAAAAAAACATGAGCTTCAATAGAGATATAAAAGCAGCAAGAGTTTCTGTGGATCTATATGGTTATGTACACTACACAGCAGTATGATTTGTCTGAAGAAGGGTCTCGACCTGAAACGTCACCTATTCCTTTGCTCCATAGATGCTGCCGCACCCGCTGAGTTTCCCCAGCATTTTTGTCTACCAGCAGAATGATTTGTTCAGCCAAGGATTGGAGATACAAATTTAATGACAAAAGAAGAGCTGGATGATTTGTGGATCTTGGACCATGAATGAAATCTTTCCTCATGCAATTTTGGCAGACTGTGCCCAGTGGCCATTGACCATTGAGAGCTTTTAGATTCGCTTTAGTCTTTAGACCAGTGCCTGTCTGTATATGAAGCCTCAGGACCTGTCAGAAAGAGACCATTATTTCAATGCTGTGATTGTCTGTCAGTTAGAATTAGTTCACGGTAGAATGTTAGTGACAGATTAGATTCACATGCTTTCTGTCCAAAGAAGTTGGAAAGGAGAGCCACTAAAATAGAAATATATTCTTCAGTTGAATCTATTCTCTACTTTCAGGTTCGCTACACAAGAAAATAATGGGCTCCTGTTTTACAACGGTCGATTTAATGAAAAACATGATTTTATTGCAGTGGAAATCATTGAAGGACAAGTTCAGTTGAAGTACTCAACAGGTTTGTTCTAAAAATATTTTTACATTAAACATTCAATTCAATTACATCAGTTCCTAATCTGCAAATAAATTCCCATTATATATTGAATCATACCTAGTCAATTTTTTGGGATCTCATGGAATGATATAACAATTAAACTACTACTGTGGTTCTTGGGTGTTAACTGTTTGTCGTGCACGGAAAATAGGAGGTGGCAGTCATCATGAAGATTTTTGTTTGCCTTTTACCCACCTTAAATGTAGCTGAAATGGGACAGGTGACATCTGTTTATTTCAGAATACATAATTAAGGTCCACTCTCTATAATGTTCTCTTCACAGGGGAGTTGATGACAGTTGTAACCCCGTATCTTCCTGGTGGAGTCAGTGATGGGCAATGGCACACGGTACAGATCCAATACTACAACAAGGTAGAAAATTAAGACTAATTACTAATGGGGTTTCCTTTACACTTTAATTTGTGTGTGCAATATTTTCTAAGCAATTAAGCTCCTGACGTCAAAACTCTTATAAGAGAAAAAAAGAGGGCCCCTGCACTCCCCGAACTGCTCTGTACTTATTAGATCATGGCTGATCTTTTGCCTAAGTGCTACTTTCCTGCACTAACCCCACATTCTTCCTTTCCCTTGACTCTCAGTCTGAAGAAGGGTCTCGACCCAAAACGTCACCTATTCCTTTTCTCCAGAAATGCTGTTTGACCTTTGAGTGCTTTTAGATTCATTTTAGTCTTTAGTTACTCCAGCTTTTTGTGTCTATCCCACATTCCTTGATTTGCTAAGAAATTGATGATCTGATATCCAGCAACTGAGCCTCCAGTTGGATGGTGAATTTAAACGTTTTTGTACCTTTTGAGTGAGGAACTTTCTTTTCCTTTCAGTCCTGAATAGGCAACCCCTTACTTTCAGATTATGACCCTTGGTTCTAGATAATTGACCCAGAGGAAACATTATGTGAAATTCTGTAAGAATTTTGTAAGTTTCAATAATCAACTCACACTCTTATGAACTCAAGTCAAGTCTATTTAACCTCTCCTTAGAAAGCTCTCCTCAGAAATCACTCTGATAGACTTTTGTTGCATTCCCTATGCTTCTTATTCTTTGTTCAAATATATTTAAATTTGTGAATTCCAATAACTGAACGTTCTACCATGAATCGTTCTCAAATCATCAAAACCCTTCTTGATTTTGAATGGTTTCTTCCCTTGCAAGAGGAGGGGATCAATCAGCTTCTCACGTAAATTAAATCTTGTATCTATGCTACTATTCCATTAAATCTGCTCTGCAACCTGTTGAAGCTTTAGACAACCTTTGTAATGTACCCAAAATTGAGTTTCCTACTACCTGTTGAGTTTTCATTTTTAATTAGACCTGTAGCAGGTTATTATTTTTCTCACTATCTCCTCTCGTTTATGATTTAAAGATATTTCACTGTGGTGCACCTTTGTAGATGCCAATGATGTAAGTTTGAATAGTCAGAAGAAATGTACCTTTATTGTTCTGCAGACTGTTTTATTATACAATCTTTAACACTGTATTTAATACTGCCGTTGATAGCCTCTCAGACTTCCGTCTTTGTTGGGAGATTTGTCAAAGGAAGTATGTAAGGAAGTTTGAAGGCACCCCCAATACAACATTACCAGCAACACAAATCATGAGCTGGCCTATTGATTACACCTGGGGACAATATTTCCACTTACTTCCTCATGTAGGAGGTTTATTAACAAGTAGGTTGCAGCACAATTGCCAAGGTAATGTTTTTGGGCAATGACAGTCCCATCTGGATTCAATCAGCTCATCTTTCACAAGTACTGAAATTAACTTCTAAAGTGTCATAAGCAAATTTGCAAATGATTAGAAAATCCACTGGATAATTTAACTTCCATAAATCTGAAGATATGGCAATCGTGGGTAAATACCTCTGAGTTTGATTCTCTTTCTATGTAAAAGTTTGATAAATAGGAGAAAAAGAAATAAAGTGGGTGGATACCTGATGTTTCTTTTTTTTATTAAGAAAGGGCAGGTCAGTAAAAACAACATAGGAGATTATTTGAAATTACCTTGAAAGCCAACAATCATATTTATAGAATTAGCAAAGTTTACTTTTAAGAAAAAGGGGGAAAAAAGTGAAAGGAGAAAATAATTGATTGCCAATTTTTGGAAAATGCATTCCAAACAAACAGTACAAACAACAAGCAATTCTTTAAAAATCTGACGTGTTGTTGTAAGAAGCTAAGTCGTGTTAATGAGAAAGTCAAAAGTGTTTGCTCTATATATTTATATTTTTATAATCATCTTGCTGTGGTGGCTACTTTTATTTACAATCCTCTTCATTAGTATGTGTTATTTTTATGTTTGTGTATATTTCTTTCAGCAAAAAATCGGGTCATTAGGAGTTGCGCAAGGTCCCTCAGAACAGAAAGTAGCAATCTTAACCATAGATGATTGTGACACCTCAATTGCTGTTCGTTTTGGAGATGAGATCGGTAACTATTCATGTGCTGCTGAAGGTGTACAGTCCAGCTCCAAGAAGTAAGTGTATAAAGTATGCCTGGAAACATAACTGATAACATGCAAAATCTTTTTGGAGAAAAGTATTGTTTGGTGGCTAATAGCATAATTAAAAGTTTTACTTAAAAGATTGAACAGGCTGCTCTAATGCTATATAATTTTGGATGTGATTATTTACTTCCCGATACATTGTGTGGTAACGCTGCATGTCATTTCCACATCACTCAATAAAGCTGCATGGAGCAAAGGCCAAAGTCATCAAAAATTTACATTGATGTCTATTTCCCATTGTACTGATGATGAATATTTCCCTTCGATGGTTCTGATGGTTAATTTAAATCAGATCACCTGTTATGTTACACATGAGAATTTGATGGTGCACTGCTCCATAGAAGTCCTCCAGAACTCGAGTAGCAACTCTTTATTCCACCTTGGAGTAGAGATCCTTCATGGCCTCATCCAAAGCTTCAAGGCTGGGGTCTTTGGCACTGTTAGCCACAGAATATTGGCTCCATGTTAGTGATCTGAAGGATTATTAGATAGGGTGAGTTGTTGAGGCAATGGACCAGCTCTTTCTCGATGCTGAAACTCACATTCTGAAGATGCAACGGGATCCCACCATCTTCCCATCTCCTCCCCTGCCTGCATTCCGCAGAGACCGCTCCCTCCGTAACTCCCTGGTCAATTCGTCCCTTCCCACCCAAACCACCCCTTCTCCTGGCACTTTCCCTTGCAACCGCAGGAAATGCCACACTGGTCGCCTTACCTCCCTTGACTCCATTCAAGGATCCAAGCAGTCTTTCCAGGTGTGGCAGAGGTTCACCTGCACCTCCTCCAACCTCATCTATTGCATCCGCTGCTCTAGGTGTCAGCTGCTCTACATCGATGAGACCAAGCGTAGACTTGGCGATCGCTTCGTCCAACACCTCCGCTCGGTTCGCAATAACCAACCTGATCTCCCTGTGGCTCAGCACTTTAACTCCCCCTCCCATTCCGAATCTGACCTTTCTGTCCTGGGCCTCCTCCATGGCCAGAGTGAGGCCCACCGTAAATTGGAGGAGTAGCACCTCATATTTCGCTTGGGCAGTTTACACACCAGGCGGTATGAACATTGACTTCTCTAATTTCAAGCAGTCCCTGCTTTCTCCTCCCCTTCTCAGCTCTCCCTCAGCCCACTGTCTCTGCCTCTTCCTTTCTTGCTCCCGCACCCCCCCCCCACCCTCACATCAGTTTGAAGAAGGGTCTTGACCCAAAACATTGCCTATTTCCTTCGCTCCATTGTTGCTGCCTCACTCGCTGAGTTTCTCCAGCATTTTTGTCTACCTTCTGAAGATGAAGGTAACATTCCTCTTCTGCTTTGCCACAAACTGCTCAAAAAATCGCATATTTTAATTTCAGTAGTTTGAGTTATAACGGTGGAACAGTTTTCACATCTGTTGCTGTTGTGACTGCTCATAAGTGTCCTAAAATCCAAGTCCCAAATTATATTTATAAAGTGGAATGCGCACTTTTGGTTACTTTTAACCATCTTCAAGAAAGAAGATGTCCCATCTTTGTAACGACAGGTAACCCAAATTACCTATTGCTGATATTTTATTGTAATATTGATTATTGTGCATTTATTTGTCTTGTTGTTGAGTTAATGTGGCTGCAAAACTTCTGCAACTTAAAATTATATTGTTCTGTTCTTGGTGCATATTAAAATTAAACACACTTTAACTGAATCATGTGGGATGATGAGCCTTACATCAACATCCACAAGTTGCAGGTACTCTATTACATGGCGCTCCAACAATAAAGGCTGACGAGACCCTGGAAAATGTAGACTACTTCTCATATTTTGTAAGGCACCTCTCAGTTAAGGCAAACATTGTTTGAAGACATTGTTAAAACATTATTTGAAGATCAAGACATTAGATCTAACAGGGAGCCCATGGTTTGCTGATAGTAGCAAAGTAAATAAATACCTGTTCCGCAGATCTATACCTTAAAAATATCAGGGTTTTAAATACATTGACTGTTCGACAATGTAATTGCTGTTATAGCTAATCTGAAACTATTTTTTCACTCTGTCTTTAAAAAATTCCAAGGATTTCCACAACTTTGTATATCAAAAGAAAACTCCTACATCATCCTCAGGTCCTTTCATTAATGAAACCGAACAAGGAAATATGTTCCCTGCCCTTATCTTTACAGACCTCCAAACAACATCCAATATTTACTTGTTGATTGAAGCATTGTTTCTCATCTAATAGTGAGCTCAGTGATCTCAAGAGATTACTTTGAGAATATTTGAATGTTTTCGTATTCAATAGTTGAAGCCTTTGAGATTTGATTCAGGTGCTTAAACTATTTCCATGATAAAATTTCAAAGAAGAACTGAGAAAATTACCCAGCATGTCAAAAAGCGTTGGCGAGATAATTTTCATTTGCTTACAGTGAGAGCTGCAAGCGGTAATTAACCACAAGAAGAAGTTTATTAATGTTCAGCATGTGAAATATGGCCTCAATCCCTAAATAGTTGATTTCTGTCTAATTTTCTGGAGTAGAAATCAGCAATGGCACACCCGCGCTTTCTGCCTCTGGTATCATCTCTTGGAGTCTAGAGACATTAAATTAATAATGAATAATGTTTAAAAGGAATAATGAATTCAATGAGACACTTACGAGAACTAACAGAATAAGTAGTGTGGTTGAATTTTGCTACTGATTTACAAAGTAAATCTTTGAGGGGCTGTGGGTGAGGGAAGATTCTGGGTACTTAATTGCAAATTAACGCATTTACGCAAATTAAAGATGAATGGTTTTCTTATAGCTGAGTTCTCAGTTGAAATTCAACGTGGACAATAATGCAAATTGGGATCCTAATGTGTGGAGTCCTGCATTGGATCATAGTGACTTTGCATCATCACCTGTTATTCTGTAAAAATCTCAGAACCACAGCAAGTCTGTTTATCCAGTTCGTATATCAGTTCGACTGGCTGAATACTTTGGAATTATTACTTACAGCCTGGAAATTCTATCCCATAATTTTGATTATAACTTCTGGCTGGATTAAAAAATAAGTAATTTTTAATCAATATTATGGAGACTATTGCACCTTACTAAAGATTTCCAGTTAGCGGCAAGTTCGGCCATAGATGTGTGATGGGATCCTTGTTCAGGAAGCATGGATTGCATCAGCCACGACTTATTTTACCTCAGGAACCATTTAATTCAGCAGATGGATATGGAATTCATCCCATCACTGTGGGCTTGTTTCAAATCCAAACCTGATTAATTAACACCACATCCACCACTATAAGCAATCCAAAAAATGAATGTTAAAATTAATATACTTGCATAAAATAAAATAAGAAGAGGCCTTTGGTAAGTAATGACCAAGAATAATTCTCTTGTCTCATGTATTTAATCTAGTTCTTTGTTAATTCTGTTTTCTCTGATATTAGTAGTTCAAACAAAAGTATCCCAAAAATATAAATGGAAAGAGACCAAGTCGGTTAAAAGATCACAATTGTTTAAGTGGCTTTATAAAAAAATAATATTAAAATATTCATCCGTTAATCCCTAAAATTGTTACTCCTGAATAGATTTACCTTCTTGCAACAACATTTGATAATAAGCAAGCATGTACTGATTGTTCCATGCCATGATGCCTGGGATTATTTTGAACATTGCATTACTTTTCATTGTGCAGCATTTCAATGAAATGTATTTCTTTGTAAGTCAAGGTTGTGAATGCATTGATTTCAACTTGAACTGTTATTTGTTGAGCTTACTAGAATCCCTAGACTTCATTGCTTTTTTGTAAATCGGTCTGTGTACATGAATGCAAATTATTCCTCCGCTATCCTATAACTTATACTTACTGTGTATCAATAGGTCCCTGGATCTTACAGGTCCGTTACTTCTTGGGGGTGTCCCAAACCTACCAGAGAATTTCCCAGTCATTAACAGGGAGTTTGTGGGCTGTATGAAAGAACTTCACATTGACAATAAGCGTATTGATATGGCAGCCTACATTGCTAATAATGGCACTTTTCCAGGTAATGGGAAGGGTTGTGTGCTTCTGAGTCTGTTATGTATGCATTGGCACATTCTCTTTGATTCTCTTGCTCTAATGCTGTCTCCATGTTCTCACTCTCTTGTTTACAATTGCATTTTGAGTCACTAGACCATCATGTGCCTGGATAATTAATGTTCATTAGTACTTACATTTTCAAAAACCTTTCCATATTTTGCCATTTTATTAGAGATGTAATAATGTGGATGTGTTGCTGGAACAGATTTTAATTGCCATGCAGCAACTAACCAGAGGTGTCATTGCTTGTAAATCAGTCCTCTGTATGCTGCTACTTAATTTCTCTCAAATGTGCAGTGTAATAGCAGATTCCTGAAAGAAATGATCAATCAGGTAAAATTGCTCCTTTAAGGCTTTACATTAGAGCTGGGAACTAGTGCAGTGTTTTTTTAATAGAGATTTTCAGCTGTACTCCCATCCCAAGAATGAGTTTTATCAATCTGTAGTCTCTGTCACACAAACATACAAATTAGAAGCTGGCCTAGGCCCCCTAATCCTTGAGCCTGCTCCACTATTTAATATCACAATTGTTACATAGAAAGTAGGTGCAGGAGTAGGTCATTCGGCCCTTTGAGCCAGCCCGTTCAATATGATCATGACTGATCGTCCAAAATCAGTACCCTGTTTCGGCTTATTCCCCATATCCCTTTATTCCCTAAACCCAAAGAGCTAAATCTAACTCTCTTGAAAACATCCAGTGAATTGGCCTCCACTGCCTTCTGGCAGAGAATTCCACAGATTCACAACTCACTAGGTAAAAAAGTGTTTCCTCATCTCAGTCCTACATGGCCTACCACGTATTCTTATGCTGTGACCCTTGGTTCTGGACTCCCCCAACATTGGGAACATTTTTCTTGCATCTACCCTGTCCAATCCTCTAAGAATTTTATATGTTTCTATAAGATCCCCTCTCATCCTTCTAAATTCCAGCAAATACAAGCCCAGTCAACACATTCTTTCATCATACGTCGGTGCCGCCAACCCGGGAATTAACCTGGTGAACCTGCGCTGCACTCCCTCTATAGTAATAATGTCCTTACTCAAATTAGGAGACTAAAATGGCACACAATACTCCAGGTATGGTCTCATCAGAGCCCTGCACAACTGCAGTAGGACCTCCTTGCTCCTAAACTCTAATCCTCTTGCAATGAAGGCCAACATGCCATTGGCTTTTTTCTCTGCCTGTTGTACCTACATGCTTACTTTCAGTGAGTGATGTATAAGCCCACCCAGGTCGCATTGCACACCCCCTTCTCCTAATCTGACACCATTCAGATAATAATCTGCCTGTTCTTGCTAAAAAAGTTGATAACCTCACTTTTATCCACATTATACTGCATCTGCCATGCTTCTGCCCACTCACCCAACTTATCCAAGTCACCCTGCAGCCTCATTGCATCCACATCGCAGCTCACAGTGACACCCAGCTTTGTGTCATCCGCAAACTTGGAGATGTTACATTTAATTCCCTTGTCTAAATCGTTAACATATATTATAAACAACTGGGATCCCAGCACCGAGCCTTGCGGCACCCCACTGGTCACTGCCTGCCATTCAGAAAATGACCCATTTATTTCCTACTCTTTGCTTCCTGTCTGCCAACCAGTTCTATATCCATGTCAGTACCCTACCCTCAATACCATGTGCTCTAATTTCTTGTGTGGGCCCATGTCAAAGGCTTTTTGAAAGTCCAGATACACCACATCCACTGGCTTTCCCTTATCCACTCTACTTGTTACATCCTCAAAAAATTCCAATAGATTATTCAAGCAAGATTTCCCTTTCATAAATCCATGCTGACTTTGACCGATCTCGTCACGGCTTTCCAAATGCACAACTGTAACATATTTAATAATCGACTCCAGCATCTTCCCCACTACCGATGTAAGGCTAACTGGTCTATAATTCCCCGTTTTCTCTCTTCCTCCTTTCTTAAAATGTAGAGTTACATTGTCTAACCTCAAGTCCACAGGAACTGTTCCAGAGTCGAGAGAACATTGGAAAATGATCACCAATGCATCCACAATATCCAGAGCCACCTCTTTGTGTATACTGGGATGCAGACCATCTGGCCCTGGGAATTTTATCTGCCTTCAGTCCCAACAGTTTACCTAACACCATTTCCTGACTAATGTGGATTCCCTTCAGTTCCTCCCTCCCACTAAATCCTTGTATTTCATGGAGATTGTTTGTGTCTTTCTTAGTGAAGCAGAACCAAAGTGCTCGTTTAACTGTTCTGCGAATTCCTTGTTTCCCATTATAAATTCACCTGTCTCTGACTGTAAGGGACCTACATTTGCCTTCACTAATCTTTTTCTTTTTATATACCTATAGAAACTTTTACAGTCAGTTTTTATATTTCCCGCAAGCTTTCTTTCTTGCTCTTTTTTTGCCCTTCTTAATTAACCTCTTTGTCCTCCTCTGTTGAGCTCTAAATTTCTCCCAGTCCTCTGGTTTGCTGCTTCTGCCCAATTTATATGCCTCTTTCTTGGCTTTAACACTATCCTTGACTTCCCTCGTCAGGCACGGTTGAGCCGCCTTCCCAATTTTATTTTTTCCCCAGACTGGGATGAACAATTTCTGGAGTTCATCCATCCAGCTTTAAATCTTCGCTAATGCATGTCCACCGTCAATCCTTTAAGTATAATTTGCCAGTCTATCCTAGCCACTTCCAGTCTCATACTTTCAAAGTCTCCTTTATTCAAGTTCAGGATCCTAGTCGCTGAATTAACCGTGTCACTCTCCATCCTAATGCAGAATTCCACCATATTATGGTCACTGTTGCCCAAGGGGCTTTGCACAACAAGATCGCTAACAACAAGACGCCCTCTGGTCTGTTCCTCTACATATTGGCTTAAAAACCCATCCCGTATACATTCCAGGGAATCCACAACACTGTTAGCAATTTGTTTGGCCCAATCTATATGTAGATTAAAATCACCCATGATAACCGCTGTACCTTTGCTATTCCTAATTTCCTGCTTGATGCTTTCCCCAACCTCCCTACTGCTGTGTGATGGTCTGTATACCATCCCAACATGCGTTTCCTCCTTTGGCTATATCACAGTTCGCCCCATACCGATTCTACAGCATCCAAGCTAAAGTCTCTCCTTGCTATTGCATTAATCTCCTCTTTAACCAGCAATGCCACCCCACCTCCCTTTCTGTCTATCCTTCCTGAATATCGAATACCCCTGCATGTTTAGCTCCCAGCCTTGGTCACGCTGGAGCCATGTCTCCACAATTCCAACTATATCATATCCCTTAACTATTAACTGCTCATTCAATTCATCCACCTTATTTCGAATGCTCCTCGCTTTAAGGCACAAAGCTTTGTTAGTTTTTCTTATCTCCCTTGTACATTTTGCTTCTGTCCTTTTATGGCCCCTGTCTCCTTGCATGGGTCCCATCCCCCTGCCCTGAACATCTTTACTAAACTGCTTCCCATTTTTAACATCCTTAAATATAATACCAGAAATGTACACAGTAGTCCAGATTTGGTCTCCCCAATGCCCTGTATAAGTAAAGCAACACCTGCCTACTTTAGTTTCAGTTCCCCTACCAAAAATGAAAACATCCTGTTAGTTTTCCTAAATATTTGCTGAGCCTGCATTCTAGCATTTTGTGACTCAAACACCTGCAAACACAGATCAAGGGTCAGACAGTATCTCAGAGCTTTTCACCATCTTGAGAATATGGATCCTTTTCACAATTTCACATTTTCCCTCATTATGGGAAATGTTGACAAATCTTTGTCTTTTCGCTTATCCTCTCATCCCTTTGTAGCATATGTCATCTTCACATTTTATTACCTATCTGTGTGCTATTGGCAACTTTGTCAAGTTAATTTTCCTATATGCCTCTGATGATGAATACAATACATTAAAATCATTATTAGTTTATTTTAAAGAAAGCATTTAATTTGTGCCTTTCACAATCCAAAAATGTTACAAGCAATGCAGTGTATTTTAGATGTGATCTAGGAATGCTGTAGCCCAATGCACAAAGCAAGGTTCAACTTGTTATTTAAGATTCTTTAGTGAGGGGAAAACATTGACCAGGGCACAGAAGCTAATTCATCAGTCAAAATATTATCTTGAAAACTTTAACATCCATCTTAGAAAGTGAACCTACCTTCATCCACCAAATATTACCTCAGACAGTAAAAGAATAGTCACAAAGTGCTGGAGTAAAGAAGCTGTCCCAGTTGGGCGAGCTAATCCGAGGCAAATTTTCCCTCGACATACTCACAACATGGTCGACACGAGGTCTTTGGAACTCTCCTTCATGCTCGAGAGTAGTCCCCGTGTACTCAAGGCCTCAGCTAGGTTGCGGTGCATTTTTCAATATGTTGAAAAATGCACCGCGAGTAAATAAAGGTCGTCATGGAAAAAATTGATATTTTTTTTACTCGCAAGTTTAGTCGTAGTAGGTCGGCATGCTAGTCGTAGGTAATCGAGGATAGTCGTAGTTAGTCTTCATCATAGTCGAAGGGAGGTCGAAGGGAGATCGAAGGGAGATCGAAGGAGGTCATCTTCACTCTCCACTGTTCGGTGTCCAATTTTCCTGAAGTTAGTCGTAGTTAGTCGTAGCTAGTCTTCTACATAGTCGAAGGAGGTCTTCAACATGACATTTTTTCAAACTCTCCTAAGCTCTTCTAAACTCACCAATTAGGTCGCCCCCCCCCCCTTAACAGCGGATCAGGCAGAATCTCTGGAGAACATAGAAAGGTGCATTTTTGGTTGGGACCTTTCTTCAGACTGAAGAAGGGTCCCGACCCAAAAAGTCATCTATTCGTGGTCTCTAGAAATGCTGCCTAACCCACTAGGTTACTCCACAACTTTGTGTCGTTTTCGGAAAATCGGCATTTGCAGTTCTTGTGTCTGTGGTTTACCTCTGACAGTGCAGCACTCCCTCACCACTAGACTGAAGTGTCAGTGTAACTTTTTTGCTCTGTTCTTAGTGGCATCTGAGCTGAAAAGGACAATGCATTTCGTTGTCTCTGTACTGTACACTGACAATGACAATTAAAATTGAATCTGAATCTATATAACCTGTTAAAATTGGATCAAAGAGAAAAATTAATACCAACTAATAATGTAAATAATCCAAGAGGTATTGCAGATGCTGGAAATCTGTTATATAATCAGGAATGCTGTAAATACTCAGCAGGTCAGGCAGCATCTGTAAAGGGAGAATAAGGTCAACTTAACTTTGACTTAACTTAAATGCACAAGCCCCACAAATTCTTTAGGAATAAGAACAAGTTAGAAGCTGGATATTATGCAGCATGTGACACCATGATTCCTGATTTTCCAAATCCCTAATGCAATGTGCCATGCAATTCCACTTCTCCGAATAACAGCCAAAACCTCTTTTTGGGTAAGTTTTTACAAAGTTCCCAGTTATTCCTGTAATTTAGTCTCACATTTTAAACTCTTGTTTTCCGATGTGTCCTTCAGGTTGCAATATGAAACAGCCATTCTGTGATTCAAATCCATGTAAGAACGGAGGCACATGTGTTGTTATCTGGGAGACATTTCTTTGCGAATGCCCTCTGGGATTTGGAAGCAAAGACTGTGGGCAAGGTAAGCCATGGTTGAGAGATTACAGCATTGTATGGGCAATCAAGAAACAACTAACTAAGATTTGAGTTTCCTTGTGTAATTTTAATTTCAGTTACCGTATCAAATGGAACAGTAAGTTCTATTATATCAAACTAATGATATGTTTTAAACTGTCATTTGTATGGACCCCTGCTGTTCGTTGGCGCATTAATGCATTGTGAAATAAGGCTGCATGATGTAATATTTCAAAACCATAATTCTTTAAACTATGGCTGTTCCATAATTCTTGGGTGCAGTAAGATTAATGTTGATAGGCTAGATAAAATTGTTCCTTGTAGTAGCCATTTAGCTGTCAAAATCAGTCACTACATTCAATACCAGCCTTTCAATGTGTTGATAAAAAAAGTTTGCATAATATTTATTACAAACTTGCTTTAGTGATTAGTATTTGTTTGTGTACTTTATTCCTACAGGTAAAACTGTTTATTTCCTTTCCCTTGTGAGATCTATATTTCCAGATTTGTATTTAATGTTCTCAAACATAAATGTATGTTTATTTTTTAATGCATTATCGAGTCCTTTTCTCAAATCGTAAATGCCAGAAGCTCATGATATCCAGGTCACTAACATGTATCTCATCACCAAAATGGATGACTGTCGTCTGTAATGCCGGCTGTATCACCTTTGTTTTCTTTTCTGTCTATTTTTTTATAGTGATGCACCATCCCTACCATTTCCTTGGAAATAGCTTGCTATCCTGGGATTTTAAGAATGAGGTGAAGATTTCTATTCCATGGTTCCTTGGACTAATGTTTCGAACACGTCACACTGAAGCGATGCTGGTGCAGGCTCATGCTGGACAGTACACCACCATTGTCTGCCAGGTATAGTACTGTAATGTGCTTCCGCTATTCAGTCTTGCGATCATTAACAGCCAGAGATTTCTTGCAATGCTAATGAATGCAAATGAATCCATGGAATCAGAGGCTTGTTTAGAAAAGTCCTTGTTGACTAAATATGTCTATCAGCATAAGTGCTCATTCACATGTTCAAGACTCCAAATGCAATATAATAGTCCTTTGTCATAATGCACTCTCATCCACATGTGTATATATACATAAATAACCATAAAAGTGATTACGGTTCCTGTAAATAACAGTTTTAGCTGCATATTTTTACATTACCTTCAGTCGGTGCAGCAATGTTGAAAGTTTGCATTGAAAACTAAAACTAAAAGGTATTGAAGTGTTCCATGTTATTACATAAATGGCAGAGTAAATAGGCATGCACTTTCTGTCTTTATAATGTGCACTGCCTCAAAACAGGGTGACATTATCAAAAATGTAAGATGTACAATTGTCATTCTTTCAGAAGAGATTAGGGATGCCCTTGATATGTCTGCAAGTAATGTGGTTCTATGATATGTGCCAGCCAGGGTAAAGGCTGATTCATTGGCAACCTTCAATGGTAACCATCAAATATTTAATTCCAGGGAACAAAATTGCAAGGTACAGGAAAATATAGGTAACAAATTGGATAGCCCCTTCAAAATGATGGTACAGGCACAATGGGCGAAATCTTGTCTGTGCTGTCGTTCTAGATTGTTATTTGCCTTTCATGAATCTAGTTGAGGCTGATTATGTTGTTAGCTGGAATCAGCTGTAGAACACGTGAATCATTCAGGAAAATAGTTGGATGCTGTAATTGGATATGAATCATGAAAGGATAAATGAATTCAGCTGGGTTTAATCAATGGTTCAATTTGCAGTTTGTCTAACAGGCAAAAACTTGTGAAGTTACCTGTACTATTCAATTAAAACATACACTCTTTATCATTTGATTTTCAAATGTGGTCTGATTAATAATTTTCTTGTATGAAGTGAATGGGTTCTTCCTTCAGATTTCCTCCATATTTCCCAGAAGGAATGGAAAACACTAGTTCAGCATATATTAACCAAGTGCAAGATAATGAGGCTGTAACATATTTATAATGAAACCTTTTATTTCAGGAGACAACATTGTTTATGGTGATAGGAATGTTAATAGGTTGTTGCCACCACATCACATTCTTGCAAATTACACCTGCGATCACTGGCACAATTTGAACAGTTTCATGCCCTTCATCAGCAGTACATCTTTGAACGTAACCCTTTCTTCTGATTGTCACAATGAGGCCCTTCTTACACCACATGTCCCCAGTTCCAAGGATGATATGATCAGCAAATAAAGGTCTTTGACCTTTGCTAAAAAGTATAAGCCGTGTGCATTCACTGCTAATGCGAGGCAGGCCAGTTCTACAACTACGTTTGGAGAACATACAACAGTACAGCTTTGGAAGGAATGGGCCCTTTGGCCCACAATGTTTGCACTGAATATGATGCCAAGTTAAACTGAGCTCAGCTGCCCGCATATGATCCATATTCCTCTCTTCCCTGCACTTCCATGTGCCTATCTAAAAGCTTCTTAAACACCACTATTGTGTCTGCCTCTACTACCACCCCCAGCAATGCATTCCAGGCCCCCACTACTCTGTGTAAAAAATCACACATCTCCATTAAACGTTCCTCCTCTCACCTTATAGCTCTACTCTCTAGTGTTGCACATTCCCACCTCGGGAAAGAGGTTCTGACTGTCTGCCCTATCTATGCCGCTTATGATGTTATATACTTAGATCAAGTCTCCCCTAAACCTCCGATGTTCCAGAGAGAATATATTTGCTGGGAACATATTGTCCAAATCCATGCTCCATATGTCAACAGAAAACAAACTGTTAACATCACTGTAGTACATTTCTGTATGTTATCATGTGTTCATAGTGAAACAGTTGGTTGTGAAGTTGCTTCATGCTTTATTACATTTAGCTCCAGGGTAGGGAAGAGCACAAACACGTCAATGGCATGCTGGGAAACAGCAAACAGAGGACCCTTTAGTCACACCCAAAATAATTATACTGAACTTGAACTCAAACACCAGAGGTTGAGGAGAGACCTGATAGAAGCATAGACAATTATCAGAGGCATAGAAAGGGTATACAGTCAGAACTTTATTCCCAAAATTAAATACTAGAGGCCATAACTTTAAGGTGAGAGAGGTAAAGTTTAAAAAAGTTGTGCAGGACAAGTTTTGTTTATTAGACAGAGGGTGGTGAGTGCCTGGAACACTCTGTCAATTATGGTAGTTGAGACTGATATGATAATGGCATTTAGGAGACTTTTGAATCAACATTTAGATAATGTGCAGGTAGACAGGAGTTGGTCTTGGCATCATGTTCAGCACAAACATTGAGGGCCAAAGGGCCTGTCCTTGTGCTGTACTGCTTTATGTTCTAACCTCTATTTGCACATGCTAAGGAATTCCTGCAAGAAAAGTTCAACCTGAGGCAACAATGAAGATAGGTAACTTAAGTGTATTAAGGGGCTGTCCCACCAGCATGCGACTCCATGCGGTGAGCGCGACCTAACGTGGTCGCTTGAGCCATCCGGCCTCGCGGGGCCGGTCCCACTTCGATCGCCAGAGCCGTATGGAGTTGTGCGGAGTTGGTCCCGACATCGCGCAGGGCTTCGAAAAACTGACCGTGTTCAAAAATTCTGCACGGCAACGGCCTGTCAGCCCGCAGCCGCCTCGACGCATTACGCACCACCTCGACGTCGTGCCTCCGTGACCCTCTCTGTGTGCTTCCGTGTCCCTCTCTGTGTGCCTCCGTGTCCCTCCCTCTCTGTGTGCCTCCGTGTCCCTCCCTCTCTGTGTGCCTCCGTGTCCCTCCCTCTCTGTGTGCCTCCGTGACCCTCTCTGTGTGCCTCCGTGTCCCTCCCTCTCTGTGTGCCTCCGTGTCCCTCCCTCTCTGTGTGCCTCCGTGTCCCTCCCTCTCTGTGTGCCTCCGTGTCCCTCCCTCTCTGTGTGCCTCCGTGTCCCTCCCTCTCTGTGTGCTTCCGTGTCCCTCCCTCTCTGTGTGCCTCCGTGTCCCTCCCTCTCTGTGTGCCTCCGTGTCCCTCCCTCTCTGTGTGCCTCCGTGTCCCTCCCTCTCTGTGTGCTTCCGTGTCCCTCCCTCTCTGTGTGCCTCCGTGTCCCTCCCTCTCTGAGTGGCTCCGTGTCCCTCGCTGTGTGGCTCCGTGACCCTCTCTGTGTGCCTCCGTGACCCTCTCTGTGTGCCTCCGTGACCCTCTCTGTGTGCCTCCATGTCCCTCCCTCTCTGTGTGCCTCCGTGTCCCTCCCTCTCTGTGTGCCTCCGTGTCCCTCCCTCTCTGTGTGCCTCCGTGTCCCTCCCTCTCTGTGTGCCTCCGTGTCCCTCCCTCTCTGTGTGCCTCCGTGACCCTCTCTGTGTGCCTCCGTGTCCCTCTCTGTGTGTGCCTCCGTGTCCCTCCCTCTCTGTGTGCCTCAGTATCCCTCCCTCTCTGTGTGCCTCCGTGACCCTCTCTGCGTGCCTCCGTGACCCTCTATGTGTGCCTCCGTGGCCCTCTCTCTCTGTGCCTCCATCGCCCTCTCTCTGTGAGTCCCTCTCTGCCCTAGCGAACTTACCGCAGACTTCGCTCCAACTTCGCGTCACTCATCCGACCTCCGCACGGCCCCCGCTTCTGGTTTGGTCGCGCTCACCGCATGCAGGCGCATGCTGGTGGGACCGGCCTTGTACGGGGATCACTCGACCTCCGCGCGGCGCCCGCTTCCAGTTTGGTCGCGCTTGCCATATGCAGGTCGTATGCTCGTGGGACAGGCCCTTTAGACGTCAAAAGAGCCTCCTGTATTTAAGTACCCTTCCAATTACTGATGCTCTAAGTTTTTGCCCATGCAACTGTAGGTTATCTCCCTGTGACCCAAGTTATTGCTGCTGATACCTGAAACTAGCATCAGCCTGATTGTTATTTCTGTATGTCACTGACTCCTTTGCTTTGATGATTGAATTTCGACACCAGGGGTATATAATTTTAATCGTGTAGTGAAATTAAATTTGTTCAACTCACTGGGAGATAAGTCAGTAAAATTGAGAATTTAACATGGTCATGGAGAAATTGTTCCAGGCAAATTCTTTTGAGGTACGGCGTTCTTGTTAATGTACTATGCTTGGTCACATCCATCTAAGAGCAGTGATTCAATTATCAAAAGTTACCGTTTTGCAGATGGTGATCTCAGGAATGAGAACAATTTAATTTTTGATATAACCAGATCATTGATGGTCTTTTGTGTTAGCCAGGTGACATCTGTTTATCATCTGCTAATGCTTCTATCATTTGTCAATGCTTGAGGTTCCTGACAAAATTGGATATCACGCACAGCACAGAACGTGAGCGGAAGTTAATTTGACAAAAGAGAAGGCTCTTGAAATGTTGATCACTGTTGTTTGCATATGATAGGGCAGCACAATGGCGCAGCTGGTGGAGCTACAGCATCATAGTGGCAGATACCCTGGTTCAAAGGTTCATTTATTGTCACATACACCAATTTGTGTAGTGAAATTCAAGTTGCCATTGCAGCACATTAAAAAGAATACAAACATAACAATAGTAAAGAAATTTAAACACAAAAACATCCCCCCACAATGGTTCCCACTGTGAGGGAAGGCACAAAGTCCAGTCCCCACCCCCTTGTCCACCCATAGTCGGGCCTATTGAGGCCTCCACAGTCGCCGCTACGGGGCCCGATGTTACAGGCCCTTCTCGCCGGTTGATGGTGCTCCGGCGTCGCGAGAACCCTCTCAGCGGCTTGGGATGCCTGGAACGGCCGCATCCTTACCGGAGACAGCGGCTTCCGAAGCCAACAGACCGCGCTGGACGGAGCTCCACCACTAGCGATCTTGGCGAGAGATCCCAGGCTCCGCAATGTAAAGTTCAGCTGGCCGCTCCACAGACCCGCAGCTCCGCGATGTTTTCATTGGTGGTCCCAGCACACCGCAGCTCCATCGCGGCGACCCAGGCAAGGCATCACCTGCTCCGCGATAGCGCTCCAGCGCTGTGCCGCCGTCGAAGCCGAGGTTCTGGCCGGTCCCCTCAGGAAACGGCGTCCAGACCCTGATGGAAGGCCGTGAGGACGGGTCGAAGTTGCTGCTTGGAGGAAAGCCGCCCTCCGACCAGGTAGGGACTGAGAAATGCAGTTCCCCTCCACCCCCACATAAAAAAGACTAAAACCTCCAATGCAAAACACTTTAACTCACTAAAAATAAAAATAATAAAAACGGACAGCTGCAGGCTGGGCAGCCATACCCATACAGGACGGCGGCCCCTAGTTTGCTCCCGACCTCGGCTGTTGTCTGTGTGGAATTTGCACGTTCACTTGTGGGTTTCTTGTAGGTGCTCCAGTTTCCTCACACATTTCATAGATATTTGTGGGTTTGTAGTCTGTACTCTGTAAATTGCTTCTAGTGTGTAGGGAGTGGATGCGAAAGTGGATATTATAGAACTAGTGGGATTGGGTGATTGCTGGTTGGCCTGGACCCATTGGGCTGAAGGTAGTGTTTCCTTGCTGTATCTTTCAGTCAATCAATCAGTGAATTAATTTCATTTCAGGGCTGAATTTGAGAATTTACAGCCTGCAGTATTGAGAGTGTTTGAGTGTCCCATACCAATTTGTGTTGCCACTTAGTGTGAACACCTCTTCATTTTTATTCATTTTATTAATGGATGCACATATCTGAATGGCTTTTTATGACATGAATAACCATATCTCCATCCTCTTCAGTAAATGTTTTTGATTATAATTCATTTAAAAATTCCAGTGTTTTTTTAACTTTCAATTGATTATCATTTAATGTACTTGTGTAGTAACACTACTTTCCCCAAACTCCAGAGATATAAAACTATTCATTGATTATAAATGAATTTCTGTTTGCGATGTAATAGATAGGACAACGTGTATTTGATGGCTACAATATTAATTATGCACATTACTTGGACAAAGAAGCATAATGTGCATGTAAACTGATCTTCCAACTACCCTAAACAATCCACATGATCTTACCTTACCAGAGGTATTCCTGTTCTATCCGTCGCACACCAACATTCTCTGCTCATGATTTTTTTTCTCTAATTTCCATTTCTCATGAAAGCCCATGGATCTACAATATTAGCTGTTTCCCTCTCTCATATTCTGCTGGACCTACTTATTATTTCCAGCATGCTCTGCTAAGTTAAGTAGCAATTAACCCACTTTGGAAGCAGAAGTGTTACCACTTTGATTGTTGCATTGCCATTATTCTGGCAAAGGTTCTTCCTCATTCGTAAGAAGCTGCAACATGATAGCCTTTGTCTGAATAGCGATATTATAACACATCAGCTTCTCATCATGTCACTCCACCATAAAAATGTTTTTTTGCATTCAAATTATTAAATGTAAAAAATAATGGGGTGATGTTCAACATATTATGTTACATGGTGACACAAAATGCTGGAGTAACTCAGCGGGACAGGCAGCATCTCTGGAGAGAAGGAATGGGTGACGTTTCGGGTCGAGACCCTTCATCAGACATGTTACATGGTCTTTGATCTGGAAAAAGCCTTTCATACAAACCATATGGGTGTTGCTATCAGTTCAGTTCAGTTTATTGTCATGTGTACTGAGGTACAGTGAAAAGCTTTTGTTGCGTACTATCCAGTCAGCGGAAGGGCAATGTATGATTACAATTAAGTCATTTATATGATTATAAGGGAATAACGTTTAGTGCCAGGTAAAGCAAGTAAAGTCCCATCAAAATAGTCCAAGGGTCACCAATGAGGTAGACCCTCATTGAGGACTGCTCTCTTGTTGTGGTAGGATGATTCAATTGTCTCAAAACACCTGGGAAGAAACTGTCCCTGAATCTGGAGGTATATGTTTTCACACTTCTATACCTTTTGCCTGATGGGATAGGGGAGAAGTGGGAGTGGCCAGGGTGCAACCCACCCTTGATTATACTGTTGGCCTTGCTAAGGCACACTTCATGTTACAGTCAATGATCTGTGTTTATTGCAGAACAATAATCCTATCCATTACTGGCATGCTGTAGAGATATTTGAAACACTCAGAGAACAGAACTAGGGCATGGGAGCCCCAACTTGATTTATCAAGTTGAGTTTATTGTCATCTGCATAAGTATGGTGAGATACAATGCAATTAAAATGAGCTTGCAGCAGCATCACAGGCACTTAAACTCGAACAGCGTACAATAACATAAATTATATGTAAGCTACACATACATTCTACATGGAGACCATGAAAAAAAAGACATGAATACATAAATACACAATTGGAAAACAAGTTCATGGTTGTACAGAAGGTTGTCCCTCGTCTTATGTTGCTGCGGTAGGATTAGGGTTATGCAGGTTGTTTCAAGAAAGTGATAGTTGTATGAAAGTAGTTGCTCCTGAACTGGTGAGGTGGGATTCAGACGTACCTCCTGCCCAATACTAGCAGACAGTAGAGATCATGGCCCGGATGGTGGAAATTGTTGATAGTTGTGGTCTTCGCGAGGCAGAGTCTCATGTAGATGCTTTCAATGGTAGGAATGACTGTTTCCCCTGGTGGACTGGGCTGAGTTCACCATTGTCTGCAGCTTCTTGCATTCCTGAGTACTGGAAAAGCTATACCAGGTCATTATGCAATCAGTCAGATACTTAATACAGTGGATGTGTAAAGTGTGAGTTCCAGTATCCGTACTGTCTACTCATTGGCTATATTTATGCTCTCTTCTAATGCTCTGAAATCCTCTTTACAGATAATGTGTATTCTCATTGGTGAATCCACATCTCTCTAAAACTCAAATAATTATGCGAGAAGATGAAACATTATTCATAACATGAATAGGATGACTTCGATCTTCTCATTTCTTATTATTTATCAGTTTTTTTGGATCTGGTCATCATTGTCAAGTCCATTATTTATTGGCCGTCCTTAATTGTCTTTGGGACGCTGATGGTGCACTGCATCTTTTTTTCTGTACTTTGTAGAATGTACTCAAACCAAGCACTGATGGAATGAAAATTCCTGGATCTAGATCGAAAACTGAGATACATTTGCAAGTCAGTATGTGTGCAACATTGAGGAAAGACAGCTGTGTTCTCAAATGCCTGAAGCCCTGATACTTCTTAGTGGTAGACCTTACAGGTATAGATATGCTTTGCTACACTCTACTTTAGAGATACAGTACGGAAACAAGCCCTTCGGCCCAACGAGCCCTCACCGACCAGCGATCACCCCATACACTGGCACTATTTTACACCACTAGGGACAATTTACAATTTTACCAAAGCCCTGTATGTCTTTGGAGTGTTGGAGGTAACTGGAGCTCCCGGAGAAAACCCACGTGGTCACAAGGATAACGTACTAACTCCTAAAATACAGTACCATTGTCAGGATTGAACCCAGCTCTTTGGCGCTCTAAGGTAGCAACTCTACCGCTGCGCCAGTGTTGTTAGTATACTTAAACAAATATCTCCAGTGCATTTTGTACAATGGTTGACACTGCAAACAATGTGTTCTAGTGGCTGAGGGAATAATGGTAAATGGGGTACTGATCAAGCAGGTTGCTGTATTCTGAATGTCACGAGCAGATTGGATCTTGAGGAGAGCGCACTACAAAATCCTACTTGCTGATTTTCTACTGCTTGTGATGACCCTGTTTCATATTTCATTTCGGAGTCACGTGAGTGACTTCGTGAAGAACCCGCCAGCACGCATGCGCGACATATCGTCGCTCGCATTGCAGTCGACGGCTGGAGAGGAGCGCGGCTCATCACCAGCCCTTCATAAGGGCCACTCAGGTAAGTACTAACAACCTTGAGTTGGTTGTTCTGTGTGAATAATTGTGTTTTCTTCCACAGAGACATGGACAGTAGAAAAAGTAAAGCCCGTAAAACTTCTGCAAGGAGTTGTCGGCAACCCAACCCGGAGCCCCCCTCCACGGCAGGAGGACGGGCCGGGAAAAAGGCGCGCAAGCCGGGGAGCCCTGTATTCACAGGATCCGGTTCACCGACGCAGCTATGCCCTAGCGGGGTACCTGCAGAACAATCAGTCGGTACAGCGCCGGAGCAGGTGCATCCTGACTCCATCTCTCTCTCACCCACTGGGTCGTTTGCAGAGACAAGTAAAAGGGATTCGCGTGCTGATGCACGGCCCTTCTCCCTGAGCCCTCTTGAAGGAGGCAGGGATACAATTCCACTACCTAGCCCTTCGCGGGTTGAGGTCTCACCAGGAGCCACTAGGAAGTGGTCTGGTGAATCAGGCAGGCCCGAGTCCACTGGCAGACCAAGAAGGGCCAGTGTCGACTCACCACCCAGAGGGACCAGGAGGAGTCACAAGGGTGGAGCCTCGCCTAGGTCACCGCTTCCCCCGCTGGGGGCAGGTCGGGACCGTACGCCGTCTGGGTCCAGATTTAGGACAGTCGGCAAGCCCGTGCGGACGTCGGGTCACCACGCTGCGGCGTCAGGTGCCGACCTCTCCCCACCCATGCCCTTTGAGGCAGCCGGGTCCAGCTCAGCGAAGAGGAGGCGCTCGAGCAGGTCCGCGCGGGAATCGCTCAGCTTCGCCGAGGCGGCTGGTAGCGACACATCATCACAGTACCGATATTACCTCGACGAGGTACGGACTGATGATCGAAGCCTCAGGAGTTCCTTCGGGCACGAGGCCTCTTACCTCCCACACCCGCCCGATGAAGGGCGCTTGGATCGTATGGAGAGGATATTGGAGCAAGTTCTACTCAATCAGAAACAGGACACACACAGCTCCAGGGGACTCATGGATATATCCCCGTCCCCATCTATGGACAACATAAGACCAGATGAGGAGGATATCCTGGTACATGCCCCAGCAGCACCTGAGGTCCCTCAAGAAGATCTGCTGGATGTGGCAGCCAAATTCGGGTTACCCGTATCATCAGGACAACCCCTCAACATCAAACTGGCCGCAACCATAGATTATCTTACCAACCATCAATTGCAGGAGGAGGTCCTTGCGAAGGCCATGGAGAGACACAAGGCCCCAGGGAACTGCAATTCACTCCACGTGCCAATTGTGAACATGCCAATCTGGGGTAATATCAGCCCGGGCATCAGAGCGCAGGAAGTGAAACTGCAGAGGATTTTAAAACTGCTTACGTCTGGGATCACCGCTTTTGCAAAGTCGGTAGATGGGGTTGATCTAAGCACCGAACAGGAGGATGCTCTAGCTCTGCTCTGCAATACGCAGTACGAGATCAACGCTTTCCGGAAGAGCATTATCAAACCTTCCTTGAATCCCAAATTTGCGGGACTATGCAGAGCACCTCCTACCCCCCCACCTAGACAGCTGTTCGGGGAAGACCTCCCAAAGCAGGTCAAAGAGCTCGATGACCATGCGAAAACCATAGGTCTGATGAGACCACATTTTGTGGCCAGACCTTCGGCCAAGAAGACACCTTACTTCAGGCCACGAGGTCAGACCGATAGGCCAACAAGGACCTACGTTCCGGCACCTCCTCAATATCAACAGCCTCATCAGCCCAGGCCTTTTTTAGGACTAGGCCCTCAGCGGCCAGCATGGAAGATGCGGATTCCGCACCAACCACGAAACCCAGCGCCTCCACGTCCCACCAAAAATCCCAGGGACCGCCGATAACCATGAAGGTAAGGGGGTCTGGGTTCCATGCACTTGCATGTCTAACCTCACGAATTGGGGGCAGATTACGGGGATTTAAGGAGGCTTGGGAAACCATCACTTCAGATGAGTTTATCTTGCAAAGTATTCAGGGTTATGAAATTGAGTTTATTCATGGCCAATTGCCTCCACCCCAGCATATGCCGAATCGCAAATTTGCACTTTCCAAAAAAGAATTGGCAGAAGGCTATGCTGAAATCTTGAGTTTACAAGACAAAGGTGTGATAGAACGAACCACACATGAACCAGTTGAATTTGTGTCTAATATATTTACTAAAACTAAAAAAGACGGTGGATGCCGGGTCATTATAGATTTAACTCACTTGAATACCTTTGTAAAATACACCCATTTCAAAATGGACACATTTGAAACAGCCAAATCTTTGATTTCGGAGGGCTGCTTCATGGCATGCATTGATTTAAAAGATGCATACTATTCAGTATCCATTCGGAAACATCATAGGAAGTTCTTGAAGTTTACCTGGATGGATCAGCTTTGGCAATACAAAGCATTGCCCAATGGGCTTACTACAGCCCCCAGACTGTTCACCAAACTACTCAAGCCAGTGTTATCTACACTGCGGAGACAAAATCATACGGTCATGGCTTATTTGGATGACATTCTGATAATTGGGCACACTCTGGAATCCGCAGAGTTGGCGGTTTCAGCCACAGTGGAAATTTTTCAACAAATGGGGTTTATAATCCATCCAGACAAATCAAAGTTCCTCCCCGCACAGATCATGGACTACTTGGGGTTCACAATAGACTCCAATCGCATGATCACCACCATCCCAACTAACAAAGTTGGTGATGTGTTTCAAGCATGCAAGAACCTGGTCTGCGCCAGTATACCGTCTATCAGATTAACTGCCAGGGTAATTGGCAAAATTGTAGCAGTATTTCCAGCTGCTCAATATGGACCTTTACACTATCAGAATTTACAAAGGTCAAAAATAACAGCATTAAAATTAAATGCTGGACATTATGATAGACCCATGCAGTTGCCGGTTAAGGCAAAACTTGAGTTACTATGGTGGATTGGCAATATCCATAACTCATTTAAACCCATCATTGTGCCTCGTCCAAAGGTATACTTGCAAACAGATGCAAGCTCCCATGGCTGGGGAGCTACAGACAACAATAACAGTTGTGGAGGTAGATGGGATTCACTTGAAGCTACTTTGTTGTTAGCACAAGGGATAAACTATTTGGAGATGCTAGGAGCATTCCACGGACTTAGAGCCTATTGTTCAAACATGACTAACACTCATGTCCGTCTCCAAATAGACAATACCACTGCGGTGGCTTATCTGAATCATATGGGCGGTACCAGGTCAATTTCATGCAATGAATTGGCAAACACAATTTGGCTCTGGTGTATTCAACGGAATATTTGGATCTCAGCTACCTACTTGCCAGGTGAGCTCAATACAGTGGCGGACACCAGGTCACGGAAGTTCAATGACAACATCGAGTGGATGTTGAACCCCCAAATATTCACCAAAATTACAGCCAAATTTGGTAAACCGGATATTGACCTTTTTGCGTCACGGTTGAACCATCAGGTACCAACATACGTATCATGGGAGCCAGATCCTGGGGCAATGGCGATGGACGCATTCTCGCTAGACTGGGGGAAATGGTTCTTCTATGCCTTTCCTCCATTCTGCCTCATCAGTCGGGTATTGCGGAAAATCCAGCTCGATGCTGCCAAGGGCATCCTCATTATACCCGACTGGCCTACGCAATCATGGTATCCGGTGGTCCTTGGAATGATAAGTCAACCATGGGTCCTCTTGGAGGGTTGCCCACAATTGGTGACGAACCCTGCCACAGGGGAACCACACCCCTGCCATAGTCATTTGAATCTATTGGCTTGCAGGATCTGAACAGGCCACTACTTCAGTATGGTCTATCTTCAAGGACAATGGATACCATGGGAGCATCATGCAGGGAGTCCTCAAGACGGCAGTACTTATCGTACATCAGGAAATGGGAATCCTATTGTGGCCGCATGGACGTTGCATATGACTCCGTCTCCATCACAGATGTGCTGGAATTTCTTGCGGGGCTACACCATGATCAACATCTCAGCTATAGTGCCATCAATAGCGCCAGGAGTGCGCTCTCGTCCTACCTCAATATTGAGGTAGGATCCAATAAATTGGTCTCCAAACTTATGCGGGGGATATTTAATTCCAACCCGCCGAGGCCCCGTTACAACGTCACATGGGATATTGGCAAAGTGCTGACCCTGCTGAGAACATGGTCACCCATGACGGGGCTCGAATTGGACAAACTCACCCTGAAGGTGGTGATGTTGATGGCACTTACTTCAGCACAAAGGGTGCAAACGCTTCACAAGGCCAAGATCGACAGAATGATCTCTACCCCTGAACGGGTCACTTTCTTCATTGATGAATTGCTCAAGCAGCATAGACCTGGATTCACAGGGCTGCAGCTGGAGTTTCCAGCATACCCCGCTGATGCTAGGCTATGCATAGCCACCCATATCCGCCACTATATCAAAGTGACGAGGAAAATAAGGGGAATGGAGCAATACCTGTTCATCAGTCACAAAAAACCTCACCATAGAGTGACGGTGCAGACGATATCCCGATGGCTCAGGATCGTCTTGAACAAAGCAGGTATTGACACTGATGTTTTTAAATCCCATTCCACCAGGGCAGCATCAACATCGGCGGCAAAGGCCATGGAGGTGCCCATGGACCAGATACTTGCCACAGCGGGATGGGCCAGTGAAGCCACTTTTCAACGGTTTTACAATAAACCCGTCACCATACCTGGAATGTTCGCAGGAGCCGTGCTGGATGCAGGCCGAGAACATGCAGTTCCCCCTCAGTGAGGGGTCCTTTCTTGTTGTTATTAATAAATATTATTATTTTTTCAGAGAAACAGTGACGGAAATTGATTACTGCTGTCCACCTTTTCAGTAGCGTGTGTGATAGCATGGACGTTGTCCAGGGCGTGAAATCACAGAAGCTTTGAAGTCTTCACGAAGTCACTCACGTGACTCCGAAATGAAATAGTAAGATTAAACGAGAACTTACCAGTTTGAAGTTTGATCTTTATTTTATGAGGAGTTGCGATGAGGGATTTCGTGCCCTCCGCTCCCAACCCTCGATCATAAAGTCAACTGGTAACTAGAGTCTCTTTAATCTTACTATAACAAGTCATTTCTTGGCTTGGTTTTTCTGTGATTCCACACCGCGGCTTTGAAGTATGTCGCGCATGCGTGCTGGCGGGTTCTTCACGAAATCCCTCATCGCAACTCCTCATAAAATAAAGATCAAACTTCAAACTGGTAAGTTCTCGTTTAATCTTACTATTTTATGCTATGTATCAACCTTGTTCAAATGTTCTTTCTTTTTCAGCCCATTTGACATGAGTGTATTTGTTCTGCCATCCATTTTAACTTCATTCAGCTGTACCTAATCCTGTTCTTGCTCTTCATAATATTGGTTTTTTTTCACAAAGGCATTAGAATATAAGTTGAAGTTTACTGCTTTGATTTTTGGAATGTGCCTGCCTTGATATTCTTACTGATTAACTGCAGAAACAGTCATTGTGAAGTTTTCTGTGTTTTCTTTGGGGGCAATCTGCCATTCCATTTGTGTTGACGTTAAAACTGGAAATTGGATTTATATTGTAGCTACCTAAATCAGAAACGTAACTCTGATAAATAAACACTTGCAGTTTCACGGTTTAGCCACGTGATAGATTTGGTGTTTATTTTTTTTAATTGTTGATTCACCACCCAATTTCTAAGTTAGTAGATGTGAACATCTCCATAATTAGGCATCTATGCACCTGCGGGACATTGCATTGTCCTGTCCCATATCCTGGACTGTGGAAGACAGAAAGAAATGTGAAATTACCATGAGTAGTAAAGTAAAAGAAAACTACTACGTTAATAAAGAAGCCAAAACATAATCATATTTTGTAAGGTTGGGTATTCCGAATGCTCGCAACATAAGCATCATCTCAGCAAATGCGATCCATCAATGGAATTATTATACTAACCAGCTGGGGCCATCGTACCTGCAGGATAATGACAATTTGGATTTTTTGAACAAAAATATGCAGCAAATAAGGATGATTTTTTGTATAAATAAATTTGTTAGCAGATTTGTTAAATGAAAATGTCGGCCAACTCTAAATCACATTCTGTGAATCAACAGGTATGCTACATTTGTGATCTGCCACAGAAGGGCATAAATGCCAACTGCTTTGCACCAAACAATTATATCTCATTTGATTAACAACCCATTTTTACACATGGCATTTTGGTGATGTCAAAGGATGTTGACAATTCACATCTGTTTCCCACTGATAATTGCCATGAACCTTTGTTATATATAAGCTACATTTCTTAAATACTTTTTTTTCTTGATTGGCTTTGCTTCAATTAGTAGTGATAGAAGTAGCTTTGAAAATTAAGGGATCTGGAGGAAACACTTGCTTATATAAAAAGGTCTCTGAGGATGTTTAAATTCATTCCTGTAAGTTGTATTTCTGCTGTTAAATCTGGTCATATCAAGTCTTAAATATTACAAACTGAAAATAGTGTCAATGCAACTTAATAAAAGAAATGAAGAGCCTGAAATAGGAATTGACCCTGTTCCATGATTCAGTAATCCAGTCTTGGCCTCAGATTCACTGTCCCGCTATTTCCCTGCATCCCTGTTATTTAAATGTCTATCCATCTCTGCCTTGAATATATTAAATAACTCCACCTCCACAGCCTCCAAGGTTAGAGAATTTCAAAGACTTCTGAGAGAAAAGAATCCCTCCTGAAATGGCAACTCCTTATTCTTAAACCATCCCTTTATTTGTAAATATTTCCACCTGGGGGGACACATCATCATAGCATGCACCCAGACAAACCTCAAGAGAATCTTGTGTTTTAAAAAAAAAATTGCCTATTATCATTCCATACTCCAATAAATGTAGGCACAATCTGCTCATCTTTTTTTCGTAAATCAACTCAATCCCATGAAATAATGAGCTTTGGCAATGCTTTCAATGTGAGCACACCCATCATTGAATGTGGAAATCAAAAATATATGCAGTACTCCAAAAATGGTCTCACTAGTTCCCTGTAAAGTTGAATCACAATTCCTCTACCTTTATACTCCATACCCTTGGCAAAGGCCAGTGTTCGATTACTCTTCTTAATAACTTGCTGTACCTGCTGGATTGTGTTTCATGCACTGGGGCCCACAGATCTGTTTGTACTTCAATATTTATAGTCTTGTTCCATATTTTTACTTATTTCATTCTTTCTCTCACATTACAGCACATGAAACTTTATCTGCCAAATTCTGCCCACTTACTTTATGTACGTATATACCTGTGGAGACTTTGTGAACTTACAACTTGCTTACCCACTAATTTTCATTTATTTTGGCTCAGTTCCCCTTCTTGCAATCATCTGTGTAGAGTGCAAAGGATTGAGGCCCAGCACTGATCCCCATGGCAACCTATTAATTACTAGTTTTAGTTACATGAACCAAAATGCACTGTAAGGCATCGGTGTGGCAACAATAAATACAGTGTATATATATATATATACATATATATATATATATATATATATATATATATATATATACTCACAACTGATCAGATCATCTTAGTTCCAAATCTGCTTTCTAAGGACAAGGAGATATTAGCAGGTGTTCTTATTTATTGTTAGGTTGCAGGACAAAAATAAAAAGACAGATAGAGTGGACACCATTATACCTAGCGCAAGTAGAATCAGCAATGCTGTATATAAACGCATCATGTTATTTCTTAACCTTTGACCTGTTATACTTTCAGCTGTGCTGCGTTCTCATGGCATGGATATTATGGTTACTCTTTGTCTTATTCTTCCAATGGTGCCTTCCAATCATTGACAACTTTGTGTTAAGACCTCATTCACTATGAAGTTGTACTGCATATACACCTTCATAGAAACCAGTCTTTGGGGAATTTGATTCTCTCCATGTGGCATTTAAGTAAGCTTTGTGCTGCCAAAGTGCCAGGCAATGGCATCTCCAGAACCAACTGTTCCAACCAACTGTTCTTGGCATTCATTGGCATTACAATCATCAAATTCCCCTGATGGTCAACACTGGCTAGAAACGAAACTGGACCAGTTGTGTATGAAGACCAGAGGCTTGGTATCCAATGCCAAATAATTCATCTATTGGCAGTCTAAAGCCGAACCTTATTATGAGGTACATGAATGTGATGGAATATTCACCCCTTAGATGAGTGCAACTCCAACAAACTCAAGAATTCAACACCATCTAGTGCAAAACCCCATGTTAGATTAGCATCCTGTCTATCACACTAAATATTCACTCAACCCATCAGTAATATGTACATTTGCTTTCTGGTACAGTGTACATTATTTTGCAAATATCTCCAAAATCTGTGCATTTTATCACCAAGTAAGAGATGCAGGGAAACACCATCACTGACAGGTTTCCCTCCAAGGTCAATTTTGTTGCCACACCTTCATCACCGTTTTGCGTAAACCTGGTATTTAATGATCCGTGAAGGCCATGGGAATATGTTCGACAAAAGCCTTTGACAAGGCTAGTCTGGAAGGATAAATCACATGGAATCCAAGGAGAGCTAGCCAATTGGATTCAAAATTAAAAGGAATCAATGGGTAGTTATGGAGGTTTGTTTTCCTGATTGGAGCCCTGTGACTAGTGGAGTGCAAAGTGGGTCGGTGCTGGGTTCACTCTTGCAGTAATTTGGATGACAATGTAATTAACATTGTAAGTAAATTTGCAGGTTACACCAAAGGTAATGGTATAGTAGCAATGTTACAAAATGTTGAGATTTAAAAAATCAATTCTGCAATTTATCCCATCAGATAAAGCTTAAAAAGAAGTTTAATTTGACACCTAATTTACTTTCATATCTTCAGTATTAAAAAAGTTATGGCCATTTTCATACTCAGAAATTAGCACCTTGTTCCCCATTGCCTTTCCATTGACTTAACTCAAAAGCTGTGATCTAGTACAGTCAAAAGCCCATAACTTTCTTAAATATTAAGAGAACTCAATGAAATTTTCAGTTATTATTGATTGAAGCATTCTGAAACAAATATGAAACAATCTTACTTGGATGACCTGAAATTAAAGCATATAATTAGTTAGTTACCTAATTGTAGCTAATTACAAAATTCAATTACTAGATCTAAACATCAATCCATTTCTTAAGAAAAGATAAACATTTTTAAATTGCCTAAGTGTCCAAATAACATTCACACAATAATTCACAATATAACATGATTTTTAAATCTCATGTTCATGAATTTATAGGCCAAAAGGAAGGAATTTAGTGTTTAATTCCTGTAAGTTAATTTGTCATTTAAATCAACTTGCGAGTGGGTTTTAGTGGAATGCGGTGGATTAGAACGTTGCGGTTTGCGGTGAAGTCGGCAGGGAAAATACTGCCGGTTCGTATATATTTTTTGTCCCCATTAGGCAACATGAAAATGTGATTAAAGGCTTCCTAAGAACCACGTTTTTATGTAAAAATAAACTCTGTACTTTATTTTCTCCCCTACGTAAAATCCTTCCCGTTGTTGGCGCTCACGGCTTTAGAAGATGATTTTTAAATTACTCTAGCTAATAAATAATCCAGCGTAATTTAAAAATACCTTCATAAATCAAATGTCGGAGAGATTTTTCAGCAACGAAATCCCCTGACATGGATCGATTTGCCCTGTCTGTAGAAAAACAGCACTTTAAACACGTCCCCCTCTGAAAGGCCCCAAAGTCGCGCACACGGTGAGCGGCAGAACTGCAGCACTGCTCATGGTAAGTTTTGAAACATACCTAGGTATAGTACATAGTGAGGAATGATATCGAAGTTTACAATAAAGTCTAGATCAGTTGGGAACGGGGGCTAAGGAATGGCAAATAGAATCTAACTCTGACTTTGCACTTTGGGGAGGACTCACACAATCAGTGGTAGAGCCCTGGAGAGTGTTGCAGAATATAGATCTGGGAGTACAGGTGCATGGTTCTTATGCACCTGTAGTGAGGTGGATAGTGTGATGAAGAAGGCGTTTGGCACACTTGTTTTCATTGGGAAGGGTATTGAGTACAAAAGTCAGAACGTATGCAGCTGTACAAGTTGTTGGTGAGAGTACACGGAGGACTGTGCAATCGTAGTTGCCCAGCTTTGTCATTAAGTCATCATGTCATTAAGTTAGAAAGGGTGCAGAGTAAATTCACCAGAATGTTACCTGGGCTTGTGGACTAAAGTTATAGGGAAAGGTTGTATAGGCTGGGACATTTTCCATTGGAACATAAGAGGCCAAGGGTCGACTTTATTGAAATCTAAAAGTATAGGTGCATGGATACAACGAACGCTCACTTTTTTTCTGGGTAGAGGATTCTAAAACTAGAGGGCCTCAGCTTAAGGTGAGAAAGGATAGATTTAAGAAGGATCTCAGGGGAAACCTTTTCACCGAGAAAGTAGTTTGCATCTGGAATTAACTGCAAGAGAAGCAGACACAATTATGACTTGTAAAAGACATTTGGACAAATAGGTGGACAGGAAGAGTTTAGAGAACTGTGGGCCAAATGCAGGCAGATAGAAGTAACCCGTTATGTCAACTTGGTCTGATCGGGCATGTTGGGCTGAAGGGCTTGCTGCCATGCTGTACAACTCATTGACTACAGTTCTATGGCGATGGACTGTAGTGATTCACTACCACTTTCTCAAATGAACAATAAATTTTAGTCTTGCCAGTGATGCCCGTGTCTCACAAATGAATAAATAAGTAGTAACATTCTTGCCAACTTGGTGATAGGGGTGGAGTCACCTACGCAATTAAAGTTTAATTTAAACATGCCAGAACTTGTTGATTCAACTTTCAGACCTGGTTATGGGCTTCACCAAGGCACCACTCATTTGTACAATGGGTTTGTACGGAATGATAATGAGTGTGGGTGGCTCATGGCATCCAACATCCAGCTTTTGACCTATGTCCTTGAGAGGGCGGTGATAGTAGATTTGTGTAATCTGCAATAATGATGACTAACCTGGGAAAATACACATGACACATTTTTTGAATGAATGATTTCATATCATTGCAAGAAATGAATCGTCTTCGCCTATCTTGTCGCAGTACTAGACATGCCAGACCAGCTACATTGATGCAGTTAGTTTTACATTAAATCCTCGGGAAGCACGCAGGATATTCTGCAGTTGATTCTTTTCAAAATGTAATTGTTGCTAAGGCAAAGTTGTTCTGTGCTTGAGCAGCATTGTAGTCAACTGCGTTGTCGCTCTGTGAACTTGATAATAGTTTACTTTAAAATTGTTCTCTTGTAAATACCGCAAGCTACCTGTCACCTGGAATCTAAGGGCTGCCGTGAGTATGATGACCCAGGGGAGGTTGCTCAGGCTGAGTCCAAACCAGTAACTACTCTGGGAGGTCATCAATTTAAATGTACGGTTTATCTATTAGTCATTTTTGACCTGGTGAAGGTCAATTTTATTGATAGTCTTCACTTCTGCTCAGCCTTCCCTTTTCAGAGTTCCTCCGTGAATAACAGTAATAGTGCTTCATAGCATATTTACTCAACTATGATATATAAATGCAAAGCTTGTTGAGAAAAATGGTTCCAGGAAGAATTAATTGCACCCAATGGAAAACATCACCAATTTACGTTAAGTGCCATTCATTAGCTTTTAATTGACATTGTTAATCAGTGGCTATTATTTTTGTATTCAGTATAACATGAAAATTCTGGAGTTACACGAATTACACAATCAGAGACGTGACTGAAGATGGTCTGAATAAAACTTTGGATAGTTCAACCATGGCAGGGAGTGGTATTTTTAATAGGACTGTGGTGTATTAAAACAAAAAAAAAGCACTATAAACATTTATGACCCCAGGCTAATTCAGTTCTTATCTACTGAATTACCTTGTGAAGTCTAATCTGTTGTAATACAAACCATGGCAACCATTTGCACAGATCTGCAAAACTGCAATGAAATAGTAATTCTGCTAAATGTCCTTATTTGTTTATCGATATGATTGAGTAAGATTTGTTAGAAAGGATTTCAGCATTTTTACTGGAGGAATGCACAAAATCTTCTACATCTGCCTCAACAGGTAGATGGTATTTCATCTGGTAGATGGCACTTCTGACAATGCACTGCCTTCTCAGAATTGCACTGAAGTTTTAGCATCAATTTATGTGCAATAACCTTTCCCAATTTTCCACTCCAAGTGATAGCTTCTTAATGAAGACCTCCGGGATAATGAAGAAAATCCGAATGTCACATTATTTTTCCCTTTTTGAATTACAATTCAATGGGTATGCATAATGATGCTTCAAACTAATCAGAGTGCATTGTGATGTAATTATATTTTCCTGGGCAATTGTCCCAAACCAATGCCCTCTTCGCCAGAAAATCACCAACTTTGTGCTACCACCATTTGATTTTCTCCTTCAGTATTTCATTTCTCCTTTTTTACTCCTGTGAACAAAGGACCATTTTATTAAATGTAAGTGTTAGTAGTTATATGTTTTCATGTGTCAGTTTCATTCTTGAAATTGTTGTAGGTGTTAATGTGCTTTGCATCTACATTTGTGGTAGAAAGTTCCATTAGTGGCTTCAATGCCTCTATGCACAGCAGTGTGCCTGCAGTGCCCATTTTCTAATTACATGTTTGAGTCATCCAGAAATGCAGCAGTAATATAGTCTCCAATAATGGCCTCAGTGATGTTGATTTTAAATTCTGTATTTTCACATACGTTTAAGGGTTTTTAACTTCAAATATTGCACATGATCGTGGTTTTTTTTTAAAAAGACATTTACCAGATTATTATGCTGATTTCAAGTATTTGAAATGTTCTAATCTTTTCTCTTTTAAATCTGAGAAGTACCTTGAGTTATCTTTCTAGTTATCTTAATATTTTATAATGAATCTATGTTTCGGCTTGTTTTTGGCATCTTGAAACAGTTGTTTTGTGTAAACAATACACTACGTTTTGTATTCTAACTTCCACTACTTACAAATGTTCATAGGGGTACCGCTTTGAGTTTAGTGCTCCCATTGCCGAACTTTGCATTTCAGAAACATAGTTATTATAGTAGAAGCAGATCCTTTGACCCAACTTTTCCCTGCCGACCAAGGTGTCTTCTTGCTCTAGTTCCATTTCCCAACATTTGGCTCATTAACCTGTCCAAATGTCTTTTAAAGTTTGTATCAGTATTTGCCTTTTGTGCTGAATCTGTAAATATGTGAGTCTGCTCAGAACCCCCAGCTCTGCTTGCTTTGACCCAGGCCCCAATTATTGCAGCTCTGGAGAGTGGTGGGGGATGGTGGGCAAAGAAAGCGCATAGAATTGCTCAATTCCCACCCTGCAGAAAACACCTGTGGCCCCACAGCAGCCAGCATTTCCATCTTTATTCATCCTGTCGGTCTTCCAAATGCTTCTTCATATGTACGAGGTATCCATAAATCTGGCATTCATAACCTACAGTACCTGTAGTTTCAATTACCCCTATGCGGTATGACAATTAATCTTGGCCATTAGCAAAAGTTTCTATCCAATACCTTAATCCCATTTCCACCTACAACAATAGTTTGTTTTATTTTTGAATTTACTGACTCGGAAGGAAAGTTATTTAGCTCTGAGAAGCATCCATATCATCCTGCCCTAGGTAAACGGATCCTAAGGTTCAGGCAAAGCAACTTAAAGGAAATGTTATCTAATTAAAGTTAGGGATGACAAAATCTGTGAGTTCAGTAAACAATAATTTTATACTTTCTGTAGTTAGTATGATCTACAGTCATGTATTTCTTGAATTTATTGTGAACAGGAATGGGGTATGATTTTGAATGATCAACCATAATCATATTGAATGGCTGAGTGGCCTACTCCTGCTCCTATTTTCTATGTTTCTAAAACTCCACCAAAGAGTTAGTTTCAACTGGCCAGTGACCACTACCTGCACTGTACCATTCTAAATGTCTTCTGTCCACGGAACAGGCTGTGTATGTGAGGAATATGTAGTATGTTCTCCTGATCATGCAGACTTCACGTGTCTCTATTATAGTTTGCAGCAACTATTTTTGTTTTGCTTTTTCTCTCTTTTTCCTTTATTCAGTCCCCATCCCCCAAGCACCAATCTGCTTCCCTTGGTTTTCATTTGTCTCACTGTTTGCCTATCTTTGTAGTCCATCTCTGTTTGACTGCCCTCATCTGTCTTTCTTCTACAGCAGCGAATTTCATCAAAAAGAGACAGAATAAATAATATCGGTATATCTTTCTAATGCTCTTTCATTTAATTTATTTTTTCTGATTTTTTGATTTTCTATATGTTGAGGTATGTGATGTGCAGCTGCAGTGTTGGATGCAATAACCCAACTCAGATTTAATCTTGACAGATGGCAAGTGAAGATGGTGTATGACTATTTATTTTCTTCCTTGCTTTCATGCTTTGTTAACTGTTAAAACTTTACTGACAGAAACTTGGTTTCATTCAAACAAAACGCTTTGTTAATGACATTGACTACCTTTTACATTTACCCTGTTATAAATGTATTGCTTTGCGCAGACAACGAAATCTTGCAGTAGTCTGGTAATTAAAAATTGTACCATTTTGCCAATTCTTACGATAGTGGGAAAAAAAAAATTTGAAAAAAGGAGAGAAAAATACAAAAGCTACACAGCAGGTCAAGCAATATATGTGGAGAAACAAAGTAAAATGTTCAAGTTGATGAACATCTCTAGTAAGAAAACAAGGACAACTTTTTTTAATCGCAGAGTAGAAGGAGAAATGAAGAGAACAAAGGGGGTGGCTGTAATAGGTTGGAAACCAGGAGAGACATATAGTGTTGCCATCAGAGAGAGGATAATGAATCAGTGCTAGTGAAGGTGATGTGTCTGAAAGAAATTGAATAAGAACAAATAAGAAGGACAAAGTACCAGAACTAGGAATTGCTGAACACAAGATTGATAGAAATACAAAATAAATAGAGTTCTGGAAATGCCCAGCAGATCAGATAGTATTCTGGATGAGGAAAGGAAAATGGGGTGAATATTACAGGCTGATGACTTTACATCAGCATTGGCCAGCTCTGATGCAAACAGGAAAAATTGTTCTATTAAATAGTTTAATTCAGTACTGATTTGTAGAGCTGCGATATTCTAGATGGATGTTGAATAGCAGTTGTTGAGCTTGTGTTGGTCTTTGGTTGAACAACATTAGACACCAAAGATGCGGGGGTTTGAGGGGATGTGGGATGGAAGAATTAAACCAATGGCCAGCAGGAAGCTCAGGACTGAATGGAGCTGTTCTGAAAAGCATTCACCTAATTTGGTTTCTCCACTGTAGAAAAGATTTCATGAGCACCGAATGTAGAGATTATGGTGAAAGAAATGCAATTGGATTGAAGCTTCAACTGGAAAGAGTGTTTGGTTCCACAGAGAATTGGCGGGGAAGAAGTAGAAAGCAAAATGTTGCTTCTCCTCCAATTGTATAGAAAAGGGAGGGGTTGTTGGAGGAGATGGAAAAGGGAGCCAAGAAATCTGCAGCCTGTTGGTTCATCCTCAGAAAACAGCAGGATTATTTACATAATCTTGATACTTTTGGTCTTCACCCCATCATAGGCTTTCCCATCTATTCTTCCTGCAACTTAATACACACCTCACTTTTCTCTGTTCTAATGGAAGATCATTGACCTGAATCTGCTCAGTTTCTCTCTCCACAGATGCTGCCTGCCCCGTTGAAAATTTCCAGTATTTTCTCCATTTATTTCAGATGTCCTCTAGTTCTAAATTAAATTTTAGTTGTACTTTTGATTTGCGAGATCTTCAAGATATGAATGTTTTCACTTCGGTAAAACCTACATTTATCATAAATATTTTGTATTCGAAGCATGAGCATTGTTTAATTCATATTGCCCAATCTCATTAAAATGCAAATAACAAGACAGAAATCCTCAAACATCAAGTTTAGTATTTTCCAATGAAACCTTCATGCTGTCATGACCTTATCAAAAATATACTTAGAACTCCTTTAAATACCTCATTTTGATCCAGATTAAATAATACATAATTGACATATAATTCGTTTTTGTACCTTAATGGTTTATTAACGAAAATGATGGATGAGAAAGCAGAGTTTGAGGTATTTGACCTGTTGGATAGGATTAGCTGTGGTATTGCCTTCAACCTAGTGAATGGAATGACAAGTGAGGCAGTCAAAACTCACTTACAGTGCCCTCCATAATGTTTGGGCCAAAGACCCATCATTTATTTATTTGCCTCTGGACTCCACAATTTGAGATTTGTATTAGAAAAATCACATGTGGTTAAAGTGCATATTGTCAGATTTTATTAAAGGATGTTTTTATACATTTTGGTTTCACCATGTAGAAATTACAGCTGTGTTTATACATAGTCCCCCAATTTCAGGGCATAATGTTTGGGACACCTGGCTTCACAGGTGTCTGTAATTGTACAGGTGTGTTTAATTGTCTCCATGCAGGTATAAGGGAGCTCTCAGTACCAAGTCTTTCCATCACCTTTGGAAACTTTTATTGCTGTTTATCAACATGAGGACCAAAGTTGTGCCAATGAAAGTCAAAGACGCCATTATGAGACTGAGAAACAAGAATAAAACTGTTAGAGACATCAGCCAAACCTTAGGCTTACCAAAATCAACTGTTTGGAACATCATTAAGAAGAAAGAGAGCACTGGTGAGCTTACTAATCGCAAAGGGACTGGCAGGCCAAGGAAAACCTCCACAGCTGATGACAGAAGAATTCTCTCTATAATAAAGAAAAATCCCCAAACACCTGTCTGACAGATCAGAAACATTCTTCAGCATTCAGGTGTGGATATGTCAAAGCCCACTGTCCGTAGAAGACTTCATGAACAGAAATACAGAGGCTCAGTGCTGGTTAGCCGCAAAAATAGATGGCCATGTTACAGTTTGCCAATAAGTAGTTAAAAGAACAACCACAGTTCTGGAAAAAGGTCTTGTGGACAGAGGAGACGAAAATTAACTTATATCAGTGATGGCAAGAGCAAAGTATGGAGGAGGGAAGGAACTGCCCAAGATCCAAAGATACCACCTCATCTGTGAAACACGGTGGTGGGGGTGTTATGGCCTGGGCATGTGTGGCTGCTAAAGGTACTAGCTCACCTATCTTCATTGATGATACAACTGCCGATGATAATAGCATAATGAATTCTGAAGTGTGTAGACACATCTATCTGCTCAAGTTCAAACAAATTCCTCAAAACACATTGGTTGGCGGTTCATTCTACAGCAAGACAATGATCCCAAACATACTGCTAAAGCAACAAAGAAAATTTTCAAAGCTAATAAATGGTTAATTCTTGTGTGGCCAAGTCAATCGCCCGATCTGAACCCAATTGAGCATGCCTTTTATATGCTGAAGAGAAAACTGAAGGGGACCAGCCCCAAAACAAGCATAAGCTAAAGATGGCTGCAATACAGGCCTGGCAGAGCATCACAGAGAAGACACCCAGCAACTGGTGATGTCCATGAAATGCAGTAATTGCATGCAAAGAATATGCAACAAAATACTAAACATGGCTACTTTCATTTACATGACATTGCTGTGTCCCAAACATGATGGTGCCCTGAAATTGGGGGGACTATGTATAAACACAGCTGTAATTTCTACATGGTGAAAGCAAAATGTATAAAAATGGCCTTTATTAAAATCTGACAATATGCACTTTAACCATATGTGATTTTTTTTTCTATTACAAATCTCAAATTGTGCAGTACAGAGGCAAATAAATAAATGATGGGTCTTTGTCCCAAACATTATGGAGGGCACTGTATGTTGCAACTAACATTGAGTACACATGCCCTCTGTTTGTTTATCCATTGATAAACTTTACAAAATCAATCAGCATAGAATCAGTCACTTTCTGGATATTTTAACTCCTTCTGAACTATTATGATATAAAATAAATGAAATAGTCACACCATACGGAATGAAGTGTGAATCAGATTTTAAAACTGCATGTAGAAGCAAAGAACCTCAGATGCTGGTTTATACCAAAGATAGACACAAAGTGCTGGAGTAACTGCGGGTCAGCAGAATCTCAGGAGACAAAGGGTGTGTGATGTTTTGGGTGGGGTCCCTTCTTCAGACAGTAAAACATCCTTCTTCAAACCGGATGACATCCTGTCCAAACAATCTCAGTCACTGAAAAATTAACATAGAACCAAGGAACTGCAGATGCTGGTTTACGCAAAGTGCATCAATGTTGTGTGGATTGTCAATTGCTCAGAATAATTATTTATAACATTCCAGGGATAATACAAAAATAATTTTTGTGGTTTTAAGTTTAGGGTATCTTTTTTTTAAATCTTAATATACGTTTATGACCCTGTCTTTAAAGGTTAATCAAGAAGATACTTCCTCATTTTTATGTGAGAATTCTTCAGTGCAATTGACTGTTAAACCTGATTGATAATATCGTCATTGTTGCTTCATGCCAGAAATTACCTATACCAACCTTTGGAATTAAATCAATATCTGGATATGTGGAATGCCAAGCATAGATTGCACAATCCTTGTGGACGGTTTTCATTATAGAGATAACTATGAAAGTGATACTAATATTATGTGGACTTCAATATCAATGTGTACTACTTGGGAATTGAAAAATGATTCATGTATTGCCAACTCTGCACTATAGCTAGCTGCCTACTTGAAAGCAGAGTAACCAGAATGGAATGAAATATCCCAACACACCAACTCGGGTCGATCTGAAATTAAATGTAGGTGCAGCGTTTTTATCATCTTAAACGAACCTGAAATATCCTGCACTTCGACAGTCAGAGATCTTGGCTGACTGCGCATGAAACTGCAAGGATACTATATGCAAATACAGTCATTGCAAGCTAGGAAGGACAAACAGTCTACCAGTGGCACCACATTCTCCATCAGATACTGGCCTGCTTCGTGGAGAAGCATTCTGCCCTGGAAGCTAAAAACAGATAGATGGAAAGAAAGAAAGGAAAATATCTCCTCCAGCAGGCAGCTAATCTGCGAGGAAATGTCTGTACCTCCTGCAGGTGCGATTTTTATTCCAGGATTAGATTGGGATGCATTTGTGAGTTTGTGATAAAGATTGTCTTTGAATCAAGGGATCTCTAAATCATAATGAATGCCAACTCCAGATTAGCAAGCGATTTAAGCATTGTGTAATAGTCCTGTCGTTAAATTGGCCTAAGTGCTAGTTTTTTGGGAAGTATGTAGCTAAGGAGAGGTAATGGTGGCCTTTTTTTTTGATGCCACTGCATTTTCAGTGACAGACAGGAGGAAAATGCACTGATCAGGAAAATACTTTTAAGCACTTGTTTTTGAAGAACCATTGGAATAGAGAGATTAAGTGACATTTGGGCCCCATATCTGAGGAAGGATATGCTGAATTTGGAGCGGTCCAGAGGAGGTTTACGAGAATGATCCAGGGGATGATTGGGTTGACGTTTGATGGGCGTTTGACTGCATGGGGCCTGTACTCGCTGAAATTTAGAAGGATGAGGGGGGGGGGGACTTCATTGAAACTTACCAAATTGTGAAAGACCTGGATACAGTGGATGCCGGAGAGCATGCTTGGGAGTGTCTAGGACCAGAGAGCCTAGCCTCAGAATAAAAGGACACAACTTTAGAAAGGAAATGAGGAGGAATTTCTTCATTCAAAGGGTGGTGAATCTGTGGAATTCATTACCACAGGAAGGCTAAGTCATTGGGCATTTTTAAAGCGGTGATTGACAGATTCTTGATTATTAAAGGTGTCCAGGGTTCTGGGGAGAACGCAGGAGAATGTGGCTGAGAGGGAAATATAAATCATCCAAGATTGAATGGCGGAGTTGATTCGATGGGCGGAATGATTTATGAACATTGGATAGGAGAATGTTAGCAGGTAACAAAAGAGAAAACAAATATGGACAAAACCAAGTTGAAGGAATAATCAAAAAATACTTCAATCTTTAGAAATGAAATTTTTTTTCTGGCTTTAGAGTGGATTTATAATAACATTCCCTTGAGATAATTCTGTAGCTTTATTACATAATTGTTTCAAATTTTAGTCGAGCTGAAGACATTTTAAAACGGTGGGCGTTGAGCAATCTCACTTTGAGGGTGAACAGCGCACTATTGGTCCAATGATTTAGAGAAAAGTATGAAGAGGATAGTGATATGATCTGCTGTGCACTTAAGAGATATAAAATGCAGTAATGGTCTTACTATTTATTGTATCCTCAGAATCCAAAAGTAACTTGTAGACTGTTTATCCTCCTGTAATTTAGCAGCAAAATGTTTAATAGCCTTGGAAGGGTAAATCCGTTTTTTTGCTTTTCAATTTCCTCGGAATCTCATGCCAGTCACTGGCCAATACTAAGCACTGAGAGGTGTTAAAAGGGAATTCATTGTTGGAAAGTCTCATCTTTATCCTTTCGTCATCTATAAAGAAGGCTGGTGCTTGCATTATTTGAGATATCAGGTTATATCTAGCGAAAATGTGTATTTTGTATTTGCTGCATTGACCTCAAACTGTTCCTTGAATTCACTATTTTGCTAAACTATACCTTCCACTATTGCTTTCAGTTAAACTTGGGCCACCTATCATTTGCTATCAACCGTGGATCCAGTCGGACAGTGAGGGTATTGCTGAATAAAATAACACTGAACGATGGAAGATGGCACGATCTTCAGCTGGAGCTCCGGGATGTGAGGAATGGCCACGATATACGATACCTAGCCACCATCACTATTGATTTTGGACTTTATCAGGTCAGATTAATTTATTTGTGAACCCATCACAACGTTATAGAACATAGAATGATATTTGAAGACTTTGTAATGACAGTAAAGTTGGAAGAGAAGTTGTATTTTTGCTGAGAAGTCCTGGTATAGAAAACCTCATCTTGGGAACAGATGTGGCAGAGACAAAGGAATTGAGAGTAGGGAATAGCTTCTTTGCAAGAGGCAGGGTAGGAAGGAGTGTACTCCAGATAACTGTGAGATCAGTAGGTTTGTAATAGACATCAGTAATGGACACCCGAGAGATCAAGAAATTTCAGAGAGGTGTCTGAGATGGTCCAAATAGATTTGAGGGCAGGGTGGAAGTTAATGGTGAAGTTAATAAAGTCCAGGTTAAAACTTTTTTTTATTGTAAAGTTGCGTCTTTTGCTTACAGTTTAAATAGTTCATTTACAATTATTGCTGAAATTATTAGACAGAATATGTATTTGAAACTGTGCTTCCTTTTAATTATTTTGTGTGGCATTGCAATTGTCTTATTAATATATGCATAGTTGGTATTAATTTTGTTCTTCGAATATGGGTGATGATATGAATTAACATATTTTTGGTCCATTTCTGGTTTCCCTTAAATGATGATGAGCCTTCTCTTTGTATATTTATTTCCCTCACTGGTTGCATGCTGAGCTTTTTCAAAGCATGAGAGTCCATCAAATAGGATGGTCTGTGTGCTACCCTCATAGACTGTTGATTTTCATTTACTGTTGAATTTGTTGACAGGATCTCTTCGTTTTAATGGCAAATGTGTAGTTTTCATGGTGAATTTGTGAGAAATAAGGAATAGAGATAAGACAGCACATCCTCAAAAGTAAATACTGTCTGACGGAAATGATAGCAATATCAGAAAGTTTAAACTTTTACAAGATTGTTCACAACCATGACAATATTTTAATCTAATTTTGCAAGTACAATTTTGATTATTTTTTTCTTATTGCTAGGATACGGTTGTCATTGGCAATGAACTGCACGGATTGAAGTTGAAGCATCTCCAGGTTGGTGGAATTCTCAGAGCTGGTGAAGTGCAGAATGGACTGGATGGCTGTATCCAGGTAAAGGAAGAGTCAAGAGTGTGTTATTGTCATATGTCCCAAACCGAACAATGAAATTCTTACTTGCAGCAGCGCAACAGATGTAAACATAGTACTCTGTAAACTATAATAAAGGAAAAGTTCAGTATATATAAATATATACCATATATATAATATATATATTATATCTATCACATCATATCATCATATCATATCATATATATATATCTATACTTATAAAACTCTGATCTTGGATGTGTATTTATTTGTGTTTGTATTTGTCTCTGCCCTCTCTCCCTCTGTCTCTGCCCCCTCCCTCTGTCTCTGCCCCCTCCCTCTGTCTCTGCCCCCTCCCTCTATCTCTGCCCCCCTCCCTCTGTCTCTGCCCCCTCCCTCTGTCTCTGCCCCCTCCCTCTGTCTCTGCCCCTCTGTCTCTGCCCCTCTCTCTCTCTCTCTGCCCCTCTCTCTCTCTCTGCCCCTCTCTCTCTCTGCCCCTCTCTCTCTCTCTGCCCCTCTCTCCCTCTCTGCCCTCTCTCTGTCTCTGCCCTCTCTCTGTCTCTGCCCTCTCACTCTCTCTCTGTGCCCTCTCTCTGTGTGCCCTCTCCCTCTCTCTGCCCTCTCTCTCTCTCTCTCACTCTGCCCACTCTCTGCCCTCTCTCTCTCTCTCTCTGCCCTCTCTCTCTCGGCTCTCTCTCTCTCTCTCTCTCTCTCTCTGCCCTCTCTCTCTCTACCCTCCCCTCCCTACCCCCCCTCCATCTCCCTCTCTAGCCGCGCCTGCGCAGTTGAGGGCAATTCGTGAGTGTATAGGGCGGGGGTTGGGGTAAAAGAAGCGAAGGAATAATATTAATATAATATCGGGGGGGGGGGGTTACTTCATATATAGTTGTATGTGCGTGTGTATACATACATGCGCGCACTCACACAAACATACACATACAGATAGACACAAAATGCTGGAGTAACTCAGTGGGACAGGCAGCATCTCTGGATAGAAGAAATGGGTGATGTTTCGGGTTGACACCCTTCAGGCATTTTCCTTCCTACTATACACACACACACACCCACACACACACACACGCACCCACACACACACACACCCCCACACCCCCCCCCCCCCCCCCCCGATGGCTGTTTATTGCAATCAGTTTCAACTGTTAATAGTTGTGAGTCTCTAGACAATTCAACGAAATTGACAGTCTGTCATTGCAGCAGCACGTTGTCCGAAGAATAATGCCTGCTGCTCTCTCCTGTCCACACATAAACATGAATTGTAATAATTTTTTTATTCAGTGTCATGGGCCTTTTTTTTTCTCCAAAAAATTGTTTGTCATACTTGTCAAAAAGAGTGATATTTACAAGCATTGCAGATAAGAGATCTAATGAAGACTACGTTCAATGCAGAGACATTTTACATATGATGACTGAAAAGCAGACCAATGATTTTGCACTTAATCCCTGATCACATTAGGCCTAGCTACAATTGACCTTAATGTTTCTGCGAAATGAATAGGGGAAAATGTCAACCAAACTTTAGGTCCTAAGTTGGGGCAAGGCAGATTTTGGAGGCATAAGGCCTGGAACTTCTAGAGGACGATTTGGAGAATCTGTTTGCAGGTAAGGAGACAGATGGCAAGGGGGAGGCTTTCAATAGTAAGGTAACAAGTACAAGGACAGAATGTTTTTGTTAGGGTGAAGGGCAACACTGACAAGTTTAGAGAATCCTGGTTGACAAGAGATGTTGAGGCTCTGGTCAGGAAAAAGAAGATGGTATACGTCCGATTTAGGCAATAGGGATCAAACAAATCATTCTGTGAGTATCAAAGTACACTTAAGAAATCAATCAGGAGGGTTAAAAGGAGGCATGATTTGAAGCTGGCAGGCATGGTAAAGAAAAAGCCCAAGAAATTGTACAAGTATTTAAAAGGGGGGCTAGGCAAAGAACTAAAGATCAACAGAGCCATTTTTGTGTAAAACCACAAGAGATGGGGAAGATATTAAATGAATATGTCATCTGTTTTATTGAGAAGATCACAGATAGTAAGGAAGTAAAGCATAGTGATGTCTTAGATCATAGATTAATAAAAAATAAGGTTTTTGAGCTATTAAAGTGAATTAAAGTGGATAAATCAGTTGGGCCTGACCAAGAATATCTTCGGACATTGTGGGAAGCATAGAAGGAAATTGTGTAGGCCCTTGCAGAGACATTTACATCATCGTTAGCCACAGCCTGAAGACTGGAGAGTGGCTAATATCTAAGAAGGTCAGCAAGGACACGTCAGGGAACTACAGACCAATGTGCATGATACTTAGGGACACGATCTACCAACATTTGAATAAACACGGGCTGAGTAAGGATAGTCAAATGAAAAATCATGTCTCACAAATGTTTTTGAAGAGGTCTCCGAGAAGATTGATGAGGGCAGGGCAATGGACATTAACTGAGATGAGGGAAAACGTTTTCAACCGGAGAGTTGTGAATCTTTGGATTTCTCTGCCACAGCAGGCAGTGGAGGCCAATTGGCTGGATGTTTTCAAGAGAGTTAGATATAGCTCTTAGGGCAAACTGACTCAAGGGATATGGGGGAAAGCACGAATGGGGTACTGATTTTGGATGATCAATCATATTGAATAGCGGTGCTGGCTCGAAGGGCCGGACGGCCTATTTTCTATGTTTCTATGTTATCTATATGGACTTTAGGAAGGCCTTTGACAAGTCCCGTACAATAGGCTTGTCAATGGTTAGATCGCATGGAATCCAAGATGAGTTAGCCAATTGGTTTCAAAATTGGCTTGGAGGTCTTTCTGATTGAGACCTGTTAACATTGTTAGTAAATTCGTAGATGACACCAACATTGGTGGTATAGTACACTGTGAGGTAGTATACCTAAGTTTATAACAAGATCTATATTAGTTGGGAAGGTGGGCCAAGGAATGACAAATAGGATTTAACTCTGACAAGTATGAGGTGTTGTACCTTGGCATGTCAAATAGTAAGATTAAATGAGAACTTACCAGTTCGAAGTTTGATCTGTATTTTATGAGGAGTTACGATGAGGGATTACGTGAAGACCCCGTCCAGCACACATGCACAACATTCTTCAAAGCAGCGGTATGGATTCACAGAAAAAACACAACAATTGAAATAAATATAGTAAAGAAAAAATAAGAACTTAATTACCGGTTGATCTGTATAATAGAGGGTGGGAGCGGAGGGCACGTAATCCCTCATCGTAACTCCACATAAAATACAGATCAAACTTCGAACTGGTAAGTTCTCATTTAATCTTACTATTTTATTTCGGAGTCACGTGAGTGACTACGTGAAGACTTCAAAGCTCTGTGATTCCGAACCATGTACCAGCTCGTGCTTCACTTACTGTCTGAAGACCTTTGAGGGTGGAAGTATGTTATCACAATCAACAATAACCTGTTTGTGAACAGAAAAGGTTTATTAATAACAACAAAAAAACAGAGAGCTCCCCGAGGCTTAAATTAAATATTATCTGCAGTCTCTAAAATTTTGTCTGCAAATGGAGCAGGTTCTGCCAGCGGCTTATTATAAGACCTTTGGAAAGTTCTTTCCGAGGACCATCCTGCTCTGGCCAGAATATAGTCCATAGGCACGTCCATTCGCCTAGCCGCCGACGTGGATGCAGCCCTGGTGGAGTGAGATTTGTAAACATTAGTGTTGATTCCCGCGGACTTAACCACCTGCTTGAGCCACCTTGAAATGGTTTCGCTCGTCACCTGACCATGGGGCTTCTTGTGGCTTATCCATAAGGCTTTTTCTCTCCCTATTAGTTGTATGTTGTGTCTATGTAAATGGCGAGATGGGTCTTGGCACACAGCCGTGGCTCAGATGAATATGCCCAGAACTCCATAACTGGAGGCGTGGTTCCTGGTCTAGTTTGTTTGACCAGACCCTGAATATGGAATGTGATACAGTCCAATGACTCTGTCATGCTCTCCAGCCTCAGAAGGTGGAGGGACTGTACCCTTTGTGCTGACACTAGTGCCATGAGCATGACTGATTTCAGGGTAAGTTGTTCCAGCGTGAGTGACCTGGGTGGCGGCCATCCCCTAAGGTACGTCAGCACAATGCTGACATCCCAGATCTGAGTGTACCTTGGTCTGGGGGAATTAGTGTTAAAAATACCCCTCATGAGTTTGACCACCAGTGGATGGGACCCCAAAGCCTGTTGTCCTGCTGCTGGAACCAAATAAGCTGACAACGCACTCCTGGCTGTATTGATGGCGCTGTAGCTGAGTCCATCCCGTTGTAATCCAACCAGGAACTCCACAACACTGGTAGCTGTTGCTGTTGAGTAGGTAGTTCCTGTTTTGGAGCAATACCGTTCCCATTTCCTTATGTTGGTCAGGGATTGTCTCCTGGTGGACTCCCGGTGGGATGCGGTCATCATGTTGATGGCGTCCTCAGACAGTCCCAGGTCCAGTAGAGGTCTTTTTAGAATCTGCAAGCCAGGAGATTGACTCTGTCATGGCCCGGGTGACTAATGCCTGACACTGGGTGGATTAATAATTCTGGACTGCTGGGGAATTCCAACGGTGTTTCGACAGCCATTTCGAGGGCCACTGGAAACCATAGCTGTGTAGGCCAGTCGGGTATTATCAAGATTCCTGAAGCGGAATCCAATTGAATCCTGCGTGATACCCGACTGATGAGGCAGAAGGGAGGAAAAGCATAGAAGAACATTTTCCCCCAATGCAGCGTGAATGCATCAACTGCTGCTGCCTCAGGGTCTGGTTCCCAAGAGACATACGTTGATACCTGGTGATTCAGCCTAGATGCAAATAGATCGATATCTGGTGTGCCATATTGCTTTGTAATTTCAGCAAATGCTTTGGGATTTAACATCCATTCGATGTTATCGTTAAATTTGCGTGACCTGGTGTCTGCCACTGTATTTTGCTTACCTGGTAGATAAGTTGCTGATAACCAAATATGTCTTTCACACACCATTGCCAGATTAGGTTGACCAAATTGTCACATGATATCGACTTTACACCACCCATGTGGTTGATATAAGCCACCATCGTGGTATTATCTAATTGCAACCGGACATGTGCGTGATGCGTATTAGATGAATATGCTTTTAAACCATAAAACGCACCCAACATTTCTAAGTAGTTAATACCCCGTGTCTGTAGGCAAGATGCTTCAAAATTAGTCCATCTGCCCCCTGTGCTGGATTGCATGTTAGTTACTCCCCAGCCCAAAGCACTGACATCCGTTTGAATGGTTAATACTGGGTTGGTGATTATTATGGGACTGGAGCTAAGCCTAATGTTCCTTTCCACCATTGTAACTCTGGAATGGATTCAGCAGTTAAATTCATAACTCGGTCAAAGTGATCTGAGTTTTTCTTTAGCGCGTGCACTTTTGCTCTTTGTAAATTTTGATAGTGCAGCGGCCCAAATTGTACAGCTGGAATGGCTGCTACCATTTTCCCAATTACACTAGCTACCTGCCGTATGGTTGGCTGATGATTAACCATTAGTTCGGTGCATCATTGTGCCAACTCTGATGCTTTCCCCTTCGGCAGAGTCATGCGAATAGTGTCAATCGTAAATCCAAGATAGTCCATGGTTGTGGACGGTGTCAAATTGGATTTATCTGGATGTGTGACAAACCCCAAAGTTTCAAACAAATGTTTGGTGGCTGCCACTGCCGAAATGGCTGTCTCCAAGGTTTTCCCTACTATTAAAATGTCGTCTAAGTACGCCATGACTATATGCTTTTGTTTCCTCAATAATGCCAAGGCAGGTTTTAAGAATTTTGTGAACAACCTTGGAGCTGAGGTTAGCCCATTTGGTAAGGCTTTAAATTGCCATAGCTGTTTCATCCAGATAAACTTTAGGTATTTATGATGCACCTCGTGTATGGGTACTGAGTAGTAGGCATCTTTAAATCAATGCTTGCCAGAAACTACGCTCCAGAAATCAATTGTCTTGCTGTTTCAAAAGTTTCCATCTTGAAATGTATATACTTAACAGATTTGTTTAAAGAAGTTAAGTCAATGATGATGCGACATCCACCATCTTTTTTAGTTTTAGTGAAAATATTAGACACAAATTCCAAAGGTTCATGTTTTGTTCTTTCACTGACACCTTTTGCTATTAGCCTCGTCAGTTCAGCTTGACCCTCTTGTTTCTCTTTGACTGAGAGGGTGAATACCCTTTGGGGTATATGCTGAACTGGTGGCATGTTTTCATGAACTAAGTCAATTTTATAGCCATGAATGCTGCTGAGTATATATTTGTCATTAGTGATAGACTCCCATGCATCCAAAAACAAGTGCAATCTCCCCCCTGTTAGTATAGAGCCCCTACTGCTCATATGCTGAGAGGAAACAGACCCACCTACCTCCATGGTTACTGGTGCTTCTTCTGCCTCTTCGCTGGACGATGAGGTGTCTGCTGGGCTGTAGAGGGCTGCTGTTGATGTTGGGGGTGGCGCATTTTCTATGGGGTCCGCTCTGGGCCCTGGCCTAAAAAAGGCTTACGGGGAATGGTTGCAGACCCCGAGCTTTCACCAGTCCCATATGGTAGTCGGCGACTGGTGGCCGCCGTGGGGTACTGCCGCCTGGGTTTGTTAATCTCGAATTGAGTGGTGCACAGCAGAGCTAATGTGTCTTGCTGATTTGTGGTGATGTCCACACCATCTATGGACCGAGCATATGAAGTTATTCCTGCTGTCAGGAGGTTTAGGGTTTTCTGGAGCTTCAACTCCAGGTTCCTGATATTCCACCCCAAATGTCCCCAAATTTGGCTGTTTACAGCTGGTACATTCAGTGATGTACAATTTTCTGGGGCTGAATATAATTCAAGAGCCTCATTGACCACCCGTTCTTGTAGGTGTTTTGAGGACAGGTGGTCAATGCTGGCTGCAAGTTTCGGCTCTAAAGGCCGACCCGCTCGTGGAGTGGCCACGTAGCGGTTGACCACACCCAGCAGCTCTTCCTGATCCTGTATACCCTGTGTACTCCGGACATCTTCAGCCAGCGACCCCTCTTCTTGACCAGCCCAGACCTGGTCGCCAATGCTGCCTTCAATAGAATGTGAAGCAATGGCCAGTGCCGTAAAGGACACTGCGGGAGTGCCTGAGCTCCCTTGGCGAGCCTGCTGCTGCTCTCTCAGCAGATCTCGCTGGAGCAATTCCTCCATAAGCCGTTCCATTCGGCTTAGGCGGCTGCCTTTGCTGCTCTTGAGCGGTGAGTCATCTTCATCCGAATCGTCGGATACTACCGCCCGGTTCTGGCTGCAGGTACCTCCAGCCCGCTGCTCAGGCTGCACTAGCGGTGCTGGGCTCGGCTCGGTAGTCAATCCTGCTGCCTCTCGCACCCCCCTCCAAAGAACGCTCCTCAACGGGAGACGAACGGGGGCGAGCTACAGATTTCTTTCCTCTGGTCTTGCTCATTCTTTCTGGAACACAAAGCAAACCACAGAGAAAATACACATGGCCACGGTAAAACACTTACCTGTCGGCCTGACTTTCAAATTGTAGCCGGAGCGCCTTGAACTCCCGTTCGCCACTCACGTGACTCCGAAATAAAATCAGGGCAGGACTTGAACGGTAAATGGTAGAGCCCTCTAGTGGTACAGCACAGAGAGACCTGGGAGTACAGGTGCATGGTTCCCTAAAAGTGATGAGTTAGATGGACAGTGGTGCAGAAGACATTTGACACGCTTGCCTTCATTGAGGAGGATATTGAGTACAAAAGTCAAGGCATCATGATGCAGCTGTAAAGTAGTTGGTGAGACTACACTTGGAAGTGCAGTGCTGGTCGTTCAGTTACAGGAAGGATGTCATTAAGATGGAGAGGGTGCAACCTTGATTCACCAGGATGTGTCCTGGGATTGCGGGCTTGAGCATTAGGGACAAGTTGGATAAGCTGGAACTCTTTTATTTGGAGCATAGGAAGCTGAGCGATTACCTTTTTGAGGTATATGAGGGTCATGGATAAAGTAAATGCTCTTTTTCTTAGGGTTAAGGATTCTAAAACTAACAGGTTTAAGATGATAGGAGAGAGATTTAAGGGGGACCTCAGGAGCAACTTTTCACTGAGAGAATAGTCCGTATCTGGAATGAGCTGCCAGAAGAAGCTCTGGATACAATTATGATGTTTAAAAGCAATGTGAACAGCAGATTTTTGCAGGGAATGTATTGCTTTTCATGTCCAAGATCTATTGAATGCATTATTCTGATTTAGAAGAAAGTGCTTCTTCCCTCAACGAAGACATTTAAAATACAGCAGTGTAGCATTTAACTGGCAGCCACAACTATTGTGTAAGGTGTTATTTTAAATAATACTGAAACCAATGTGGTAAGTCAATTCATCTATAAATATATTTGTGTATACACTTGTAAATAGATTTTTTAGGAAAGCAGCTGGCTCATTCTTTCATTAGGCTAAGACTATCTCTGCTGTGCTCTGCTGCATTTGGCAGACGTGGCATCAAAATGGATTAAAGTAGTGCTCTCCTGATTTCCATAATAACATTTTATTCCCACTTTAATGTATATAGGTTCAGCTCCAGGAACCTTTAACCCACTTTAGTCTGTTTGTGGGACATGTAGTTGTTATTGAAGGTGATATTCTTGCAGAAGTTAGCGCATCATTGCATCCTAAGTGTAAGATGTTTTCCTTGCTGAATGAGTGTTTAACTTTGCATGGCCTGTGAGTAGATGGCAGAGACTGGTATTTCTGTATATGTGAAGGATATCTGCACATAAAACCACGTAGATGTGAAAAGATTTTATCTGTGACTGCAGTTCTTTCTCAACCTGCAGGGGGTACGTCTTGGTGACACTTCGATTGGAATCGCAATGCCAAAGCCAAGTCGCACTTTGAATGTGAAACTGGGCTGCACCGTCTCTGATCCATGTGACCCATCCCCATGTCCAGCCAACAGCTACTGCAGCGATGATTGGCGGACATACTCTTGTATTTGTGAGCCAGGTATAGTTTGCAAAATTGGGTTTTGTTGAGCATGTTTACTGAAGATGTGTGAGTGGCAGCGGGAATAAAGCATGCACCAGTGCTCTTTCTCTGTTGGAAGGAGGAGTCGTGCAACCCTGAGTTGCAACACGTTGCACGGTTTCAGGCATCACAATAAGGGATCACAAGATCACTTACAATAGGATCCACTTTAGAATATTCACCAGGAAACAACTCGATATCTGCATCTAATTCATAGACCCTGACAACAAACACAGTTAGGTTTCTCCCTCCACTCCACATATTGGGTATTGTTGGTTTGAAGAGCTAGATATCAATCCTCTATTTTCTTTTGGTTAATTTGAATTAGTGTAAGAGTTGTGCACATTTGATTTGATTTTAAGTGATATTTCAGATTCACATTTATCATATTCTAACGTTTTGAATACTTTAGCTTACCAATGAAGACCTTTTTTCCTAGGAGAAACCACCCATATCTCTCCAGTTTTTGTTTTCATAGCAGACAAATTGCGCTTGGCATTAATCTTATGGGTGTTCTTCATGCTGCCTCTAGCACTTGACGTTCTTCCCCTTTGCCTTTCCAACTTTAATTTGATGGAGTTTACTGTACAGAATGATTTGAATACCACATGTTGATCATTATTCCATCTGGTTATATTCTGCTTGAGGATCCACAAGAGGACGTTCTAACAGCTTGGACAATTTATTCTACATATCTGTGTCAATGGAGCACTGAAAGAGTTACTGAAAGACGTTAGTGTTGCTAGTGCAGACCTACACCTAAGCCTACAATTTCCACCTTTGATTACCTCACATCTCATTCAGTTGCCAAGGCCAAATGTTCTGTCCCAAAGCACCCCAGAATCCAGCCACAGGCTAAGATGAATGAAGACTATCCAACAGAGCATTGGAAAAGCTCTCCTCAACCCACCAACCTGCTCTGAAACTTTCAATAGGCGGTGAAGTCCTGACCCCCAGCTTGACTGGTTATTAAAGCTGGAAAAGGAACATCTACTGAAATAACTTCTAAAACCTTCCTTCCCCTTTCTTTCCTTGCAGCCCTACAATCCCTATTCAAATAAGTGGAATTATGGATGCTGCTCAATGTCTAAGTTGGCAGGAGAAATGAGAGCTAAAATAAAAGTAGTTTATGCTTTTTAAAACCCATTTTCCATTATCTAAAGTGTGCAATAATCATTGTGGTATGACAAGCAAGAAGTGGGTACTTCTGTCGGTACTTCTGAATTAATCCAATAAGAGTACGTGTATAACAGATGATGCCTTAAACACTCTGTTTATGTCCATTGTTCTTTGTAATTCCAACACTTTGTGTTCTTTGTTATTCATTAAGATGGAATTTGAACAGCTTTCTACTACCTGATTATTTGGTATCCAGACTGCAACGATATTCATAAACATCTCTCAGCAGGCCTGTTCTCTTCCAGTAACTTTGATTAGCCGTCAAGTACTATTGACTGCAGAGATGTAGTCAGAACAGATTGTGCACAGCAGCAGTAAATAATTTAGGCTGTTTTAATTTTCTGCGGAGTTTTTGAAGAAACATTAAAATTATTCAACTTTGATAAACTTCCCCACCTCCAGGGAATACAGGGGAGGGTGTCCTTTTTCACAGTCTATCAAGATCAAATGGAAAAAGATTGTTTGTTAATTAATCTCTATTCATGTGCATGGCTCTATGCGATGCTACCCCATGTGAAAAAAGAGATGCACAGGAACAGTCACCAGTATACTCTCAGTAGGTTGGTCTTAAGACAGGAAGGTACCACAGAAGCAGCTCAAGTAAGAATGGAAGGGGAGATTTGAGATCCAGTTCCTGACCATTATTCAGTGATCTTGTTGGAAAGTGATTGCTTTAGAAAGGCAAGCATTGATATAGCAACTTTAATATCTCTTTGAGTATGTCCCAAAATACTTTACAAACACTGAAGTACTTATGAACTGTGGTTACTCTTATAATACAGGAAAGTGGGCAGCTGCTTTGTACTTGACAAACATCCGGAAACTGCAGTCTGATGACAATCCACTGTTAACGGTGGTGATTTAATAGTAAGAATGATTCCTTAGACACTCTTTGAAATAATGTTGTGGGATATTTTCACAGCTACTAGAGGGATCAGATTGGGGTGATTTATGTTACTACACAGTCCTGCAGGACTGCATTGTAGTATCCTCCTATATTCAATTTAGCAATTATACCAAATAAGCATTTTGATTTTTTTTAAAAACACAAAATATTTTGGTGATGAGAGAGTAATAATGACGATAGGAACCTAGAGATTTATGACACTTGCTTGGCGACACCTCCAGCGGCTCATTAAAGGGTGTTTTTAAGGTTAGGTCATGAAAAATTAGTAATTGAGCCATTCAGCATGAAAACAGGCCCTTCAGCTCACCTGGACTATGCTGACCAAGCTGCCAAACCAAGCTCGTCCCATTTGCCTGTGAGCTCATTTTGCTTCAACCCTTTCCTTTCCACATATCTGTCTAAGTATCTTTTAAATGTTGAAATTCTACCCGCCTTTAGCTTTTAGGCTGGTAATTGCCTCTGTCGCTCTACGTGATGCAGCATCCACCGTTCAATGAGGATTTGTAAGACTGCAGGGTGGGGTTTATAAACAGATGGGGAAACGTAGTTTAAAAAAATATTTTAAAGAGCATCGGGCGTTGTTGTACTAAGAACCAATTTTATGAGTGAATAATAACGTTGCAATCACGCTAATCTACCAATAGAAATAATGCCTTTTTTTAAACTGAGATATGTTTCTTTGCTGCTTTTTGGAGGAGGATTTACTGTCGAATGTCTGTTTGGTTTACTTCTGAAATTCAACAAAGATTTCCACTTAGCAACAGGTCTGACATCACTTTAGCCACTTACATTGATTTCAATGGAAAATGTGTGCATCTAGCTAATCCACTCACCAAGGAAGTCAAGCAGTCAAAGTGAGAACAGACAGTCTTCCTTTGTCTTTGCAGCAAAACCACAGAAAAATTAAAGTGCATGTATACTCCATGCATGCATCAATTACTCAATTTTAATTACAAATCAGAGTGTAATTACCCACTTCTGGATTCCCAATTAGCCACATGTAGCGAGTGACAAATGTGTACTGAATAGCTCTGTTCAACCACACAAATATTAAATCTAATCCCAACAAGAGTTTGTCAGAAAGAAAAACTGCAGAGGCTGCAGCAAGATTGATGTGAAGTACTTAAGCATGTTTCATATTTAGGTTACTATGGTGAGTCTTGTGTTGATGCCTGTCAGCTGAATCCATGTGAAAATGAGTTTGCCTGCCGACGTAAGCCTAGCTCCTCGCATGGATACACATGTGATTGTGGAGAGAACCATTTCGGCCAATACTGTGAACACAGGTAACAAAACATCCTTCTAAATAAGAATTGTAACGTATTTATTGGCATAGAAGCTTGCAAACAACAAAAATAATGAATTGGCAAGTGTATTTTGTCAACAAAATTATAACTAATTTATGGATCTCATCACCTGTTTCAAAACCTGCAAATTTTCTTCAGCCTTAGCACGAGTAATGCAATCTGAGTTTGTCAAACCTTCAGGCACACTTGATTAGATTAGACCTTTGCTATGCTTACCATCTATCTAAAGATCTGATTCTTGGCAGAGGTCCACAACATAATTGGCAGCAGTACGGTTCTTTAAAAGTGTCCACTTAAATATTTTAGCATCTTTAAAGTGTGCGGTCAGCCACGTTGACACTATCAAAAACACTGCAGCAATGGTTCAGCCATGAACTCCTTGAAAGTCGGGGGGCAAAGGTCACTTTTTACCAAAGGTCCATTATCGAAGATAGACACAAAGTGCTGGTGTAACTCAGCGGGCCAGGCAGCATCTCTGGAGAAAAAGTATTGCCGATATTTCGGGTCACAACCCTTTTTCAGACTCTGATCTGAAGAAGGGTTCCGACCCAAATCGTCACTCATCCTTTTTCTCCAGGGATGCTGTCTGACCCGCTGATTTACGCCAGCACTTTGTGTCTATCCTTGCCAATAACCATCATCCTTTCTACACAGTCCATTATCACTGGATCTGAAAGGATGTTACATGCTTTCCAATTAAGGTACTTAAATACTGTGCATTTATTTCTTGATTTATGAAAGGGATGGAAAATATTTAATTGATCAAAATTTTGGAAATTGATATGGCTGAACAAATACATTCTAGGTACAACATAGTCTTATGGGTGGTAAGCGATTTGTAGTTGTTATCGTGATAATTAGATTTATAAATGGAAGGGACCTTTTCTAATGAAAATATGTAATCAAGGAATCATTGTATGTAAAATAAAGTTGCTGTCTATATGCGTTCTTGTTGCTTATCTTTGCTGATCCCCTGCCTACCTACCCCCATCTTCCCCTCTTTTCCTGTATGTTTCTAAACACAATATTATCTGCATGGTAAAGTTACTACTAAAGTTTATTGCACATTTACATCTCATAATCCACAATTGACAAAAGAAGCAAAGTAACTTTTTTAAATTCTCAAATCAGTTGATGAGTTCCTGTTGCAGTTTCCTCGGTTGACACTGCACTAAATAGATAATTTACACCAAAACGTCTAAAAATGGTGCTATCCAAATCAACAAGTGGAATAGATCTAAGAAGCACCGCACCTACAGTAGCTAATGCCTCTGACAATGATATGCCTAAAACTTTGTTATAATCTATGGTTATAAATCTAGAATCTACTCACAGTGGCATGGTACTACACCAGCACACCGAGGAATGTTAAATTGTACTTTGTACTAATAAGCTTAAGCACTGTAATCCTTAAATCACGTTAAAATTTAGTGCATTTCAAAAGTACTTCATTGGCTGTAAAATTCTTTGAGTTGTCCTGAAATTGTGAAAAGCTGGATGTTAAGTCTACTTTTTTTTCCACTTCTAACGTTTGGTTTAGGATTGACCAGCAGTGCCCCAAAGGATGGTGGGGTAACCCAACATGTGGACCTTGTAACTGTGATATCAGTAAGGGCTTTGATCCTGATTGCAACAAGACAAATGGTCAATGCCACTGCAAGGTGAGTGTCATCCTAACTTAAGGACAGTAGCTGATTGTATTTTTTTCCATTTGCAAGTGTACAGAAGATTACGTAAGTGGGAATGCATGTTGCCCCATTTCATGTGAGAATTTGAAACTTTTGTTTCATGCCACACATGCAAAACTATTTATTTTCCAGATATCCCATGATGTTTTAAATTTGACTTTGTACATTTTACAAGGATGTTGCCAGGACTAGAGGGTCTGTGCTATAGGGAATGGTTGAGTAGGCTGGGACTCTATTCTTTGTAGCGCAGGAGGCTGAGGGGTGATCTTATATGGGTGTATAAAATCATGAGAGGAATAGATCAGGTTCTTGCCCACAGTAGGTGAATCGAGGACCTGAGGACGTAGGTTTAAGGTGAAGGGGAAAAGATTTAATAGGAATCTGAGGGGAAACGTTTTCGCACAAAAGGTGGTGGGTGTATGGAACAAGCTGCCAGAGAAGGTAGTTGAGGTTGGGATTATCCCAACGTTTAAGAAACGGTTGGATAGGTACATAGATAGGACAGGTTTGGAGGGATATGGACCAAACGCAGGCAGATGGGACTAATATAGTTGGGCCATGTGGGCAAGTTGGGCTGAAGGGCCTGTTTTCACACTGTATCACTCTATGGCTCTTTTTAACTCCATTAAAATGGCTTTATATGGAATAATTTTCTGACCTTCAAAAAATTCCATTCTCTCGTGCTCTTTCGCACTTGCCAGCCAGTAATTTCCTCAGTTTTGTTTCTTAGAGATATAATATTGTACAAATTATTTTCATTAATCATTACAAATATTTTAAATAATGATTCTGCCCTGCCAATGGATTTTAAACCGACAGAAATGTTCTAGTTTATTCACAAGGTTGATGTTTCTGATTCCCATAGCAGCAGATGTATGTTGAATCAGGAGCAATGTTATACCTTAATCCTGCCACTATTAGCAACTGACTGCCTAAACTTGTTCCATACAAAATCACCTGCTTCAAACCACCAACTGGGGGTTTTCACTCAATATAATCTGACAACCTTTTTCTTCACAATCTATTTCCTTTACTTATTTTCTTTAGTGTCTATCTTTATAAATCGTTTGCAGTTCTATTGTCAGCAATTGATTTGTTGGAGTAAAACAATACATATTTGACTCCCTGCATCTGAACTGTTTTCACATAGTCTCTTAACTGTGGAATATTTTGTAACATAAGCTGTGCTATATCCTTTGCTGTTCTCAACATTCATGAATAAAGGAGCTGTGAAACCTTGAATTTGTCCGAGTTGGATTTGAATCCAACATCCAGATATGATAGGGCAGATCTGAATTTGTCAAACACTATTCATTCCTGAATGCCAGCCACTGTAAACAAAAAAATCATATGAATAAAATATTTGTATTTGCGAATGATTGCATTCGATTTTTTTATTTGTATGATTTACAGATTAATGGGGTGCACGATTTATGTCAATAAAAATCCCATAAACGTTGTAATCATTTATTCCCTACCGTAAACTCAGTTTAACACAAGTTTGTTTTTGTTCTTCCAGGAGTATCACTATCATCCTGTTGGAAGCGATGCATGCCTACCTTGTGACTGCTATCCCATTGGCTCGTTTTCCAGGTCATGCGATCAAGAAACCGGCCAATGCCACTGTAGACCGGGAGTGATTGGACGTCAGTGCAACCAGTGTGATAATCCCTTTGCAGAGGTCACGCACAGCGGATGTGAAGGTAAGAAGTGTTCTTCCAAGTTAATTTACCAAAACATTTTTTAAAAAAGCAGCAGGAATAGTTAAAGTAACTCAGCGGGACAGGGAGCATCTTTGGAGAGAAGGGATGGGTGACGATCCAGACCTAAAGAAGGGTCTCGACCCGAAACGTCACCCATTCCTTCTCTCCAGAGATGCTGCCTGTCCCGCTGAGTTACTCCAGCATTTGATTGATTCCATTGATTCCATCTACACTTCATACTGCCTCAGGAAAGCCGCCAACATGATCGAGCACGTTTTTAACACCAGTCATTGCCTCTTCCCCTGCTCCTGTTGGGTAGTTTTAAAGGATGTAACAAAAGACTTAAACTGCTTTTTCCTCCTCTGTTATCAGATTTCTGAATGGTCCTTCCATAAGGTGGGGTGTAGTCCCAATCTTCCAATTTACCTTATTGCAATCATTGGACCTTTTCTCTGGAACTGTTACGCTATAATGCTGAAAAACTATATTTTGAATTCTGGTATTTTTTCTCTTTGCTTTACCTGTTCTACTTGCGTTTGGCTTGATTTTATTCTGGCCTGCCTTTCAATATGATTATAGCTGATCGGTCCCAGACTCCTCCACCGCCCCAAGCCACAACTCCTCCTGGCTACCACACGGTGGTTCCTCCTCTGTCACTGACCTCGGCTCCTCTTCTCGCAGGGGGTGGTAAATCTCTGGATATCCATTGGCTGAAGAATTCCAGAGGGTTACTGTCCTCTACAAGAACTTCCCACACACTTCTGTTTTAAATGGCTGTCCATTTGTCTTGTAACTATGTCCCCATGTCTGACATTCTGAAAATTGTTTCGATGATCACGCCTCATTCTTCTAAACTCCGTAGAATAAAGATCTAATTTGGTGAGTGGCTTGTGATCGGGCAACCCTCTCAAACAAGGAATGGGTGGAGTGAATCTCTTTAGGATTGCTTCCAATGCTAATGGGGGCCAGAATTGTGCACAGTGCTCCAAGTGTGCCTCTAGTATCCTGTCCACTTGTAACAATACTTCCCTATTACTAAACTTAAATTCTCCTGCAATGGCGCCAATATGCTATTTTCTTCGTAAATGCTTAACATTTTTAACTGCTCACATTTTTTAAGTTTGTGCATAAGAATACCAGATCCCTTTGTTGATCTGCAACCTTTTGGTGTTTAGATGATAGTCTGAAGGATGATAGACTCCTTTTACTGAATTATGTGACCTTACAATTTCCAAGGTATTAAGTGCTATTTGTTAAGCTTTCTTGCACTCGCACAACCTACTTGTATCCTGTTCCAGAGTTCAAATATCCTCAGTCCCACCAGTTATTGGCAAATGGAAATATCGAACACTCTGGCCCCTCCTCTAGGTTGTTGGTATAAATCATAAATAAATACGGTCAATAACTTATCTTTGTGGCATTGCATTAGCTGCATCCACAGTCTCAAATATACATATTTATTCTGATTTTCTGTCTTCTATGCAATAACCAATCTTCAATCCATTCTGACACACTTCCCTCCACACTATGTTATTGTGCACCAGCCTTCTGTGGCACATTGTCAAATGCTGCCCAAAAAAGCAAATAAACTACACTTACCCTTCTATGCACTGTGCTAGTTATATCCCCAAACAATTTGAGCAAATTTATCAAACTTGATTTACCTTGATTTATATTAAGCTTCACTAAAAGACTGGCTTATTTCTTCCTCGATTTCAGACTCCAGCATTGTGTCAGCAATAGTAGTTACGTTAACAGGCCTGTAGTTATCTACTTTTTATCTTCTCCTTCTCGACAATGCAGTTACTTTCCCAGAACTCTGCAGTTGCGTCCTGTGGTGCAAGCCTACAGGACCTGGCCACCCGGCTGCCTCTAGTCCCAATGGTTTTTCTCATGCCTCCTCCCATGTGATGGTGATTACTACAAGGTCTTCCATACTTCTAGAAACTAGTCCAGCAGATATATGTGGGATATTTGCATTGCCCTCTGCCATGCAGACTAATGCAAAGTGCTGTTTTCATTTATCTGCCATTTCCTGTCTCACCTCTGGGAATCTCACATTTAACTAGCTTCCTGTTTCTACTCGTATAAACTTAAAATCTTTGTTGTAATGTTGCTTGCCAGTTATCTCTCTGTCAATTGTCCCTCTCCTATTAACTTTTTAGTTGCTTAGTTGTCACTGGTTTGTCTGCTCGAATCTTTGATTTTCTCTCAAAAACATAGTGGAAAGGTTGTTTTATGATCGTGGACCGATGGAGACCATGATAAAGATATATTATAAATTAAATTTCTAAAAAAATCACTAATATAATTTTTGCACTCTGCGTGAACAGTGTTCCTGTAATTTATTTATTTGGGTAAAGTTCTGTTGGTAATGTTTTCCTTCGTCTCGCATATATTTTTGTCTGACTATTTAAGCTTAGGGCATGTGGTAGCATAAATATGGATGAATTTCAAACCATCTTCCTTCATCTGTTAACTTAGTAAAAACAATAACACTTAGAGTAAATCGTTCAACACTTTCTTTAAAGTAGCAGAAAATAATCAGATGTAAGTTTGTCAATTTATTTGAAGCACTTGACCTTAGTGTTAGAAAATATTGCAGTTTGCATCTCAATAAATCCCTTAATTGATAGATCGTTCATTAACTTTTTGTGAAAGATAGTTGATAGAAAGAATTAACCTACAGCTAGCACTTGCGGAGAATCTTAATTGCAAAAAATAATTTAGAAGTTACCTGATGAAGAAACTAATGGGAGCTTTTTATGATGGAATACAACTATTATCTCCTGCAAGTTTAACATAAAGATTGTTCTTGCAAATGAAGAGAATACATAGGAAAGTAAGCAACTGCAGCAGGAGTAGTCCATTCACCCACTTGCACTTTACCATTGAATAAGATCATAGCAGATCTTTTACCTTGCACCTCTTTCACCTTAGGGTCACTTTCCCACACTCTCCCCATAGCTCCTTAGCATCAAAAAATCTTAAATTTCCTAGACACCATTTCCTTCTACAGATGCTGCCTGACCCGCAGAGTTCCTCCATCAGTTTGTTTTTCTCTATTTTCGCAGTGTCTGAAATGTAAATTTCACAAGGGTGCAATGGTGGTGAGGAAAACAGTGAAGACGGGGTGGTGAGAGGGATGTTAATGGAACTGACAGGTTACATTATATGAATCTTAAACATTCAAAGAATTTGAGAGATGAAGGGAAAGTGGATGTCAGGGGATGAATGGGCATGAGGATACTGTTATCTTGACACTGGTGATCTCAGGCTCATTGGTCGCAGAGCTCGTGATCACCTGTGTCTTCTCCAGATGCCAACCAGCACCTTTGGCCAAATCACTGATGTAAATGTCTGATGCCTTTTCCTGCAAGAGAGAAGAAACATAATTCAGTCCTTTCCCCTGTGCATTTAAGTACATATATTATAGAAGCATAGAAAACTAGGTGCAGGCATAGGCCATTCAGCTGTTCGAGCCAATACCACCATTCAATATGACCATGGCTGATCATCTAAAATCAGTACCCCATTCCGGCTTGATTCCTTTAGGCCTAATAGCTAAATCTAACTATTTCTTGAAAACATCCAGTGAATTGGCCTCCACTGCCTTCTGTGGCAGAGAATTCCACAGATTTACAACTCTCTGGGTGAAGACGTTCTTCCTCATCTCAGTCCTAAATGGCCTACCCCTTATTCTTAAACTGTGACACCTGGTTCTGGACTCCCCCAAAATCGGAAACATTTTTCCTGCATCAAGCCTATACAATCCTTTTTATGTTTTATGTTATTAACAATTTTGTATGTTTCTATGAGATATCCTCTCATCCATCTAAATTCCAGTGAATACAAGCCCAGTCGACCCATTCTTTCTTCATATGTCAGTCCCGCCATCCCGGGAATTAACCTGGCGAACCTATGCTGCACTTCCTCAATAGCAATAATGTTATTCCTCAAATTAGGAGACCAAGATTGCACACAATAATCCAGGTGCGGTCTCACCAGGGTCCTGTACAGCAGTACTAGAATCTCCTTGCTCCTAAACTCAAATCCTCTCGCCATTAGCTTTCTTCACTGCCTGCTCTACCTGCATGCTTGCTTTCAGTGACTGATGTACAAGCACACCCAGGTCTCGTTGCACCTCTCCTTTTCCTTATCTGATGCTATTCAGATAATAATCTGCCTTCCTGTTCTTGCCACCAATGCGGATAACCTCATATGTATCCACATTATACTGCATCTGCCATGCATCTGCCCACTCACCCAACCTATCCAAGTCACCCTGCAGCCTCATAGCATCCACATCGCAGCTCACACTGCCACCCAGCTTTGTGTCATCTGCAAACTTGGAGATGTCACATTTAATTCCTTCATCAATATATATTGTAAATAACTGGGGTCCCAGCACCGAGGCTTGCAGCACCCCAGTAGTCACTGCCTACAATTCTGAAAAGGACCCGTTAATTCCTACTCTTTGCTTCCTGTCTGCGAACCAGTTCTCTATCCATGTCAATACCCTACCCCCGATACCATGTGCTCTAATTTTGCACACTAATCTCTTGTGTGATCTTGTCAAAAGCTTTTTGAAAGTCCAGATACACCACATCCACTGGCTCTCCCTTATCCATTTTACTTGTTACATCCTCAAAAATGATTCCTCCAGAAGATTAGTCAAGCATGATTTCCCCTTCATAAATCCATGCTGACTTTGACTGATCCTGTCACTGCTTATCAAATGCACTGCTATAACATCTTTCACAATGTTTGCATGTATTTGTGCTGTGTTTCCACATTGAAATGCTGGTTGTGAGATGTGTACATGGATGTGGTATATTGCTATGTACTGTAGTTGCCAGATGGGTTTGATTGCTCTTGCTGACCTTATAAAGTTGTCATTACATGTTTTCCAGCATTGTTTTAACTCCTTAGCGTATTACTTCTAACGTTAATCTTTCTTGTCACCTCCTCACAATTCCACAACATTTCTGTCCTTGGTGACTTCCTAATGTTCACTTCTTTGACGGTGGTCAGTGTCTTTAAAGCAGGATATCTGCTGATTCTGTGCTGCCGTGATTCGGTGTTTCTCAAGCTTTAAACAGAGATTGTATCCAGTAATGTATTCGGTGTTTAGTTCTCATGCAGAAATATATACGGCACCACCACTGATTCCAGTGGTGTGCAGAAGTCCTGAAATTACCTCTAGTTAATACTGTATGTGCTTGTGGTAAAAACATCGTATTGGTGCCTCCTAAATGCTTAAGTCTCCATATAAAAATCATACAATAATGACATTAGGGCAAACTAGCATGAGTCGCATTGTGCAGTGCCATTCTACTGTATGTTTTTAATTGAAGATTGAGATTTTATGCCCATGAGTTACATTCCTATAATAAACACTCATCATAACCGCGTTCATGAATGCTGAAACTCGCATTATATGTGTGGTACATTAACTTTAATGGGACCACTATGTAGTCATTATGTGCTATATATGACAATTTATTGCTGAGACAAATCCCCATTATATCCAAAGATCAACGGTTAGAACAATTAAAGAGTTTCTTTCAGTCTCACTGCAACCATTAGTGTTTTGGATGATGCATTCATATTTTGCCTTGTGCAGCATATTTTGTGACATAATTGTTAATACCTGCCCCATTCAGGTGTTCAGTTGCAATGTATATCAAAATAAAAGGTTAAAACTAAAATGAATGCATTCTATAATCATTAATTTACAGACATAATGCTACAAATTGAAATGGGCAGGACAGTGGTGCTGCAGTTGCTGCTGTCACACAATTCCAACAACCTGGATTCTGTCTGTGTGGAGTTTGCTTGTGACAGAATCCAATTAACTGATGTTGGTTGGTCACCTGAACCTTGTCAGCCTACTCTCTATAAAACCCAGGCACTCTAGCCAGAGGGGGAAGGGAGAGATAAGAAGCAAGAGAGAAAGAAAGAAAGAAGAGTGGGGAAGGAAGCAAATCGGAGCACCTCCCTACCAGCTGTTTTCCCCGGTTGCAGGTGAAAGGAAGACTGAGCCACTGGGACAATACCCGAGACCACCAGCGCCACTGTGTGGTCAAGACTGGGCAGCCAGGAAAGAAGCCCCAGACAGCTAGCGCCTCTACCTGAGGCTAAGACTGAGCAGTGGTGGCAAGCTTGAGATGCCAGAACCTCTTCCTGTCCATAGACAATGATGGCCTGTGCCCACACACATACGCAAAGACTTGCTGTCAAGATTATCTAGACGTGGCCAGCGCCGCCTCTAAAAGTATAAAGCTTAGCTGCCAGGAGGAGACCTATACGGTCAGCACCTCCGCTCAAGGCAAGGGTGAACTGCAGGAAGAAGTCGGAGATCGTCATGTCTCCTCCTTCGAAATATGTCACGCGAGTTCACCCTACTGCGAGTGTTGGTGTGGTCACTGCCGAATACCAACGTCATCCCTGACGCCACACTTCCAGGTTCTTCAGTTCTGTCAGCATCTCATAGATGTGCTGATGGGTCAGTTGGCTATGATTAATTTATCCAAGGCGCAAATGGTTGGCGCTGCGTCTGCGGTTGCAACTTGCCTGGGGGTAGAAATGGAGAGGTAGGGGGGGAGAGGTAGAGGGATAGCGGGGGAGGGGGTAGGGAGGGAGGGTAGAATGAGGGGGCAGAGAGGGAGGGGGTAGGGTGGGGGAGGGTGGGTAGAGACGGAGGGTGAGAGAGAGGAGGGGTAGAGAGAGGAAAGGGAGGGTAGGGAGGGAGAGGGAAGGGGTGGATATGGTGGGAGTGAGGGTGGATAGGGAGGGGGCATCTCCCTCCTCCACCCCACCCCCCCCCCATCTCCCTCTACCACTCCCACCCCCCCCCCCCCATCTCCCTCTACCACTCCCACCCCATCTCCCTCCTCCTCATTTCCCTCATCATTCTTCTCCCCTCATTCCCATTCCCTGCCCCAGGACCTAACCAGGTCCTAGAGCAGCGCCAGGGCTGGAACTCGGCCTGGTTCTCGTACTCGGCCCGGCCTGACTTGGTTCCAGCGGTGGCTTTTTTTTCGGCCCCGGGCATGGATCTCATTCCAGCTCGAGCAGCAGGCTCGGCTCCAGCCCGAGCCCGAGCACCATTCTCGCCACCAGGTGTAGGGCCTCGGCAGCGGCAACCACGCAAATGTGCTGAAGTGCCCCTCTCTCCCGGAGTGTCCTGCCTTGCGAGTGCTGGAGTGCTCCTCCCTCCTGGAGTGTCCCATCCTGCCTTGTGAGTCCACTGTGGCGTCACCGGGTTTTTTTTCTGAAATGGGTTTTCTGGCTTTTTTAAAAACTTTAAACAATTAAAAAGTGCGGAAATATAGGTGGGAATGCGATGGGAAGATGTTTATCGTCTCGAGTGGAAAAATGTGAGTAGAATGTGTGAAAATGCGAACGCTGTGGCCTAGCGTTTGGAAGAAAATAGGAAAATCAAAATTGGCACACACACGTACACACAGACAGCCACAAACAAGACGAAGAGTTTTATTAATAGTATAGATAGATTATATGGGAGGAGGGGACACTTTTTTAATCTCTTTCTTCAACGGAGATGCAACTTTTTTCTCGTGTCTTATCTCTGTTTGCGCTGCGGCCTAACATCGAGGAGCTGGGTGACGTCCGGTTGGGATCGACCTTGAGGGCTCTGGTCGCAGAGCCTGTGGACTCGCGAAGCTGGCTGACTTTTGGAGGCTGGGGTGGTGCTGCGATTGTGGCTGCGACTCGACTTTTGGAGGCTTCGGCTGTGGGCCCTGTGGTCTGTAACATCGGGAGCTCGCAGGTCTGTGGTTGGCGACCAACTTTTCGGGAGATCCAGTCACAGCAGCTTCGTCCACCCTGAGTCACAAGGCTTGAATCGGCCTGTTCGCAGGGCCTTTCATCGCTCGGCCTCAGGATTTCCATCGCCCGGCGGGGGCTTAAATATCGGGAGCCTCAGTTACCTTGACGTAGCAGTTTGACTGCCTGACCGCAGGAGAAGCAAGGAAGAGATAAGACTTTTTTTTAACCTTTTATCACAGCGAGAGGAGAGTCACTGTGATGGATGTTTATGTTCAATTTATGTAATTGAGTGTTTTGTTTGCTTTTTAGTGGTATGACTGTATGTTAACAACATTCTGTTCGAATTTTCTTTTTATGAATAACAAATAAATTCAATTCAATTGATGGAGCATGTCGAGATGTGAATATATAAGAGGAATAGGTTGATACAAGGAACTACAGTCACTGGTTAAAAAAAAAAGACAAAGTGTTGGAGTAACTCAGCATTTCACACAACATTATGGAGAATATGGATAGGTGATGGGACCCTTCTTCAGACAGATTGTAGTAAGGGGGTGAAAGCTGGAAGAAAGGTGAGGGTGGGACAAAGCCAGACAAGTGCTAGGTGGAAGATAGACACAAAATGCTGGAGTAACTCAGCGGGTGAGGCAGTATCTCTGGAGAGAAGGAATGGGTGATTTTTCGGGTCGAGCCCCTTCTTCAGAATGATGTCAGGGGAGGGGGCAGGGGTTTTGATTGGCAGAAGGGTGGACAAAGGCCAAACATAGTAAGGAGACAAAAGTCTGTGAGGTGAGAAGTGAAGAGGTGTGAAATGTGAGAGCAGAGAAAGTGATATGTGGAAGGGAAGAGGTACATTGGGCAGTAACTGTGAGGAGTGGAACAAACAGTTTTGATGGGCATTCATTGCTGGTGGGAGGGGGCATCAACCTGGAGCATTACATCATCACTGCGTGGCGGCTGAATGCTTTATTTTGCATTTTCTATTTTTGTTTCAAATTTACAGTTGCACTTTTTTGCCTGTCAATAACTGTCTATCACTAATAACAGTCTGAAGAAGGGTCTTGACCCTTAACAGCATTTCTTCAGAGATGCTGCCTGACCTGCTGAGTTAAAGGCCTGTCCTACCAGCATCCGACTCCATGCAATGATCGCGATCAAACTAGAAGCGGGGGCCGTGCGGAGGTCAGGTGATCCCCTGTACAGGGCAGTTCCCACCAGCATGCGCCTGCATGCGGCAAGCGCAACCAAACTGGCAGCGAGGGCCGCGCAGAGGTCGGGTGAGTAGCGCAACGCGGCGCAAAGTGAGGCGAACTTGGAGCGAAGTCTTCAGGTAAGTTCGCCAGGACAGAGAGGGGCACAGAGGCACACACACAGAGGGCCACACACATAGAGGGTCACGGAGGCACCTACAGATAGGTTCACGGAGGCACAACGTCGAGACGGTGTGTAATGCGTCGAGGCGACTGCGAGCCGACAAGCCGTTGCCGTGCGGAATTTTCGAACAGTCATTTTTTCGGAGCCCCGCGCAATGTCGGGACGAACTCCGCACAATTCCGCACGGCTCCGCCGATGGAAGTGGGACCGGCCCCGCAACGCCGGACGGCTCAAGCGACCACGTTAGGTCGCGCTCATCGCATGGAGTTGCATGCATGTAGGACAGGCCATTTACTCCTGCATTTTAAAAACTTAGAAACACAGAAATTAGGTGCAGGAAGAAGCCATTCGCCCCTTTAGTACCCCCTTCCTGCTTTCACCCCATATCCCTTGATTCCGTTAGCCCTAAGAGCTACATCTAACTCACTTTTGAAAACGTCGAGTGAATTGACCTCCACTGCCTTTTGTGGCAAAGATTTCCACAGATTCACAACTCTCTGGGTGGAAATGTTTTTCCTCATTTCACTTCTAAATGGCTTATCCCTTATTTTTAAACTGTGACCACTGGTTCTGGGCCCCCCCAACCTCGGGAACATTTTTCCATCAAATTCCTTAAGAATTTTATATGTTTTTATAAGATCCCTTCTCACCCTTCTAAATTCCAACTAATATAAGCCCAGTCGATCTATTCTTTCATTATATGTCAGTTCTGCCATCTCGAGAATTAACCTTGTGAACAAAATCCTTCAGTTTTGTGTCTACAGTGCCCTCCATAATGTTTGGGATAAAGAGCCATCATTTATTTATTTGCCTCTGGACCACTATTTGAGATTTGTAATAGAAAAAATCACATGTGGTTAAAGTGCACATTGGCAGATTTTATTAAAGGGTATTTTTATACATTTTGGTTTCATCATGTCGAAATTACAGCTGTGTTTATACATAGTCCCCCCCCATTTCAGGGCATAATGTTTGGGACACATGGCTTCACAGATGTTTGTAATTGCTCAGGTGTGTTTAATTGCCTCCTTCGTGCAGGTATAAGAGATCTCTCAGCATCGAGTCTTTCCTCCAGTCTTTCCATCACCTTTAGAAACTTTTATTGCTGTTTATCAACATGAGGACCAAAGTTGTGCCAATGAAAGTCAAAGAAACTATTATGAGACTGAGAAACAAGAATAAAACTGTCAGAGACATCAGCCAAACCTTAGGCTTACCAAAATCAACTGTTTGGAACATAATTAAGAAGAAAGAGAGCACTGGTGAGCTTACCAATTGCAAAGGGACTGGCAGGCCAAGGAAGACCTCCACAGCTGATAACAGAATAATTCTCTCTTATAATAAAGAAAAATCCCCAAACACCTGTCCGACAGATCAGAAACACTTCAGGTGTGAATTTGTCAATGACCACTGTCTGCAGAAGACTTCATGAACAGAAATACAGAGGCTACACTGCAAGATGCAAACTACTGGTTAGCCGCAAAAATAGGGTGGCCATGTTATGGTTTGCCAAGAAGTACTTAAAAGAGCAACCACAGTTCTGGAAAAAAGGTCTTGTGGACAGATGAGATGAAGATTAACGTATATCAGAGTGACGGTAAGAGCAAAGTATGGAGGAGAGAAGTAACTGCCCAAGATCCAAAGCATACCACTTCATCTGTGAAACATTGTGGTGGGGGTGTTATGGCCTGGGCATGTATGGCTGCTGAAGGTACTGGCTCACTTATCTTCATTGATGCTACACTGCTGATGGTGGTAGCGTAATGAATTCTGAAGTGTATAGACACATCCTATCAGCTCAAAGAGTTTTATATGCCTCAAAACTCATTGGCCGGCAGTTCATTCTACAGCAGGACAATAGCAACAATGTTTTTCAAAGCTAAAAAATAGTCAATTCTCGAGTGGCCAAGTCAATCACCCGATCTGAACCCAATTGAGCATGCCTTTTATATGCTGAAGAGAAAACTCCCTCACTAGCCCCCAAAACAAGCATAAACTAAAGATTGCTGCAATCCAGGTCTGGCAGAGCATCGTGAACCGCAGTAGCAAAGAATATGCAACAAAATACTTAACATGACTACTTTCATTTACATGACATTGCTGTGTCCCTAATACTATGGTTCCTTGAAATGGGGGAACTATGTATAAACACTCCTGTAATTTCTACATGGTGAAACCAAAATGTATAAAAATGGCCTTTATTAAAGTCTGATTTTTTTTTCTATTACAAATCTCAAATTGTGGAGTACAGAGGTAAATAAATAAATGATGGGTCTTTGTCCCAAACATTATGGAGGGCACTGTATCTCTAATGCAACTCAGTTTTCCATCGCTACATGTGCTGGTTGATCTGTCGGGCTTTCCCAGTTTCCCCCTTTACATCGGATTGTCAGCATTTGCCATGCTCTGTATTTCACAAGTTTTTTTGTTGTTGTTTCACTTTTCTGTCTCTACTTACACCTATAATCATTGACTGCTATCAACAAGCAGCCTACTGAACCATCTGAATTCATCGTATTTGTATCAACCATTTTCTTTTAGCCTCAATCCTATCACAGATGCTTCCTTTGTACTCCTGACTCTCTCCCTTCACTAACGTTAAATTTGCCAGTTTTCTTTTTTAAATTCTAATGAGCGGTTATTGACATTAAAAAATAACTTTTTATTGGTACTGCCTGACTATAGAGTATTACCAGAATTTTAAATAAATCAAACATTGTACCATTTGCTCTCAATGGGGATGTCTGTGTGCAGCTATAAATTGTATTAGTAGTGTACAAAATGAAGATTTTTCATAATGATTTTTACCAAAGCTGTTGAACATCATGTCTTCCCCCACACTATTGAAAACATATGTACCACATGGAAGAATTGCAATTATATCATTTCAATGAAATTCTAATTTTACCATTGAAAGTCAGTCTGTCTTTTTTTCAGCTATTGAAGAAATGATACACACGCTGTTGGAAAACTAATTTGTCAAAGTTGAGAGAGAGATTTGCATCTTCAAATAATTAATGCATATAATTTTTATCCTATTAAAATGCTATTTTGCTAACCATTAGCAGGCCTCACTTAAGACAGTGATTCTGCTTTGTAACAAAGCACATCAGGAAGTGATTTTTTGATAATTATTTGATACCTCATTACTTTACTTATTGTGGAAGACACCCATGAGTAATCATTGTGGTTGACATGCCTGATTCCATGAAAATACTGCACAACTTAATTCATTAATGTTCTACTTAATAGTTGTCGGCTGTATGAAATGATTTAACAGCTGCAGCATATAAAACATAAGTTGATTTAAAGTAATCATTTTCATGTTTAATGTATTTTATTGATTTGCTCTTCTCTAGTGATATACGACGGATGCCCCAAATCACTCATGACTGGTGTTTGGTGGCCACGAACTAAATTTGGACTTCAAGCAGGCGTGATGTGTCCAAAAGGGTCCCTTGGTGAGTGCCTATTCTGTAAAATTATTGTGAAGCATTCCACCATGTTTGCAGGTTAGACCTACATATGCACATAGAGAACAGGTGCAGGAGTAGGCCATTCGACCCTTCGAGCCAGCACCGCCATTCAATGTAATCATGGCTGATCATCCACAATTAGTACCCCGTTCCTGACTACCCCTTGATTCCGCTAGCCCTAAGAACTCTATCTAACCCTCTTTTGAATTCATCCAGTAATCAGCCTCCATTGCCTTCTGAGGCAGAGAATTCCACAAATTCACAACTATGTGTGAAAAAGTTTTTCCTCATCTCAGTTCTAAATGGCCTACCCCTTGTTCTTAAACTGTGGCCCCTGGTGCTGGACTCCCCCAACACCGGGAACAGGTTTCCTGCATCTAGCACAACCTGTGGTCGTCCGACCACAAAATATTGGAAAAACATGTTCTGAATAACTAAACAATGTACATTATAACTTAATGGAGGAAAATTAGCCCATTATCACCTCCACCTTCTCAGTGAAATAGCTGAATCCTACTAAAGATTGGGATATTATATAGATAATAACCATAATCATACTTTATTAGCCAAGTATATTTTGCAACATACGAGGAATTTGATTTGCCATACAGTCATACCAATAAAAAGCAACAAAACATACAAAATACCTTTTAACATAAACATCCGCCACAGTGACTCCTCCATATTCCCCACTGTTGTGGAAGGCGAAAAAAAAAGTTCAATCTCTTCCCTTCTTTGCTCTCCCGCAGTTGGGGCACTCGAACCTTCTGTTGACTGAACGATCTTGGCTCCCGTAGCCGGCGGATGGGCCATCCGCTTCTGGGCGATCAAGTTCCCGCATATACCCAAAAAATAATGGATGTAGGTTTACATGTCTAGAGATCATGCTTTACATCAATGAAGTGTGAGAAGTGATTTGAATTTGTGATTTGCTGTACCGTCCAATTAAGTCAGCTGATGATGAAGATGCTCTCCAAAAGGATCTCGATACTATGGTCGAGTGGTCACAACAATGGGGCATGCAGTTCAACCCTTCCAAATGTGAAACCATGCGTGTTACCAGAAAGAGGAATCCAGGCGTCACATCTTACAACATACTTGGTGTCACCCTTGAAGAATCCAAACAAACCAAGTATCTTGGCATCAAATTACGGAATGATCTACGTTGGAATGGTCAGACTCATCATGTAACAGTGAAAGCAACAGGTGTCCTAAATTTCCTGAGGCGCGACTTCCATCATTGTTCAGTTTCTGTCAAGGAGAAGCTGTATTTCACCCTCATTAGACCTCATCTGGACTACGCAGTTGCAGCTTGGGACCCATACACAGATAAAAACATTTCATCCATCGAACATGTCCAAAGACAGGCCGCTCGATTTGTTACTAACACCTACGAGAGAGAAGCGAGTGTCACCAAACTTCTGAATTCTCTGGGGTGGAACCCTCTCCAAGACAGACGTGAAGCTCACCGTTTGACCTGTTTTTACAAAATGTTAAATGGTCAGCTAGACATAGATCACAAGACCTACACCAACCCCAAACCAATTAGGAGCAGACAAGGGCATTTGATCCAACTTGTGGTCCCAGCCTCAAAGACAGATGTGTACAGCAATTCGTTCTTTCCACGCACTATTAAAGCATGGAATAATCTCCACCAAGCCACGGTTGCCCAGCCAGATGCAACTAAATTTAAAGTGGCACTTTCTTCCCAATAACCCTCTCTGACTAAACCCCTCCCTTCACCACTTCCAGTTGGAATATTTTGGAGGACCAAGTAAGTAACAAGTGTTTGATTCAATTCAGACATTAAAATCAAAATCTGAGAAAGAGGAAAGGTGCATAACATTAGGAAGCAAATCACTGGTGCTTATCAATGACTTTAGACCGTGAAACGCAAGCACGTTATTTTGTTTTTGTTGGTATGTCTTGCTGCCTTGTCCAGGGTGGATTAGTATGAATGGAGAATTTGACAAATCAGTCAAACTTTGGAAATGCATAAAAATTGACATTGACTTAAGTTATGTTTTTGATGTGAAATTTCCAAAGCCTATGGATACAGATAGACACATTCTTTAAAATTAACGGTTCTCATGAAATTAACACTTTATATAAGCAAATTGCAGCCTCCTAATTCATCACAGTTGTTTTTGCACTATTATAAACTTAGTTTGGCAAGACCTTTACCATGGTTGATTCATTTTGTTTGTCATGCAAACATAGTTACCTATTTACATGTGTACTTTTTTGCTATCTGTCTCTTAACAATTCTGCCACTCACTGTAACTTTTTCACTTTTGTCTATATTTTTCCACTATGATTCTTTTCTTCGAATTGTCTTGACACCAGGCCTTCTCACAGTCCTTGATGCCTATGAGTTATTTTGGATTAACGTAAATGGTTTTGCTTAAAACAGGACAACTTCAACTTCTAGGTTTTCTCTGAATTCTTCAGTACTTTTTCTCGTACTATGAACAAAATAATTCCAAATGTTACCTTTTGTTTGGTAGAAATATTTGAAGTCTTGCCTGTGGCATCTCTTCAGTCTCTCTTTGCAGTCTGTTGGGATGTGTAGTTTTCCATTCTTTTTTTTCGTTTTGAGGTCTTGACTGGTATTTTTTCCCTCTTTTCCTTGCATTGCAGAGAAGCGAGCTGATGGTAAGTTGCTCTGCTCACTGCTGGATTGTATGTCGCTTTGCTTGGCTTGGTATTCTTCTTGTCGAGTCCACACACAAGATCACAAGATTAGAAGTTGTTCAGCCAGAGCTGAACACACTTCTCGGCATCTGCATGCAGTGGTGCTTGGCTTGGTGTAGAAGTTTGTTAAAAAGCCTGACTTTCTCGAGAATTGATCTTACATTCTTACTATCCTCTTCAGGTACTGCAATTCGACACTGTGGGGAAGAACAAGGCTGGTTGGAGCCAGATCTATTTAACTGTACATCTCCGCCCTTCACACAACTAGCAGAGAATGTAAGTATTCTTTCAAAATTCCGAAAAAGTATTCCTGTATTTGAGACTCGATTCCATCCTTCTTACAAGACAATAACTGAAAAATATTTGTAGTCAAATCTCCAATTACAGTATTGCAATTCCGTTTTGTTTCAACGCGAGCATTGTAAGAATGACTTGGATAATAAAGAGAACAGGTATTTTCACATCTTCAAAATGTGGCAGGAATGTAGGTATGTTACAAAACTTACCTTTAGCGGCGCTGCACTTCTGCCGCTCCCCGTGTGCGCGACTTTCGCGCCTTGCAGAGGGGGGCGGGCTTAAAGTGCCGTTTTTCCACAGGCCTGGAAAATCGATGAATGTCGGGCGATTTGGTTGCTGAAGAAAAATCGCTCCGACATTTCATGAATGGTGGTATTTTTAAATTACTCTAGATTATTTATTAACTAGAGTAATTTAAAAATCACCTTCAAAAGCCGTGACCGCAGACAACCGGAAGCATTTTGCATAGGGAAGAAAAAAAGGTAAATACTTTATTTTTATATTAAAAGTTGGTTTTTCGGGAGGCATTAATAATTTTTTTATGTTGCGAAATGGGTTCCCCTAAAAATGTATGAACCCCCAGTATTTTTCCCCCCGACTTCACCGCTAACCGCAACATTCCAATCCACCGCATTCCACTAAAACCCACTCGCTAGTTGATTTAAATGGCCATTAATTTACAGCATAAAACACTAAATTCCTTCCATTTGGCCCAGAAATTCATGAAAATTAGATTTAAAAATTATGTTATATTGTGGATTATTGTGTGAATGTTATTTGGACACTTAGGCAATTTAAAAAAAGTTTATCTTTTCTTAAGAAATGGATAGATGTTTAGATCTACTCATTGAATTTTGTAATTAGCTACAATTAGATAACTAACTAATTATATGCTTTAATTTCAGGTAATCCAAGTAAGATTGTTTAATATTTGTTTCAGAATGCTTCAATCTATAATAACTGAAAATTTCATTGAGTTCTCTTAATTTTTAAGAATGTTATGGACATTTAACTTTTCCAGATCACAGCTTTTGAGTTAAGTCAATTGAAAGGCAATGGGAAGCAAGATGCTCATTTCCGAGTATGAAAATGGCCATAACTTTCTTAATACTGAAGATATGAAAGTAAATTAGGTGTCAAATTAAACTTCTTTTTATGCTTTATCTGATGGGATAAATTGTAGACTTGATTTTTAAAATCTCAAAATTTTGTAACATTGCTAAGGAATGTCTTAACTTCCTCTAATTCTTCACCTTCCTCTGCACCTTCTGAATTTTCTTCTGAAAGACGATTGTTCAATAAACAATCTCATACATGATGTATGGTGCTTTGGGTAGGGTGCTTTGTAAATCAGGGTTCACCATTGACTTCTGTTGATGAATAACAGGTTATTTTGCTTCCCATTGAAAGCTTAATTTTAACGTACTTTTTTTAACCAGTACTTTTTACATATTTAAATCATATTTGCCACATAAACAAGTCTGCTGAGAAATGTATATTAAACCTTCTTGGAACATGGAATGATAGACCATAGTACATTTTCAGAGCATGTTAAATAGATACATGGAAGTGGAGGAAGATACAACCTATGGAAAGCAGTGTGACAAGCTTTGATTTGTGTATCGAGCCAGCATGGCTGATTGGAAACACAAAGAACTCCAAATGCTAGAAACATGAGTAAAACTCAAAGTTCTGGAGTGACCGAGCAGGTCCGGTGGCATCTGTGGAGGGAATAAATGGGAGGTGCATAGGATCAGAACCCTTCTTCTGAAGACGTGAAATATCATTTGTCCATTCCCTCTACAGATGGTGTCTGACCCACTGAGGTACTCCTTCACTTTTATATTTGACACTGCATGCTTGATTGACTTGAAAAAAAAAACAATCTTTCATGCTGTAAACTTTCACAATTTCATCTTTGTCTATGATGCCTTTAATAAGTCACATAATTTGTGCAGGATACACAAGCAATGAAACAAATGAAAGGATCCTCTAATCCAGCCTGAGTGACACAAATGTAATGCACCTTGTGATTCTTTTGAACCCCATGTCCACAAAAACCATGTCTCCTTCCAGAGGAGATACATAAACACACAACAGAAGATGCTGGGATTACTCAGCAGATCAAGCAGTAGCTTTATAGAGACAATCATAACCAATGTTTCAGTTGAATGAACTGTGAACAGAACATTTCATGACCCTTCAATAAAAAGGGCTAGTGTGGGGGAGAAATCTGAGAAAACAAATCCTTACCCTCATCCTCAACGCAGGTTATAACGGGGGCGACAGAGTGGTGTAGCGGTCGAGTTGCTACCTTACAACGACAGAGACCCGGGTTCGATCCTGACAATGGGTGCTGTCTTTACGGAGTTTTCTACATTCTCCATGACCACGTGGGTTTTCTTTGGGTGCACTGATTCCCTCCCACATTCCAATGACATTTGTAGGTTTAATTGGTTTCTGTAAATAGTAAATTGTCCCTGGTGTGTAGGATAGTGCTAGTGTACGGGGTGATTGCTAGTTGGCAGGGACTCACTGTTTCCGCACTGTATCTAAAGTTAAAGTCTAAGTCTTGTCTCTGCAGTGTCTCCACCGGCTAGAATAGGTCCAGTTTTTGCTTGATTTATTGCTGATATTTCTGATGAAGGATAATTGCTTTTAGATGTGGTTTTCCCTCCCTGACAAGATGAATGGCATGTTGATGAATAACACGCATGTTCTCTCACAGAGACATGTAAATACCTATCAATGAGGGAAGATGAGGGCAAGCAGTAGATTTTGCATTTGATTCTGAACTCCAGTAAACTAACAGTTAATTTTGTTTCATTTATTCTACACCATGATGTTATTTCAATGACACTGACGTTTGTCCGTTTCCTTCTATATGTTGAAGCTTGCAAGTCTGGAAAGGAATGAAACTGAACTAGACACTATCGGGGCAAAGAAACTGGCTCGACGTATTCGGACAGTCACAGAGGATATAGACCACTATTTTGGAAATGATATCTACATTACATACCGGCTTCTCTTGAAGATGTTGGGATTTGAATGCAAACAAAGTGGATTTAATCTTACAGCCACGCAGGATGTGCACTTCACAGAGGTAAACATTGTAAGGAATTAGCCACATACAGTATGAAGTACAAAACATCAATTTGCTTATAAGTCATTGCCAACTCAGGTACAGCAAATAACAGGTAAAGGGCAACAATGTATTCCCATCTGGTGTAAATGGTAATGTCTGTCTGGCTTTCTTTCAACTCTTGTTTATGTACACAGCACATAAGATGAACAGTTTAACACCATCTGGCATTGTACAGCTCTGACAGCAGAAGGCTGCTCTCAATAATAATCTGTTCATTGAAGTCAAATTGAAAATGTAAGGTAGAAGAATGATGAAGAGAACGTTTGTGGACAAGAGCCAGTATTAGCTCAGTCAGGTTCTGAATGATATTGCTGAAGAAGACAGGGCAGCCTGTTAAATCTTGTTGACTTAACATGTTGAGAGTAATTGATGAGAAAATAAATTCTAACCTAAATGAAAATGACCATATTAATGTAATTCATTAGCATGGCTTGAAATTTGTGCCAAATTCATTTGTATTTCTCCTGCACCACCTGGTAAATAATGTACAGATGTAGCATGGAGAGGCGCTGTCTGTATCTTTTTCCGTCAGTGCCCATGTGTCACTCTTATCAACGGAAACCATAGGAAAACTCAGTGTGAAACTTAGTGAGCTTGTTTCAGAGCCAAATTGAGTCCAACTCGTTGGAGAGAAAGAATATAAGAAAATTGACCCCATGATTTGATGTGCAGTTTCATTATGGAATGAGGCTAATCAAGAATATCTGAAGACAACAGGAGTAGTAGGGCAGGTTCATCATTCAAATCCAATTTGCTAATACAGTTGAAGAAACTTAATTTGTCCTTTGTAGAAATAGATAGTTTTAAATCTCAATAAAAATGTATTACAACAATGGCAACTTCTGATCATCTGCCAGATCTCAACATCTTGCGCAGTACTTGGGCTAAATTATAGTAATATCTGTCAGTAGCACAATGCTCATAGGAAGAACAGTGGACAGGTTTACATGTGTGCATCTGTAAATAGCTTGTTCTAAGCTCCCCCCAGTCTAGTTTCAGTCAATAAAATACTGAGTCAAGCACTTGCACAGTTCCCCACTACTAGACCTAACCACCGCGGGTTTGATCCTTGTATCTGTATCTTGTATCCTTGTATCTGCTTGGCTTCCAGTCTTGTGCAAGTAGAGACAGGCAGTCCCAAGCGTTCTTCCAGAAGATCGACATCGGACCTCGTGGGAGCTTCCGTTTATAGGTCCCCGAACCACATGGGGGTGGTCACTTTATAAACCAATCAAACATATTAATAATAAAAGTATATAATTGACAGTTCCCTAACCCAATAATACAATCTTGAATACATTGTATTTGAAAGAAACTTCTAGAAGGAAGCAAACAAGAATAAACATTGAAACATGTGCTCTGGGATTCAAACAGTTTCTCCAAGGCTCAACAGTTCGACCAATCATCAACCAACAGGATGACCGTCTTGCAACATTATTTATACTATTTACAATGTTTTGCAGCGATCAAATTGAAATTATGCATTTAGGGTTTGTTTGCAAAACTGCTATACATTTTATCAATTTAGGAGAAACAAGGAGAACACCTGGATCCCTCACCATCCTGCATACCAGTCTGAGCCTAGACTGGCTGACGCCATCCAAAGCCTGTAAATTTCAGCTGACAAGGGTTAAGCAATTCTGACAAGTGCAGGGATCCTCCTTTTTATGGTGTCTTTCATTTGGCCAGTATTAACACATCCAGAAACTGTGAAACATCAACTTGCCAAATGTAGACACAAGGAACTACAGATGCTGGTTTACACAAAGTGTTGGAATAACTCAGCAGATCAAACAGCATCTCTGTAGAACATGGATAAGGGACCTTTCGTGTTGGGACCCTTCTTCAGACTGACTGAGGTGGAGGTGAGGAGAAAGCTAGAAGGGGGAGAAAGCCGGAAAAGAGGAAGGGCAAGAGAAAGCCTGGCGAGTGATAGGTGGATACTGAGGATGGGGTTTTGATAGGTGCATGGCTGGACAAAAGCCAGAGATAAAAAGAAAAAAGGTATGATAAGAATAGGTGAAAATTATGAAGCCGGAGGAAGAGATATATGTTAAATGGGAGAAATGGGTGTGAGTCTAGGTGGGAAAGAGGGGAGGATAGGAGGGGAAAGGGGGGGTTTGTTGGTAGAAGGTTATCTAAAATTTGAGAATTCAATGTTCACACCATTAGGTTGTAAACTACTCAGCTGGAATATGAGGTGTTGCTCCTCCAAATTGTGTGTGGCCTCATTCTGGTAATTCCTTTGTTCGGTCTTGCATTTGCCCAACCACCTGCCTCTTTAAAAACTTCCCTCAACTGAATTCAGTAACTTGCCAAGGCTTCTTTAACAGCATCTGCTAAACATGCGATCTGTGCCATTTAAAAGTTCAAGAGCAGAAGGATCATGTAACCACTGCCTGCAAACCCCCTTCCATGTCACACAACATCTTGAAAGATACCAACCATTTTATCATTAATGCTGGCTCTAATGCAATTCAAACAGGCAATGCTAAAAATAATCAGCCTGTCAGTCTGCATTTTTTCACAGATTCTGAGTGTTTCCAGCATTTTCTGTTTTCAATTCAGAATTTAAGAATCTTCAGTTATTTTGATTTACACTTATTAAAAGTGAATGCTTATTTACAGATAAATCCATCCTTGGAAGGTCAAAAGAGAAAGTATTACCAATGTCACTGTGTGATTTGTGGTTTCTTTAATGTTCATCAATTACTTAGTTTACTTTCCAAATGATTGGAAATTATTTGCAAATTAATTGCGAGAGGATTTGAGTTTAGGAGCAAAGAGGTCCTATTACCTTCTGAACCTTCTGAATTTTATAGTTGGCAGGGCAGTACTCTGCATATCGCCAACTTGGACAATTTTACATTTTTATCATGCCAATTAATCAAGCCAATTAACCTACAAACCTGCACGTCCTTGGAGCGTGGGAGGAAACCGAAGATCTCGGAGAAAACCCATGCAGATCACGGGGAGAACGTAAAACTCCATACAGACTGCAGCTGTAGTTGGGATCGAACCCGTTGAACAGTTGTACAAGGCACCTGGTGAGACTGCACCTGGAGTATTATGTGCAATTCTGGTCTCCTAATTTAAGGAAGGACATACTTGCTTTTGAGGGAGTGCCGCGTAGGTTCACCAGACTAATTCCCAGGATGGCAGGATTGACATATGATGAAAGAATGGGTCGACTGGGCTTGTATTTACTAGAATTTAGAACAATGAGAGGGGATCTTATAGAGACAACATTCTTAAAGGATTGGACAGGCTAGATGGAGGGAAAATGTCCAGAACCAGGGGGAGTCCAGAACCAGGGGGAGTCCAGAACCAGCGGTAACAGTTTAAGAATAAGGGGTAGGCCATTTAGGACTGAGATGAGGAAGAACTTCTTCACCCAGAGAGTTGTAAATCTGTGTAATTCTCTGCCACAGAATGCAGTGGAGGTAAATTCATTGGACGTTTTCAAGAGTTAGATTTAACTCTTAGAGCTAACGGAATCAAGGGATATTGGGGGAAAAAGCAGGAACAGGGTACTGATTTTCGGTGATCATATTGAATGGCCAAATGGCCTCCTGCACCTATGTTTCTATGATTACCTTGTAATTATTAAGCTGAAATAAGTATACTTGCAATGCTGAGGACTCAAATTTGTAGCATAGTATTAATCAAGACGTATGGCGCTAACATGATGCAAGTCAAAGGGTACTTTATAAAGAAAGTCTAATCATAACTATCTTAACAATATGTCAAAGGCATGGTAATGAATTGAGGTTTAGAAATGTTTACAGATCAGTGCCATTCATGAAATAAATCAAATGAATAATTTTATACTATTCTCCGCATGGAATGTGTTTTACTCTGAAGCTAAACACATAGATATATAGCATATCACTATGACAAACTGTAAAATTTCAATTGTGCAAAAGCTGTAATAAGAGTGTAGCAGTTTATGAGGAAGAACTGTTGTGAATTGTAATGTTTCACAAGTTGTTCAGCAGTTTGTGCTTTTAATTCTGCATAAACGGCACCAGAACATTGCACTCATATTGTCGGTGTTATTGTTTCTATCACAGAGTTTCAAAATAATTAGGTGAGAACATATCTTAAATTTGTAAAGTCTTCTTGAGTCTGGAACCTTTGGGCGGGAAACCTTTGCAGGTCAGTTTTCACAAAAGTTGAGAATGGTTGGTGAGAAAGAGGGGAACGTAGATGTTTACGTCTTGAGCGTCTTATTAAGGAAAAGTGACAACCAACATAGATTTGTAAAGGAAAGCTTATGCTTGTTGAACCTGATTAAAGCTTCTGACGAGATGATTTAAGAAGTCGATGCTGCAGTGTCCATGGTTGTTATTTATTAGGGCTTCAAGAAGGAATTTTATGTACTGCTCATAAAAGACCATTGGAAAGGAATTACAGCTAACTTATTGACCTGACTAGGAAATAAAGTGAGCAGCAAGATATGTAAACGAATAGGAGATCAATTTACGACATGGACTTTGTCCTTTCCCTTACATATCTTGATAAATGGAGCTCATTCGTCCCAATCCCAGAAGCACAGCAGGAATTCCTCAGTGTAGTGTTCTTGGTCCAAGCGTCTTCAGCTGCTTCACCAATGTCCTTCTCGCCATCAAATTGTTAAAAATGGGAATGCTACTCTGTTTAGTTCCATTCACAACTCTTTAACAAATGAGGGACTTTGAAGTACGAGCCCTCCTGCCACTCTGCCTCATGAAAAGATGCTATCCCTACTCTCAGATTCTCCATCTCCACCACAGCTTTCCATTTTAGGACATCCGAGATGTCCTCATTCCTTAGTAAACGTCGTTTCCCCCCTGCTGTCATAGACAAAACCCTCAACTTCCTTTCCTCTGTGCCCTGTAGTTCTGTTCATGATCCCTCCCCCTAGAAGGAGCAAGGAGAGAATTTCCCTGTTCTTCACCTTTCATTCCACCAGCCTCTACATCCAACATATCATTGTCTGTCAATTCTGCCACCTTCCAAGTGATCCCACCACCAGTTATCCACTTCTGTTTCCACAGGTACCACTCTCTCCACAACTCCTTAGTTCACTGATCTCTTGAACACCCCCCCCCCCCCACCCGGTACGTTCCCCAGCAACCGCTGGAGATGCAACACCTATCCCTAAATCTCTTCCCTTACTTCCACTCAGGAACCCTAGCAGTCCTTCCAGGTGAGACATGCAGCTCCTGATGTGACCACCTTTACATCAGCCAGACCAAGCATAGACTCAGTGATTATTTCACCGAACACGTAGCGAGTTGTCAAAGCCTACTGGATCTCCAGTTGCTGACCGTTTTAGCTCCCCCTTCCTATTCCCATGCAGTTTTATGTCCTGGGCCCCCTTCATTGCCAAAGTGAGGCCATCTGGAGAAAAACAGTTCATATTCCGCTTGAGTAGCTTATAAGCGAACAGTACGAACATGAAATTCTCCAATTTTAGGTAATCAACCAAAAAACCCATCCTTCCCTGTGTTCATGATGTCAACTTCATGATGAGACCTCATTTCTCCCTCCCCCCTCACCTTCCACCTATATTCCTTTCTATCTTTATCTCCAACCTTTTGTCTTTTCATAGGTCTTTGTCGAACTATCTGCCTATCAACCTCCCCCCCCACACCCTCACCTGTATCTACCTATCATGCCAGGTTTGGCCCTGCCTCTCCTCTCTTCCAGCTCTCTTCCCCTTCCCCCCCCATCACCACAATCAGTCTGAAGAAAAGTCACCATTCTCTGGAGATGCTGCTTAATCTACTGAGTGAAAGTACTTTGTCTTTAAAGAGTACTAGACTAAGTGGGACCCGAGGGCTGGTCCCCCAATGCAATATTCCACCTCGCCACCAATTCCAATATTGGTATGGGGGGGGGGGGGATTCCTGGAGCACTAGTATGGGTGTTGTGGGCTGAAGGGACTGGTTTCCAGAGGTCTAGTATGGACATTGTGGCCGAATGGATTCTTGGGCTGGCAGCTCAGTCACTCAAGCCTGGTGTGCTGGCAGTTGACTCACGGCTGGTGGGCTGGCAGTTGACTCACGGCTATTCCTTTGAAATTCCACTTCAACCAGGTTGCAAGGCCACCAAATTCATGTGCAGTTTCCTGCCACTTCAAGCAGGGTGCAAGGCCACCAAATTCAGGTGTATTTTACTGCCAATTCAAGCAGGATGCAAGTGCACCAAATTTGTTTTTTCCTAAAATCAATATACAGTGCAAACAAGAAGTGGTCAAGATTAAACTTTTAATTGTATAGATTTTCAAACCACATTTTCAAACCAACCAGTTTCAAACCAACCACATTTTCATTTTCTAACCATTTTCAAACCACTTTTTCATTTTCAAACTTCATTTTCAAACCAACCACATTTTTATTTTCAAACCACATTTTCAATCCAACCACATTTTCAAACCAGCCACATTTGCATTTTCAAACTTCATTTTCAAACCACATTAAGGGTACTCACAGGTCAGTAAAACCACACTCACAGTTTAGTAGACATGTGTTCAGTGTTATTCACAGCTCAGACTGAGAGTCATGACCTTTTGCTCCCCCATCTTGTAGAGATTGAGGCACGTCCACACTTCCAGGTTTTATAGTCCCTCCCGCCGGAAGGGGCGTGGTCTTCATGGCATGATTGACAGGAGATAGAATCTTAACATTAATAAGTCTTTTATTTTTCATCGATGGGAAAAATCCTCTGGTCCTATCAGCTGGAGGGGGACTCTGAGTAAGATGGCCAAAAATCACAGCCATAAGTGGTAGCGTTTTTTCTAAAAACAATATACAGTGCAAACAGGAAGTGGTCAAGTTTAGACTTTGAATTATATAGATGACATTTACTGGCATTTTAAGAAACAATACATGATTTGCAACAAGTGTACATTGCTTCGAGATACAAAAACACAACGGGAAAAGTGATTAACCATGATTTCAGATAATTTAATGATAACATTTAATATCAGAAAAATGCGTATAAACTTGCCAATAAAAGCTGATTGGAGGTATTTTCAAATTTAGCAAAGAATAACAAAGAAATTAAGTAAAGAAACGGAAAGTAAATGAGTGAAAAACAAAATACAGATTGTAAAAACTTTTATTTGTATACAAAAGAAAAAGATAGCTTTGCAGATAAAGGCCCCTCAGAGGTGAGAGTGGAAAGAGGTATTATGGGAAAACAGGAGATGACAGAGGATTTAAAACTAATACTGCATATCAAATTTCACAGAAAACACAAAAAACTCCCAGAAATAATGGAGAACTAAGGTTCCAGCACAAATGAAGGGATAAAACAAATAAGTATTAGTTAAGAAATAGTACTAGAGAAGTCAATGAGCCTGCAAATTGATAAATCCCATGGACCTGATGATGAATCTCGTAGTGTTTTGTAGGAGGTGACATATGTGAATGCTCCACTTTACCATTTTATACAATTCCACAATTGAATGGTTTCTGCAGATTGGAGGGGAGCACAAGTGACCCCACTATTAATACAAAAAGGGAGTGAAAAATCAGAGAACGACTGGCCCATTAGCCTGATAACAGTTGTGGAGAAAATGCTACAATCTATAATAAAGCAAGTGATGTCGAAATAATTTTAAATATTGAATGAGCAGCATCAACATGGATTTATCAAAGGATAAACGTGCTAACTGATCTATTAGAATTGGAACAGGCAGCATCTCTGGAGAGAAGGAAGGGGTGACGTTTTGAGTCGAGACCCTTCTTCAGACTAAGTCCCAACCCAAAACGTCACCCATGCCTTCTCTCCAGAGATGCTGGTTGTCTCGCTGAGTTACTCCAGCATGTTGTGTCTATTTTTGGTGTAAACCATAGATTGGCAGGCTGTGACATTGTCCCTCCTTGGGCCCCAAAATACACTGACATATATACTGACAAGGAAAATCATCTTTATGGCATTTACTCTACCTATACGGGAAATAGGGAGTGTTTTCCAACATTGAATGGTGGCATTTAATTTAGTAACTAATGGTGGGAAATTTGTTTGAAATAGAGAGGTATATTTTCTAGTCACGTAGACTCCAAGTTATGTAAATTTTTCAGTGACAATTCTGAAGGGACATTTTTGGAGATGTAAAGGGTCTTGAGCTTTTATTGGCATAATTCTACTTTTATTCCAGTTTATTCTATACCCTGAGAAGGAACCGAATTGTTCTATAAGGTTTAATATATTTGGGATAGTGACTTGAGACTTGGTGATATATAAAAGTACATCGTCTGCATATAACAAAATCTTGTTATTGGTATGTTTAGAATTGTATCCATGAATGCCCGGATGTACTCCGCTTTCTGCTAAGGGTTCTATGGCTACGGCAAATAACATTGGTGAAAGAGCACATCCTTGTCTATTACCTCTGGATAATTGAAATTTAGGTGACAGAATTTGGTTAGTCACTATTCTGGCAGTCGGATTGTTATATAACAGCTTTATCCATGAGATAAAATTTTCTCCTAGTTGGAATTTGTCCAACACTGTAAAGAGATAGGCCCATTCAACTTGGTCAAATGCTTTTTTCTGCATCTAAAGAAATAATTGTTATGTCTTAATTTATCGTTCTGTGTGAATACCTCATATTAAACAGGCGTCTCAAATTATGAAATTAATGTCGCTTAGGTATAAACCCAGTTTGGTCTGGATGTATTAATTTACTAATGTATGAACTTAGTCTTCTTGCCAAAGTCTTAGCTAATATTTTCTGATCTGTATTTAGAAGAGCTATTGCTCTGTATGATCCAGGCTCTTTGAGAGTTTTGTCTTTTTTAGGTATCAATGTAATGGTTGATTCGGCTAGGGTTTGTGGTAAGGTCTGCTCTTTAAAAGCATGTATATAAAGGGCTCGTAGGTGTGGGGAAATTAAGTCATTACATTTTTTATAGAATTCATTACTCAACCCATCTGGACCTGGCGTTTTCCCACTATTCAGTGATTTGATAGTCTCTTCAATATCTTTTATAGTAATCTCAGCTCCTAATTCTTTTTGTTCCTCATTAAGTGATGGGAGGTTGCAATTGTCAAGAACGTTTTTGATCTTTGCAGAGTCGGCTGATGTTTTTGATGCATATAAATTTTGATAGAATTTTAGGAATCTTTCACTAATATCTTTGCGAAATGTAAGCAGCTCACCTTTTTCTGATCTGATTTTTTGAATAGCGTGACCTTCTTCCATTTTTCTCAGCTGCCAAATTTGAAATTTGTTTGCTTAGTGTATTGAAATAACAACTTTTGCGGAGAGGATGTGATTTAACTTGAATTTTAATGCTGCTATCTAATTATGTTTAACAGTAGATGGATCAATCGCATTTTCTGAATCAAGCTGTTTAATCTGTTTTTCTAATTCCAATTGTTCCGACCTGTTTTTTTGTTTTGATAAGTTTGATATGAAATAGTGGAGCCTCTGATAAAGGCCTTGAACGATTCCCACAATAAAGTAGCCAAAATACCAGGTGTGTCATTTGTGTCATAAAATAATTCCATCTGTTGCTTCAGGTAATCACAGCAACCTGGCTCAGTTAATATTTGTGGATTAAATCTCCAAAACATTTTTTTGTTATGCAATCCTTCTAGCTTTAAGGAGAAGGTTAATGGACAATGGTCAGAAATGATGTTATTGTGATATTTAGGATTTAATGTAAAAGGGATCAGTTTTGCGTCCACCAGAAAATAATCACTTCGTGTATATGTTTTGTGAACACCTGAATAAAAAGAGTATTCTCTTCCGGATGGGTTGGCAATCCACCATTCATCGGTTATGCTTGTGTTTTTTATGTAAGTATTTAAAAGTTCACTGGATTTTGATTTTGAAGTGTTTCTCCTTTGCTGTGAAGATTTATCCAAATATGGATCTAATACACAATTAAGGTCTCTTCCAATTATCAGATTTTTCTGACAAGTCTGAAATTATATTGATTATTTTATTAAGAAATTGTGGGTTATCAAAATTGGGAGCATAGATATTCACCATAGTAAGTGGGGTTGAGTGCAGTACTTTCAAAACAGAAATTGCAAAGTAATTGTTCTGTTTCCTTAAAAAAAGGATATATTTGCCAGAGAAAGCGTGCAATGAACCACACTGGTTCCAGGATGATTTGTCAGTCAGAGAAGAAGAGAATGAGATGGCCAATCCTCTCTTTCAAATGTAGAAGAATGAGAAGTGATCTTGTTGAAATGCACACACTTCTTCAGGCGGCTGACAAGGTAGATACAGGGAGGATGTTTCCCTGGCTAAGGAGTCTAGAAGTAAAGGTCACATTCTCAAAAGAATGAGTGAACAATTAAGGACTGAAGTGAAGAGAAATCTCTTTGCCTGAAGGGTGGCAAATCTTTGGAATTCTTTGCCCTGAGAGGTGTGGATGCCCAGTAATTGAATGCATTAAGAACAGAGATCTATATATTTCTGGATAGTAAAGGAATCAAGAGATTTGTTAAAAGGGGCAGGAGAAAGATCATCCTAGTCTTGTTGAATGGACAGCGAACTCAGGGAGCCAATGGCGGACTCCAGCTCCTACTTCTTATGTTCTTACATCAAAGGGACTGAGAAGACATTGAAAATAGTTTCACTGTTTGTGAAGTCTGAGACTTTAGGGTGCATCTAAACATTAAAGGCTTTAAACTTTAAAATACTTCTGCACTCAGATTAACTAAATCTGCTAGTCGGTTCTCTGAACTTAATACCAAGAAACAGCAGTTGGTGCTTAGTATCTTGTTAATGTTAAATCTGAAATGGATATTCCATTATAATTTTGGTAATCAAAAGGCTATAAGGTAATTGCAAGCGATTTATTAGGTCACAGATCAGACAAGATTTGTTCGCAAGAGGAAAATAAGCTTGAAGAGTTGACTGCACTGATCTTCCCCTATCCATGAAATTCATTAATTAAGTTTAGTGATTGAAAGAATAAAAGTTATTTTAGTAATGCAATAGTTCTTCATGGCTGCCAATATATCACTCCTCTTCAGCAAATCAGCTCTTTTAAGTTGGTCTTCTTTCTGCTTTTAAGTTAAGAGAACCAACTGTCAATTTTTTACTTATCACGCTGTTTCTTTTTTGTTAAATCTATTTCATTTGGTCCAAGACTTTCTAAGTTGACATTGAATTTACTGACTAATTCAACCCTTACTCCGCCTTTTGACTATTTCTGAATCCTTCATTGTCATTGATTAATATTCTTGTTGCATTGCTCAGTGGGGTTTCAGATAGCCTGTTGTTCTCATCTGTACCATTATGAGATATTGTTGATTTTGAAAAAATGGCTGAAACTTTTACTAATAGGTTAAATGAAGGATGGTGTTCAAGTCTAGTTCAATGTCATTTCATCAAAACAATGTTGGAAATAAGTAGTTCTGCCTTTTTCTACAACCTTGTTTTGGTATTACATTTACTGTGAAGTATTTCAGGTAATGAGTAGATTGGACCTAAAAAAATGATATTTATATTGCACAACAATAAATATTTGGGGTGGCGCAGCAGATAGAATAACTTCCTTACATCGCCAGAGACATGGGTTTGATCCTGACCTCAGGTGATGTTTATGTGGAGTTTGCATTTTCTCCCTGTGGCCATGTGGGTTTCCTCCCACATCGCAAAGATGTGTGGGTTTGTAGATTAATTGGCCTCTGTAAATATGCCCCTAGTGTATAGGGAGTGGATGTATACGTGGAATATCTGGTGATCGATGGTCAGCGCGGACTCGGTGGGCCCAATGGCCTGTTTCTATGCTGTCCTTCAATTTATAAGAATATTAGTGCTTTGAAAAGATATGGCGGGGGGGAAGGGGGAGGCAAAGTGGGAATGGGTTATCTTATGGTAGACAAAAATGCTGGAGAAACTCAGCGGGTGAGGCAGCATCTATGGAGCGAAGGAAATAGGCAATGTTTCAGGCCGAAACCCTTCTTCAGACTTTGTTTGTATAAGAATCTGCCTTTGTCTATCTTCCATTTTCCTTCTTAAACATGGGTTATCTTATTGTTGGATTGGTTTTACCAACAGTATTATGTCCAAAATTAACAGTGGCAGTGAAAACCCATGTTAGTTGCTCTTTGATCTGCCAAGTTCCAGCAATAATTATTTTCTATCCCATTTCGTTTAGAACCTCCTAAGAGCAGGAAGTGCCACTCTTAATCTAGAAAATGAGGAACACTGGAATACCCTTCAGCAGACGGAGCAAGGGATTGCTCACCTGATGGAGATACTTGAGATGTACGCAAGGACACTGGCCCAAAACATGAAGCTTACCTACCTGAATCCAGTTGCCATTGTAACCCCTAATATTAGTAAGTGACTCTTTTAGAAAATATCACAGCATGTGGTTCCATATTAATGGCACATAGAGTTAAAAGGCCACTCTGTCTTGAAATTTAGACCAGATTATATTGATGGAGAATGAATCAAATTTTTCACAACCACTATTTAATTCACATAAAAGTCACATTGCACGAATATTTTGTTTGTATAAGAATCTGATTTGCCATTCCTTTTAAATTTGAGATAAAATGTAAATACTTTGTAAGTTGGAGTTTTCAATGTATGCTATATTATTGAATCTGGAACACCCGGAAAGAGAGGCAGGCCACAGAGACATCAAAGTTCATAGACACGTAATGAAAGCTGTTTTGTTTTTATTCTCAAGCTTCATCAATGACCTTCCCGGCATGATAAGGTCAGTGGTGGAGATGTTTGCCATTTGTGAACTGTTCAATTACATGCACGATTCCGCAGATAACGAAGTAGAGCATGCAGCAATATTCAGGCATGGTCTAGTAAGCAGCAAGTAACATTTGCGCCCTACAACTGCCAAGCAGTAGCATCTTCAAGAGGGAATCTAAACACCTCCCTTAACATTAAACTGAATTAACCATCAGTAAACCTCATCACTAAGAAGATCATTATTGCCAATAAACTTAAATGAACTGTGACTGCAAGAATAAATCAGAGGCTGGATATTATTTGGTGATTGATTTGCCTTTAAATTCTGCAAAGTCTCTCCACTATCGACAAGGTATGTGCCAATAATATTGAATATTGCCCACTTGCCTGGATGAATGTCCTTCCAAAGACAGTCAAGAACCTTCGCCCTCGCTATAACAATGCAACGTACTTGATTAATACTCTATCCACCTCCCACCACTGGTGCAGCATGGTTTAATTGTGCACTATCTAAAAATACACTGCAATGACTTACCAGGATTTCTTTGACAATGCCTCACAAACTGCACTCTTAGAAGGTCAAATATAAGCCACCACCTGCATGCTTCCTTCTAAGTCATCCATTATCTGGATTTGGAAACACTTGGTTGTATGTAAAGAATTGAATTGATAAAATAAGGCTACTCGCCCCATCTTCACATGGATAACTAGTATTAGGCAATCAATGTTGACTTTGACAATGTCCACATTTTATAAATGAATATTATGTAAATATTAAAATGTAACATGTAAATTCACGCTGAGCCATCGTTTCACATGTTAATTTTAATAAGTTGACGGCTCTAACCTAAGCTATGATGTAATCAAGCTTGTTCCACCATATGCCAATTTTTAAGAGTCGCACAAAGGTGCGTGTCACAATGGGTTGCTGCTTGTTTTCTAGGCTCTTTACATATTGTTTGGATGGATTAAAAAAAAATTCCTTGTGGAAACAAATCAGAACCACCGTTTTGGATAGTCTGAAGTTGAACTTGAAAAATATATTTTATACAAAATAAGAAACATCCTTGATATAACAGGTCATATGTTCTATACAGGTTGTGCGTTCACAGTTATTTAAGTGTAACATATATGCCTGTATATCATTTGTTAATATTGAATTTTAGTTGTGAGACTGATGTGTGTTTTACATTATGTCAACTCCAGTCATAAACCCTGATACTTAATCCCGTTGAACCTCGTGCATGGTTTTCTATTTCAGTTCTAACAATTGATCACGTGGAGAATGGCATCAAAAAAAGAAAGCGATTCCCTCGATATCACAGTGGACTCTTCCGTGGCCAGACCACATGGGATGCTCAGACACATGTTGAACTGCCAACATCCATGTTATCTCCATCCAAAGTGAAAGGTAATCAACAATGTTATTTGCAGTAAGATAGACACAAAATGTTGGAGTAACTCAGCGGGACAGGCAGCATCCTTGGATAGAAGGAATGGGTGACGTTTCGGCTCGGGATCCTTCTTCAGACTGACGCAAGGAGGGAGGGAGATAGATAGATAGATAAGAAAAAGTGTATGGGTGAAAACATGGCAAGGCTCCCTGTACCACTGAGTTACTCCAGTATTTTGTGTCTATTTTCAGTTTAAACCACCGTCTGCAGTTCCTTCATACACATATTTGCAGTTCCAGCTATGTGCTTGCAAATGAGATACATAACAATCTATGCTGTGGGATTATCTGAGAATGCACACAAAACGATTTGGACTTTAGAGAGACAGGTCCTTCAGCCCACGGCATCCGTGCCGACCAACGATCACAAAGGTCCTATCCTACACACTTGGGCATCTTACAGTTTTATCTAAGCCAATTAACCTACAAACCTGTACTTCTTTGGACTGTGGGAGGAAACCGGAGCATCCGGACAAAACCCACAGGGTCACAGGGAGAACATACAAACTCCGTACTTACAGCAGCATAGTCAGGATCGAACCCGGTTTTCTGACACTCTAAGCAGCGGCTCTATCGCCACGCCACTGTGCTGATTTCAATAGTAAGGCAAAATATTAATGCAAAAGCAAAACATACCGATGCTAGAAATCTGAAATAAAAACAGAAGAGCCAAGAAATAGGTTGGGTGCTTCGGTGGAGAGAGCAACAAAGTTAACATTTCAGGTTCATAACCTTTCATTAAAACAATTCGGCTGAATATGATGAAAGGTTATGGACCTGATATTTTATATCGCCGTTTGTGTGATGGAAAATTTTGGTAACTGTGTGTGCTGAACCCATGAGGACTTTTTAATTCACTTTCTGCTTTTGTTGTCTTTTAGTCAATCTGAATTTACGCCTCGCTGCATTCTTTTGTCCACACAGCTGTACCTACCTCAAAAACTGAGCATGTAGTCCAAGTGCGGAATGAAACGAGTAAAGTCTTGCACCAACGGCTTTTGCCAGAGCCTGAGCCCACAATGACTATTCTGATCCTCCTCATTTATCGGACATTAGGCAGCTTACTACCTGCACGCTTCAACACAGATCGCCGTAACTTAAGGTACGAATTCTGCATTTGGCTTGAATTGAGCTTCCTGCAATATTGAGAGTATTCCGATATCAATGATAAAATAACATATGAACCAATTTTGACATTTTTGACCAGATACCTGAATTGTGGAAGCTGTTTGGAACTTATAACAAAAAAATCCTTCTTGTATATGGTGCAGCCTGTGTTGTGGGGTGTAGATCCTCGGCCAGTAGTCGAGGTACCAAGCATGTTGGCTTTTGTCCTGGGTGGTGTTGAGATTCTTAAATGGAGTTGTGGCTGTATTCATCCAGGCATGTGTAGAGTATTGCATTACTCCTATTTTGAGTCGTGTAAGTAATCGTCGTGCTTGAGTCAGTAATTGAGTCGTGCAGCTACAGTGAGTGAGAAGCTGAGGCATTTGTTGCAAAATACCTCATCTTTTGTTGTGTTGTAATAGGATTTGCCATTCCTTTGGGCCACACAGTAACATTTCTGTTCCCTGGTAACCCCAGAGGATTTAGAGAGGGATTTTGCAATGATAATGTGATTAAACAGCAACGGTAATTAGGCTTCCTGTCGTTGAAGATAGTCAGTGTTTGGCACTTGTCTCGTGTAAAAGCTACTTATCACATATATGCCTAAGCCTGATTTGGTGCAAATAGCATGAGCCATTTTATACTAAGGAATTAATGCTGAGGCTTAACAATGCATAATTCTAGCCTTATAATAGAGGAAGCCCATTAAAACGCATCAGTGGATAGTTGGATCTAGGTCAGGGTGCTGAGACATTCTGCAGTGATGCCCCAAGACCGTTATAATTGGCCCTATTCAGCCATAATCATCATCTTTGGAGCTCGGTCTGACTAGCCACAGAGAGGTTCCCCTGTTTCTCACTAACTTGATTCTGCACATAAATCTAAACGTGGTTCATTGTTAGTCTAAAGCTGCACCATGATGCAGTCCTGGTCGAATTCAAACTGAGCAACATTGAGAAGCTAATTGCAAAGTCAATGCCAATTGATAATGTTATTGATTATTCCTTCTGTAACTTTGCTGATGATGGAGAGTGAGTTGATAGAATGGTAATTGTCACTGATGCTCCTTTAATCAGTTTTGGTGAAATTGATTGGAAAATAAATATTGGCCAGAAAACGGAAAGTTTAATTCTTCAAATGATTCCATTCCATCTTAAACATGCTCATCGATGAGTCCATTGCCGAACTTTGAACTGAAAGGCGACTCCATCAACAGTGCAGCACTTTCTTAATTATCCTGAAAAATGATTCTAAATTAAGTGCCCAAAATGGATGATTCACTTCTCAACTTTTACTTTGTTGGGAAATACTTGGCCTTCGGTATGTTATCCTCCCTAAGATAGAGCAACAGTTGTGAAGCTGTTCTGAGAAATTCTCAGTAGAAATATTATAGCTGAACAATGTTGCCTCAAGTCAGCAATCAGAACTTGTACAGTATATTAAAAAGAGCTAGAAGCCTTTCGTTTCTCTTAATCCTAAAATTGTTTTAATATTAAAATTTCTTGAATTCCAGACTTCCGAAACATCCTGTGATGAATTCTCCAATTGTAACGATCTCCATTTTCCACAACAACACGTTTGTTCATGGACCATTAAATTCACCATTTACTTTGGAGTTTCGTCTGCTGGAGATGGCCAATCGTAGCAAGCCTGTATGTGTGCAGTGGAATCATTCCAGTCTGTAAGTATATTGAATTGCCCAAGTAATATTACTTTTCTGATCCAAGAAGAAACTAATCATAATTCTCTTACTCATACATCTCAAGTTTTCCCCCTCTCGTGCAATGTCTGTGTTTCAGAAATGACTTTGTTATACGCCTTTAAGCCAAAAGGGAAGGCGTAGCAAATTTGGAAATGAGGAATCTGAAGTACAGATTATTGATGCTTTTAGACCCAGTCCAATGAGAATATGATTTAAGAGATAGGAGTTTTGTGAAGCCACATTTGGACTATTGTGTGCAGTTCTGGTCGCCCCATTACAGAAAGGATGTGGAATCTTCGGAAAGGGTGCAGAGGGAGTGTATCAGAATAATGTCTGGATTAGGGAGTATTAGCTATAGGGAGAGGTTGAAAATAAATCTTTTATCTTTTTGCTGACATTTGCCTCAGTTACACATCAGTGCATGTAGGCACAAGAGATTGCAGATGCAGAAATCTCAAGCAGTAGACAATGCTGGAGGAACTCGCTTGGTTAAGCAGCATCTGTTGTGGGGAAAAGATTTATTGATGTTTCAGGTTGCAACACTATGTTAATTCCTCCAACACATTGTTTGAACATCACTTCATGGGTTTGAAGTTCTGGGAATATCTTTCCTACAACATTAGGCCTATTAGTATCAAATTGGTTCTTCCTCTTCATGAGCCTTGCATTACAATATGCTCAGCCTCCCCCTCCTCTCTGTCCACAGTATTTTTAGTCACATTACTTAATTGTTTTAATCTATGGGCTGTAAATGTACCATTCTGATGTATAATTTCTGATTTGTTTTGGTTCAATATAAAATGGAAACCGTCCAATAAGTTGGAAGTTGGCATGATCATAGTGATGTGGAAAAGATATAAATAATCTTAGGCTGACATCTTTATTTGACATTGTATCAATGTGGCTATTAATCAAATCTGGGCATTATTCCCATAATAGCCGCCTATTGACGTGTTTTTTATTTGCTGTGGGAAAGGTCTGTAAGAAATTAATTTAAATTTATTTCTCTAGTAAAGAGAGCTTGAACCATAATTACAATAGCTACTATTCTTACATTTACAGTAAACCTCCTCTGATGTTTTGTTCTAATGTAACCCATTACCTTTTGGTATAAAAGATCATTTTGTATCTGCATGTATTAGATTTGATAAACAAATCACCAATCCAAATGTGTGTTACTGTTTGGCTCTTTTAAAGCAAAATGATGTAAATCCTTATGATATGTAGAGGTGGGTCCTTTATTTATGTTAGTAACTTTATGTTTAGGTATGTTATCATCAATGCCAAGCTCTGACAAATGTTCTTGCCTAGAAACAAGGAAATGTAGTTGCTGGTTTAGAAAAAAAGATAAATGCTGGAGTAACTCAATGGGTCAGGCAACATCTCTGGAGAACATGATAGGTTACGTTTTGGATCAGGACCCTTCCCAAACTGATTGTGGTGGTGGGGGGGGGGGGGGGGGGGTAGTTGGAAGAGAGATGGGGCAGAGCAAAGCCTGGCAAGGGATAGGTGGAGACAAGTGAGAGGGGGCTTTGTTGGAGCAGGAAAGCAGCAAGAATCACAGATGAGAAGCGTGAGAAAGCGCCTTGCAGAATTCCCATCGGAGAGAAGAGATCTTCATAGTAGACATACCTTGAGGAAGTTTTGCTGTGAAGCAGTAAAATCTAAACAAAAGGAATTGCAGGTGCTGGTTTACAAAATAGACATATAAATGTTGGAGTAACTCAGCAGATAATGGATCCGAACATGGATAGTTCATATTTTGTGTTGGGACCCTTCTTCAGACTGATTACATTCTTTCCTGTTGCATTAATTTCACCTTAAGTATATTCTCGTGAAATAATGAATGTTTGAAAATTGACCTTCAAATAGGTACCTTGTGTGAGAAATGTGCTCCTCTTATGTACAAAGCACCACATTCTGTTGGATGCTTGGGGAACTCAAAGGAAGATGCACTCTTTAATTCTCTCAACAAAGTTAACAAATAACATTTTTTATATGGAACTAGCCAAGCTGGATTCAGCTCAATGCCTAACCCCCACCAGACCCGGCCTCATTTATCAATGCAGGCTGCATGGTGCAGAAGCTTCAGCAGACTTGAGAGTAGGTTGACACACTGTGTCAGAGGGCAAGATTCTGTCCTAGCCTTGCCTCGTTCAAAATTAGTTGTAAGTGTCCCAGCCTTGCCTCATTCAAAATTGGTTTCAATAATTAATAATAAAGCGTGTAACATTTTTTTGTAAGTAAAATCAATCAAAATAACTCAACTAAAATAATCAAAAAGATTAAGCAAAATACGTTTAAAATTATTGATTATTACCTTTTCCGATCAAATAAATAGGGACAATTAAAATGATTACCTTTTCCGATCAAATAAATAGGGACATCTTTTCTATCCTGTCTGGCATGGTGATGGTCAGCATCTGTTCCTCACCATGTCCTGCCTTTAATTTATGCTCAGGGTTAAAGAAATGGCATTACTTCTCATTGTTCAACATAACCTTCAATTTACGCATTCCATCGAAGTTTTTATAATCTAATGGCAGTATTTTCTCGCACTGAGTAGCTTCTTGACTTGCATTCCTTACCCTCAAAACTACATGTATTCTTTAAGTAACGTAATTTTACTGAATGGTGGTGCAGATCTTATGCACTTTCATTGATCGATTTCATGGCATGTGGCCTGGTGTCAGGTGGGTCTCATAGGCCAGACACTTACTTATAAAATCCAATTATTTCCTGTTTAAAGGAACATAGATACCTCATATAAAAGGGAAGGTTGTCGAGCAGAATGGGTGGTAATATTTTAACATATTTGGAGAATGAGAATGATTAGTGTTGGCAAACTCTGTTTGACCCTGTTCCAATCGTAATCTGTGATAGCTCCATGATCTTTTGACCTATTGAAGACTAGCTGTTATGTGCAGATGGCTGCAAATGAGGTACAAAGCAGTAATTGAGTCAAGGGAACACGGCAATGCTATAAAATGGAAGAGTAAAGCAAAGCTGTTTTCTGCAGAACTTTGTCTTTCATTTATTACCTTCTGCCTTTTCCGGATGTTTTTAAAATTATTCATAATGTCGTCTGAACTATGTTGCTTTTCATTTGTTACGCACGTGATATTTTTGTTGTATACTTAAAATTGCTAAAATAATATTATTTACGGTATCAAATTTTGATTAGGTCAGAAAAAATGTTTGGAATTATTTCTCAAATCTCTGGTAATTTAAGAACAGCACATCTGCAAAGAAAGGCTATAAAGATGATTTGTGGCTCACAGTCCTCTACAATGCAGCACACAAAGCCAAATTATTCTGTCTGAATAGAACATTTATGTCGTTATTTCAGGTTTTGTTAGAATTATATCGCGCTAGCTCTTAGCAAAAGCTTATTCTTATTGTTATTACCTCATTTGTGCATAAATCAATGTCAAATGTCAGTATGAATTTGTGTTTTTACACTGTATGCTGTGCTCATTGAGTTTAGTGTCTACACAGTATGGACTTTGATGAGGTATGGGCAAGAAATAAACGTATTATATTCAATAAAGACAGGGATGCCTGGGTGGTTGATATATTGGAGGTGCAGTGTGTGGGAGTTGATGGAAACCATTATTATCCATAGTGTCCACATCCTCATTAAGGGTCTGCAACTCGGGACAACAACTTGAGTATTCCTGGATTTGAAAGTTGCAATAGATCAGTGAGGAAGAATGTTATCTGGATATTTTGTTCAAGAAGCAACCATATTCCTCAGATTAAGTAATGCAGATCAAGAGGGACAGGAGGGTGTGATCAAGAATGAGGCAGATATCAGAAACTAGAAGGCAGCTTTGGGGAAACAAGGTTCTTGGAGTTGTGTGGACAGAAACAATGACTGCAGGGGAATGAGCAAATTGACTACAGCACCATGGTACAGGAGGTCAATCAGGTTGGAAGAGCAAAATTTTAACATGCTGATGACATGGGGCAAAATAGGCAGAGGCATTGCTAGCATTCTCTGCAGCCATAAGTGTGAATCCCAAAGGATGGGGCTATGGGAGGGCATCTCCTTGGACCTGGAGAGGAACTTGGAATGAGAGGGGAAAGATCCAATTGTCATAGTCCATATAGGAAGCAATAGAACGGACAACAATGAAGTTCTGTTAAAGGGAGTATAAGTAGCTAAGGATACAAAATTAAAAAGCATAACACAAAGGTAAATTATGCTGAATTACATTCTGAGCCAGGGACATAAATTCAACAAGATTATAGATTTAAATCTTTGGCTTAAACATTGGTGTGGAAGAAATTGATTTCCATTCATAGGAAACTGGCACCAGTATTGTGGAAGGAGGGGGCTGTTTAATTGTGATGAGCTTCTCTTGAATCAGGCTTGGATCAGTTCCCCAGTGAATTGAATAACCGGGACAGTAGACCAGACTTCAAATAATATGGGATAGGTTCTGGTGAGGGGGATGTTAGATGGTTAGACAATAAAGGGTAGCAACATTGATGATAATAATAATAACCAGAGGTTTTTAGAAAGAAATAGAGGATAGAAATATGTAAGTATATTTCAAAATAGAGGCAGAACAGAGAAAATTAATTAAAAAGACAAAATTGAAGGCACTTTATCTAAATGCATACATCACTTATAACAAGGGATGAGTTAACACCGCCAATAGAGATAAGTGGCTAGATACAGGCGACCCCTACATTACAGCCGTTCACAAATCACAACCCGAAAATGTTAGATATAGAATAAAATTCACTCTCATGGGATTTATATGTGGGGGGAAAAGTAAATAAATCGATGCAATTTTTGTCAATTCTCTCTCTTGATGCATGCGCAAGTTACATGGTTTACCTTCCAGAAACCTTTGCGATATGGATTGTTTTCTAGGATTAGTAGCCTTACTACTAGTATACATTGAGGATTGGTTGTTGGGCGGAAAATAGAAAAGGAATGAACAAGTCATTTCAGGTTGGGAGACTGTGCCTACTGGGGTGCAGCAGTGCTGGGGCCCAGCTCGTCACAATCCATACAATGATCTGGATGAGGCTAGGAAGTGTAATATATCCAGGCTTACTAATGATACAAACTTCAGAAGTGTGGATGACGCAGAGATTTCAGAAGGTTATATGAAGGCAAAGTGAATGGGGAAGGAATGGCAGCTGGAACATGATATGTAAAAATGTGAGATCGATTTTGGTGAGAAGAATAAAAAGCTGAAGCACTTCCTCAGATAGTGAGCGATTAAATGGTAGTTGGAGAATCAATATCTTGTACGCAAATCACTGAAAGTTGGCAAGCAGATTCGAAAAACAAGAAGATGAACAGTACTGCGGCTTTTATACCAAGAGTATTTGAGTAGAATAATACAGATATCCTACTTTAATTATACATTGCCCTGGTGAGCGTGCATCTGGAATGTTGTGCTTTGATTTGTACCCAACTAAGGAAGGATGGATTTGCAACAGAGAAGGGAGAGTGAAGGTTCACTGGATTCATTTCTGGGATAGGGGGTTTGCTGCGCAAAGTGAGATTAAGTAGTCCAGGACTGCTGTTTTGAAGAATCAGTGGCAATCTCAGTGAAAACTGCACAATAACATGACAGTGTGGATAGGGGCTGGATATTTCCCCCATTTGGGGAGACCAGAACCAGGAGTCACAGTCTCAAAATACAGCCTTATGGACCTGTCCCACTTAGGCAATATTTCAGCGGACTGCCGGCGACTGTCAAGTTGCCAGCGACAGCCTGAAACCCCGGGGACTGGAACGGCGACTGTCAGAGTGTTCGTTCCACTCACCAGTCGCCATTCCAGTTCCCGGTGTTTCAGGCTACTAGGGCAAGCGGGGGAGAACACGGTCTGAAATTCACACGGTGCAAAGCCAAGGTGATACAGACACACACCGCGATGAGCAGGAAGGTTGGAGCTGTAATTAAGACGGCTAGCACAGCGTACGGTAAGTCATTTAAAATAGGGGGGAGGGGGAGAAGGAGTGAAGACAATTTTTAAGAAGCCAGACAACATTTAATAATCCAGAGATACACAGCTGTGAAGTTCGGCAGACATTTACTATTACCAGTCAGTTATCCTTCATTCTGAAAACTCCTGCTTATGTTTTTTTTTCTCAAATGAGCCAATAAAAATGCGATTAATGCAAACGCGATTAACTAAAATTACCTACAACTACCTCGACTACCTACAACTACATGGCGACCCCACTACAATTGCACCTATGATTACAGGATTATCGATTATCTCCATGGCGCCAAACATGTTGAAAGATTTGCAGTGACCACACTGAGGCCGCGACTAGTTCCCAGAATTCGGGAACTCCTCGCGACCATGAAGGAGACTCACCAGAGGCCACCAGCGAACATGTGGCAACCATGTGGCGAGTGCAGAGTCTCCTGCACTCGCCTAAAAAGTCGCCTAAGTAGGACAGGCCCATTAGCCATTCAGAACTGAGACGGGAAGAAATCTCTTCACCCAAAAGTGTAGTGAATGTTTGAGATTCTTTACCCAAGAGGGTTGTTGGGGCTTATACACAGGGTATATGCTTGAGAGAGATCAATAAGATTAGTGGAGCTGAGATGAAAGATTAGCTCATGTTTTAATTTCTTATGTTTTTGTACATGATATAGAAGCTGGAAACTAAGCATCTATCTAGTGTTGATTGTCCATGCGATGTATGGTGCTGCTGATAGACAAAAACACGTAGTTCACCTCCACAGAGTTTCCCAATCCAAGAAAATTTTCAATTTGTCAAGGAAATGTCAGAGATGACCTTTTACACTCTCTGTGGTTTCTGTCTCATGTCTATGTAATAATCAGGATCCCAATAGAAATTCCAGATGCCACTGTTTGATGAAAGCTGTGAAATTTCAATTAACGAGTTTGCAAGTAATTGAAAAGAAAACCGATCAGGTGGTTCAACACTCTGATGTGTTTTTATGCTATTTTGAGCTATCAAATTTGCAGTTAGTTTCACATTCACAAAATTTCACACCTTACTTCAACTGTGCTGTTCAGTGATATTTGAAGGCCATAAGTTTATAAACAGCAGGGTTGGCACAGGTGGCGAGGCAGGTGGGTAAATCAGGCCAATCAATCGTTATACGATTATGGAAAAGGAACTAATGAAGCCTCAGCTAGTTAGTTATTTACAACCTGAGGTATTAGTATGCATCAAGGGAAGGTTTAGGGGTCAGATAGAGAAACTGCAAATGTGCAACATAAATTTCAAAGTAAAATCTTTTTCTTTTAAGTGTACATTAAATTGCTGCTTTAAAGTTTTCTTAGCTTTTATTTTATATTGCCAGAGTGGTGAGAAGCACCACGTGAGAGATGTACTTAACTTGATCACAATTATTAAAGACTTACTCAGCTGATGGTGATGTTACCTGGCAGGTCTGAACCAACTGGCACGTGGACAGCAAAGGACTGCGATCTTGTTGATCGAAACAACACACATGTCCGTTGTCAATGTTCACAGCTTGGGATCTTTGGGGTTCTAATGGACAGCTCACACCGTGAGGTAAGCATTATTAAAATGTCAGCAATTATTCTCACCATTTTGAAAAAAATGAGCCTCAGAACAGCAGAACATTGATTGATAACATTACTTTATCCGTTAATAGACAATAGGTGCAGGAGCATTTGGCCCTTCGAGCCAGCACCGCCATTCAATGTGAGCATGGCTGATCATCCCCATCAGTATTCCGTTCCTGCCTTCTCCCACATTCCCTGACTTTGCTATTTTTTAGAGCCCTATCTAGCTCTCTCTTGAAAGCATCCAGAGAACCTGCCTCCACCGCCCTCTGAGGCAGAGAATTCCTCAGACTCACCACTATCTGTGAGAAAAAGTGTTTCCTTGTCTCCGTTCTAAATGGCTTACTCCTTATTCTTAAAACTGTGGCCCCTCCTTCTGGACTCCCCCAACATCGGGAACATGTTTCCTGCCTCTAGTGTGTCCAAGCCCTTAACAATCTTTGTTCATCACTGGATAACATTGTGTGGTATTAAATGCCAGGTTAAAAGAGGAAAGGTGCTTACAGGAATACAGACAGTGTGCTTGTGTGCAAGCAGATTTCCAACTACATTTTTACATTATCCTTGCTTGGGGTAAATATCATTTGTTTCTCTCGCCTTTTTTTAATTTCAGACAAAGCCACATTTGGATTATTTTTTCTTGTTTATTTTAATGGAAATGAGCATCACAGGCAAGGCCAGATTTTATTGTCCATCTCTAATTTGCCCTTGAGAAGGTGGTGGTGAGCTGCCATCTTCAACCACTGCAAGCCTTGTGCTGGCAAGGTGGGCACAATTAAAGATTTGCAAGTATAAATATTTTCTAATTCTGCTGAACGCCAGGATAAGACTTTGCCATCTGGTTATACATGATTTGGAGTTCATGTTTAAAAGATAATGCGATTTGATGCAGCATGCTTCTGCGTTTGTTGATTAATGCTGCAAGCTTTTCCATCAGTGGGGCACTCCTTCAAAACCATGAAAACCACGTATTCTGATCACAGAACTGGAGACAATAACATAATCACTTACCTTGGGAGATGGTTGCTTTATTGACAAGCAACCCTGAAAATTTGGCCAACATATGTTCATTCACTAATTGGTTTCACATAGTCAGTTAACAAATTTATATTCAGTTTCAAAACATAAACAATCACAAATATTTAACTGTAAGCTTATTTATATTATATCTGTATGCACCCTACCTGGGATATCTTGACATTCCCAGTCAATGAAATGTCTCACTTTTTAGTGTCCTGTTGCCACAGTGCATACAGTAAATGGACAGTTTAGTCTTGATACACAAATTTCCATTCTAATAGCTGTAATTTAAATTAAGATGGGGGTACTTTCTTGTCTCATACTAAAGAATAAATATTGGGAAGGCTGTGCGTTTGAAATATCATCTTTATAGGAAACAACAATTATATTCATGCCAAATGGTCTTTTTATCAACTGCACTTTTTTGTGTTCTTGTAATGGGTAAACAACCAGTTTGTTATGTTCCTGCAGCAACTTGAAGGAGACCTAGAAATATTGGCAATCGTTACTTACTCCAGTATCAGTGTGTCTCTTGCCACACTGCTTCTAACTTTCTTCATCCTGTCTTGTCTAAATGGACTGAAATCCAATATTCGTGGCATCCACTGCAATATTGTGGCAGCAGTGTTCTCCGCTGAGCTAGTCTTCCTGTTGGGAATTAATCAAACAGAAAATCAGGTAAGGAAGCAGGCCAATTTGCAGACGATTTCTTCCCATAATCACATCTTCAAACAGCACATACTTCATTTGGAGTGAAATGTACCTTTGTACTTTTTATCACTTGATTTCCTGTGTTTAATCATCTTTCATCCTTTGAATATCTTTCAACATTTTTTCCGATTGCAATCACAATTTTCCTATTTGTCTTCTGATCTTTTTTTAATCTCTTTCTACTCCTTATACTTTGTTGTTAACAACCCATTCTTCTCAATCTGATCCTATTTGAAGCCTGACCACCGCGTACAGTTTGTCTTTCTGAATATTTTTACTTTGTTTTGCCCTTTTGATGTATTGGTGTATTGGTATTGTGCTAAGCATTCTGTATTCCTCTCATACAAATTGCTTATTTTCCAGTCTTTGAAAGATTAGCTCTGTTTCAATTAATTTTATTTTGTACATGATATAGAAGCTGGAAACTGCTTCTATCTAGTGTCGATTGACCATACGATGTGGGGTGCTGTGTATAGACAAAAAAAATGGGGTTCACCTCTACAGATTTTCCCATTATGGGAAGACTTTTCAATTTGTCAAGGAAATGTCGGAGAGCATGTCTTTTTGGTATTGTATTCTGGGAGTGAAGAATTAACAAGGTCACAGACTGCAATCGTATCTTGACCAAAGGAATTACATTGCTGAAGATATTTTCAGATATAGCCTGGACATGGGCTGGAAAGTAGGAGGGCAAGGTCTAATGTTATCTGCTATTTGGATATTGAGAAAGGACATGGAGACCAGTGTCAGACTACATAATAATACATGTTGCATTGTTCTGGTTATCATGTTAGTAATAATGCACAGACCAGATCTATGGAAACATTACACAAAAAAATCAGTTCAATAGCAACATTCTGCAGATGCTGGAAATCTGAAATAAAGGCTGAAAATGCTGAAAATACTCAGCAAGTCTGGCAATACCTATGGAAAAATAAAAAGCAATGACAATTCTCCCAGAAAAGTTGTAACTAAAACAAATCGCAGAGGAAGTGGGAAGCGACAGAAAGACACAACGTGCTGGAGGACCTCAGCAGGTCAGGTCGCACCTGTGGAAGGAATGGACAGGTCAGGACCCTTCTTCAGACTGGACAGGCCACGCTTCGAGTTCGGAACCTTCTTCAGAGGTTTGTTCAGATAGTTTCAAATGGTTTGTTGTTGCTTATCTGAACGAAGATGGCAAAGGTTAATAAATAACAACAAATATATCAGAATGGTGTGGGGGAGATGGGGAAGACATCTAAACATCAAACAGATCTGTTTTAATTACAAAATAACACTGTCACCAATAACATCTATGTCACAGTAGTGCAGCTGGTAGAGCTGCTGCTTCACAGCGCCAGGGACCCAAGTTCGATCCTCACCTTGGACGTTGTCTGTGTGGAGTTTGCACCTTCTTCCTGTGACCGTGTGGGTTTCCTCTGGGCGTTCTGGTTTCCCTCATTAAAAGATGTGTGCATTTGTTGGCTAATTGGACTCTGTAATTTAACCGCAGTCTGTGGGGCGTGGATGCGAAAGTAGGATAACATAGAACTCATGTGAACAAGTAATTGATGGTTGACGAGAACTCAGTGGACCAAAGGATCTGTTTCCATGCTGTATCTCTAAAAATAAAAAAATTAATAAAACTAATAGCATCTTTTTAAATAGTGTTTGAATGTCATGCAGCCTAGAATCAGAATTTGGTTGAAGAAAGATTGCACTACTGGACTGAGTTAAATTGGTTTGGGTGGAGAGCTTCCTGGTGTGCTCTGGGAGACTGCGAGCTGAATGCTTTTCTTGGAGTAAGGTTGAATAGCGAGCTGGTTCTTGTGATATGTGAAATTTGTTAGCAGGGCTGATAAACAGGCAGTAAACTTGGCAAGCATAAAGGTGTTAGCTATCTGGACAGCTGTTCTTAGGATATTCTTGGTGGTAGATTGGACAGGAAACCCCTTGTTGATTTGCGCCTGAGCTGAATAAGGAGTTGGCTAACTGCTGACTTTGGCTAACTAGGATACAACTTTTCCTCTGGCTACCCTGTAAATGGGAATTTGCGGAATCCACCGGAGATCACTCTCAGCACCACAGACAGGCATCAGGAAGATGGTCCATGTTATTAAAAACTCTCACACGGGGAGTTCAAAACAATACCCACCCACGTAATTGACAGTAAATTCTCCACACTTCCCTGAACTTTCAAATTCCTTCTTTTTATAATGCAGACTTGTTCTTGGTTGGTTCTTGGTTACTTGGTCCTCCAAAATATTCCAACTGGAATTTAAACTGGAGGTGGTGAAGGGAGGGGTTTAGCCAGAGAGGGTTATTGGGAAGAAACTGCCACTTTAAATTTAGTTGCGTTAAAACATAATTAATAAGTTATCAAAAAACTTTAAAACTCAAATAATTAACTTTTAAGAGTTAAAGCATTTTCAAAAATTCCAAGCACCTACCAAAAAAACTATTATTAACAACCAAATAAAATATAGAACAGTACAGCACAGAAACAGCCCCTTTGCCCACAATGTCTGTGCCAAATATGATGCCAAACCTAACTCTTATCTGCACGTAATCTATCTGCACATAATCTATATCCCTCCATTTCCTGCAGAACCATGTGCTTATCCAAAAGTCTGTTAAATGCCGCTTTTGTATCTGATTTTATCACCACATCATCAGTGTGTTCCAGGTGCTCATCATCCTTTGTATAAAATAAGCATAGAACAGTACAATAGGGGTGGTGCGGTGGCGCGGCGGTAGAGTTGCTGCCTTACAGCGCCAGAGACCCGGGTTCGATCCTGACTATGGGTGTTGTATGTACAGAGTTTGCATGTTCTCCCGATAACCGTGTGGATTTTCTCCAGGTGCTCTGGTTTCCTCTGACACTCTGACAAGACGTGTGGGTTTCTGGTTAATTGGCTTCTGTAATCTGTCCCTAGTGTGTCAGATAGAACTAGAGTACAGGTGATCATTGATTGGCGTGAGCCGAAGGGCCTGTTTCCACGCTGTATCTGTAAACTAAACTAAACTAAAAGTACAGCACAGGAATAGGTGTTTCAGCCCACAATATTTGTGCAAAACATGAAGCTAAGGCAAGTCCTATGCATGACCCATAACCCTCCATCCCTTGCACATCCCTGTGCAATTCCAAAAAGTCACACATGCCATTTTTATATCTGCGTCCACAAACATTCCCAGTAGTGCATTCCAGGCATTCAACACCATCTGTGTAAAAAAACTAGCCCCGCACATCTCCTTTATACTTTACCCCTTACCTTACAGTTATGCTCTCTAGTATTTGATTTTTACACCCTGGGAAATAAGTTCTGATAGTCTACCCTATCTATGCCTCAAAAAGAGTTTAAAATAATATCCAGATCTGATTAAGGAATATTTTTTAACAACAAAGTCTTTCTCAAATTCCTTTTGAACAACAAACATCTCTCACAGCCATTCCCTTCCATTCAAATCATAAATGGTGATGATTCAGCACATAGGAGGGATGTCACAACACCAATCTCTCGCTCAAAGGCAACAAGATCAAGGAGATAATTGATGACCAGAAAGGGGGAGATAATAAATTCTCTCCTGAGCACGCATTTACATGAGAAGTCATAGTTTTCTGTTTCAGAAACAAATTGCTGAAAACAAGTTTGTGGATTTTTTTTGTAAAAAATCAAAGCGCTGGAGGAACTCTGTGGGTCAGGCTGCATCTGTGGAAGGAATGGCTGGGGAATGGTCAGGACTCTTCTTCAGGCAGGGGGAGTGAAAACTGGAGAAGAGAGGTGAGGATGGGGCAAAGTCTGGCGTGTGATAGTGAAGGTGGGAGGAGAGGTATTGGCAGGTGGGTGGAGATAGTAACAAAGGCTAGAGGTGAAAAGCAGACAAAAAGGGTGTGGTAAGGAATGAAAAGGAGGAGTGAAATGTAAAGCTGGAGGGGATGAAATGGGTGACGGGGATAGGGGTGGGTAAGGAAATAATAGGGAATAATAGGGATAATAGGGAAATTGGAGGGGTTCAAGTGAGCACACAGGAACAGAAAGGAACTGCGGTGGTGGGAGAAATGTCGGCACACCAGGGTGGGGAAGCAGTGTGGGGGGGGAAGGGGAAAGAGGGGGTATTACTAGAAATTGCAAAATTCAGTGTTTGTACTATTGGACTTTTGTGTTTGTGTAAGTTTATGCATGCACTGATAAAGATGTCAGTTACACTAGGTAATTAGATCAATACGATATAGATACATTTTGGTCTGTCAAAGAAAAAAGCGTGGCTTGCATTATGCAGTACCTATTTTTTCCCCTTGGAACATCCCATAGCTCCCAGTAAATAACATTTTACTTTTAAAGTACCGTTGTGCATACACAAGCACAGTAAGATCCTATAAATTACATGCATGTCTGGTCAAAATGTAATTTTTGGGGCATTGTTAAAATGATTGCTACAAGGTAATGGAAGATGACATCTGTACTCGGTAGGATGGAATTGCAATGTTGGTTTACACAGAAGATAGACACAAAATGCCGGAGTAATTCAGCAGGTCAGGCAGCATCTTTGGAAAAAAGAAATCGGGTCACGATTATTCTTCAGGAGAAATGTCATCGAACTGACCTACTGAGTTACTCCAGCATTTTGTGTCTATATTAGAAGAACTGTTTTACGTATGAGATTAACTTTTAAATTATTTTCTGCAAGGTGCAGAAGGAATCTTTAACATGCACCTGAATTAATAGTTTTGGAATGGGGCATATTTGAATGGCAATGCTGCATTCATGCAGAACTAAACAGGAACATCAAATAATTAATTTGAAGTTTGTATTGGGGTTTCTCAAGATATATTATGCTTTTACCAAATGTAGGATATGACATCTCTGCCATAACTCAAAAGTGCCAGATGTAAATAGAATTGTTAAATAGAAATTAAATAAATAATCTCTACAAAGATCAACGAATTAGGACATCATTTGTTTGGCATTATTTAACGGAACAGAACAAGCACATGAAGGGCTGTGGAGGCCAACAATTGATATTTCTAAGGCAGAGATAGATAGATTCTTGATTAGTACTGGTGTCAGGGGTTATGGGGAGAAGGCAGGAGAATGGGGTTAAGAGGGAAAGAAAGGTAAGCCAAGATTGAATGTAGTGTAGACTTGATGGGCCAAATGGCCTAATTCTGCTCCTATTACTTATGCACATGAATGTATGAGTAAGTTAGATTTTATAGATACATTTGAATTTGCATTGGCAGGTTTATAAAGAGCTTGCTATGCATGATGTTATATGCAGCTTTTAAATATCTGATTAGCTATTGCAAAGTAATTGAGTACTAGAAACGGATACAGCCTAACAATAAAATTTGGGGGAGTATCTAATGAACGACGACCCAATTTGAGCAATGTAGTGGAATAGCTAGCTGGGCTGCAAACCAGATTCAGTCCTATTTCCCAATGCTGTCTGCGTAGTTTACACATTCACCCCATGTCTATATGGGTTTACACCACATATCCCCCTTTTGTATTGTAGCCCAAAGATGTGCAAGCTGGTCAGTCAATTAGCTATTTACATCAACACTGTTGTGTGTGTTGAGTGGTAGAATACAGGGCAAGTTGATGGAAATGTGGGGATAATAAAATGAGACTGGTATAGGTTTTATGTAAATGGATGCTTCCTGGTCAGAACAGACTAGATGAGCTGAAGGGCAGGTGTCCATGCTGCATGAGTCTATGCCTTATAATCTCAGAGATCAGATAACCATATAATTTAATGTGTTAAAACATTATTGAGCCTTTCAGCCATGTTACACCTTTCAGTGCACTCCTATTTACATGGAGAAAATATTTAATAAAACTGATGAAATGTTTAAAGAAGTGGCTTGGCCTGTCATGCTGAGGTGGAATGATTCAAGTGTAAGAATGGGTAAGATTTTTTAGATACCTTAAAGAATCACTGGATATTAGGTGTTCTTTACGTTAGGGATAATGCACAAGCTTGTGTGTATTCAATGTTCAATTTACAAATCCTGTGAATACTTGTATACGCAACACTTATCCAAGAACACTACAGATGTTGCACCAGCATTACAGCCGCTGGGGTTTCATAAATTCACACGTATAGAATTCAGAAATTACTGTCCAAACAGTTGAGAAATTGACTAAAATTTACTGTTACGGAATTTGTATTTGAAGAATTGAAATAACGTAAATACATTTTTTAAAAATATTACGCCCCACCTTTCTTGGCGCGTGCGCATATGACATGGCTCCGTAAAATGAAAAATTGTAATACAGCCCGTTTTCTAGTAACTCACCTCCACCCCTCTGTAACATGGGTAACATCTGTACTCAGTAGCAGTATGAATTCAGCAAGGCTGGTTCAAACATTCTGAAGTCCCACAAAAAATGATGTTAGGTTGATGGAAATGGAAACGTGTGACCTCTGTAATGTGTAGTCTTTGCACAGGTACAATATTTTATCTATAGGAGAGAAGTCATGAATAACTAATTTTTAAGAGTTATCCAACAAATGGCAAGTTATTGTTTTGAATGGGTTAATTTCCACAGCCTTTTATTTCCCTTGAAAATTGTCATTTTTTTAAAATGCAAGCTTTGTGTCAACTAACAGACAACTGTATTTTGTAGAAACCAGTGGGTTTTTTTTGTCTGAAGAAATTTCCTGACCCTACCCTTTTTCTCCAGAGATGCTGCCTGACCAACAGGGTTACTCCAGCATGTTGTGGCCAGTCTGAAGTATGGTCCCGGCCATCTCCAGAGATGCTGCTTGACCTCCTGAGTTACTCCAGTACTTTGTGTCTATAACTGCTATATTTTGTTTTGCTTCTTTTTATCTGCTATTCATATCAGCCTCAGTTGTATCCTGAACCTGAGTATACTGCTTTGATCTATTTCAGCTTAAAGTAAAGATGATAATCATTCTTTGCATAGATCTAATTCATGGAGAATTTTAAGTGCTGAAGTTAGGCTGTTCTTTAGTATTTTGCTAAGGGAAGCAAAATTGCAGAACAAATTGAAATTGCAAGATTAGAGTTAAAGGGCAGCAACTCAACTCAACATTTCTGAAGAAGCACAGTCTGACAAAGGGTCTTGATCCGAAATGTCACCCATTCCTTCTCTCCAGAAATGCTGTCTGTCCCGCTGAGTTACTCCAGCTTTTTGTGTCTATCTTGAACAATTCTAACGTCATTTACCATCCTAATAGACCAATGAGCTTCAACTGATCCCAAAAAATTAACTGCAGCCTTTGACGAAATGCAAAAAATTTGCTCTGTATAACTAAATTACAATCAATATTGAAGCGTTTATAAAATAAATGCTGGTATATGATTTATGTCTCGGATTTATAGATGATCGAAATTAAAATTATACTAAATTGAGTTGCATAGTATAAAACATAAAAACATAGAAAATAGGTGAGGAGTAGGCCATTCGGCCCTTCGAGCTTGCACCGCCATTCAATATGATCATGGCTAATCATCCAACTCAGTATCCTGTCACTAATGCATCTACTATTTCTGGGGCTACTTCCTTAAGTACTCTGGGATGCAGCCTATCTGGCCCTGGGGATTTATCGGCCTTTAATCCATTCAATTTACCAAACACCACTTCCCAGCTAACCTGGATTTCACTCAGTTCCTCCATCTCATTTGACCCCCGGTCCCCTGCTATTTCCGGCAGATTATTTATGTCTTCCTTAATGAAGACAGAACCAAAGTTGTTATTCAATTGGTCTGCCATGTCCTTGTTTCCCATGATCAATTCACCCGTTTCTGACTGCAAGGGACCTACATTTAACTAATCTTTTTCTCTTCACATATCTATAAAAACTTTTGCAGTCAGTTTTTATGTTCCCTGCCAATATCCTTTAATAATCTATTTTCCCTTTCCTAATTAAGCCCTTTGTCCTCCTCTGCTGGACTCTGAATTTCTCCCAGTCCTCTGGTAGGCTGCTTTTTCTGGCTAATTTGTATTACAAATTACAATGAAACTACAAATGTGACCTTTCAGTGTAAACTGTAATAACCATCCTAATTTCTTTCCCCACAGTTCCTATGCACAGTGATTGCTATCTTGTTGCATTACTTTTTTATGGCTACTTTTGCCTGGATCTTCGTAGAATGGCTTCACATCTACCGTATGCAGACTGAAGTTAGGAACATCAACTACGGTGCCATGAGATTCTATTATGCCATTGGTTGGGGAGTGCCTGCCATCATCACAGGTGGGCATCAGTATTTCATGCAGTCATATAAGTGTATACTCACATGCTGGGCATTTCTGTGTTTGTCTAGTGTAACGTTATGTTCTTGTCTTTTCCTATAAAAAATATGGGAACATTCGCTGACTCAGGATGTTCTATCTAATCCGAGCAAGCCCTCCTACCTTTCTCCTACACTTTCAAAACACATTTAAGTCAGACTACTTTTGTAAGGTGGAATATTGGAATATTTTAATGGGAAAATGTTTAGTTTATTGTCACGTGTATCGAGGTACAGTGAAAATCGTTTTAGTTTAGTTTAATTTAGAGATACAGCGCAGAAACAGGCCCTTCGGCCCACCAAATCCACAACAACCAGCAATCCCCACACATTAACACATACACGCACTAGGGACAATTCTACATTTATACAATTATACCAGGTGAATTAACCTACAAACCTGTATGTCTTTGGAGTGTGGGAGGAAATCAAAGACCTCAGAGAAACCCGTTCTGGTCATGGGGAGAACGTACAAACTCCGTACAGACAAGTACCGTAGTTGGGATCGATCCCGGGTCTCTGGCGCTGTAAGGCAGTTGCACTCACCCCTGCACCACTGTGCTTTTGTTCCGTGCTGTCCAGTCCGCGGAAAGACTATACATGATTACACTTGAGCCGTACACAGTGTACAGAGACAGGATAAAGGGAATAGCATAGTTAAAGTAATAAATGCTGCTGTTGGGGTAGAGGCTTAAAAAGGTGGAGCGATTGTAATGCGTGATTGCAGATCCACTTCTGTGCCAGCACACATGAGAGTGGCCTGGCTTGGGTTCCGTGTAAGATCAGTTATTTTGAGCATAAAAACAAATTGAGGAGGAACTTGGTAGGTTTTGTTAGTTTTATACTCTCTCCAAAGATCAGTGGTGGCGTTCACGAAAGGCATGTGACAGTGAATCAGGTGGCCCAGTGAAATGGTTACCATAGCAAAGATGATTTATTGCATGGCCTAGAGGTGAAAATTGTGCCTGCAAGATCACATTTCTATCTAAGTATTCAGGCCCACAAATAGAATAAACCTTTCAAATTGACACTTTTAAAAAAAGAACGAATACTCCGGTTCAGTATTTTGCTTTTTGCCACGTATCTTCCTCCAAATTCTGGGTCTTAACCTGTTATTCACTATTTTTGTTTAGTACTTTCTGAACAATTTTAACCTCTAAGCCATGCAATAACTTAAGGGCCTGTCCCACTGCGGCGACCTAATTGGCGAGTTTAGAAGACTTTGCCCTTGACTCATACTCGCAGTGTGGTCGACACGAGGTCCTAGGCGGTCTTTGTAATTCTCCTTCATGCTCGAGAGTAGTCCCCGCGAACTCGAGGCCTCAGTTAGGTCGCGGCATTTTTTCAGCAAGCTGAAAACTGCCCTCATGTAAAAAAAAAAGGTCGCCAATGAAAAAAATGTTTACTCGTAGGTTTAGTCGAGGTAGGCGTAGTAGGTCGTAATGCTATCGTAGGTAATCAAAGGTAGTCGAAGGTAATAGCTCGTTGAGTAAAAATAAAGTAAACAGACCGGTAATGTTAAATGCCCATTAAACGTTATTAAAAGTTGTCTGGCTTCTTAAAAGTGTCTCCACTCATTCTCTCCCCGTCTCTCCCCCTCTCTCGCCACCTCACCCCCCTCTCCGCGCTCTCTAGAGAACTTACCTTAACTGTCTCAGCCGTCTTTTACCTTCCTGTTCATCGCGGGTGTGAATTTCAGACAGCGCTCCCCCGCTTTCCCTGGCCCCCGCCTTTGCGGTGTTTGTGGCTGCGTGTGTGTGTGTGTGTGTGTGTATGCACACGGTCGATCCGGCTCAGGGTTTAATCGCTGATGGTCGATCCAGCTCGAGGTTTTTCAGGCGAGTGCCCTCGAGCTTGAAGGTCGAAGCCAGTCGCTGAAAAGTCGCGTTAGTGGGACAGGCCCTTTAGCATCCTTCCTATTGTAACCATTTCACTGAGCCACCTATGTTACTATGCAGATTACCTTAGCTACCCAACAAAAATAATTCAATTTATGCTATTGATTTAAGATAAGTTGAGAAAATGAATCACTTACTAGATGGCCTAGTTTATACAAAGACTTTGCGAAGATTTGAAACTCTGCATATTTTCTGTTTCTCTTAGTTTACAGATGGTATGTGTTTTCCAGGTCTTGCAGTAGGTCTGGATCCAGAAGGTTATGGAAATCCTGATTTCTGCTGGATCTCTGTACATGATAAGCTGATCTGGAGCTTTGCTGGGCCAATTGCAGTTGTCATTGTGGTAAATCTGACTTCAACTCTTGTAATATTTTTTGAATTAGTATTGGAGCTCTGTGCCTTCTATAAAAAAACATTTGTGACATAATAATAATGTTTCATTGAATTGTTTCTTTTCCTTGATCTAGCTAGCTATTTTATTTCTATTACCCCACTCCTGCTGGCCATTCTTCTCTTTAAACACCCATCTTAAGGCTCTGATGTTCCATACGCAAACAGCAGGAGAAATACTCCTGACAATTAGCCTTGTAGACTACTGATAAAATTAAAATGACTTCCAAATTATCTGCGAAAATACAAAATATAATATATTCGTAACAAGTTGAATGCTACTGTTAATTGCATTGGTTCTATGAACCCTTTAAGACTTGTTTAGTACTTCATCTCCCCCCTTGTACATGAAACCACTACTGTCATGATAGACTTATTTAAAAATCCTTCTGTTCAGTTTCTTTTTTCCATCTCATCTGTATATTTAGAGTCCTTTTTGAAGTCTGAACTATGCTTAAAGTTTCACTCAGATGTTTGCTACTTTTAGATGAACATTGTGATATCCTTGTTGGTAGCAAGAATTTCCTGTGCCCCAACACAGAAGGAAGCCAAGAAAAAATCAATACTGTAAGTGGTCAAAACTGCTATATTAATCAAAAAGAAGCGATGCTGTTGACATTTTTACTTGTATTTTTAAATTTACTACAGATGTTGACATTTATTTGGTATTTTGTTATACACTGAAACACTGTAGCTGTTAAGTTCTTCAATCCTGCCCATTTATACATGTGAATGTTAAATCTGAAGAAAGTTAGAATTAACATATTTTTTTGGTGACTTGCCTTCCAGCACAAAATTACACCATTGTTGAAGATTTTCTGCTTTTTGCTGTCTTGTGAAACAAAACTATATGATTTGGCTTACTGCTTGTAGAGATATGTAAATGATCGCACTTGAAAGAAAATGAAACAAAAGCTAATTAACTAATTGTTGTTAAGTACTGCTGTCAGTATGAATTTTGTTCCAAGCTTTGGAGAGATTGACAGATGAATAGCAAAAATTATTGCCCATATTTTACTACATGTTTGTGTACCCATGTTTATTTGATAATGTGCACCTAGTAAAATCAAAGCCTCTGGAACAAATGATTTAGAGTAGGATGGGTGATAATATGCTGAGGGGAGGTTTAAACTTAGTGAGATATAGGGAAGAGAAATGTGCACAATGGTGGACTTAAAGCAAAGAGGATCAGTAGAAGAAATTTTAGAAGAACAATGAAAATATTAATGATAAAATGGAACAAAACCAGTAAAGTTGTAAAGGGAGAGTTGATGACATGAGCTGTTCATATCTAAACTTGTAACTAGTCTGATGTCTTAACAGATGAGATAAAATACTTTATAAAGGAAATTCATTCATATGATTTTGCCAGAAATGTGTGATACATGTTCGGAAATGGATGCAAAAGTGGGATAACATAGAACTAGTATGAATGGATGATCAATGGTCGCCGGGGACTCAGTGGGCCAAAGCGTCTGTTTCCATGCTGTATATTTTAATCAATCATGGTCATAGAATGATACAGTGTGGAAACAGGCCTTTCAGCCCAACTTGCTCACACCGGCCGACATGACCCAGATACACTAGTCCCACCTGTCTGCATTTGGTTCATATCCCTCCAAACCTATCCTATCCATGTACCTATCTAACTGTTTCTTAAACGTTGGGACAGTCCCAAACTCAGCTACCTCCTCTGGCACCTTGTTCCATACACCCACCACCCTTTGTGTGAAAAATTAATTACTAAACAAGCAAATGTATGGGAGCAGTTTTCAAGTATAACCTGGTTCTAAATCTGCAGTTCTAGTCATATGTAGAGAATTTGCTATAATGATTTTTCTTCCTGCTTGGACATCAAAGCAGCACCTATCCTCAGCTCCTTCAGTTTCTAATCTGTATGGTCGGCCTGGCATAATCATCAAAAAACAGAGCATTTGGTAACTCGCATAGGTTTTGATACTGGTATTGGATTATTATTGTCATGTGTTCTGAGACAAAGAGAAAATCTTTATTTTGCATGCTATCCAGGCAAGTCATACCACGCATGAGTACAACAGATGTACAAAATAGTACAAAAGAAAGGAGACAAGATTGCAGAATATTGTGTTACAGTTGCAGAGAAAGTGCAGATAAAATATTTCCAATGGCCACAACAAAGAAGATTGCGAGATTACCTGATCCTCTGCTTTGTGCAATGCCCTGCAGTAAGAACACAGGAGCAGCAAAAGATCTGTTTCCTCATGAATCATAATGTGCATTTCCATCATCAGCTCCTGCCACAAACCCTCTCCATCATTGATGCATGTATATTTTTCATTAAAAAAAATCCTATTTGACATGATTCAAATAAAGTTTACAAATCTCTAATGCAGCTCAATGGGGTTGTAAGAATACATTTGTAAGATAATCAGGAAACAAAAGAACATTGAGTGATCATTTCCCAGGGAACATAACTTAGGCCTGTCTGACTTTAAAATTGGCAGCATTTTTCAGCTGCAAAGTAATTATTTCGTTAGGAGCGTGCAGAATGCAGAATAGTATTTCAAATCCATGAGTAATCAATAGCACTGCTTTTTGTAGAAAAATAAGTTATCATTGTCATTGAGCTGTATAATGAAAAAATACAAGAGTTATTCACTCGTATGTTTTTAATGAATACTCTTGTACAGTTGCTCAGTTGTCTTCATCCATTTACAATCGCTTGAACTGTACTGATTTGATTATTTCCTGCATAGAGTTTGTACAGTTTGGTGTTTGCTATTTTTAAACCAAGTCTCGTTTCCTTTTTTTTTTAATTTCCCTTGTTCATTTTCCAATTTACCATTTATTGTGACCATGATAGTATGGTGCAGATGAATGAACTAGGGGATCGAGAAAGCCTCAGTAATATTCGATATCGGTATTTAATTTTATTTCAAATTTTATTTCAAATTTATGAAGAACCAATTCCTGGCTTTGTCCACACTGCCATTGGGAGAGACTGAGGGTGTGGGTCAGAAAGGTGCCTCGATGCTTTAATTTATACTTATTTGGCTGTTGCAATGTTACATGTACAACTGATGAAACTTGCCCAAATCAAGTGCCTGAGAGAGTGAAAGCCGACTTGAAGCTTGAGTGAGATCCACAGCTTCCAACTTTGAGAGTATCTGTCCATCTTGTAACTACCATGTTGCTTTTGGCCTATTAATTTTCCAGGGATCATGAGCATGAATCTCAATATATTTTTACACTATTCAATACAAAATTGTCTCCTAGTTTAATTGTTCTCTGGAACAGTTGTATAAACTTGCCCAGCCTGGCAATTTTAAAAACAACTCTAAAACAATATTCACCCTTGTATTATTTAATTTGTTCTGTTTGAACCTTTTTTTACATGGCTACTTTTTAACCAAGTTATCTTATTAGTAGCTAAATGAATATTTGTTGTTTTCAGTAATTTAACTGATGTACGTACTGATAGTAAACATACATGTGGGGCAGGAGCTGGCAAGTGATAGGTAGATCCAGGTATGTCACATAGAGGAGAAAAGGGTGGGGATGTTCACAAAGGCTGGAAGCGATAATGAAGAAAACAAAGACCTGCAGATGATAGGAAAGAACGGTGAGGAGAGAAATATAGAACCAGAGGGAGGGACGGTGGGTAGACAGAAGCTGAAGGGGGGAGTGAATAGGGGCTTGGAGGAGGTAATGTTGAGTGATGAACAGAAGGAGGAGGTGGAAGAGGGGAAAGAAAGGTGTGCAAGATAGAGCTTTGGCAGATCAGAAGGAGAGGGGGGAGAGGGTTGTGTAGTGTACAGACCTCCATTCATTCCTCTCCATTCAGGGACCCAAGCCATCCTTCCAAGTGAAACAGAGGTTTATATGCAACTCCTTCAAACTTCTCTATTGCATTCAATACAATCACCCCTCCTTGTGTGAATCCACCTATCTCTTGCCCATCCCCTTCCCCTCATCTTTTTTACCACCTATCTGCCCACTTCTTCAGTCTTGAAGAAGGGCCCTGACCCGAAAGGTCATCTGTCCATTTCGCTCCACAGATGCTACCGGACTTGCTGAGTTTCTCCAGCAATTTGTTTTCTACTCAAGATTCCAGCATTTGTAGTCACTTGTGTCCTTAGGAATAACATTGCCCAGGTTTAATAGCACAATAGCTCCACCTGGCTGTAACAAGACAGCACCGTCTGAGCAGAAAATGCTAAATTCTCAACAGCATCTTGAATTACCGGTATGTCTTTATTTTCATACCCAGAGCAAATCATTTCAATACAGTTTGATTTCAATAAAGTGTGGCAAAGAAGAGAGTTTTTCAGCTAAAATAGTAGATGGCACGATGGTGCAGCGGTAGAGTTGCTGCCTTACTGTGCCAGAGACCCGGGTTCAGTCCTGATGATCCCCAGATCACCCGGAGAAGAGAGACACCTACGACAGACTCTTATTCATAGACTACAGCTCTGCCTTTAATACCATTATTCCATCCAAGCTTATCACCAAACTCGCAGGACTTGGGGTCAGCACTCATCTCCGCAACTGGATCCTCGGCTTCCTGACCCCAATCAGTGAGGATAGGGAACAAATCATCCTCCACGATAATCCTCAACACTGGTGCTCTGCAAGGATGCGTTCTCAGCCCCCTTCTTTACACCTTGTGCACCCACGACTGCGTGGCCATGCACAAATCCAATTCAATTTTCAGATTCGCCGATGACACCACCATTGTAGGCCAGATATCAAATAATGATGAGATTGAAGGAGATTGAGAACCTGGTGTCCTGATGTCGAGACAACAACTTTTCTCTCAACGTCACCAAGATAAAGGAGATAGTGATTGACTTCAGGAAGCGAAGCGGTACACATAGCCCAGTTTGCATTGATGGTGCCGAAGTAGAGATGGTCGAAAACTTCAAATTCCTCTTGACTCAATGTCACCAGCAACTTCTTCTGGAACACCCTCATTGAAGCAACGACCAAGAAGGCACACCAACGCCTTTCCCATCAGGCAAAAGGTATAGTGTGAAAATGCACACCACCAGCTTCAGGGACAGTTTCTTCCCAGCTGTTATCAGGCAACTGAATCATCCTACCTCAACAGAGAGTAGTACCTCAGACTATTCTTGACCGGACTTTGCTGGCTTTACCTTGCACTAAACGTTATTCACTTATCATGTATCTATACACTGTAAATGGATTGAAAGCTTTTCATTGCACCTCGGTACATGTGACAATAACCTAAACTGAACTGAAACTGACCACAGGTGCTGTCTGTATGGAGTTTTACATTCTTCCCGTGACAGTATGGGTTTTCCTCCCATACTCCAAATACCTACAGGTTTGTATGTTATTTGGCTTCGATAAAGATTGTAAATTGTCCCTAGTGTGGAGGATTGTGCAAGTGTACAGGTGGCTGGTCGGCACGGGCTCAGTAAGCCGAAGGGCCTGTTTTCATGCTCTATTTCTAAACTAAAAATAATTTTCTAATAAAGCACCACATACGTATGAGCTTTTATACGGTAATATAATTTTGAGGTCTTCAGCCTGAATTGCCTTTTCCTTGCAGATTACTAATATTTGCAAGAACTTTAAGTGTATTTTCACTGATAACTCATTTTTATTTGAAGGATTGACTTACTAGTGAGTGGTTACTTCGTGGTTGTATCAGGAAATATGTTTTTTCTTAATGTAATTCAATCCGAGTTTAATGTTACCTGTTGTAGTGAGATCTGTGGTGCAAGTAAGAATTTCATTATTCTATTTTGGACATATGAGAATAAAACACTCTTAACTCTTAATTTTCTTGATGCAGTGGCGGATGCAATTCGTCAGTTTTATCCCTTGATCAGTTCATTTTTTCAGTTTATTGTCACGTGTACCAAGGTACAGTGAAAAGCTTTTGTTGTGTGCTAACCAGTCAGCGGAATGACAATACATTAGCAGTGGTCTTACACCACCAACATTAAGAGGGAGGAAAGAGATGTAAGCAAAAGAACGCAAACCACAGTCACTAACTTGGAAAGATTATATCCTATCATAGTTCAGGCATTTTTAAACATTTATATTTGTAACAGTGGTTGTTCACACCATGTTTGTTCCTACAGCAATCCTTTCTCTTACCTGTTGCAACATCCAGTGAAGCAAATTTGTTAATGTAATGTAATTCACAGCAAAGTCTCTGGAGCCTGGGACATTTGTGGCTATTCAGATAAAATTAAGAATTGATTTACATTTTAAGAATAGCTACTCCTTTAACCATGACCGGTTTATTTCTTTATCTTAAGCAATTCTTAATAAACTACCAGACTCTTGCTTTGATATTTTGCCAACCAATCAATGTCTATCCTTGTGGCCTGGAAGACACAGCATAAAGATAAAAGTTGAAAGAAATGCAAGCTAGCACTTCTCTGATATCTGTGGTAAATTATTACAACGGAGATATATATGCAATTACAGTGAGACAATGGAATTGGGAGTGTTAAATGGAACGAGCGTTGTATAACTACATGTTAAGACTGAATTTTGCATCAGGGTTTCAAAATTAAAACACTTTGTTTAAAAATAGTTTTGCTTTTGCCACTATTTAATTTTCGTCAACTGAGCAAAATTCTCCAGCACACATTCTACTTTAGTTATTTAACAGTTCATTTTTGTAACCTGCAAAGTTCAATTTATCTTAAGCAGTGTGCAGTGTTTTTTCCCGGCAAAATCCCCTGGTAGACTGGGCGTAGTTTTATATAGTCCAGACCTTACATTTGTTTACATGCTTAGGGCTGCCAGGAGACGCGTGAGGAACTGGGACACCGGGATTAAACCTGGGCCCTACAAAAACGTCGATCTTACCGGTCCTCTGTGAGTAGATGCTGCTAACCCCTGGGCCCTTCATTTTCCACTTTTTTTCCCCCCACCCAATGGGTAACATTTATCTCTGTCTTTTTCCTCTTTTTTCTTGCCCCAGTGTAGCCCTTGCACTTTCCAGGAGGATGAATCAATTTGCCCTCGGTAATGACCTGCATCTGTGATCACCACCACCCTATCAGGAGGCATGATTCAGATGATATCTCCATGCTAGAGTGTACCCTTGTGGTAAAGGTGCAGTGATAATTATCTCTTCCACCAACTGGAACAGCTAACAAGAATGTGCTAAGAGTCGGTTTTGAGTGTCAGGCAGGCTCTGAGCTAAATCAATGTAAATTCTTGGCCAAAAACATCTACTCTGCTACTTTCTTAATGTACAATGTTTCTGTTAATAATAATTGGAGCTTTTCATAAACTGATTAACAATACTCTTATTAACAGTTCTTCATACAATTATATCTTACCATTAACATTATATTTGTCCTGTTGCCTAAACTGAGCTTTGCCTTCACACAAATCTGTCCTCTTCTCCCAGCAACCTCCTTCCCCCACCCTTGCACATTTTTGTTTCCAACAATGGCAGGTATGCTGTTTCTTCCAACCAGCTTTGCTGTTCTCCTGCTGTCTCGTTGTGTAGGTTATTCTCTGCTTCTCTCCATCTCTCCAGTACCACAGTGCGAAGCGCCTTCATTCTGCTGCTAATCGTTAGCACCACATGGCTCTTTGGGCTGATGGCTGTCAACAACAGTATCCTTGCTTTTCACTACCTCTACACTGTCTTCTGCTGTTTTCAGGTAAACACTAACTCTCACTAATCATCTGCATGGCAACATATTCTAAGGTGACCTGTCTGAGTGATGGAATTCAACCCATTATTTTCCTGGTGTGATTATTACTGTGAAAACGGTTTGACATTTGCAGTCAGTGTAAGATCATCTTGTGCATAACTCGTCTTTTATTGCTTTATTGAAATTATCTTTTTCTCCCAGACATTTGAAGTTGATCTGGTTCCATTTCAGTGTTACCATGTCTTATATGACCTATCCGAACAATGAAAGGCCAAGACCGGGTGAATGTAAAGAGGATGTTTCCAGTAGTGGGAGAGTCTAGGACCAGAGGGCACAGCATCAAAATAAAAGGACGTACCTTTTGAATGGAGATGAGGAATTTCTTTAGCCAGAGGGTGCTCAATCCGTGGAATTCATTGCCGCAGATGGCTGTAATTGGAGCCATTAACGGATAATTGTTGGAGGCCAAGTTATTGGGTTTTTTTAAGCGGAGGTTAATGGGTTCTTGATTAGTAAGGGTGTCAAAGGTTACGGGGAGCAGGCAGGAGAATGGGGTTGAGAGGGGGAAAATAGATCAGTCTTGATCAAATGACGAAGCAGAAAAGCATAATTCTGCTCCAATGTCTTATGTTGCCGAATTGCAGTGTTGATATGCATCCATGTTAAACAAAATTTGAATAGTCACTTGTCCGATGCATACCTGCACAATACAGATTATGTAACAATATATTTTCAATCAGTCCTGAATCTCCTCCATGCTTGTAAAGCCTAATGGGTTCAATAATATAATACTTAAATTATGATTATCAGACAGTGGTTTGAACCATTGATCCAGAGACACAAATTTAAATCACGCAAAGGCAGCTAGGGAATACGATTAAATAACTAGAATAGAATAGGTCACTAGGATAAAATATCAGCATTGTGGCAATTGTAAAACTCATTTCCCCAGCAAATTAATTTTTGCTTGTGTTCAATATCTCCTCAATTATGAGAAGGGGGGAGAAAAAAATTGTCATCAAAATATCATTTTGCATTCATTTGTATGGTGCTTGAACTATTTGCCAGATTCCTCAGCTAAAGAAGTACTAACCTTAAGTCTACATTGTAAGGTTTTACAGGATAAACAGCAGCTGGGCACAGATTTATGGTTCAGTAGATGCAATATGTGTGGAAGATGGACGCTAAGTGCTGAAGTAACTCAGCGGGTCAGGCAGCACCTCTGGAGAAAAAGCATGGGTCACATATTGCGTCAGAACCCTTCTGCAGACTGAAGGGGGTGGGGGGGAACTGGAGGCAGGAAAATGCCAGACCAAATCAGGGCCAGCAACAGATGACCAAGGAAGGGTGGAGCCCATAATGGCCCATTGTTGGCTGGGGGAGAGGTAATAACGAGAGGGATACAGGGATACGGACAGTGGAACTAGTAGAACGTTTAGGGTGGGGTGGGGGGGGGTGAAAGAGGAAATGCAGGAGTCATTCAAAATTAGAGAGATCAACGTTCATACCGCTTGGTTGGTGTGACGTGTGATCTATTGCGAAATCAGTACACTTAAAATACACATCACATTCATTACCAAGTCGTTCTTGTGAGAGCAATAAGTGATTCTTATAACTGACCCTGAGGCAGAATTAATTTTGAGTTTACAGCATTACCGCATTTCAATCTTCTACAGGGACTGGCTATCCTGGTATTGTTTTGCATCTTAAATGAAGAAGTTCAGGAAGCTTGGAAATCAGCTTGCCTCGGGAAGAAAACCCAGGCTGATGACACAACACAAGCACCTCAACTCTCGGTAAAAAACCTTCTGGTTTTAATAATAGGGCTGCCCTAGTGAATAGGAATAAGAATAGTATTAAGACACCAAATTGTTTCCCATTTGTTGTTGTTGAAGCTCAGAACTGTGGTATTTATTTCTTGACCCTGCTTACTTTTTTTTTTAGTCTTGAGTTCCCTTTCCCCATTTTGTCCCTTTATGCTATCATAGGGTCAGAATCACCCACTTTAGAAAGGTGGGACTGGTGAACCACTGGGTATTACATTTGAGTTACCCTGGGAACTTTTATTAGTTTACTAGGCCATGGGGTCCCATTGGGTCCCGTCCCCTCAACGCGTGGGGGAGGGAGAGGAATGCCGGGGGAGGAAGAGAAAGGTTGGGGTGAGAGAGGAGAAAGGTTGGGGTAGGAGAGGCGGGGGGGGGGGGGGAGAGAAAGGAGGGGGAGGGAGGAGGGGGAGAGAGGAGGGGTGGAAGAGAGGCCCAGTGGGGTGGTGAAAGAAAGGCCGGGTGAGAGAGAGAGAGAGGGCCCGGGTGGGGAGGAGAGCTGTGGGGGGGGGGGGGGAGGGGGGAGGAAGAGAGAGCCCGGGAGCGGGGGGGGGGGGGGGGGGTGAGAGAGAACCCGGGGGAGAGAGAGAGAGCCTGGGGGAGGGTGGGGGGGGGAGAGAGAGAGCACGGGGGGGGGGGGGGAGTGAGCCCGGGGGGGTGGAAGAGAGGCGAGGAGTTCTCAGGAATCCTGAGCCGAGGCGCGAGCGTGCAGCCCTTGGGAGTGCTCAGGAGCTGCAGTACAGAGCCCACTTGATCGTTCTTTCTGCGTTGTTTCAAGAACGGAGGGGGAGGGGAGGGGGGTGACGTCAGCCGCTGCGCGTGGAGCATAGGGCAGCAGGCCGCGAGGAGCAGAGCCATTGTGACATCATCAGCGAGACCATCTAATTTATTTTCCAAGTTATTTGAAAGTTTTGAACATTTTCAGAAATAATGCATGAAATCTTCAAATAAGGCTCTTTTTGACATCACGGCGTAAATCTCTATTGTAATATGTAAAGATGTCACCGTTTCCGCGTCGTGTTTTCGAGGGGATGTGAAACGCACACGAACATCGCACAAATACACACACATCCAAGATCAGAGTATTATAAGTATAGAGATACACCCAGCAAATTACAGCCGTCTGGCATAATGTGTGGACAATATTTATTTTATCTCCTAGAGTTCCCACCCGTACAATAACGCATCATTGTTTGAGGAGAGCGGCCTGCATCGGATAACACTTGGAACATCAACGATATCTTCAGTGAGCACTGCCCGATCTGCACCAACTCACTCCAGCCAGCCTGGCTTTCTCAGGTACACTGGCAAGACTTCAGTTCATGAGATTGCAATAGGGCTCTTTCAGGAAAGGAATCAATTATACCATCTATTAGCAACAACCTAAACTCCCCAACGTTTTGCACAAAATAAATAGAGCTCTTCCAAATCTGAACATGAGATCTTTGATTCAATTACCATCAAAAGCAATTTGATAAAATTGAAAATTTGGATGTTGCTTTTCAATATTTGTTATGGCATTATTGACATTGTAGCTAAGCCTGCAATATTTTAAAACAAGGAATTCCGGGTTTGCCCAAGGAAAGACACAAAATGCTGGAGTAACTCACCGGGTCAAGCAGCATCTCTGGAGAAAGAGTTCTCCAGAGATGCTGGCTGACCAGCTAGGTTTCACCAGCACTTTGTGTCCATTTTTTGTTCACCATTGCACTCTTCTAGCACAAGGGAATGATTTATATTCATTTTTCCAGTCAATGACCAAACCGTCCATCCTAAGCTGTGAGGTATGGTTTCTAAAGTTTCCAAAAAATACTTTGACCGTCCCATTTTAGATCTGAATTTACACTTGAGTTCCAAAAGCAATACGCAAGTTGCGTTTCAAGACAAAATTCTGACTGAGCTTTGACGTCACTACTGTGGAAAATAAAACAACTTTTTCTTTGTTTTCTCGGCTCTCCATTTATTTATTTGCTTCCTTCAGAGAAAACTTGCTCGCACGACAGGGCTCAGCCTTGGATCAAACCTTGTTGGGTCATGCTGGGCCCACTGACATAGACGTTGCAATGTTTCATCGGCCACAAGATGCAGGTGGAGCAGCAGGTGAGATGGTTTACCAAAGATATTCGCTGCCCATAGTTTATTTTCAGCAGGTTTCATACTTTCACAACAATGGACGTTCATGTATCAGCTAACCATGTTGGTTGTGTTCCCTTAGAGTTGTTTTTTGATAGTTTGCCCATGTTTGATCACATAAATATCCTGAAATTAATAAAAGCTCATACAAACCACAAACTGTTCCTTACGTATGGCTCCCTCTATTGATTCTATCTGACATATAAGTGAGTTTGGTATTCCAACTGCGCATGCCCAGGTTATAGGTCACTACAGATAAACATTGGAGGGTGCGGATCTGCTGTGTGTTATCTTCGGTTATCAGACCATCGTTTCAGTGAGCACTTTATGCTTCGTACTGCTCAGTGGGATCGTGGTCGGGGTCCATGGTCTCGGGCACGCGCGGTGCTGTGGCAGCTCGACTGGACGAGCAGCATCCCCGGAGAAAAGGAATGGGTTCCTTGAGAGTAGGAATGGGGCAGGGCTGGAGCTGGTGCCTTCCCCCCTCCCTGGCTGGCCGCGAGGACGGGACACCCAAGGTGTGGGGGCAGTCCAGTGGCAGCTCAGCAGCGCCGGGGACACAGGCTTGACCCGGGCTGCGGATGAGTTGCGGGTTTGTGCACGCTCTACCCTGTCTCCCACTGGCATCTGCCCACTCTCCCTCGCTGTTACATCCACTCTCCTGCTACCTGGCACCCCTGTTCCTCAGATTTTTACACATAAATCATGAATAAAGATAAGAATTTACATACAGTTTATGCAGCCAGCGCTTCGTTCACTTTATCTTTAATGACCTTTGACAAATCCCATAATGTATTGCGTTTTTCAGAATACCAAACTCACTTATTCGGAATATGTGTTTGGCAATATAGCCATGCAATACCATTCACTGTAGCACCAACATCACCCCAACATGCTCTCAAGAACAGGACTGTCCTTGACAAAAATCTGTCCTTGCTAAAGCTGATGTTAGCACCCAGGACTTAAGCAAAATTATTTAAATATCAAGTAATTTTCTCAAAGATTACAATCTGACCCTCAAACATATATATTTTTTAAATGGTCCTTAAATATTGACTTCTGAAGAGCTAAGAACAGGTGTCACGTACCATGAAGCCAGATAAGAGCAATTAGTTCCTTCTTCAAAAGACATTAGTGAAACATTATTTTTGATAATTTGACAGCTTTATAAAGTAATTTTATCAATTCAAATTTTCGATCTGAATTTATGACTCACGAACTGCCGTGGTAGAATCTGACCTTTCGTCAACTGGATAATTAGTCCAGATCTGTGAATTACCTGTGAATTAGTCCAGATCTGTGAATTACCTGTCTCATAATATAAAATGTGTGAATAAGGGAAGTGAGACTTAATGAATTAACAATTTCTCAATAGTCTGTTTTATTGAGACAACAGTGCACCTTTTCAGTTTAGCAACAGAATTGATGATTTTGATAAATTAATGGTAATTATTGGAGTTATTGGCAAGACCCTGTTTCACATGATTATCGTCTCCATTGAGATAATAGACATGAATGGCACTATTATTTACACCAGCATTAATTTCTAATGGCTTGGCGACCAGAGGTTTTCCTACCACTGATGACACTCACAACAGATTACAAGAATACATTACTTAAGCTAAGAAAATTTCTATTATCTGATCTTTCATTTCCAATGGATTTTGCACAGACCATGATTCTGACACTGACAGTGATCTGTCGCTGGATGAGGAGCGTAGCGTATCGTTAGCATCATCAGAGAGCGAGGAGAACGAACGATATCGGGGGCGGTTTCCACGGCGATTTAAGCGGGCAGCAAATAGCGAACGGCTACTTACTGACCCCTTGCACACAAATCCTAAAGGTGAGTAAAAAATAATGGAGGAAAGCATAACTATCAGATCTAAAACAAATGAAGTTAATTTTAGCTGGTAAAATGGACTCGAATGATAAGCCACTTGATAAACGTATTTGGCTGTTAATGGAATTTTACCAGAATACTGTCCTTCCTCCTTGGGGCTTAGGTTCAAATACAGTGCTGTATATTTTCCTATAAAAATGTAGATGGAAAACAATATTTCTTTATCTTTAAGACCCATGTTTGGATCAATGCAGCTGATATACTGGATCATTTTACAATGCAAGTTTATTGTTGATGCAAAATAACTTTTGACTTACATTGAATGTTAACACTCAAAACTAACACCCAGTTAAATGGAGTGAGGCTGCCCAGAGAGCTTGATTGCACAGTACTTTGGCATCACTTCCAGTGCAATGTCAAATCCTTCAGATTTGTGAACTGACCTAATCCTAAAGTAGAAACAATGAGCTGCAGAAGTTGATTAACACAGAAAAAAACCACAAAGTGCCAGAGCAACTCAGCAACATCCCTGAAGAAGAGTCCTAATGTGAAGAAGGGTCCTCACGCAAAACGTCACCTATCCATGTTCTCCAGGGATGCTGCCTGACACACTGAGTTACTCCAACACTTTGTGTCTAATCTCAATGTAATGTGTGGAGAACAGTGACACATAATTCTGAGGGGAGGTGATGGGAACGTGGGGAGAATAAACTGGGGTTAGTGTTGGATTAGTGTAAATGGGTGCTTGATGGTTGGCACTAACTCACTGGATCAAGGTCCTGTTTTTAGTCTGTATGTCTCAATATCTCTAAAACAGTTTATTTGGTCATTATTATACTGTTATCGGTTGGAGTTTGATGTGTGCAATTTGTCTGCCGTGTTTCCAACGCTACAGCAGAGGCTGCAGTTCAAAATAAAACATATTGTACGATCCTGTGATCATGAATGGAGCTGCACAAAATGTTTCAGCTTGGCTCTAAATTCATCTTGTTCATAAAAACAAAAGGAACGGTTGGTTTTGAGAATAGATGCATTGCAATGACATTTAAAAGATATGAATTGTTCTGCATTAACATAGATGAAAAGGGAATTATTTTAGGCAATGAATACCATGCCCATATAAAGTTGTTCAAAACTACATCATTGCAGCTCCAGCCTTCTGTTGTTTAGCAACTTGCACTCTGCCCCTCCCCAGAGTCATAATATTGTTCTATTTAATTCCTTAAGGGCCTGTCCCACTTTCACGAGGTAATTCACGAATTCTCCCGCGTTTTCCTCTTGATTCAAACTCGCAGAATGTTTGTAACGAGTCCGTAGAAGGCCGTAGGAGTTCATAGATATATCGTAGCGCTCGTTATGCTAGCTGTAGGTACTCGTGGCATCAGGTAAGTCGGGACGTGTTTTCCAGCCCGATAAAAATGTCCACGAGTAAATAAATGGTCGGGATGAAAGAAATTGCAACTTTTTACTCATAAGGAGGGCATCGAAACAATCTTGGGAATTCGTAGACACACTCGTAGGAGTTCGTGAACACAGTCGTGGAAGATCGTAGGAGTTCGTAGATTACCACAATCTTGATTTTTTTTTTTTAGGTCCTTTAAACTCGACGGAGGTTTTGAATTAAGTCGTGAAAGTGGGGCAGACCGTGTACAATCCCAAATAAATAATCAGTGCATGACTAGGACAGGCATGAATTCTACATAAGGTACCCATTAGAATGGGCTGGTGGATCAATCCTTTTTTTAAGTTCATATGTGATAGGAGCAGAATGAGGCCCATCATTCAATCATGGCTGATCTATCTCTACCTCTCAACCCCATTCTCCTGCCTTCTCCCCATAACCCCTGACACCCCGTACTAATCAAGAATCTACCTATCTCTGCCTTAAATATATCAATTGACTTGGTCTCCACAGCCTTCTGTGGCAATGAATTCCACAGATTCACCCACCCACTGAATAAAGAAATTCCTTCTCCTGAGGCTATGACCTCTGATCTTAGACTCTCCCACGAGTGGAAACATCCTCTCCACATTCACTCTATCCTAGCTTTTCACTAATAGGTACATTTTAGTGAGGTTTACCCCTCATCCTTCTTAACTCCAGCAAGTACAGGCCCAGTGTGTCAAATGTTCATCATATTTTAACCCACTCATTCCTGGGATCATTCTCGTAAAACTCCTCTGGACCCTCTCCAGCGCCAGTACATCCTTCCTCAGATATGGGGACCAAAATTGCTCATAATACTCCAGATGGGATCTGACCAACACCTTATAAAGCCTCAGCATTACATCCCTATTTTTGTATTCTCGACTTCTTGAAATGCCTTTTCGACTTGAAAATTAACCTTTTGGAAATCCTGCACTCGCACTCCCAAGTCCCTTTGCACCTCTGAGTTCTGAATTCTTTCCCCATTGAGAAAATAGTCTACGTCTTTATTCCTACTACCAAAATGCATGGCTCCACGCTTTGTCATGTTGTTTCTGAGGATTAGGTGAACAGAAGGAGCACGGGACTATTTTTTTCCTTAAACATGGGCCTTCCCCATTAAGCTTCCTCTCACTTTGGCTGACACCACCTCCTAGCCCTCATGATACCTTTAGAAAATTATACCAATTTAAGCAAGAATTTTTATGCTTCAAGGCTAGAATAACTTTCTGGTTTTGAGAAAAAGGTTAGTAACATGATTACATTTAAAAATGTGCCTTCTATAGATGAGTGTGAGATTGCTGGAAGCAAAAGTTAGCGTTCTGCTTCTGGAGAAATTAATTGCCACAGGTCTGCCGCAAGTCTCTGCGTTATCGCAATGCATTAGCTGTACACCATAGGATGTAATTTTCTAAAAGCACACGTAGAGGATTAATTATCTGCACATGCTAATCTATTAATTGCTAATCTGAGCAGCTCAATTTAGCAGCTCATTATTCACTCACGACACTACATAAGACATTAAATGTCTCAACACCTCTTAAACACTCTTGTTACCAGAGATCTAAAGTCACCTGTAAATAAATTGTGGCAGGCATATGCAGAACCCTTAAAAGCTTGGAAAATGCATTGAGAGTATTATTATACTAATAGTTTATGCATGTGGACATGGCAAGTGCATGATCAGACTCAGCAGTATATAACCTAATCCTGTGACGTACACTTGGTTTATGCATAAAGAATAATCATTTGGGCAAGATACAGTAGGCAGCTGGAACACGCTTCTCATCTAGATTCAGAGCATTCAGGCGAAATTGAAAAAAACTGAAGCAATAATAGTGACATTGTCCAATTACAGCCAGTTTCATTGTATAGATTAACCAATACATTAATGCGTTTGTACAACTGAAACAGCAGAGATATTATACTTTCTGTGCCAGATCCAATTCCTTGTTGGAAAAAAGGGAAGGACCGTTTACGCAAGAGAATTTGAAGTAAATTAAGTTATTGCATGCTTTGCAATAGCAAAATGTGAAATTATTCAGATCCAAAGATCTACAATTGGTAAATATAATGCTTGCACAAATACATGATTTATATCTGAAATTATTGCAGTAAAGGGCAAGAAAGTTCAAGGTGAGTATGCCCAACTACAAGGCGACCAATTTAATTGACTTGAGAACAATCTGACACAAGTGGACAGAAAATCAGTAGGTAAGCAATGGCATGCCATCAAAGCTAAAATACCACGGGCAAGAATCAAGCATATTCCCATAAGGATATAAAATGAGGCATTTGAAGGTAAAGCTCCCAGAATGACAAAGGAAAAACAGCTTAAAGTAAAACGAAATGGTTATCAATTTCATGACTACAATACAATGAAAAGCAAGGCAAAATGTAGCTTGTGTTTGCTGGAGGGAATGTGATGGAGAGTGTAAATAGAAGAATTATATCAAGTATATGAGGAAAAATTAAATACAACGTAAAAAGGAAGTCAATTTATTTTTATAAACATGTAAAAAGTGTGATGTGAAGGAAAGATGGGCTAAAAGAATCAGTGGAATCAGTCTAATTTTGATACTAAATAATTTGCTTTCCATCTGTCATTATGTTTAACCAGAGGATGGAGTCAATATAGCGTTAGAGGAAGGGGAGGTTGAGATGTTAGATTGTATAGAAATAAGTGGAAAGAAGATACTAAAATATGGTAATATTTCTCAAAGCTAATGTCACCAAGGATGCATCCTTAGTTGCTAAGAAGGTTAGATGGAAGATATGACCACAGCTGATCAATACTCTTTACCAAGGTACATGGGAATAAATCTGGTAATTAAGGCATTCATAATGAGAAGACTAGCAAATAAAACATTCTCAGATGGTCAGCCACTAGAGTTATTGTATCCACCTGCACAATTTGAACTCTTTGAACAGAATAGATTGATGTTCAAAGTGCAATGCATCAATCTATTCTGTTTAAAGAGTTCAAATTTGTTTAGAACATGGTACATATTAGTATTTCCCCCTTATTGATGGGGTTGAGAGGGAAAGATAGATAAGTCATGATTGAATGGTGGAGTGGACCTGATGGGTCTTAATGGCTTAATTCTGCTCCTACAACTTATGAACGTGAACTTGTCGAGAAGAAACAATTAACGTATGGAATTTACTGGCTCCCAGATTTCTTGCTTGATATTTGGGAACATCTTTGTGCTTCTACAACTTTTATTCATTTATTCTTCAAAAATACATCAATATTAACAACTTTAATTGGTTCCACATTTTGAGAAATTTGTCTTTACTGATTGGCGTAGCACAATGATCACCAATCAGGTGTGTCATAACTTCACCTATTTAGTGGTATCTAGCTGTTATTTTTGACGCTCAGTACTCATCGGTCCTTTTTCCTTCTTTGCCTTTGAGAATACACTACACAGTGGGGAAATAATCCTGTGCTCCATAAAGCAATTATTCAAATAGTAAAAGTAATTACTCAAATAGTAAATTCATGGCTTGCCGTTATTAGTCCCAGTGGACTAAATTCCATTTGATAACTCGTTAACATTTTGGTGACTTTTTAATAGGCTTCTCAAGTAAGGTTTTCTGTAGTTTGTATCTCTGGTAGAAGGTTAATTACATTTATTTGTCAGGGACATGTACAAAGATGATTAAGGATCCTTTATCATCACTTGGTGGATTGAGGAGCGGGAGGAATTGGCTTGAATTGTTCTCGTCTATTTTAGCAATGGAATTAAAGGAATGTTTTATATGAGGTGACAGACCTGTCAGCATTGAATCTGCAATACCTATTAAGTTTCAAGGTTATACAACCCTCCCTCTATACATAAAGCAGTTAACTATCACAAAGTATAATTTAAGAAGAACAATGCAAATATTGAAACAAAGAAAAAGTTGGACAATAACAGTTTTGATTGAGTAATCATCGTGATATTTTGTGATTAGTAATGAAAAATCAATTGAAAAGATAGACCTGGAAGAATATTTTCACTAAATCTGTGCAAAAAAAAGTTGTTGCAAGGTACAATGACCTCGTAAATTATTCAATTTGGCTCAGAGGGAACTAACCTAAACACAACCAGGCTAGAACCTGATATGTAAAGGGATATGAACACAAAGTGGAATAAATCTTCCAAAACCAATTCTAGGTATTTGGGAGTCTACACTCAGATGCGGATTCTGTGCCAGGAAGGAAACAGTAAGTCTGAAATGGCATGAAGAGAAATTAAATGTAAAGGCATAGAACTGAACCTGGGCATGTGTTGGACTGGTCCAGAGCTTACGCCCTTGCTCGAAGGCAAAGTGTGCATGTTACTGTACAAAGTGGTGAAAGGAGACACCTAATTTGCTAATTTTGGCCAGATTTCCACTAGAACTGCAACAGCCTGGCCTCTCAAAAATAGCTCAGCATTGTCGCCAATATACAGGCATGCGCTCTCGCCATTTGGAAATGTTGGCACCAGCAGGTCTTCTCTCACCATTCAAAATGCTGGCTCCTTTTCAACTTCAAGGAACTTCTTACGTGTTCATTTTATCTGTAGGATGCGGATTCACTGATTTAACATAGTTTTCAGTAGTGGAAGAACGTTCCCTTTTGAAAGACTATCTCAAGACTACCCAAATCCATAAACATGAACGTAAATCTGTTTTGGTTGATACTCATGAACTTCTTTCTCTCATCCAAGAAGTCCAGTTTCATCTAAATCTCCAAAGGGATTCCTCTCTGCACCAATGCACATTGTGCTGGTTCTATATCTCGTAAAATTATTCCTAAAGCAGCCAATTAAGAATGCAGAAATATCCCAATATATAATGTATCAATGCTGAAACAGAAATATATCTTGCTGTAAAAATCAATCTGATCAGAATAATTTGGAGTCATAGTTTTAAGCCTAATTTACATTTGGACTGGGAACTAAACAGCTTAGAGTGAAACATTGAGGAGTTTCTTTTGCATGACCTTCATGCATGAGACACAACACAACTTTTCCTACAACCTGAAATTTAATCATTCACAAAAATGGAGTGCATAGGGCATCAAGCCCTTAGTTTACAACTTTCTTCTCACACAACGAGGCTCTAAATTCATAGCAGACGCTTGGCATTTTGTGCTAAATTCCCAATTATTAGCTAAACTTTTCACAGAACTTTCATTTTGTTTTGTTTGATGCAGGCAGAGCCTGTAAAATGCTTCGTTATATTTTACAGATTGTGATGGCAATGATTTAATATCCTATTGGCCAGCACTGGGCGAGTGTGAAGTTCATGCCTGCTCACTGCAGAAGTGGGGCTCAGAAAGAAAGCTGGGCCTAGATTTCAATAAGGATGCCACTAACAACAACCAACCTGACATGTCCATTGTGAGCAGTGATGAGAATACACCAACCCATCTATTCAAACAAGAGCAGCAGAGGAAAGGTAAACATTCGCATTGAAAAAAATTGCGAAGAGTCCTCAGCAGTGGTATTGAACTAGAGGAACAGTGTAAGATAAATGCAGAATCCTCTGTGCGGACAAGTGCAACAGATCTACCAAAAACCCAGCTGAAAAGTCTGTGATGTATTGTTACACTGTAAGGAATGTAGGGAATAATGAGCAATGGGATAAAACAGGTGTAGAAAAAGCTTGCATTTTTGTTGGTGCCTTTCTTGTCCTTGAAAATGTTCAAAGAGCTTCACGGCAAAGGTGGAGCTATTAAAATTAAATCATTGTACTGTTAAGAAAACTGGCAGCCAATTTGCACACAGTAAGGTCTCACAAACAACAGTATGATTTATAGCCAATTAAATTGTAGCTTCAACCATGATGGATGAATGTTGATCAGGACATTCAGTACACTATAAGAAACAGTGACCTGTATCAAGGATTACAAGTGGGTTGTGTCCTGTTCTTGAGTCACCCTCGACAATAGTTACAGGTAAAGTTTATGAAATGGAGAAATGTATTCCGTTTCTATCATATTTCCCTTCCATTTTGAGTAGTGCTTATAATAAAAACTGTCTCAAATTGAATATCATGTATGTATATACATGATGTATATCTTTAAGACTCAATGCACTCCAAGATATTAACATTCAAAGTTTAAATATAATTCAAAACTTTCATAAGCAAAATATCCAGCTTCAATCTTCAGGAGAAAGCATGAAAATGTTATGGTAATATTTTAATGGTATCGTTTTTACGTAACTGATATTCTATCATATTAAATATTTGTATATTAACCGTGTCGTTAAGAAAGTCTAACTAGAAATTTAAAGAAATGAATTGCTACTTTGCCAAAATCTGCATTGAAATGAAAATGAGTGACTGGAAAATTGAGAGTGCAGTGTTGTGCTCAATTCTTTAATCTTCGCCCCCATTAAGCAAGTCATGTGTGGTCTCCCCATTCTGGACCTAATTGCTTTTCTAGCATTAAAAACAGTGAATCTCTTTGGATGCAGTCAGTCCTCAGCTCATAAAAGAAGTTTGAGAATGATTCCTGATTGTAAATCCTGCAAGTTATTGCACTGTGGAATAATTCAAAGTGGTCATCTTTAATAAAGAATTCAACATTAGTTAATAAAAGTGTGGAAGAATGGGTTTTTTTCCCCTGCCCAATTTTTCTAACTTTAAGTTTCCTTTCCTGCAACATGGGCTGATACATCATTGAAATAATTTGATAGCACACTATAATATAAACTTTGTCTGTTTCATTTAGGTATTCTGAAAAACAGAATGCAATATCCTTCTGCGACATTAAAGAATGAAAGTTTAACTTCCATCAACAGAATGCAAGTTGAGTTGCCTTGGTACAACACTTCAACACTAGGTCCCAGGGTCGTTCCAGCAGCCTCCTATGGCCGAATGTACTCGGGCGCTGGAAGTCTGTCTCAACCTGCCAGCCGATATTCATCCCGTGAACAACTGGACATTTTAGTCAGGCGGCAGATGTCTAAGGAGCAGTTGGACGCACTCTCAAGCAGGCACGCATCTCGAGAACGACTGGAAACTGTTCCCAGCAGGCATGGGTCCAGAGAACAGCTAGATACGATCCCAAGCAGGCATGCGTCTAGAGACCATCAGAACCCAGTACCCAGTCGACATGGGTCTAGAGAGCAGCTAGACACAACACCAAGAAGGCATGGTTCTAGACAACAATTGGATGCATTACCTGTAAGACAAATGTCTAGAGAATGGTTAAACGCAGGACCCAACAGACAGCTTTCTGGAGAACAGGTGGACATGGTTCCCAGTCGACATGCATCCAGGGAACATTTGGAGGCACTATCAAATAGGCAGCCTTCCAGAGAGCATCTAGATACGCTGCCTAGAAGACAGCCACCTAGGGACCATCTGGGTCTATCATCAAGTCGGCAGTCTTCTCGTGAGCAACTTGACTCATTGCCTCGCAGATACTTATCGAGAGAGAATTTAGACACTGTGCCTAGCAGGCATCCCTCCAGGGAACAATTAAACACTCTTCCCAGAAGACAACCGTCCCGAGAGCAATTAGGACCCTTGCCTAGCCGGCAGCCTTCTACTGAGCAGTTGGACATCCTTTCCTCCATCCTTGCTTCTTTCAATTCTTCCGCCCTTTCTTCTGCTCCCTCCACCACCACCCCTTCTGCCCCACAGACAACATGTACCCCTTCTGGGGCACACACATCTTCAATTACTTCTGCCCCTTGCCCCTCAACTCCACATTCTGCAACATCCCACAGCATCTCAGAGATCTCACCAGATTCAGAGTAAGTACAAACTTGAGATCACTTAACTGTTATTAATGGACAGGCACACATGCAATTGCTACTATGATAAGATGGGTTGAAGGTACAAATCGCTTGTGAATTCCATTGCGCACTATTGTTAATTCTATTGTATTGAGCCAATTCAGACTTGCCTCAGTGGACAGATTGAAAAAGTTCCTCTGGTTCCTTAAACCTATAGAACTTTCAACCTGGCCTTCACCAAACGTTTAAAATCAAAATTTAATTTATTTTTCTTAATTGCTTTTTTTCTCTTCGTATTTGCTTCTTTTGGCCCATGTCATTCGCTATGATATGTCCAGCATTGTCTAACTATTACACCATTTTGTATTGAAGAAGGGCCTCAACCCGAAACGTCATCCATTCCTTCGCTCCAGAGATGCTGCCTGTCCCGCTGAGTTATTCCAGCATTTTATGTCCACCATCACTCACTGCGGGTTCTGGCCTTTCATCTGGATGCTTTTGGGAAAGAAACATAAAGGGCCAAGATGCTGTGGAGCAAACCTCAAAACCAAAATGAGTGCAAGAAAGGGCAAGATAAATTAACAAATATATTAATTTGTTGACTTTTGCTAATCATAGATTGTGGTAAATTGGGAAGCTTAAAAGAAACACAATTTATCTCCGTTTTAAGGAGCTGAAACTGACAAATTGGAGAAAGAGATGGTACAATGTGTATGGTTTAGCCCTCTGACTTTTTAATTTTATAATCCTGGATTAGATCCATGTGAGTAATTCCTTGTTTGCATTTCCAAAATTAACAATTATTGTTGAGAATTTAAGATATAGAACATAGTCAAGGACTACTAAGCATTCAAATTCTGATGTTCTGAAATATTGGAGAAAAGCATTGGAAAAAAGAGTGTAGAGAATAAATCTATGGAACATAAATTGATCGAATGGACTGAATAGCTGCTATCTGTACATCTACACTGAAGACTTCTGTACATTCATGGTAATGCGTGTTACAGAGCTCAGTGATAATATTAGGATTTGGGAATAGTTGTCACTCTGTAAGTTTCTGATTTTAGTTGAGGTATTGTAAGTATCTCTATATAACTAAAAGTCTTCATCTTGTTTGTGCCCACAATGTGTCTCTGTGTCAATCTGGTTTTCCTATCTTCTTCCAAATGCTAGGCCACAGCCTTCCCATCTTCACACATCCTACTCACATTTTCCCCGTGGTGGCGATAAACATCTTCCCGTCGCATTTCCACCTATATTTCTGAGTCACAATGCCTCTCACAGTGCACCAATCACAATGGGCAACTGGCTGCTGACTGCCACAATGACATCACAATGGGATGTTGCCAACGGTAACAATGGGCTCTCAAGTTATATTTCAAAAGTTATGCATGATTAAAGTTTTTTAAAAAGCCAAATATGAAAAACATTAACTGGTTTTCAGTGGCAGACTCTTGCAGCAACTTCCAGTGATGATGTCACATTGTCATCTCACAGATGTGCAATCACAATGGATCTAATTTACAAATGACATCACAATGGGATGTTGTCAATGGTACGAGGTTGCTGCCACTGTACTAATATCTGAAGGGGCTGCTCCTCAACTTCTGATTCCCCTCCATTCCGTAATCGGGTTCACTTCAGAATTCATGCTATATTTCAAAAGTTATTCATGATTAAAGTTTATTAAAAAAACCAAAACCGCCTTCTCACAGACAGTCCTTTTTCCAGGAGCTTACAGTGATGATGTCACAATGCCACTCACACTGCACCAATCACAATGAGCTCTCAAGCTGCTGACTGCCACAATGACATCACAATTGGACGTTGCCAATCGTAACAAGGTTGCTGCCCCACGAGCCTGGTGATTGGCCACAAGGCAGGGAGTGGGGAGGGCCGACTGAGGGGGGAGGGGAACTCTCATCAGCCCTCCCACCCCCCCCCCCCCCGGGGTGAACGCCGATGCCACACACACCCCCCCCCCCCCCCCCCGTTTTCGGGGACTGGGCCCAACGGGTCCCACGGTCTAGTAAATATGTAGCAAAATAATCTGGCCTTTTAACGTCATTCAACTGCAGTAAGACGCTCTTCCCAACAGGAATGCTTTGAGAGATCTTTGGATTTGGCATGATTAAAGAAGAAAAGGTGTTCCAGTAATCATTTTAATTCAAAGATAGAAGTAATGCATATGCTTTAAACTCTATTTAACTCTGGAATCACATGATGATCAATTTAATGCCATTAAATTAAGGTGCATTCATCAAAACTGGAAAGAATTCAGACCTCTGGATTGATTGTTTGTACTGTTGTAATTATACCTGCCTCGAACATTTCCTTGTTCCTGATACCCAGCAACATCGTAGTGACAAACTTGCTGCTTAAATCCCCTTTAACTGATACCCCTGTCATCATAGACCTATGCTCCATAGTTTTAGACTCCGCTATATTTTTATAAAGCTCTATAAATTCACCCTTAATCCTCTTTCCCTCATTCCCAGTCTATCCAATCTCTCATAAAATTTCTGTGAATTTTTGCTGCTCCTTCTTTAGTTTAATCACATCCTCCAAGTCGGGTGACAACCAGAACTACAAACTATACTCTTAAGTGCAGCCGAACCAAAAATCTGTACAACTGTGTGACGTCCTGACTCTTACACTGTTTGGTTAAATTAAGTTAAGATCCTAATTGTATACATTATTTCATTAATTCCAATGAGTCAACAGAACAGAAAACATTTGCTTTGATTTTATAATGGTGTCTACAAACCTTCTCCTTGTCTATTCTTTCTAGCTGTTTCTAACATTGTGGTGAATCATGTTCCCTCTTATTGAGTCTAAAATGAATACAATTACATTCTCCATTGTCACAAAGTATTTTAGTGTATTAAATCAGTATTAATTCTCATTATTTAATATTAAAGTAAAATATACTGATTTGCATTAATTCATACCTTGGGTAGTAATTGCAAGCTTTAAATTATTGGTCCTTAACATACAACACAGAAGGAGGCCTTTTGGCCCACCACATCCATGCTGATGCTCAACTACTCATAAGTTCATAGGTCATAGGCGCCAAAGCTTTCCATTCAGCCATCGAATCAACTCCGCCATTCAATCATGGCTTATCTATCTTTGCTTCTCAACCCCATGCTCCTGCCTCTCCCCAGAACCCTTGACACCTTTACCAATCGCATTTCAGCTTTTATCGCATTTCAGCGAACTAATTATACTTGTTACATGTTTGTACAAAATATTAAATCAAACCCATCTTATTTGTAACAGATCTTTTCTAATTTATGACAATTTTATATAATTTCAAGAATTCACTCAAGATATATTATTCAAATACATTCATGTGTGGAATCAGGTGTGCAAAGCAGGAGGAGGCATAAATGCCCACAACGGACGGGACATAAATGCCCACAATGTCTAATTAAGGCCTTATTTCCTCAGTGTGGAAATATGACTAATAAATATGACTAATTAAAAATGAGAAGCCCTTAAAAAGAAACAAGGTTTTTAGCAGACAAATGATGTGAAAATAATGATAGTAGTGTAGTCCGTAGTGTGGTCTGGATTTAATGACTGCATCATTTCTTCCATTACCTGATGGAAAAAGCACTGTGACTAACAAATCATTGTTTGTAATTCAGCATTCTGACATAGATTATTGTCTGTTCCTATTGTTAATTAAGTAATATTAATTTTGTTGTACTTAAACAGAATGGCAAGAGTTGACGCACAGTCTTGAGGCAAAATGCCTTTGCTGTTTGAGATTTCTTACTGTGGAGACCCAAAGGTGCAAGTGGCTGGAAGACTGCAAAATGGAAATAAATCATTCAACTAATGTCGTGATGGAAGGTCGAGTGATGGAAAAAGACAAAGGAGTCGGTCACAGCTTGCACGAACATCGGGTCAAGGGTTCAACAGAAGGTCACAAGTACTACAAAAATGGAAACTACAATATTCTCAAAATGAGATTCTTCCTCTGGAAGGAATTAATGTGAGCACTGTCACGAGTGCCAGAAAAGCAAGGAGAATTGAACATTCCAGACAGGAGAATATTTAAACTTAATTCCCACTTGGGCAGGATGATCTCCTCCATAATCAGTAACTTCCATTTTGGTCTGCAGCATTTAAAGAACAGGGTAAACAGGTTAATAAAGGAAGAAAACTGTTTCCGTCCTCTAGTGTTCTAGCTCAAGACCTGCAAACATCGTGCATTTCAAAATCTGATCATTTTGCTGGATTAATTACTCAAATTGAGATGGGAAATTTAAAACTGCCAGTTGTTTCGGGGATTGGTTGAGAGTTAACTTTCCGCCAATCACCTCTGATATGATAAGCAACAGAAAATAGGAATGATATCCAGTGCAGCCAGATGGAAAACCAGTTGGATGAATCCTGCAATAGAAGATCTCCTTGTTCAAAAAGCTGGAGCAACTCAGAGGGACAGGCAGCATCTCTGGAGAGAAGGAATGGGTGGGGTGTCGGGTCGAGACCCTTCTGCTGCCTGTCCCGCTGAGTTACTCCAGCTTTTTATGTCTATCTTCGGTTTAAACCAGCATCTGCAGTTCCTTCTTACACATCTCCTTGTTCAAAGATGGTTTGGAGTTGCCCAGTTTAGGTTCTTGGTCAACATGCATCATGTCGATCATGTAACTGAATACCTGATCTTTGCATTGAGTTCACCTTTTGCCCCACCCCCATAAGCTTGCCAACCATAAGGTCATGAAGAAAATGTATAACATCACTGATAATCAAACATTTTCTAAGGGAAACTAATATTTTTATAATAAATTTCTAATCATGGTATTTTGGCTTTTTTGTGCGGTATTATAGCATACCGATCTCTAACATGGTCCAGGCTAAGGTAGTTATATTTATCAAAATTAGACTATTCATGAAATAACGGAGCCTCATGGCAAAGAGCATCTCTACCAATGTGAGGAGACTGTAAAAATCCTTGAGTTTGTTTTGCCTCCATATATTCAGAAACTATATTCATAAAAAAAACATTAGTGTCTGTACATGTTACAGTGCAAATCGTATCCATGTCTGCATTTAACAAAGTAAATTGCTGTGTGTCATAATAAAGGAAGATATGGAATACTGAGAAACGAGGTCTACATAAATAATGTGCCGATCCTGTAAATCATTTCAAACAATGAGATTAGCATACTTAGCCTCTTCTATTATGTTGGGGTTGTTTTAATTTTCAGTATCACTTAGAATATTTATATGAATATGTAAAACAATTTTACAGTCCTCTTTTAAACAGTTTTTCCAGCTCCTTCAATTGTTCTGTTCTGAACATCTGGCTTGTGTTAGCTTGATATTATATTCATGGTAAACATCATATTCCTCAGGACCATTGGTGCCACAATGTTTGCTGAAAGTTAGCAACAAATTATCGTTCAGCTAATTATGATGAAGGACAAACACAACACAGAAATCGCATTGGAAATGGGATCAGGTCACTAACAGAGTCGACTTTGCTCTGATGACCAGGATTATGTATATCCTCTTGTGGTTTTGGACTGCTGTGGAAACTTCCCAAATTATCAAGAATGCCCCTTTAAGTTTATCCAAAGTTAAACACCGTCCACATTAACTTTAGCATATTACACTTTGGTTAATTCTTCCTCAATGTTAACCTTTCAGCTGGCAGACATAATTGATGAGCTGTCGGTAAGCTTTATGCAAATGAAAAAGCTGGCTGTGAACTCACAAAAGTAAGGAGCTACTGTGTTTTAAATCATTAAGTGTGCCAAAGTAGATTTCCAGGTCACAACCGAATCATATTGCACAATGATTCCTCTGTGCATTGCTTTTAGAGTCAGAGGGAATTATGGAGTCATACAATGTGGAAACAGGCCCTTTGGCCCACTTGCCCACACCGACCTTCTCATCTATGAAAAAAGCCATGTAGCCACTTACGAGAAGTCAATGAGGAATTATGTTTTGTGTGTTGTGTTAAATTTATAACCATTACCAGTTAAGAAAAACATCCACGCAGACAGTTATAATTGGTTTTATACAGTGCACTCCATAATGTTTGGAACAAAGACCCATCATTTATTTATTTGCCTCTGTGCTCCACAATTTGAGATTAATAATAGAAAAAAATCACATGTGGTTAAAGTGCACATTGTCAGATTTTAATAAAGGCCATTTTTATACATTTTGGTTTCACTATGTAGAAACTACAACAGTGTTTATACATAGGCCCCCCATTTCAGGGCACCATAATGTTTGGGAGACTGGAATGTCATGTGATTGAAAGTAGTCATGTTTAGTATTTTGTTGCATATCCTTTGCATGCAATAACTGCTTGAAGTCTGTGATTCATGGACATGACTAGTTGCTGGGTGTCCTCGCTGGTGATGCTCTGCCAGGCCTGTATTGCAGCCATCTTTAGCTTATGCTTGTTTTGGGGGCTAGTCCCCTTCAGTTTTCTCATCAGCACATAAAAGGCATGCTCAATTGGGTTCAGATCACGTGATTGACTTGGCCGCTCAAGAATGGACTTTTTTAGCTTTGAAAATCTCCTTTGCTGCTTTACAAGTATGTTTGCGATCATTGTCTTGTTGTAGAATGAACCACCGTCCAATGTGTTTTGAGGCATTTGTTTGAACTTGAGTAGATAGGGTGGGTCTTTACACTTCAGCATTCATTACGCTAGTACCATCAGCTGTTGTGTCATCAATGAAGATAAGTGACCCATTACCTTCAGCAGCCATACATGTCCAGGCCGTAACACGTGTTTCACAGATGAGGTGGTATGCTTTGGATCTTGGGCAGTTCCTTCTCTCCTCCATACTTTGCTCTTGCCATCACTCTGATACAAGTTAATTTTCATCTCATCTGTCCACACGACCTTTTTTCTGGACTGTGGTTGCTCTTTTAAGTACTTCTTGGCAAACTGTAACCTGGCCATCCTATTGTGGCTAACCAATGGTTTGCATCTTGCAGTGTAGCCTCTGTATTTCTGTTCATTAAGTCTTCTGCGGACAGTGGTCATTGACAAATGCATACCTGACTCCCGACAGGTGTTTGTGGATTTTTCTTTATTATTATGGAGAGAATTTGTCTATCATCAGCTGTGCAGGTCTTCCTTTGCCTGCCAGTCCCTTTGCGATATGTAAGCTCAAACAGTGCTCTCTTTCTTCTTAATAATGTTCCAAACAATTGATTTTGGTAAGCCTAAGGTTTGTCTGATGTCTCCGACAGTTTTATTCTTGTTTCTCAGTCTCATGATAGCTTATTTGACTTTCATTGGCACAACTTTGGTCCTCATGTTAATAAACAGCAACATAAGTTTCCAAAGGTGATGAAAGACTGGATAAAAGACTAGGTGCTGAGAGCTCTCTTATACCTGCATTAAGGAGGCATTTAAACACACCAGAGCAATTACAACACCTATGAAACCATGCGTCCCAAACATTTTGGTGCCCTGAACTGGGGGGACTGTATAAGCACAACTGTAATTTCTACATGGTGAAACCAAAATGTATAAAAATCTCCTTTAATAAAATTTGACAATGCACATTTTAACCACGTGATTTTTTCTATTACAAATCTCAAATTGTGGAGTACAGAGGCAAATAAATAAATAATGTGTCTTTGTCTCAAACATTATGGAGGGACTGTAATTGTTCGCTCGTGATACAAACCCTTTAAAATGCAAGGGAAAATATTATGGAGCAATGTGATAGTGATTGTCTTTATTTCGTTTGTTTCTGTCCAAACAGCATAAACTGTGTTGTGTCGGGAATTAGTTTATGGATATAGGTTTAAATATTGCATATCAGCCACTTCGAAAGTAATTTTGGGGAAGCTGATTCAAGAAATTTCTTCAAGAATTAGTCAACTATTCAACATTATACCCAGAATGAAGCATCCTTGGTCAGTAGTAGAAGAATCATTACCAGCCCTATAAATATCAGTGTTCTTACATTCCAATAATTGCACCAGTTGTCATAATGAAACAACGTGTTAGCGTAGAGGATTGGCATCGCATATTGAGAAGCACGCTCGACTGAATCCATGTAACTTGAAAACAAAAAGGTCAGGAGCTGAGGTAGAGCTCCTGTTGATGATTTTTTTTGGCTGCCTGGAAATCATTCATTTTGCAAAATTAGTTTTGTAATAAACTGGGGAACTTTGCACGTCACAATCTGTCCACTGATTCCTGCAAAATGGGAACCAGTAAAAAACTACGATAGGTATTGGCAGTACTGATGCTTTGGCTAATCTTTTCTTGCAGAACACCAGTGGCCGGTGAGTGATGGTTTTCTTCCTTGTTTTTAAAATAATTAAATGTAAGCTTCCCTTCAAGCATATCCAACATTTCGGAGAGGTGAAGGGGAGCGGGCGGGAGGGATGATACCTGTGGGGGGCAGGGAAGAGTATGAAGTAAAGGAGGATAAAAAGACAACTTTTTATACATTTTTGTATCTTTGTAATTCAGAGATGAAATTTTTATCTTATTATTTTTTATGGATTTAAGTTATTGTGATAAAGAGCATTTTTTCCTTAATTTATTGATGCAACAAACAATACTTGAAGCTGTCTCGTGTTAATGAAGCTTAAAAATTGATGTGTATATTGAGTACAGAAAGATAGAGCTGGAGATGTTTCAGATCTTATAAAAATCCATTATTGTCCAGTAAGATCAAGCATTAATATAGTCCACGTTGTTCCTTTAATACTTCAAGATCTGTGGTGGTCAGATTTTCACTAAATTCTGAAGGCAGGGTGGAGAATAGGGCTCGTGTGATGCTACGTGTTAGAACACTGATGTTTCCATGCAGAAACCCGAGTTTGACTCTGAGCTGAGAGACGAGTCTCCATCTACCAGTGCTGATTTCAGTTCAAAGAATTTTCAATTCAGCTCACATAATATGCTCATAACTTAAATCCAAATGAGCAACATTTTGTAGAAAACATTTTAACAGCACAGATTGTGTATAAAATGGAAATGTCATTATGGTACTTCTCTTGGAAGCAATGGTTCAAGCATTTGTCTTTTAATTTGTCTTGGGAGATTATTGGTGCTGACTCTGGATGTAAAGAGTGGAAGTGGTCAATAAATGGATAAGTATAAAGAAATGTGGTTCCTTACATTTTTACATTATTTTAATAATTTTGGATAACTTTTGGAAAGTATTAATAATGCCAATCACAATGAATAAATCAAATTATTAATTGAGATTAGATGTGATATTAAGATTACTTTACAACTGTACTATTGTCATTTGCTGCCTTTGTCTGCACAGCTGTAATAATGCCACTATGCGATGTTTTCTTGAGACAAGACAGATGTAAGAGATGGTATCCGTCCTGTGAGCTATCATTTGTTAAGGTCTACAGCTACTAGAAATCTTACCTTGGAAAAAAGATCGTGGATCTTGGACATTGGTGGTGTCATCATTTTGCAGCAGAAGGGGGAAATATGACACTGCTTAACCATAGCAAATGTTTGGCTTCTCACAACCACCCCAATCCCACCACTATATCAAGTTGTAAATTTTCCCAATGCAGCACTTGCAAACAAACGAAATGATACACAGTAAGGAGAGATTCTCCAGATCAATACTGACCTTTACTTGAAGATCAAAGAATTGCAGATGGTGAGAGACAAAAACAGAAATTTCAATCAGCTTCTGTGGAAAGAAAGATATTTCAGTTTGCAGTCCCTTAATCAAAAAAAATGGTTTCAGGGCAAAGATACTTCATCTAACAACTGTTTCTCTTTCCACAGAGGCTGTCTGAGCTACTGAGTGTTTCCACCATTTTCAGTTTTTTGTTCAGTAAAGTTAATTTAATCTGTAAGACCTACATCGCTGCCATTATGGCTGCAAATAGTTTTTCATTAATCAGATGTGCGGTGTCAATCTTTCCCCTCTTTCACCTTTCTGCCTTTGACTTCCATATGGAAACATTTTGTCATTCATCAGCTTGGCAGGTTGGTGATGGCATTGTCTAAATGGTCCATTAATCTATTTTTAAAATACAGATGTTCGCTTGTGTATATGATTAACATTGTATTAAGATATTGATTTGAAATGTATAGAACCATATTTCTGAATTTATAAGACTGAATAAACAAAATAAAAATATTGTTTTGCTTTTGAATTGGATAAAAATCACTTCTTAGCAATTATTTGTGCACTTGTTTCCAACTACTTTGAGTATTTTGTGGCAAGTTTTTCACCTATCCCAAATTTTTCCTTTCAAATACTGAGACCTTTTCCATACACGGACACAATAGCAGAATTTAAATAGGAAGGCAGACCAAAGGACGCCAGCTTAGATTTGTGTGTATTTGTACCTGGAGCATGTAGGCCATCATAAGCATTGGTCATTCATCAGCACAGTGGCACTGAAGTATGGCTGGGGCCAGCGTATCATCGTTTCACCAAGTTCTTGTTGCCTTCAGCTAACTCACGTGACCATTATTCACAACTGCACCCAACAACTACTACCTACCTTGAGAGATGACGCAGACTATGTGCAGACATAACCACCTCCTAGCCATGTTTCTATACCCAGTGCCAAAGTGAGGACATTAAGCAATTCACATTAGGCCGGAAATGGTGTTGGGTAGACTGATGGGACTGAAGGCTGATAAATCCCCAGGGCCTGATGGTCTGCATCCCAGGGTACTTAAGGAAGTGGCTCTAGAAATCGTGGACACATTGGTGATCATTATCCAATGTTCTATAAATTCAAGATCAGTTCCTGTCTATTGGAGGGTAGCTAATGATATCCCACTTTTTAAGAAAGGAGGAATTATAGACCAGTTAGCCTGACATCAGTGGTGGGGAAGATGCTGGAGTCAATTATAAAATATGAAATAGCGGCACATTTGGATAGCAGTAGCAGGATCGGCTCAAGTCACCAAGGCTCGGTGCTGGGACCGCAGCTATTTACAATATATATTAATGATTTAGATGAAGGGATTAAAAGTAACATTAGCAAGTTTGCAGATGACACAAAGCTGGGTGGCAATGTGAACTGTGAGGACGATGCTATGAGGATGCAGGGTGACTTGGTGCAGATGCAGATTAATGTGGATAAATGTGAGGTTATCCACTGTGGTGGCAAAAACAGGAAGGCAGATTATTATCTAAATGGTGTCAAGTTGGGAAAAGGGGAAGTACAACGGGATCTGGGGGTACTTGTTCATCATTCACTGAAAGTAAGCATGCAGGTACAGCAGGAAGTGAAGAAAGCGAATGGCATGTTGGCCTTCATAACAAGAGGAGTTGAGTATTGGAGCAAAGAGGTCGTTCTGCGGTTGTGCAGGGTCCTAGTGAGACCACATCTGGAGTATTGTGTGCAGTTTTGGTCTCCAATTTTGAGGACGGACATTCGTGCTATTGAGCAAGTGCAGCGTAGGTTCACAAGGTTTATTCCCGGGATGGCGGGACTGTCATATGTTGATAGAATGGAGCGGCTGGGCTTGTATACGCTGGAATTTAGAAGGATGAGAGGGGATCTTATTAAAACATATAAGATTATTAAGGGTTTGGACACGCTAGAGGCCGGAAACATGTTCTTGATGTTGTGGGAGTCCAGAACCAGGGGCCCCAGTTTATGAATAAGGGGTAAGCCATTTAGAACTGAGATGAGGAAATACTTTTTCACACAGAGAGTGGTGAGTCTGTGGAATTCCCTGCCTCAGAGGGTGGTGGAGGCCGGTTCTCTGGATGCTTTCAGGGGAGACTTCGATAGAGCTCTAAAAGATAGCGGAGTCAATGGATATGGGGAGAAGGCAGGAATGTACAATCTACCGATTGTAGATGATCAGCCATGATCAAATTGAATGGGGGTGCTGGCTCGAAGGACCAAATGGCCTACTCCTGCACCTATTGTCTATTGACACAGGCCTGCTTTCTCCTTGCCAGTTGAGCTGCACAGGTACATCTACCTTGAAAGACAAAACTGTCAGTCGATCCAAGAAACACACCTGGAACGTTGTGACAATTGTAGATACGGCAGTTCCACACATGGAGAAACATATCTCATCACATCCTCTCTTAATTGAATCAGACAATCAGAACACAAAAGAGAAGGTTGACGCAGGAACAGCATTTAAATCACCTATTTGAAGAAATGGACATCCGAATGCCATGCATTGCAATGGGAAACAAAATTATTTTTCCTATTTAATTGAGATTTTATTTGTGAAAAAACCTTTGAGAACAAGTATTATATCCTTCATTTTGATCAATTATGCTTGTGAAGTAACCAACTGATCTAAACAGTTAATTATCATGCAAGGCGACTGAAGAAAGATCATCTTGCAGAGAGAAATCCAGGAAGCTGGATTTGATTTTTGTTTAGTTTAGAGATGCAGCACGGAAACAGGTTCTTCGGCCCACCGAGTCCACGCTGGCCAACTACTGTGGTCACCCTTGCACTAGTTCTTTCTTATCCCAATTTCACACCCTACATACTGTGGGGAATATACAGAGGCCAATTAACCTACAACCTGCACGTCCTTGGAATGTGGGAGGAAACCGGAGCACCTGGAGAAAACCCACGTGGTCACATGAAGAACATACAACCTCTGAACAGACAGCGCCCATAGTCAGGATCAAACCCTGGTGTCTGACACTGAATGACACTCTACCACTCTGCCGCTCTTGTGAAGAACTGCTTTAGTGAAAACATGGCGTTGGCCTACTTGGCTACTCCTGGAAGAATCAAAAAGTTTGCTACAATATTTGTTTCTACAATTAAATTCTACAATTCAATTTTCCATGTCAACAACTTATCTTTACAAGGTTACGTTTGTAAAGAATGGATCGACTGGGCTTATGTTCACTGGAATTTAGAAGGATGAGAGGGGATCTTATAGAAATATTCTTGAAGGATTGTAGTGTAGTAAAATTCTTAAAGGATTGGACAGGCTAGATGCAGGAAAAATGTTCCCGATGTTGGGGGAGTCCAGACCCAGGGGTCACAGTTTAAGAATAAGGAATAGGCCATTTAGGACTGAGATGAGGACAAACCTTTTCACCCAGAGAGTTGTGAATCTGGAATTCTCGGCCACAGAAGGCAGTGGAGAGAGTTAGATATAGTTAACGGAATCGAGTGCTAACAGGAATCAAGGGATATGGGGAGGAAGCAGGAACGGGGTACTGATTTAGGATGATCAGCTATGGCTGGCTCGAAAGGGCCGAATGGCCTACTCCTGCACCTATTTTCTATGTTTCTACAGTATGAAAATGATATCTTTATTTTGGTCAAACCCTAAAAATGTTAGAATGATTTGATAAAACCAAGGAAGCTTGGATAAGTGGACACGTTCTTGAATTTAAACTATTTTGAAGTGAATTCAGAAAGGGGTTTGAAACATAAAGGGTAGTAGTAAAGGGGTAAGAACTGGTTTAATACAACAAAATGAGATGAAGTTGTGCCAATTATGTGACTAAATAATTTTTCCTTTTCAGAGATTGAGTAGTTCCCATCCCCTAAATGTGTAAGTCATTTTTATTTATATAGCACTTTTAAATCAAAGCACGTTGAAGTCAAAGTGCTTTGCTAAGAAGAAATCAGATTACCATACATCTATATAAAATAAAAAAATGTGCTTGAGAGCTACCTTCTTGAACTACCTGTTTGTGAATTGTGACTTAATCTTACAAGCCTTAATATTGTCTGGATCTCGCTGCATGCAAACAAACTGCTTTATTACATGAACGGCATAATCATTAGCTAACAATTCTACTTCTAAGGATAAGGCTCTTCATGTTATGTTCCCTCTATAAGAGTTATAAGTGATGTACGAAGGAAAAGAATCGCACAAATACTCATGCAAACTGGAGAACAGTACCTCATATTTTGCCTGGGAAGCTTACAACATAATGGTATGAACATTGAATTCTCCAATTTTACGTAATACCCCACTCCATTAATTTTCTTCTCCCTTCCCCCTTTCGTGACCTCCTCTCCCATAATCCCAGCCCCTTCTTCCCCCCCCCCTCCTGGCTTTACATTTCATTCCTCCTTCAAACCTCTCCTCTCGATATGAATACCCATTAGACTCCTTTTCATCTGCAGCCTTTGTCCACCCATCAGCCCCCCACCACACAACCCTGCCCCTCACCTGTAGCCAACTATCACTTGCCTGGCTTCGTCCCACCCCCACCTCTTTTCCAGTTTTCTCTCCCCCACTACAATCAGCCTGAAGAAGGGCCCCCAATCCAAAATGTCACCTGTCCATTCCCTTCAAAGATGCCTGACTGCTTGAGTTACTCTAGCACTTTGTGTTATACACAAGATTCCAGCATCTGCAGTTTCTTATGTCTTAAAAAATAACGTGGATTTCTTACACACTGGAATAGGACATGTATTGGGGCAAAAGAAAATAGGGGTGCAATTAATCAAATTTTTATGACCGTCTTTATTGAAAAATGAAATATTAACTTCCTGGAAATAGTGAATAACAGATCTAGTGTGAAAGGGATTGGAAATATTTGAGTATTGGAAATATGAATGGAAAAAATTATTGGAAATATGAATGGAACTGAAAATCGATACATTTCCAGAACTTGGTGACCTTCATCCCAAGGTTATAAAGATGTGTGCGAATATGGGGAGAATAAAATGGGATTTGTGTAGGATTCATGTAATGTGTGCTTGATGGTCACTGTGGTGTCGGTGGCACGGAAGGCCAGTTTCCATGCTCTAGGACGCTGTGATGCCCATCCCTTGAACAACTTGGCACCATCCATCAAAGTTTGTATGGTTTGTTAAGAGTTTTCAAATATCTTGTATGGAATTTTTTTTTTAACTATGAAGATTGCTTTAGGTCATTTTAAAAATGTGTTATAAAGTAAAAATCGTTGATGCACACAAATAATCAAGAACACTGAAATAGAGAGTTATAGAGCTAGACAGCACGGGAACAATTCAACCCTGTGGCAAAGTTGCTTAACCAAGCTGATCCCACTTGCCTGCCCATATCCCCTCAAACCTTTCATATCCGTGTACCTGTTTAAAACGCTAGTGGGCAGAAAACGCTAGTGGGAGTTGTGTACAGGCCACCTAACAGTAGTAGTGAAGTTGGGGATGGTATAAAACAGGAAATTAGAAATACGTGCGACAAAGGCAAAACAGTTATAATGGGTGACTTCAATCTACATATAGATTGGGTGAATCAAATTGGCAGGGGCGCTGAGGAAGAGGATTTTTTGGAAAGTATGAGGGATAGTTATCTAAATCAACATTTAGAGGAACCAACGAGAGAGCAGGCTATTTTAGACTGGGTATTGAGTAATGAGGAAGGGTTAGTTAGCAGTCTTATTGTGCGTGGCCCCTTGGGCAAGAGTGACCATAATATGGTCGAGTTCTTCATTAGGATGGAGAGTGACATTGTTAATTCAGAAACAATGGTTCTGAACTTAAGGAAAGGTAACTTTGAGGGTATGAGACGTGAATTGGCCAAGATTGACTGGCAATCAATTCTAAAAGGGTTGACGGTGGATACGCAATGGAAGACATTTAAAGACTGCATGGATGAACTACAAAAATTGTTCATCCCAATTTGGCAAAAGAATAGATCAGGGAAGGTAGTGCATCCGTGGATAACAAGGGAAATCAGGGATAGTATCAAAGCAAAGGATGATGCGTACAAAGTAGCCAGAAAAAGCAGCATACCAGAGTACTGGGAGAAATTCAGAGACCAGCAGAGAAGGACAAAGGGCTTGATTAGGAAGGGAAAAATAGATTATGAAAGAAAACTGGCAGGGAACATAAAAACTGACTGCAAAAGTTTTTATAGATATGTGAAGAGAAATAGATTAGTTAAAACAAATGTAGGTCCCTTGCAGTCAGAAACAGGTGAGTTGATCATGGGGAACAAGGATATGGCGGACCAATTGAATAACTACTTTGGTTCCGTCTTCACAAAAGGAAGACATAAATAATCTGCCGGAAATAGCAGGGGGCCGCGGGTCAAAGGAGGACTTGAGTGAAATCCAGGTTAGTCGGGAAGTGGTGTTGGGTAAATTGAATGGATTAAAGGCCGATAAATCCCCAGGGCCAGATAGGCTGCATCCCAGAGTACTTAAGGAAGTAGCTCCGGAAATAGTGGATGCATTAGTGATAATCTTTCAAAACTCTTTAGATTCTGGAGTAGTTCCTGAGGATTGGCGGGTAGCAAGCGTAACCCCTCTTTTTAAGAAGGGGGGGAGAGAGAAAACGGGGAATTACAGACCAGTTAGTCTAACATCAGTAGTGGGGAAACTGCTAGAGTCAGTTATTAAAGATGGGATAGCAGCACATTTGGAAAGTGGTGAAATCATTGGACAAAGTCAGCATGGATTTACGAAAGGTAAATCATGTCTGACGAATCTTGTGGAATTTTTCGAGGATGTAACTAGTAGCGTGGATGGGGGAGAACCTGTGGATGTGGTGTATCTGGACTTCCAGAAGGCTTTCGACAAGGTCCCACATAAGAGATTAGTATATAAACTTAAAGCATACGGCATTGGGGGTTCAGTATTAATGTGTATAGAGAACTGGCTGGCAAACAGGAAGAAAAGAGTAGGAGTAAACAGGTCGTTTTCACAATGGCAGGCAGTGACTAGTGGGGTTCCGCAAGGCTCAGTGCTGGGACCCCAGCTATTTACAATATACATAAATGATCTGGATGAGGGAATTGAAGGCAATATCTCCAAGTTTGCGGATGACACTAAGCTGGGGGGCAGTGTTAGCTGTGAGGAGGATGCTAGGAGACTGCAAGGTGACTTGGATAGGCTGGGTGAGTGGGCAAATGTTTGGCAGATGCAGTATAATGTGGATAAATGTGAGGTTATCCACTTTGGTGGCAAAAATAGGAAAACAGACTATTATTTAAATGGAGGCCGATTAGGAAAAGGGGAGATGCAGCGTGACCTGGGTGTCATGGTACACCAGTCATTGAAAGTAGGCATGCAGGTGCAGCAGGCAGTGAAGAAAACGAATGGTATGTTAGCTTTCATAGCAAAAGGATTTGAGTATAGGAGCAGGGAGGTTCTACTTCAGTTGTATAGGGTCTTGGTGAGGCCACACCTGGAGTATTGCGTACAGTTCTGGTCTCCAAATCTGAGGAAGGACATTATTGCCATAGAGGGAGTGCAGCGAAGGTTCACCAGACTGATTCCTGGGATGTCAGGACTGTCTTATGAACAAAGACTGCATAGACTCGGTTTATACTCTCTAGAATTTAGGAGATTGAGGGGATCTTATAGAAACTTACAAGATTCTTAAGGGGTTGGACAGGCTAGATGTAGGAAGATTGTTCCCGATGTTGGGGAGGTCCAGGACAAGGGGTCACAGCTTAAGGATAAGGGGGAAATCCTTTAGGACCGAGATGAGAAGGAATTTTTTCACACAGAGAGTGGTGGGTCTCTGGAACTCTCTGCCACAGAGGGTAGTTGAGGCCAGTTCATTGGCTATATTTAAGAGGGAGTTAGATGTGGCCCTTGTGGCTAAGGGGATCAGAGGGTATGGAGAGAGGGCAGGTACGGGATACTGAGTTGGATGATCAGCCATGATCATATTGGATGGCGGTGCAGGCTCGAAGGGCCAAATGGCCTACTCCTGCACCTAATTTCTATGTTTCTATGTTTCTATGTTAAATATCTATTTCACAGCAAAATTAGAGTTACACAGCGTGGAAACATGCCCTTCGAACCAACTTGCCCCTGCTGACCAACATGACCCATCTACACTTGTCCCACCTGCCTGCTTTTGGTCCATATCCCTCTAAACCTATCCCATCCATGTACCTGTCTAAATGTTTCTTAAACGTAGCGATAGTCCCAGCCTCATCTCCCTCCTCCGGCAGTTTGTTCCATACACCCACCACACTTTGTGTCAAAAGGTTACCCCTCAGCTTCCCATTAAATCTTTCACGTCTACTAATAAAGCCAAGCTACGACTGCTTAAATCTAGGCAACACCTTTTTGAATCTGGGGATAAAGCTGGGAAGTTTCTGGCCTATTAGGCCAGAACCGAGGCGACTTCACGGCTAATTCCAGCCATTAGATCTAGCTCAGGGGAGATCCACGCTGATCCTCTTAGAATTAATGAAGCATTTGCTAAATTCTACACTGAACTATACGCTTCTGATTGCCCTCCCACTGCAGATGACATGCTCCGTAGTATGACGTTTCCCCAAATTGACGATGAAGCCATGAGAGACTTGGGTGGCCCCATAACTGTTGCTGAGGTCCAAGCAGCCATCACATCATTGCAAAGCGGAAAGTCGCCCGGCCCTGACGGCTTCACTGTAGAATATTACAAAGCTTTCCCTGCTCTCCTCGCACCTGTCCTGAGAGATATGAACAAGAGGGGTTTCTACATCGTCGCCTACCGCCCATCTTGTCGTGGTCTACTATCTCCCTAATTCTTAAAAAGGAGAAAGATCCCCTGCTTTGTAGTAGCTACAGACCAATTTCACTCCTGAATGTGGACCTCAAAATCCTCTCTAAAATCCTTGCGCTCCGTCTTCAACAAGTGATGCCCTCTATTATCTCGTTAGATCAAACGGGGTTCATGCCAGGCCGACAGTCCTCCCACAATACTAGGCGTCTCCTTAACATCATCCATTCACCAAGTAGTGGTCTCCCTCGACGTCGAAAAAGCTTTCGGCAGGGTCGAGTGGGGGTACCTATATGAGGCGATGGACAGGTTTGACCTCGGCAATAGTTTCATTCTTTGGGTCAGTTTGTTATACTCGTCCCCGGTGGCCTCAGTACAAACAAACGACACACTGTCGCCCCACTTCCCCCTTCGGAGAGGTACTATGGAAGTTATTAACAAGTTACTTTAAGTTATAAACAAGTTGCTTATTTTTACTTTTGTATTCTTAATAAATACATTCACATCCATGTATAAAACATAAACTAAAATGGTGTGTGTAACAGTATAAAATAGCTTCAGCTAAAACATAGCTGGGAGATTAAAAAGCAATAGTTTGGAATTTAAGGGTGGCGAGTGAAGGAGAGATACGAGGGGAAATGTAAAGTTTAATAAGATTGAGCCAAGGTCGGAATTTAATGGTGGTGAGATAGAGAAAATTAGAATTGAAGAAAGATTGATGAGAAAGGAGTACAGCATGCAAGATAATGCAGCAGAGATAGGGCTAGAAACTGTAATAAAAAGCTGCTTGTTTCTGGGATTCAGAGAGCAATTAGAGAACGAACAGGTGGTGTCGTCTCTGAATGTTCCAAGCTGATATTTGCAAATAAAGGCTTTCGTCTTCTTGAAGAATTCTCTGTGTCTGCGTCATATTATCCAAATTTGATTCTTAAAACCACGACAATACCAGGCAGGGTTGCCCATTATCACCACTCCTGTTTGCTGTTGCGATAGAACCATTGGCGGTTTGGTTAGGCTCAGAGAACGGCTTTAAAGGTATTACACGGTTTGACACAACTCATAAAGCCTCATTGTATGTGGATGACCTGCTTCTGTACATGTCGGATCCAGTCAGCTCTCTTCCTGTGATTATGAATATTTTAGAACGGTTCGGTGCGTACTCTGGTTATAACCTTAACTACCAAAAAAGTGAACTATTACCGATTAACTCATTGGCTAAGCAGCTCCCTCACTCTTTAACCTCGTTTAAATGGACGGAGGACGGGTTTCGCTACCTCGGCGTTTTTATCGCAACACCTATATCTGACATGTTCCGCACAAACTCCCTGCCTCTGGTTGAGAAAGCTGAAAGAGACTTTGACCGCTGGTCAGTTTTACCATTATCCCTCGCGGCCCGGATAAATCTGGTCAAGATGGTCGTCCTACACAAATTCCTGTATCTTTTCCAGCACGTCCCTATATTTATCACTAAATCTGTTTTTGATAAATTAGAAAGGAGAATATCTAAATTTTTATGGGGTAACAAACCGGCTAGAATTCGAAAGACAATACTACAGTCTCCTAAGAGTGACGGCGGTTTGGCACTTCCTGACTTTAGGCGATACTATTGGGCAGCTAACTTGCAAAAAATCCTGTATTGGATGAATGATGATTGCGCCCACCTACCGACCTGGGTACACCTGGAAAAGGCGAGTTCACGTCTCCCGTTGCTGTCTGTTCTATGCTCCAAACTCCCCATTTCTACAACATCTGTGGGTGCAGGCCCAATTGCTTCCCTCTCGCTCAAGATATGGAGTCAACTCAGGAAAAACTTCGGTTTACAAGGCCCTTCCATCTTGACCCCACTGCTTAAAAATCACATCTTTAAACCTTCAAGTACAGACTCCGCATTCAAAACCTGGCATAGTAATGGTATCAGTAGTATCAAAAACCTATACAAGGAAGGCATTTTTTCGTCCTTTGCGGAGCTTTCGTCCAACTACAGCCTCCCAAACTTCCACCTTTTCCGTTTTTTACAGATTAGAGATTTTGTGAAGAAGACATTCCCTCACTTCCCAAATAGCCCCCCTGAAACCCTGACCGATTTCATCCTAGCTCTAGATCCCAACCGGAAGCAATGCATCTCTTTTTTGTATAACTTGTTAGCGTCGGTAATATTGAATCCTCATACCTCATTAAAAGCTGCATGGGAGGGCGAGCTGAATATGAAACTAACAGACCAGCAATGGGACTCTGCCTTGGATTTGATCCATCCTTCCTCCATATGTGCCCGTCATGGCCTTATCCAATGCAAAGTCCTTCACAAAGTCCACTACACAAATGCAAGATTATCTAGAATATACTCCGCTGTCAAGGACACCTGCAACAGATGTAATCAATCCCCTGCCAACCATAGCCATGTGTTTTGGTATTGCCCTAAGCTGGCTGCCTTTTGGAGGAGTGCTTTCAACGTGATAAGCAGAGCCTATGGCCAGACTATTCCTCCCAACACCAACCTCTCTGTTGCGTTGAAGCGGGTCCTGGCTTTTACAACCTTGTTAGCCCGGAGACTGATCTTGCTTAACTGGAGGCTTACCTGTCCCCCGACACACGCCCGCTGGATCAAGTTTCAAAAACTTACGTTTTCTCTCAAAGGCTCGACCAAGACATTCCTAGATACATGGAACCCTTTCCTGGAACTTGTTAACTCTCTCAACTTGTTTCCGGACTCGGAAGAGGACTGAGTGCCTTCTATCACTGCTCTGCCTTATTGCAGCTGCTCTCCCCTCAACCCCCCCCCCCCCCCCCCCCCCCCCCCCAACACTTTTTTTGGGGGTTTTTTGTACATTTTGTTTCGTTTATCTTATCGTATTTGTGTAGATGTGTACGTATGTGAGTGTTGTTTGTCCCCGTTTGGTTCCGACCTGATTCGGGTGGATTGAGGGGGGGTACGGGTAAGGGCTTTGAGGGTCGCTTACATACTGTTGCACAATTATGTCCTGACTATCACTGTCTGTTATCATTGTATGTATGCAAATTGCTGTGAAATTCAAATAAAAAGATTTAAATAAATCTTTCCCCTCACCTTAAACCCCTGTCCACTGGTTCTTGATCCCACTACTCTGAAGTGTACCCGCCTCTACCCCTCTCTCTGGCAGCTTGTGATGAAGTAAAATCACAAAGTTTAAAATTAACTTTTTAATTGTTATCTCCAGGGTAGGAATCTGCATCCTCACAGGTGGATTTCCTAACTTGACGCTGGCATCTATAATACCAGATTTAGGGTGGGACCTCCATATGTATGAAACAGGCATACTGTCAGAGGCCATTGCCAGGCTTTTTCATCCACTTCCTACTCCAGAAGCATCCTGACCCAGTGTTCAAACATTATCTGTCTTTTATCTAAAATTGATCACATATGACCTGGCCAGGGAGTGTTGTGAGACTATATGTCAAAGCTGAGGGTTTTTTTGGAGGAATCGTCTACATGCAATTGAATTCGATCTATACCTGGAGTATTGTGTGCAGTTTTGGTCCCCTAATTTGAGTAAGGACATTCTTGCTATTGAGGGAGTGCAGCGTATGTTCACAAGGTTAATCCCCGGGATGGCGGGACTGTCATATGCTGAGAGAATGGAGCAGCTGGGCTTGTACACTCTGGAGTTTAGAAGGATGAAAGGATATCTCATTGAAACATATAAGATTGTTAAAACCCCTGTCTCACGGTGTAAGTTGGCCCACGAGTGACCCCGAGTTTTCACTCGCGGTAATCATGTACAATCAACGTAGCGGGAACGTCGGAACTCGCGTGAGCAACTTATCGACTCGTGGCGCTAACGGCAGGTACCCGTGAATCTTGTTAACTCGTGAAAAAAATCAAACATGTTTGATTTTTTCCACGAGTCAAATTTACTGTTCAAGTTAAAAATGGAAACATTTAAACTCGTTGTAATAACGTAGTGGCCCGTGTGTTTACCTTAGTGTTTCGTGAGTCTACCGTGGGAACTCTTTCATCTGTTCATTCGCTCGAGTAAAGAATGAACCAAAGATAGATACAAAATGCTGGACTAACTCAGCGGACCAGGCAGCATCTCTGGAGAGAAGGAATGGAGTTGAGACCCTTCTTCAGACTTACCCGAAACGCCACCCATTCCTTCTCTCCAGAGATGCGGCCTGTCCCGCCGAGTTACTCCAGCATTTTGTGTCTCTACTTTAGTTTCGGATATGATCAAGTGTAAGAAACGCAAACCAGACTACCTTCACATCAGAGAATCCTACTGTTCCAGGATAAAAATCCACACACCCTAGTTACATCCAATATTTTACTTCGGAGTCACGTGAGTGACTACGTGAAGAAGTCCCGCCAGGCGCATGCGCGTCATTACATCCGCGCATGTCGCACTGAACGGGAAGTAGAAACTCGCAGGTAAGTGGTTTTAAAAACTTTGCCTGAGAGTATTTAACTCCGTAAAGCTGGCGCGAGAAGTCAGTAGGAGTTGGTGGTATGGAGCGGTCAGGTAGGAGAGTTCGTTCTAAGCGTGGGTCCACGGATTCACTAAATCGATCGGGTCGGGAGATTAGCGCCGCAACGCCGGTTCCGATACCGGGTGCTGTTTTACCGACAGCAGTTTCATTAGAAAGTGAACTTTCCACACCAGTTCCAGTTACTCAGGAGGCTGAGGCCACCGACAGCCTTAGAAAGGCAAAAAGAAAATCTATTAGACCCGTGTTGTTAGACGAGTCTGAAGAAGAATGTGACTCCCCTCCAGATAATAAAAAATGTGGGGGAGGATGCAGAATATGGAGAAGATGCTCCAAACTCTGATAAAACAAGGGTCTAAGGGCCCAGTGATTCCCCAGGCAGCTGTTCAACAACGCCCATACCAAGAGGAATGTGTGGACTATCATCAAGGGGATTTCCTTCCAGTGCCTTGTTTAGGACTGGAGGATGCCTCCTAATATATGACTTGGGAGAAGCGGGTAAGGATGCATGTCTGGTGTCCCTGCTTATGTGCAAACACCAGAGCACAAGAGCCACGCTCCGGGTGTCCCGGATATTGCAATGAGTTTGCTATTCCGGAGGGGACTGGTGAGGCCATGGAGGTATACCTTGCACAATTACAATATCAATTATTTAGTGTCTCACCAGCTCCAGCAATTTATGATGCAAGAGACTACCTATAAATATAAGACACCTGTTTACTGTGCATCACTGAAAGTGCCCACGGTGAACCCAGTAATCTGGGCACCCATGAGTCTTTCTATGATAGGACAGGAGGTTCGGCATTAATGCATCCTCCAACTAGTGGCTGCAGCAATTACTGCATTTGGCACTATGGTCAAAGCGACCATGATTACTCAAACTCAAAAAGATATGTTGGCTCTATTATGCAATGCATTCTTGAAGTAAATTGCATTAGAAAAATCGCCATCAGGCCAACTCTTAATCAAAAGTTTTGCTGCACTATGTAAGGCGACAAATATACAAATGCCTGAGTTCCTGTTTGGAACGGACCTTGTCAAACAACTACGTGATATTGATGATGGGGCAAAAACAATTGGTTTGATGAAACCAAGCATATCACGGCCACCTATTCACAAACCAGGGTTTGTGTACTGAAGGTCGGATCCAGGTGCTGAACCGAGCAGGGGGAGGCCAGTGGGGCAACGAGGTTGCCCACTAAGACAGGGTGGCTTCTACCCCAATGTGAGCAGACAGCAGGCTTACAGGCCAACTGCAGAGGTACACGGAACTTTTGTTAAAGGTTCTGATGCACAACCTCCTATTGGAGGTAGATTACAATTGTTTTGCAATGAATGGTGCTGTATTACATGTGATATGTTTATACTAAATACTGTGTCAGGTTCTACCATTGAGTTTATCTCAGGGATAGATCCACCTCAGCAGCACAAGCCAAATAAATTGTTGGTGTTTTTCTGCTCCAGAGACTGAACAGGTTAACGATGAGATTAAGAATTTATGCCAAAAAGGAGTGATTGAGAAAGCCATTATTCATCCTCAACAATTTGTGTCCAATATATTTTCCAGACCTAAGAAAGTTGGGGGTTGGAGAGTAATCCTGGACCTCACCCACTTAGATTTTTCAGTTCTCTATAGACATTTTAAATGGACACTTTTGTTATTGCAAAATAGCTGGTCTCACAAGGTTGTTATATGGCAACTATTCATTTGCAAGATGCGTATTATTCAGTGCCAATTCATGCTCATTATCGCAGGTACTTGAAATTTAATTGGATGGGACAGCTGTGGCAATATAAAGCATTCCCTAATGGATTAAGTTCAGCACCTAGGCTATTTACTAATTGTCAAAACCTGTGCTGGGGCTATTGAGGGCCCATAATCACATTGTCATGGCTTATTTAGATGATATCTTAATTATCAGCAACACTAAAGAGCCAGCTGAGGAGTCGGTTGCAGTAATCAAAAATGTGTTTGAAACATTAGGATTTTTGGTCCATCCAAATAAGTCTAAGTTACAGCCAATCCAAAATATTGAGTATTTGGGATTTCTTATTGATTCAGTTGATATGACAGTAACATTACCAGCAGTCAAGGTTGTGGATATTGCTGATGTCTGTACTTGCCTCACACAAAAACTTTATACCTCCATCCGAGAAGTTGCTAAGGTCATTGGGAAATTGGTAGCAGCTTTCCCTGCAGTACAGTTCGGTCCTTTGCATTATCAACATTTGCAAAGAGCAAGAGAACACGCACTAAAAGAGCATGCAGGCCATTTTGATCGGGTTATGCAGTTACCAACCACAGCTCTAGCAGAATTGCAGTGGTGGATTGTTAATGTTAGTCAAGCTACCAATAACATTTTGGTGTAGGAACCTTCAATGATTTTACAGACTGATGCAAGTGCTCTCGGATGGGGGGCTACGGACATTGAGTCTAGCTGTGGGGATAGATGGAATGAACAAGAAGGTTTGATTCTACACACACAAGGAATTATTCGGGGCATTTTATGGGTTAAAGGCATATTGCTCCACAATGAATAATTTACACATTCAACTCCAGATTGATAACATCACGGGAGTGGCATATATTAATCATATGGGAGGAGCAAGATCACTTTCATGTGATAGCATGGCTAATCTTATATGGCATTGGTGTATTTCGAGAAACATCTGGCTTTCAGCCATCTATCTACCAGGGGTAGACTATGTGGTGGCAGACCATAGGTCACGAAAATTTAATTAAAATTTAGAATGGATGTTGAATTCTAAAGTTTTCAAACAATTGTCACTCAATTTGGGTTGCCAGATTTTGATCTGTTTGCATCCAGACTGAATCACCAGTTGCCTAAATATGTTTCATGGGAACCAGATCCAGAAGCAGTAGCTGTGGATGCATTTTTATTACATTGGGAGCACTCATGCTTTTATGCTTTTCCTCCATTTTGTCTGATTACGAAATGTCTAACCAAAATAGAGCGGGACTCTGCCACAGGCGTTTTGGTGGTCCTAGATTGGCCAACACAACCATGGTTCCCATTGGTACTCAGAATGATGGTTCAGCCATTCATGATGATTCCCAGCTGCAGTCATTTGTTGGTGCATCCGGTTACAGGAGACAGTCACCCATTACATGACCGTAACAATTGTTGGTCTGCAAGTTCTGAGCAGACCATTCCAAGGCTTTGGATTGTCGAACAGGACCATGGAGGTTATCACTGCAGCATGGAGGAATAGTACTAAAAAGCTACATGTGGTTCACATAAAGAAATGTGAGATGTTCTGTGTACAATCAAGTATATCTTACCATATTGCAAGCATAAGTGATGTGTTGGAATTCCTTGCTAAATTGCATTTTGATGAGCACTTGAGTTATAGTGCTATTAACAGTGCTCAGAGTGCTTTGTCCTCCTATTTAGGACAGTCCTCAGGACAACAACCTATTGGGGCTCATCCATTAGTATCCCGATTTATGAGAGGAATTTTTAACAAAAACCCTCCTAAACCTAGATATACAGAAATCTGGGATATCAGTATAGTTCTCACACGGCTTCGGCAATGGGCTCCAATTACGTCATTGCCTATGCAGAGATTAACTCTGAAAGTGGTTATGCTAATGACGCTGGTTTCAGCACAATGTGTACAAACATTACAATTGTTACGAATGGATTGTATGCATTTGTCTGTAGATGACATTACATTTTATGTCTATGCTTTAATCAAACAGAGCAGGCCAGGTATGGCAGGAACCAAGGTGACGTTTAAAGCATATCCTATTGACCAAATGTTATGTGTAGTTAAACACTTAAGCCAATATCTTGAGTTAACAAGGAGTCTCAGAGGTTCTGAGACAACAATGCTCATTAGTCACAAAAAGCCATATAAAGAGTGTAAGTACAAACTATTCCTAGATGGTTGAAACAGGTTCTCAATTGTGCTGGAGTCGACACGCATGTATTTAAATCTCACTCCTCCAGGGCGGCTTCAACATCCGTGGCGAAGGCTCAGGACGTGCCGCTAGACCAAATCCTCGCGGCCGCAGGATGGTCTAGAGAGTCGACATTCTCACAATTTTATGATAAACCTGTACAGACAGTGCCGCGGTTTGGGCAAGCTGGTTTTGGGTCCCATTTACTTCATTTGCTTTGTTTTATATCGTTGTTTGTAATTTCCCCATGGGATAGAGGGGTTATTACTGATTTTTGTTATAGAAACATAGAAAATAGGTGCAGGAGTAGGCCATTCGGCCCTTCGAGCCTGCACCGCCATTCAATGTGATCATGGCTGATCATCCAACTCAGTATCCCGTATCCGCCTTCTCTCCATTCCCCCTGATCCCTTTAGCCACAAGTGTCATATATAACGCCCTCTTAAATATAGCCAATGAACTGGCCTCAACTACCTTCTGTGGCAGAGAGTTCCAGAGACTCACGACTCTCTGTGTAAATAATGTTTTCCTCATCTCGGTCCTAAAGGAATTCCCCCTTATCCTTAGACTGTGACCCCTTGTTCTGGACTCCCCCAACATCGGGAACAATCTTCCAGCATCTAGCTTGTCCAACTCCTTAAAAATTTTGTAAGTTTCTAAGATCCCCCCTCAATCTTCTAAATTCCAGTGAGTACAAGCCGAGTCTATCCAGTCTTTCCTCATATGAAAGTCCTGACATCCCAGGAATCAGTCTGGTGAATCTTCTCTGTACCCCCTCTATGGCAAGAATGTCTTTCCTCACATTTGGAGACCAAAACTTTACGCAATACTCCAGGTGTGGCCTCACCAAGACCCTGTACAACTGCAGTAGAACCTCCCTGCTCCTATACTCAAATCCTTCCGCTATGAATGCTAACATACCATTTGCTTTCTTCACTGCCTGCTGCACCTGCATGCCTACTTTCAATGACTGGTGTACCATGACACCCTGGTCTCGTTGCATCTCCCCTTTTCCTAATCTGCCACCATTCAGATAATAGTCTACCCTCATGTTTTTGCCACCAAAGTGGATAACCTCATATTTATCCACATTATACTGCATCTGCCATGCATCTGCCCATTCACTCGGCCTATCCAAATCACCTTGCAGCCTCCAAGCATCCTCCTCACACCTAACACTACCCCCCAGCTTGGTGTCATCTGCAAATTTGGAGATGTGGCATTGAATTCCCTCATCCAAATCATTAATATATATTGTAAATAGCTGGGGTCCCAGCACTGAGCCTTGCGTTACCCCACTAGTCACTGCCTGCCATTCTGAAAAGGACCCGTTTACTCCTACCCTGTGCTTCCTGGTTGCTAGCCAGTTCTCTATCCACATCAATACTGAACCCCCAATACCGTGTGCTTTAAGTTTGTATGCTAATCTCTTACGCGGGACCTTGTAGAAAGCCTTCTGAAAGTCTAGATATAACACATCCACTGGTTCTCCCTTATCCACTCTACTAGTTACATCCTCGAAAAATTCTATCAGACATGATTTACCTTTTGTAAATCCATGCTGACTTTGTCCAATGATTCCACCACTTTCCAAATGCGCTGCCATCCCATCTTTAATAACTGATTATTATTATTAATATTTGTTATTATTTAAAATAGTTATTGAATATTTGAAGCAATGTTCAATATATTATTTATTCACTACTGTGTCAACCGAAGCAGTTTGTCGTATGGAGTGCATCTACGGCATGTAAACACAGAGCTTTGAAATCTTCACGTAGTCACTCACGTGACTCCGAAGTAAAATAGTAAGATTAAATGAGAACTTACCAGTTCGAAGTTTGATCCTTATTTTATGAGGAGTTACGTTGAGGGATTACGTGCCCTCCGCTCCCACCCTCATAATCTAAGAGATCATCTGGTAGTTCTAGTCTTTTTAAAGCCTTACTATGTTACTTCGGCTATTTGTTTTCTGTGTTTTCACGCCGCTGCTTTGAAGTATGACGCGCATGCGCCTGGCGGGACTTCTTCACGTAATCCCTCAATGTAACTCCTCATAAAATAAGGATCAAACTTCGAACTGGTAAGTTCTCGTTTAATCTTACTATTAAATTGCATGAATATCATGCTTTAGTATGCATCTATGAGCTCAACATTTAAAGGGCTGCCCTTTAAATGAAAAGTATGCCAATCATAGAGATTGTGTTAAACCACTGTACAATATTTTTAAATATTTATAACCAGTATCTATTTATTTGGGTTACAAAATAAATGCATCAAATCCTAAAAGCAAGAAAGAGAAAATAAATAGTTCCGATATTTGCTTAAAATGATCTCCTAGATTTTAGAAATGATGCCAAAGCCCGGCTTTACCATTCAAAACTGCAGCATTTCAAATTATCTAATTTATAAAAATACATTGAGAATCAATGATTCATAATGGAATGACTCCGCTCTTCAGTAGAAACAATTAATTTCCTCTGGGCTTTTTTTTAACAGGCATATTCTCTTTTTAAACGAGAATTAGTTTAGTTCTTTTTGTTTGGAGCCTCTCCCGCCACTTTATTTCTCAATATGATCCTCGCTCCTCCGTCGAGAAAATCTCCACTGAACGCACCGGTTCTGACGGAGAAATTAAATAACATATATAGTGGATATGTCAACATCTTTTTGATCTTGGGGTTAGGTGGGGCGGTTTAGTACATCAAGTCCGAACACACAGATCTGGTTCAGCTGCTGTGAAAAAGGGTCTCTACCCGAAATGTCACTCATTCCTTCTCTCCAGAGATGCTGCCTGTCCCACTGAGTTACTCCAGCATTTTGTGTCTATCTCAGCAGGGCACAGTCCCACAGTTAACACCACACTCCAGACCTATCTAACCCCTTATTTGTGAAAGTTCCACACATTTATCAATACTTTTTCCGGCAGTGTGCCCAGGCTACGGACACCACACTGAGCCCAAACTAAAACAATCCCAGTACTTATTGGTGTGTATGGTTTGACCGAGGACACGTGCAATTTGGCCGAGGCACTTCACTGTCCGTGTGTAGGAAGGAACTGCAGATGCTGGTTTACACCGACGATAGACAAAAACATGCTGGAGTAACTCAGCGGGACAGGCAGCGCCCCTGGAGAGAAGGAATGGGTGATGTTTCGGGTCGGAACCCTTCTTCAGACTCCCCGCTCATTCTTCCCTCGTCGATGTGAACTTGTGGGCGTGCGAGGAATCGGGCATCGCTGGGTAAAGGGAAGAGAGGTTTTCCTGCTGAATTATGCGCAACAGAAGCATGAAGTGGGGGTAAGGTCCGTTTAAACTATCTCGTCCCCCCCCCGTGTTGGGAGAGAAAGGGGAGAGAGTTGTGCAAACAAACCACAGGAGACTGCATCTTTGGAGGGAAATCATAAAATGTACACGGATGTTTCGGGCCGGGACCCAATAGGTTGACTGCCCGTTTCCCAGATGCTGCCTGGCCGTTGGCTTCTTCCTGCAGTTTGCTTTTGTCCCAGACTCCAGCATCTGCATTCTCCTTGGCCAAAGGGAAAAGTTGCTCATGAAGCGAAGGTGAATATTGACCCATGCTTACTGCGAAATCAAAGCTGCAGTGCTTACGTATTTAGTTAAACCTGCACCTTAAACAGCTTCAAACTCTTCTTCTGTGGTTGGTGCCGACGGAAGTGAAATGATTTTCCAAAGCACTTGTTTGTGCTTCAGATTTAGTCATAACTTCCTCAATTGTATGAACAAAATAATCATAGAGCCCTCAACCTGCTCTTTCATCTTGACCAGTTCGCTCTTCACCTCTTCTGACCTCCCGCCGAGTCCAGGCCCACTCCTCTACCCCTTCCTCTCATTCCTTCTCCTCAACCGCCAACGCCGTTCCCAGCCCCCCTCTCACTCCTCCCCACCCATAGTCCTTGCCTTCTCCCAATTCCACCATCCCTCCTCCCCCCCCCACCTGTCCTATTACCCTCCTCCCCATCACCCCTCGCCCTCCCTTCCACCTCATTCCCTCAACTACCTCTCCTAGACCTTCCCTCATTCCTTTGCTGCCCAACCTTCTTCAGTCAGTTTCCTCAGCGCTCCCCAACCCTATCTCCCCCCACCCCCCACCCCACCTCAGCATATCAATCCCCTTCCCGTCTCACCTCCAAGGTCCTGTAAAACCTATTTTCTCTGTTGGAATTTAAAGTCAAATTGGGTGCATGCAAATATATTGCGAAACTTCTCGCCTGAACTGCTGAAGATAACCGAGTGCTTTAAATGCGAATCCTGGACTGCGGCAACAACACACGCCCTGAGCGGGAGAGGAACTTGGTAACTCAAGAGTAAACGCAGAAATGACAAGTAAACGGCAAACTTACCATACCCGTGGGAACTCGGTTCAAACACTTGAACATCAACTTGGAATCTCGTACACAACCACGAGTCTGTCACTCGGGGTCACTCGTGGGTCAACTCGCACCATGAGACAGGGCCTTAAGGGTTTGGACACGCTAGAGGCAGGAAACATGTTCCCGATGTTGGTGGAGTCTGGAACCAGGGGCCACAGTTTAAGAATAAGGAGCCATTTAGAACGGAGACGAAGAAACACTTTTTCTCACTGAGAGTGGTGAGTCTGTGGAATTCTCTGCCTCAGAGGGCGGTGGAGGCAGGTTCTCTGGATGCTTTCAAGATGCTTTCTTGATGCTTCAAGAGAGAGCTAGATAGGGCTCTTAAAAATAGCGGAGTCAGGGGATATGGGGAGAAGGCAGGAACAGGGTACTGATTGGGGATGATCTGCCATTATCACATTGAATGGCAGTACTGGCTCGAAGTGTCAAATGGCCTACTCCTGCACCTATTGTCGATTGTCTATTGTTTATAAAAGCTAGGAGCTCAGTCGTATGTGGAACAGGTCCATTAAGCCATCTCTTAGAAACATTGAAAATAGGTGCAGGAGTAGGCCCTTCGTGCCTGCACCGCCATTCGATATGATCATGGCTGATCATCCAACTCAGTATCCTGTACCTGCCTTCTCTCCATACCCCCGATCCCTTTAGCCACAAGGGCCACATCTAACTCCCTCTTAAATATAGCCAATGAACTGGCCTCAACTACCTTCTGTGGCAGAGAATTCCACAGATTCACCACTCTCTGTGTGAAAAATGATTTTCTCATCTCGGTCCTAAAAGACTTCCCCCTTATCCTTAAACTGTGACCCCTTGTTCTGGACTTCCCCAACATCGGGAACAATCTCCCTGCATCTAGCCTGTCCAACCCCTTAAGAATTTTGTAAGTCTCTATAAGATCCCTCCTCAACCTTCTAAATTCCCGCGAGTACAAGCCGAGTCTACCCAGTCTTTCTTCATATGGAAGTCCTGCCATCCCAGGCATCAGTCTGGTGAACCTTCTCTGTACTCCCTCTATGGCAAGAATGTCTTTCCTCAGATTAGGAGACCAAAACTGTACGCAATATTCCAGGTGTGGCCTCACCAAGACCCTGTACAACTGCAGTAGAACATCCCTACTCTTGTACTCAAATCCTTTTGCTATGAATGCCAACATAACATTCGCTTTCTTCACTGCCTGCAACACCCAGATCTTGTTGCATCTCCCCTTTTCCTAATCAGTCACCATTCAGATAATAGTCTACTTTCCTGTTTTTGCCACCAAAGTAGATAACCTCACATTTATCCACATTATACTGCATCTGCCTGCCATTCTGCAAAGGACCCGTTTACTCCTACCCTTTGCTTCCTGTCTGCCAGTCAGTTCTCTATCCACATCAATACTGAACACCCAATACCGTGTGCTTTAAGTTTGTATACTAATCTCTTATGTGGGACCTTGTCGAAAGCCTTCTGAAAGTCCAGATATAACACATCCACAGGTTCTCCCTTATCCACTCTACTGGTTACATCCTCGAAAAATTCTATAAGATTCGTCAGACATGATTTACCTTTCATAAATGCATGCTGACTTTGTCCAATGATTTCACCACTTTCCAAATGTGCTGCTATCCCATCTTTAATAACTGACTCTAGCATTTTCCCCACTACTGATGTTAGACTAACTGGTCTGTAATTCCCCGTTTTCTCTCTCCCTCCCTTTTAAAAAAGTGGGGTTACATTAGCTATCCTCCAATCCTCAGGAACTACTCCAGAATCTAAAGAGTTTTGAAAAATTATCACTAATGCATCCACCATTTCTGGAGCTACTTCCTTAAGTACTCCGGGATCCAGTCTATCTGGCCCTGGGGATTTATCGGCCTTTAATCCATTCAATTTACCGAACACCACTTCTCGGCGAACCTGGATTTCACTCAGTTCCTCCATCTCATTTGACCCCCGGTCCCCTGCTATTTCCGGCAAATTATTTATGTCTTCCTTAGTGAAGACAGAACCAAAGTAGTTATTTGCCAATCTATCTTGGCCAATTCATGTCTCATACCCTCAAAGTTACCTTTGTTTAAGTTCAGAACCCTTGTTTCTAAATTAACACTGTCACTCTCCACCCTAATAAAGAACTCAACCATATTGTGGTCACTCTTGCCCAAGGGGCCACGCATAACAAGACTGTTAACTAACCCTTCCTCATTACTCAATACCCAGTCTAGAATAGCCTGCTCTCTCATTGGTTCCTCTAGATGTTGGTTTAGAAAACTATCCCGCATACATTCCAAGAAATCCTCTTCCTCAGCACTCGTGCCAATTTGATTCACCCAATCTATATGTAGATTGAAGTCACCCATTATAACTGTTTTACCTTTGTTGCACGCATTTCTAATTTCATGTTTGATGCCATCCCCAACTCCACTACTACTGTTAGGTGGCCTGTACACGACTCCCACTAGCGTTTTCTGCCCCTTAGTGTTTCGCAGCTCTACTCATATCAATTCCACATCCTCCAAGCTAATGTCCTTCCTTTCTATTGCGTTAATCTCCTCTCTAACCAGCAACGCTACTCCACCTCCTTTTCCTTTTTGTCCATCCCTCCTGAATATTGAATATCCCTGGATGTTCAGCTCCCAGCCTTGGTCACCCTGGAGCCATGTCTCCGTGATCCCAACTATATCATAATCATTAATAGCTATCTACACATTCAACTCATCCACCTTATTACGAATGCTCCTTGCATTGAGACACAAAGCCTTCTGGTTGGTTGATCAGCGAAGATTAAACCAGTGCAGAGCCTGTCTGATCGATACATACAGGACTCGTTCCCGATTGCTTTAAAAGCTGATCAAGCATTCCTAAGACTTAGTGGAGGTCAGATTACTTACATTTAGAGAAAAGCATGGAAACAGGCCCACTTTCTCATCCACTCCCCACACACTTGGGGAAAGTAAAGGTGGGAGTCGTGGCATTTCTGATGATGGGGGAGTTGTGACAATGAATGAATGGTGTTATGATTCCAAATCAGGGCGGATGCAACCTTGTGATGAACTCGACTTGCACTGGTTAGATTATAGGAGGTTTAACTTAGATATACTTAGTGTTCAGCAGAAAGTGAAGTCTTTGTGTTTAAGAAGGAACTGCAGTGCTGGAAAATCAAAGGTAGACAAAAATGCTGGAGAAACTCAGCGGGTGAGGCAGCATCTATGGAGCGAAGGAAATAGGCAACTTTTCGGGTCGAAACCCTACTTCAGACTGAAGTATGAAGTGAAATCTGGCTGCATTGCCTTTGCCTTTTTGCATTAATTTGCTTTGTTTGCTTATTGGAAGCCTGATTTCAGCTTTTGTGGGGTGTGGCTTCACATTTGTTACTGTATTTTCCTACTCAACTGCCCATTATTCAGTCACCTCAGTCAGAAGCCTGGAACTGTCTGATTACAGAAGGCAGTTAAATGAATTCTAAATGATCCACAAGTTGCTCTGCAAAATGAAATTCAAGACCATAAAAGGAGAGAGAAAGTGTTACTAAGGTAAGTCCCGTGAATAATCTCTGTGAACTGAGTTACAGAACTCCTCTCTATATTTCTACAGATTTGTCTCGCGCTTCCCTTTTGAAAAAGCCGTTAAACTCTATCTTTTTCCACAAAAGTCCTAATTTTTGTGATGGCATCAAATGTTGACTGACATACCTTGGGGCCTTTACTAAAGCACCATCTCATTGCAACTTGTTTTTCATGCTGCAGTGTCTGCAGTGTGTTCTGTTTCAACATTACACTACCGTTACGAACATTCGGCGAGTTTGAATCAAGGGGAAAACTCGGGCGGATTCGTGAATAACTCGGGAAAATGCGTGAATAATTCGGGAAAGCGGGACAGGTATATGTGTGACTCTGAATGTGTATGCTGCAATTGTAATGCTTTGGCATTCCTTTAGTTCCTTCACTGAATTAAGTGACATTTGCGTATTTCTGAGCATTCACCTAACCTTCCTAGTTATTTGTTAACAAGATCTTGATCTTTTGGAACAAAGATAACAGTCCACAGACAATATAACTGCTTGACTAATTCAGTTTGCACGTTTCTGTTATACAGAATCTGAGCACAAACAGTTTCCTATAATCGTGTGAAATTATTGCCAACTGGTTAAACTTGAATGTTTCTTGAACTATTGAAGATGGATTTTAACCTCACTCACTTCTATCCATTTTGCCTTGAGAGTACTGGGAATAGAGGGACAAGAATTGGGAAATTCAACCTTCTGATTATAACCTCTTTAAGCTTTATCCAATGATATACAAGCACCCCCTCCCGATAGTCACAGAGTGATAGTGTGGAAACAGGCCCTTCGGCCCAACTTGCCCACACCGGCCAACATGTCCCAGCAACACTAGTCTGCAAGAAAAACTTGCCCACAGCATGTTCCATCTACACTAGTCCCACCTGCCTGTGTTTTCCCCTTATCCCTTTAAACTTGTCCTATCCATGTACCTGTCTAAATGTTTCTTAAACTTTGCAATACTCCCTGCCTCAACTACCTCCTCTGGCAATTTGTTCCACACACCTACCACTCTTTATGTAAAACAGTTACCCCTCAGGTTCCTATTAAACCTGTCTCCCTTCACTTTAAACCTAAGCCTGCTCAACCTCTCCCTAGAGCTCAGGCTCTCGACTCCTCTACCTCTTCTGACTGTGAGTTCCAGATATCAACCGGTATCTCTGCGTTAAAAAACTGGCCCCTCAATCCCACTTTAAAAACTTCTTCCTCCCACCATAAAGCAGTGCCCTCTTGTTTTTAATACCTCCACCATTTTCTTTCTCTGTAAAGCTTTTCTCTGGATAACATTTGTTCCATATGAAAAATAATAAAACAAACGGTGACAGACTGAGGTTATGTCAGAAGGTAGATGAATGGGGTTAGGAGGGAGAGATGGATCAGCAATGATTGAAGGGTGGAGTAGACTTGATGGGCCGAATGGCCTAATTCTGCTCCCCTATCACTTATGATCTTATGAAAAGCTTTTTACTGTCCCTCAGAACCGTGAGAATAAACTAAACAGCACCACTGCTCCTAGCCTGATATCAATTGTCTAGGAGATCGTATATGGTGCTTTAATTGCCATGTGGAACTGCACAGCGACATTCTTTTTGCATATTTGAAGCACCACCATGTGTTGGCACCATGTCCAAAGTCCGCTCCGCCCGCACACTCGGTCCACTGGGGCAGTTCACGATCCTGGTGAGCCCCAGACTCCTGCAAGGCCCGATCGTATTCCTGGTACAGTGTTCTTCGGGTTATGAACGTCCGAGTTACGTATGAATGAGTGTTTGGGAGACTGACGGGATGGATCTGCTGACTGCTTCTGGCATCCGCTGGCATCTTCTGACCGTGTTTGAACTCAACTCATGGCAACGATCCCGATGTGTGAACTGTCCGGGTCAAGAACGGATCCCAAGAGCAGATCCGTACTGAAACCTGTATCTTAAAGGGAATATGAAAATTATAAAATAAATAAACTAAACAGGCTGAACCACATTGTAAGAATGTTTAGGCATTGTGAGAGGGTTTATAGGTGGTTAACTGGAGCAATTCAGGCGTGAAGTTCCAGAAATTGGGGCCACAGTTCAGATACCTCTGAGGAAAGGAAAAGGGTGAGGCAATGCGCAAATGGCTTATCAATTGCCTTCAGAGACAAACAGAATAGAACTTTACATACAAAACCATTAACTGAACTACATGAATTGTTCTGCTCACTGGGCAGCAAACTGTATCTCCCCTCACAATGAAGTGAATGATTTACAGTATGTGAGCATTTATCACAGTCTCAGGACACCGCAAAGTACTCGACCATCAATGAGCTGCTTTTGTAGCTGCTTATAAAAGCTGAGCCAAAACCTATGAGTCCGAGCAAAATACCATGTGCCAAAACCCGCACCGTAGAAAGCATTTTATCGGGATGCATCACAGCATGGTTTGGGAACAGCTCCATCCAAGACCGCAAGAAATTGCAGAGAATTGTGGACGCAGCCCAGACCGTCACACAAACTAACCTCCTTTCCATTGACAGACACAAAATGCTGGAGTAACTCAGCAGGACAGGCAGCATCTCTGGCAGCATCTCGACCCGAAACGTCTCCCATTCCTTCTCTCCAAAGATGCTGCCTGTCCCGTTGAAATACTCCAACTTTTTGTATCCATCTTCGGTTTAAACCAGCATCTGCAGTCCCTTCCATTAACTCAATTTACACCTCACGCTGCCTCGATAAGGCTACCAGCATAATCAGGGACGAGTCGCACCCTGGCCACTCCCTCTTCTCCCCTCTCCCATTGGGCAAAAAAATATAGAGGTGTGAAAACGCACATGTCCAGATTGAGGGACAGTGTCTTCCCAGCTGTTATCAGGCAAATAAACCATCCTACCACAACCAGAGAGTAGGCCTGAGCCACTATCTACCTCAGACTACCTTTGATCGGACTTTACTAGTTTTATCTTGCACTAAACATTATTTATGTAATTCCCTTGATCATGTATCTGTACACTGTGGATGGCTCGCTTGTAATCATGTATTGTCTTTCCGCTGTCTGGCTGGCATGCAGCGAAAGCTTTTCACTGTACCTCAGTACGTGACAAAAAACTAGACTCAAACTCAAAGCCAACATTTCCCACTGGGTCACTACATGAGAGCTTCACTGCAGTAGAATAAAAATTGCATAGGAGGCCAGACACCTTGACCTCCAGTCAGAAGCAGAGTGCCACAAATGAGTCGCAGGTAATGTATAATTAAGATGCAAAAAACTATAACTGCTGGAATTTTGAGCTAAATACAGTGTGCTGGAGGAACTCAGCAGGTCAGGCAGCATCTGAAGATGGAGCCCCGATCCAAAACATTGTCTGCCTAATTTATCCGCAGATGCTGCCTGTCCCGCTGCCTGTCCCGAGTTCCAACAGCATTTTGTGCATAACTAACACAGCCCTGTCCAAAAGTCCTGTTAGATCATCTAATGTACTGCCCCTTTGTTGGATTGACTCACCCTGAAGTAAATGTGGCTGAGATCCAGAACTACACAAGGTCCTGTCATTCGGTGATTCTCTGCATATCTCCATCAAATGTTATTGTCTGATTACAGATGGATCTGTGTATTTTCTACATGGCCGTGTATTCTTATATGCTGAGACCATGTTTTAGTTTCAGTGCAATAAAATATTAGAATCATAATCATACAGCGTGGAAGGAGGCACTTCGGCTGGTTGTTCCACATTGTGTTCACTGCTATCGTCTGCTCTGTGGCGTGGGGAACATGGGCATTGGCTCTGAGATTGAATCCTGGGGGCTTCAGTCCTTGTCTCAACTGAATGTTTCCCCTCTGTTGCATATTTGGTGTTCAGGATTCCAAATCTAAAGTGGGTGATATTGGAGGTAGCTTCCTCTTCTTCTGTACAGCCTAAAGTTGTTGGACAACTTGTTCTATTTGATCTTCTGTTTGTGCACGTCGAGTTGATTGCATTAGTTGAAACAGGGCGGACCACTTGAAGGTTGAAATGTTCCACCCCATTGGAGGTAGCAAAGATGGTTATCAAAAATGACAGCAGCATCTTGAGCAGCTGGGCAAAAGGGCTGAGAAATGGCTCATGGAGTTTAATGCAGATAAGTGCAAAGTGTTGCATTTTGGAAAGGCCAGGAGCTTCAAGGTGAATGGCAGGGATCTGGGTTTGTTGTAGAGCAGATGGATCTAGGAGAGCAGGTACATAGTTCCCTGAAGGTGGCATCACAGGTAGATAGGGTAGTCAAGAAGGCCTTGGGTAAATTGGCCTTCATCAGACAGAGTATTGAGGAGAGATGTTATGTTACAGTTGTACAAGATGTTGGTGAGATGGCATTTGGAGTACTGTGTTCAGTTTTGGTCATTTGGCTGTAAGGAGGATGTTGTGAGGCTGGGAAGATTGTAGAGAAGACAAACAAGGATGTTGCCAGGACTTGAGGATCTGCACTATAGACAAGGACTATGTACCTTGGAGCGCAGGAGGGTGAGAGGTGATCTTGTAGAGATGTATAAGATCATGAGGGGATTAGATAGAGGAAATGCACAGTCTTTTACCCAGAGTAGGGGAATGAAGAGGAAATAGGTTTAAGGTGAGGGCGGTAAGATTTAGTTGGAACCTGAGCGGAAACCTTTTTACACAAAGGATGGTGGGTGTAAGGAATGAGCTGCCAGAGCAAGTAGTTGAGACAGGTACTATCACAATGTTTAAAATGCATTCCTAAAGGTATGTGGATAGGATATATTTAGATGCACTAAAAAAATTAAACTAAACAAGTAGGTAAAGGGTAGTGAGATATGGGAAACGCAGGGGGATGGGACTCATGTAGATGGGGTATGTTGGTCGGGATGGACAAGTGGGTTGAAGGGCCTGATTCGATGCTGTATGACTCTCATAATAATCATAATATACTTTATTAGCCAAGTATGTTTTGCAACATTCGAGGAATTTGATTTGCCATAGAGTCATACTAATAAAAAGCAACAGAACACACAAAATACATTTTAACATGAACATCCACCACAGTGACTCCTCCGCATTCCCCGCTGTGATAGAAGGTGAAAAATAGTTAAATCTCTCCCTTCTTTGTCCTCCAGCGGTCGGGGGCCTCTAACCTTCCGTTGACGGGACGATCTTACTCCCGTAGCCGGCGGCGGGCCACCTCGTCAGGGCTATCAAGCTCCTGCATCGGGGTGGAATCTCAGCTCTCCCCCGCCGGGCGATCTACCCCGGGTCGGGGCTAGTTGAACATCGTGTGACTTTTGGCGCTTCCCGACGTTGGTCTCAACCCAAGACCGCAAGCTCCTTGATGTTAAAGTCCGCAGGCTGCGGTTGGAGCGGCGATCCCAGGCAATGAATCGGCTTCGATGGTAAGTCCACGCACCGCGGTGGGGCTCAAAGTCAGTCCCGAGCAAGGCCTCCTGCTCCACGATGTTAGGTCGCTGAGCGACCAGAGATACGATCCAGAAATCTATTGCATCTCTGGCAAGGTAAGAGATTGAAAAAAAGTTATCTCAGTTGTCACGACTGACGCCATATTTTTATTGCAGGCTTATTTAGTTACGGAGTCAATCTCACATCTACAGTCTAGATCTCTGGGATACTAGTCCAATAACTTAACCAGTGTGCTGCCATGGCTTGATTACAGCTGCCCTTGATTTAAGAGCTCAAAGGTTAGGACTTATCTTTAATTCACCAGCAATTTATTTTAAAGGGCAATCCAAGAATAGTGTGTGAGAGAGCATAAAAGACACGGAGCAACGGAGTGAGAAGACATCAAGAGAGTGGAACTTGGTTCTAACGGTTTAATCAAAGACTTCTAAACCAAGGTAGAGTTGTTCCTTTTATACTTATTTATCTTTCATAATAGCAGAAGCTCCTGCCTTCAGTTTTAACTTTAGTTAGAGAATGGTGAATCTGTGGAATTCATTGCCACAGAACGCTGTGGAGACCAAGTCAATGGATATTTTTAAGGTGGAGATTGACAGATTCTTGATTGGTAATGCCCCTGTCCCACTTAGGAAACCTGAACGGAAACCTCTGGAGACATTGCGCCCCACCCAAGGTTTCCATGCATTTCCCGGAGGTTTTTGTCAGTCTCCCTAATGGTCGAAAGTGGTTTCCGCTTCTTCTATGTTCTGGCATTTATTTCAAAAAATTCAAAACCGGCAGCGACTAAAAATAGGTTGCCGTTTAAAAAATCGGTAATTTTGTAGTCGAAGCTGGTTGCGATGCTAGTTGAAGGTGGTTGCCGGAGGTTGCAGGTAATGGAAGGTAAAACCTCCCTGGTGGAATAAAACTGGGTGAAAAAAAGGTCTTACATTCCACTATCCTTGGGTGGGGCGCAAAGTCTCCAGAGGTTTCCGTTCAGGTTTCCTAAGTGGGACAGGGGCTTAAGGGTGTCAGGGGTTATGGGGAGAAGGCAAGAGAATGGGGTTGAGAGGGAAAGGTAGATCAGCCATGATTGAATGGTGGAGGAGACTTGATGGGCCAAATGGCCTAATTCTGCTCCTAGAACTTATAAACTTATCAACTTGAGCAAAAACTGACAAGATCACAAAACATTACTGTAAATTTGTAACATAATTGTCTGCATTGTTTTAAGAACTATTTTGATTCAGTGATTTGTGTACTATAGAACAGGACTAAATGTGTGGAGAAGATAGCCTAATGTATCTGCTGATATTATAGTAGGAGACTAGTTAAACAATTTGCTTAATGAACTTTGCTGGAAGTATCTCAATGGAGTGCACACTACACCTTTGACTTGGCCATCACAGTTCCTTCATTGCTTGTACAGACTTGATTTGTGATCACATTTTCATTGGAAGTCATTCATCTGCAAAGGAATAAAATGGCAGAATTACCTTTAAACAATAACGGTTCCCAAGTAGCTTGTTCTAGAGACATTTATTCGGTTCCTCTGTGTATTCTTGAATCAACATTGAGACAGAAGAGTTCATAATTACTCAATAGCTGTGAATTAATGCAGCTGAAGTGTTGTACCAACAGTAAAGAAAAATTGCAGTTATCAATTGCTTCTCCTAATCCCCATCTTGCATTTGGTTAAGGGCCTGTCCCACTAGGCGACTGTCACAGTCGTAGCAGGTCGCCGAAAAACTGGCAACTGGACTAATGGGTCTGTCCCACTTAGGCGATTTCTTTAGGCGATTGCCGGCGAATACGACAATGGAATTCACCAAAGTCAGCACCTACGACACCTAGCGACAACCTACGCCATCCTGGCGACTACCTACGACAGCACCTACGTCAGGAGAAGACAAGCTATGACAAGCCCACGGTTGCCAAAAAGTTTTGAACATTTCAAAATCCAGCGGCGACCAGAAAAACGCTACGACTCTTTGGGCGACTGAGGAGACTACTCACGACCATACAGGCGACACCCCGGTGACCGCATGGTGACAGCCTAGTCACCAGCAGTCGCCTAAAAAATCGCCAAAGTGGGACAGGCTCTTTAAAAGTATGTTGATGGTTATACTGCCTAAGGTCGCAATTTTGGTTCGTGTTCACTGCTGTTGGCATTTGTGCAGCTTGTACTTCATAAGAAAATAATGGCAGCACAGTGGGGCAGTTGTTGGAGTTATATTTCGTAACTACAGTGGCACATGTTTGATCCCATCTACTGGTGCTGTCTGTGTGGAGTTTGCACATTCTCTGTGTGACCATGTGTATTTCTATGGGTGCTCCACCTCGCTCTCACATCCCAAAATCATTTAAATCGTTAGTCGTTTAAATGACCACTGCAAATTGCCCCTTGTATTGTAGCTGAGTGATAAATCTGGGGGGAGTTGAGAGAATGCAAGAAGAATAGAATGGGTAAATGCATGCTTGATGTCAGCACACACGCAATGGGCTGAAGGGCCTGTTTCTGTGTGTGAACTCTCTTTGGCTATCTCTCTTTGACTCTCTCCAATGCAAGAGGCCAAAGGAGGAGGAACAGAGCAATCTGTGGCAAATGATGGACCTGGAAAAGGTAGGGATAGTCAAGAGGATGAAGGGGTGTAAACTACAGGAGCAAACGTTTTAAATTGGCACATTGGATGACCAGAGTCATTGTCGATAGGAGATGGGCAACAGAATTGTGGATGGTTGATCTTTACAGAGAGGGAAGATGTCAACCCTGACATGTAAACCTTCAACTTTCTCAGTCTGGGGTAGAAATGATCTAACGTGTAGGAAGGAACTGCAGATGCTGGTTTACACTGAAGCTAGACTCAAAAAGCTGGAGGAATGAAGCAGGTCAGGCAGCATCTCAGGTGAAAAGGAGTAAGTTACTTTTTGGGTGGGAAGAAGGGTACTTTTTTCCCCCAGAGATGCTCTTACCCACGGAGTTACTCCAGTTTTTGTGTCTATGAACGAGCTGATGTTAAGCTGAGCTGAGGTAAGGCAAGTGATATCACGATGGACGGGTTAGTGATGTTTTGTCTGAATCTCAGTTTGGGGTTGGACATGGTACCAAGCTTGTGGGAAAATTCCTCAGAGCTGACAAAGTCGCTGAACGTGGGGGTGGAATTAGGAGAGATTGTACAGGGTTGTGTGTGCTGGAGATGAGGATGTGGTTGGTGGTGCATGGCGCAAATTCTATGGCACCCATCCCAGAGCTTCAGGGAGGGAAATTTGGATCATTCATATGCCCTGGGGTGCTTTGGCAAGTAGAGCACATGGATTTGGGTAATAGTACTAATTAATTCTGTACTGCCCACTTACTTTGAGATAAACAATTGGCATGTTCAACTTAGACAGGTACATGGATAGGGACAATTTAGACTGATATGGGCCAAATGCAGGAAAAAGTGACTGGCTTGAATAAACCTCTTGGTCGATTTGGATGAATTGAACTGAAGGGCCTGTTTGTGTGTATATAATTCCATGACTCTAAATTCATTTATGTTACATTCATTGGTATCCAGAACCTTTTTGAACATAATGTTTATTATGAGATTAATCTAATTATTAAAAGCTCTATGAGAATGAAGTTGGCCCTTGGAAATTGTGAATTGACAGCCAATTTTGTGTCAAGTACATTGGGTTAAACCTCATCAACTTGAAACATCAGCTTGGTTTCTCATTCCACTACTGCTGCTGAGTATTTGCAGCATGTTCTAGTGTTAAAGCCAGTTTAATACCATTGGATAATTTATCTATTTCACTTTGTTAATCTATTCAGTTGGCTGACTATAGTTGTAGGACCATTGTGGAGTTTGTGAAGGTTTCTTCCCTTGACATCTGAACTATTATTTCACAATGTGTTGCTTATCTTGCTGGAATTGTAATACAGAGGAAACCCATGTATACATTCACAACATGTACTGACCAGACTTTTGGGTCTGTCCCACTTAGGCGACTTTGTAGGCGAGTGCAGGAGACTCTGCGCTCGCCACATGTTCGCTGGCGATCTCTGGTGAGTCTCCTTCATGGTCGCGAGGAGTTCCCGCATTCTGGGAAGTAGTCGCAGCCTCAGCATGGTCGCCGCAAATTTTTCAACATGTTGAAAAAATTTCTACGGTCAAAAATTGTTGCCATGGAGAAAATCGATAATCCTGTAGTCGTAGGTGCAGTTGTAGCGGGGTGGCCATGTAGTTATGGGTAGTCGAGCTAGTCGTAGATAGTTTTAGTTAATCGCCTTTGCTGACCGGTCATTTTCATTGGTTCATTGGGGGAAAAAACGTAAGCAGGAGTTTCCAGAACCAAGGATATCCAACCGGTAATGTTAAATGTCTCACACCTGTGTGTCTCTGGCTTATTAAAAGTTGTCTGGTTCCTTAAATGTTTTCTCTCTCCCCCCCCCCGCCAACCTTCCCGTTCATCGTGGTGTGTGTCTGTATCACCTTAGCTTTGCATTGTGTGAATTGCAGACAGCACTCCCCCGCTTGCCCTGGCCCTCGCCTTTAGAAACATAGAAACATAGAAATTAGGTGCAGGAGTAGGCCATTCGGCCCTTCAAGCCTGCACCGCTGTTCAATATGATCATTGCTGATTATCCAACTCAGTATCCTGTACCTGCCTTCTCTCCATACCCCCTGATCCCCTTAGCCACAAGGGCCACATCTAACTCCCTCTTAAATATAGCCAACGAACTGGCCTCAACTACCAGCTTTGCGATGTGTGTGTGTGTGTTCCACTATGACAGTCGCCGTTCCAGTTCCCGATTTTTCAGGCGAGTGCCGACAACTTGACAGTCGCCGGAGGTCTGCTGAAAAATCACCTAAGTGGGACAGGCCCATAAGACTGCCCTCTTTCATGGTAAGGAATCGAACAATTAGGATTGAAGTGAGGAGAAATGTTATAACTCAGGGAGTTGCGAATCTTTGGACTTCTCTATCCCCAAACACTGTGGATCCTTAGATGCTGATCCTCAGTTGCTGAAACTGTTCAGCTTTTGGACAAGAAAAAATGAAGAGACATGAGGGGAGAGAGTATCAAGAGTGTTTTATGTCCCAAAACGTTTCAATGAAATTCTTACTTGCAGCAGCAGCACAACTGGTTTGCTAACGCAGTACTCAATATATAATATAATAAACTAACGAAAAAAATTAATACATTAAAAAAAACAATACAGTATAAAATCAATCCAAAGCCCAAAGACCGGAGTGCAACCCAGGCACTTTGTAGTTCGGAGTTTAGTTGGAGTTTGTAATAACCTGATGGATGTAAGGAAGAAGCTATTCCTGAAGGTTACACAAAAAGCTGGAGAAACTCAGCGGGTGCAGAAGCATCTAAGGAGCGAAGGAGATAGGCGATGTTTCGGGTCGAGACCCTTCTTCAGACTATTCTTCAAGCTATTCCTGAAGCTGACTGACTGTTTTTGGTCTCCTATATTTTCTTCCCGATGGCTGGAGTGAAGGGAGAAGTGGAGATGTAGGATGAGCCAGGACCTGGACATGCGGAAAGGTCTATGAGGCGAGATGGACTTCCGCTGCCCCTGTCTCTTATGTCATTATCTTCCCCATGCCCCACACTCAAACCAACTTGTAATTATTTTTTTTTACTTTTTTTTAACGATAAAGCGATATTAGCGATACTGTAAGTTACATCAGTGTACATCCCTTGTATTGTATTACAGTCATTGTACCCCTTAATTTTTATTTTTATTTTAAGGCTTTAGAAAAGAGAGAATAGAGGGAAAAATAGCAGCATAGAAAGTAGAAAAGTGAAAAAGAGATGTGAAAGTGCCAAAGCATGACAGAGGGAAAGGAAACCCTTGTAGAGTTACAAACTGGAATTAAGAGATAGACCCTGGAGAGGAAAGAAAAAAAGAAAGAGGGAAAAATAGAGAAAGAAAGAAGAAAAGCCAGTTACTTTATTATAAACATCTCGCAAAAGGAATCTACCAACTCGACAAATTTTCTTCCCCCTTTACCAAGACCCGACATCGGTACTTTTTTGAGGTATTCTTGCACCTTATCCTTGTAATAGATTTATAAATGCAGACCATGTCTTATAGAAACAGTCTGATTTTCGTGCTGTCGGAGTCTCATATCTTCCAAGTGTAGTGTTTCGAACATAGATGAAATCCACACATTGACTGTGGGTACCGGAGAATATTTTCTGAATTTTAAGATTAGCTGTTTTCCAGTTATTAAGCCATATTCAAATAGTCTTTTGAAACACGTTTAAATCAGGGCAATCTTCTGATATCCCGAAGATTATCCAGTCTGCTTCTGGGGTCAGTTTTATTTTAAATATATTTGTGAAAATTTCAAAAATTTCAGTCCAAATGGTTGAAATTGTGTACAAAAGACAAATGAGTGTGCTATATTAGCTTCTTGACATTGACATTTATCACATATAGGCGAGACGTTGGGAAAAAGTTTACTTATTTTAGTTTTTGAATAGTATAATCTGTGTAAGATTTTAAATTGTATTAAGGTGTGTCTTACATTAATTGAGCATTTATGCACATTTAATAAATATTCTTCCCACCTTTCTTTGGGAATTTTTATACTTAATTCTTTTTCTCAGTTGCTCCTGATACCATCTGTTGTTGGTATTCCTGCATTTAGAATAGTATTATATATATATATATATATTAGGTTTGCTGATTCTTCCTTTGTATTCATTACTTCTTCCAGTAAGTCTGGAGGCATATTGTGATAATCTTGTGCGTATTTTTTCAAATAGTCACAGATTTGGAAATATTTTAAATACTGATTGTTTCTCAAATTGGATTTTAGTTGTATTTGTTTAAATGATAATAGTTTTCCCGATTCATACACATCTCCAAAGACTTTAATTCCAGCTCTTTCCCATTGTGTAAATGCTTTATCTATAGTTGAAGGTTTAAATGAGGGTTTTTTACCGATAGGAGATAAGAGAGATAAGATTCTTAATTTTAGATTGTGTTTTATTTGTTTCCAAATTCTGATTGTACTGTATATAATTGGATTATTGTTGTAATTTATATTATTCATCGATATTGGAGAGAGAAGGATTGCTCCAATATTATAAGGAGAGCAATCCTCTCTCGCCATAATCGTCCAATCTGGTTGTTGGGGAGAGTTATCCAGCAATTGGATCATGTTTCTGATATTTACAGACCAGTAATAATACATAAAGTTGGGGAGTGCTAATCCCCCTACTACTTTGGGTTTATTCAGATGAGCTCTTTGTATTCTGTGGGATTTATAATCCCAAACAAAATTTGTGATAGTCCAGTTTTTTTTAACTTTTTGAGTAAATATATTGGGATAGAATGGAACAGGTATAACATTTGTGGTAGAAAAATCATTTTTATGGCATTTATTCGGCCTATTAAGGACATCGGAAGCGTTTTCCAAAATGTAATCAAGTTACATAGTTTCTTAAGTAGAGGGTTATAATTTTCGTCAAACATATCTTGATATCTTCTAGTAATTTCGATGCCCAAGTATTTAAATTTTTCCGTAGCTATTTTGAAAGGAAACTGTAAAAGATGCATAGAGTTTTTTGGTTTTATTGACATGATTTCACTTTTATTCCAATTTATTCTATATCCTGAGAATGATCCGAAGTCCTCTATTAATTTTAAAATATTTGGTACAGTAATATGAGGTTTTGTGATGTACAAAAGTACGTCGTCAGCGTCTAGTGATATTTTATTATTGGAGCAATTTGGTTTATATCCATGGATATTTGGATGAGTTCTAATTCTTTCCGCTAGGGATCAATTATGAGGGCAAATAACAATGGTGATAATAAACATCCTTGTCTATTTCCCCTTGACAAATGAAATTTCGTAGATAAATTATTGTTCGTTAATATTCTGCCTGTTGGCTTATTATATAGTAATTTAATTCATAGAATAAAATTCTCTCCCAGTTGAAATTCTTGCAATACCCTGAGCATATAATCCCATTTGACCTGATTGAATGCTTATGAATCAAACGATATGATTGAGAGTTTTTGATCTTCACTTTGGTGTGAATGCATTATATCAACTTGTAAATTGTGAATAGAAGAATGTTCCTTCGGATAATATTACTCATGCATGAGGTCAGATGCATTCACCGTGCCATAAAACATCTCATCAAATTGTGTTTATGAAGGAACTGCAGCCGCTGGTTTGTGTTTCGTTTTGTTTAGAGATACAACAGGGTAACAGGAGCTTTGGCCCACAGCATCTACAGTGGCCATCAATCACCCGTTACACTGGTCCTATGTTATCCCACTTTCTTATCTGCTCCCTACACACTAAGGGCAATTTACAGAGGCCAACTAACCCAGAAACCCGCACGCCTTTGAGATGTGAGAAACTGGAGCACCCAGAGGAAACCCACGTGGTCACAGGGAGAACATGCAAACTTCACACAGAAAGCACTGGAGGTCAGGATCGAAGCAGCAGCTTCACCACTGTGCCACCCAAATAAAAGCATGACTCAGAGGCTTCCCACCCACCAACCCATCATAGACATGATCAGACAAATGAGTTAGTGCATGGAACTGAACTGAACTTTTGAAGAAACATTTGTTTTGGAAAAGATGTAGGTATTCTTTGGAGGTGTCTCTTCCCATTAAAGTTATTTCCATCGTGCATGAACTGTGTGCTTGTGTGTTGTTTTTGTTTACTTTTGCATCGCTGTTTTTTCCAGTTTATTGCCCTGCTGTCACTCTTCGAAGGCCCATCGCAAATCCAGAAAGGACAATGATCACCAAATCAGAAGAGGAAGGAGCTTCCGAGCTTCGGATGCGGAAATCCAACTACTACGTGGATCGACAGGTGATGGATGAGAAGGATCTGGAAATAGTGGCACAGCGGACAGAAAGAGCCGAGCCATCAGTAAGGGAACAACTGAAGGAACGCTTCAGGTTAGTGGCTGCTTACTTACTGCTCAAAGGTGGACATCTGTTCCTAAGTGCTGAGAGGAAAGTATTTTATTTCCACTTCTAACCAACAGTCCAATTCTTACAGCGCTCGGGTGAAAACAAGTTGAGTTTATTGTTCTAACCACAAGTATGGTGAGGTACAGATAAGTTTAGTTTATTGTCATGTGTACAGGGGTACAATAAAAAGCTTTTGGAAAGACTATGCATGATTCCAATCGGGCCGGCCACAGGGTATAGATACATGGTCAAGGGAATAATGTTTAGTGCACGACAAAGTCCAGTAAAGACCGGTTAAAGATAGTTCAAGGATCTCCAGTGAGGTAGATAGTAGCTCAGGACCATTATCTAGTTGTTGATAGAATGGTTCAGTTGCCTGATAACAGCTGGGAAGAAACTGTCCCTGAATCTGGGTATGTTCGTTTGTACCTCTTGCCTATTGAGAGACGGGAGAAGAGGTAGTGGCCGGGAAGAGACTCGTCTTTGATTATGCTGGTGGTCTTGCCGAGGCAGCGTGAGGTGTAAATAGAGTCAATGGGGGGGAGGTTGGTTTGTGTGACGGGTCTGGGCTGCGTCCACAATTCTCTGCAATTTCTTGCGGTCTTGGATGGAGCTGTTCCCAAACCATGCTGTGATGCATCCCGATAAAATGCTTTCTACAGCGCATCTGTAGAAGTTGGTGAGAGTTGTTAATGGCCTTCAAGCATCTCTACTTGGGTGTCATAGATGTACGGGGGTATGTGTACCACTTCCCTTTCTGAAGCCAATCACTATCTCCTTGTCTTGCTGACATTGAAAGAAAGGTTGTTGTCTTGACACCAGGTCACAAGGTTCTCGATCTCCTTCCTGCATTCATGATACAATGAAAATCTCACTTGCAGCAGCATCACAGGCAGCTGGATGTCATAGAAAATGCAGAAATAACATAAATTCTACATGACAGTGAAAAGAGAAAGACAAGACGTTAGTCAAAACACAATTTAGCAATGTTACAAAATTTTGAGATTTTAAAAATCAAGTCTGCAATTTATCCCATCAGATAAAGCATAAATAGAAGTTTAATTTGACACCTAATTCACTTTCATATCTTCAGTATTAAGAAAGTTGTGACCATTTTCATACTCGGAAATTAGCATCTTGTTCCCCATTGCCTTTCAATTGACTTAACTCAAAAGCTGTGATCTAGAACTGTTAAAAGCCCATAACTTTCTTAAAAATTAAGAGAACTCAATGAAATTTTCAGTTATTATAGATTGAAGCATTCTGAAACAAATATGAAATAATCTTACTTGGATGACCTGAAATTAAAGCATATAATTAGTTAGTTATCTAATTGTAGCTAATTACAAAATTCAATGAGTAGATCTAAACATCTATCCATTTCTCAAGAAAACATAAACTTTTTAAAAATTGTCTAAGTGTCCAAATAACATTCACACAATAATCCACAATATAACATAATTTTTAAATCTCATCTTCATGAATTTCTGGGCCAAATGGAAGGAATTTAGTGTTTAATGCCTGTAAATTAATGGCCATTTAAATCAACTAGCGAGTGGGTTTTAGTGGAATGCGGTGGATTGGAACGCTGTGGTTTGCGGTGAAGTCGGGAGGAAAGATACTGTTGGTTCATACATTTTTTTTTAACCCCATTTCGCAACATGTAAATATGATTAAAGCCTCCATAAAAAACAACTTTTAATATAAAAATAAACTGTGTACCTTTTTTTCTCCCCTACGCAAAATCCTTCCCGTTGTCGGCGCTCACGGCTTTTGAAGGTGATTTTTAAATTACTCTAGATAATAAATAATCTAGCGTAATTTAAAAATACCTTCATTAATGAAATGTCGGAGCGATTTTTCTTCCACAACGAAATCGTCCGACATGGATCGATTTGCCCAGTCTGTAGAAAAATGACACTTTAAGCCCGCCCCCCTCTGAAAGGCGCCAAAGTCACACACACGGGGAGCGGCAGAACTGCAGCGCTGCTCAAGGTAAGTTTTGTAACATACCTACACAATTAGGTAGCAAGTCCATGGTATTGTAAGAGGTAGTGTAAGGTGTTCCATTGTTGAGGTTGAATTAGGGTTGTGAAAATTGGTTCAAGAATCTGCAGGTTGTAACTAGCTTTAAGGTCAAGAGTTAAGAGAGTTTATTGTCATGTGTCCCAGATAGGACAATTAAATTATTGCATTGCTGCAGCACAACAGGATATTGTAGTCATAAATACAGATCAGATCAGTGTGTCCAGATGGCATAGAATATATATATATATATATATATACACACATCAGTAAACAGATAAAGTGCAATAGGTTGTTATATAGTTCATAGTTTGTTTGAATTGGTGTTTAATAGTCTGCTGGCTGTGGGGAAGAAGCTGTTCCTGAATCTGGATGTTGCAGATTTCATGCTCTTGTACCTTCTACCCGATGGCAGCGGAGAGATAGTGCGTGGCCAGGATGGTGTGGGTTTCCTTGTTGACACTGGCATCCTTTTTATGTTTATTATCTTCGTGTTAATGAGAAACAGCATGCAATCCCGTCAAATCAGATGATACTTTACATAAATACAGCCAGGCTAAACTGAAGTACAATAGGTAGAGCAAAAGGAAAGATAGAGTGTGGAATATAGTTCTCAACATTATCGTGCAACAGTTGAGTGATAAATTCCAATGTCTGCAATGAGATAATCAGACTGCACGCCAGTACATGGAAGGATTATTCAGAAGCTTTAGTTTAGTTTAGAGATACAGTACGGAAATAAGCCCTTCGGCCCACCGGGTCCGTACCGACCAGCGATCCCCACACATTAACACTATCCTACACCCACTAGGGACAATTTTTACATTTACCACGCCAATTAACCTACAAACCTGTACGTCTTTGGAGTGTGGGAGGAAACCAAAGATCTCGGAGAAAACCCACGCAGATCACGGGGAGAATGTACAAACTCCGTACAGACAGCACCCGTAGTCAGGATCGAACCCGGGTCTCCAGCGCTGCATTCGCTGTAAGGCAGCAACTCTACCGCTGCGCCACCGTGACCGTCGTTTGCGGTGACCTGGTCGCCTGGTGACACTAAAGCGGGTGGTATTGTAGAAAGTGAACTTGGTTGTCAGAATTTGCAGCAGGATCTTGATCAGTTGGGCTGGTGGGCTGAAGAATGTTTGACGGAATTTAATACAGAGAAATGTGAGATCTTCCATTTTGGGAGGTCTAGCAAGGGCAGGACTTACACAGTGAATGGTCGGGCACTGGGGAGTGTTGTAGAGCAGAGAGCTCTAGGAGTGCAGATACATAGTTTCTTGAAAGTGATGTCACAGGTAGATAGGGTGGTCAAGAAGGCTTTCAGCACATTGACCTTTATCAGTCGAAGTATTGGGTATAGAAGTTAGGAGGTTATGTTACAGTTATTTAAGACATTGTTGAGGCCACATTTAGATACAGCGTGGAAATGGGTCCTTCAGACCACCCTATCTACCTAGTCCACGCAAATAACAATCACCCGTGCGCTTGTTCTAACCGACACACTAGGGATGATTTACAGAATCTAATTAACCCACAAACCTGCACGTCTTTGGAATGCGGGAGAAAACCAAAGCACCCGGAGAAAACCCACCCAGTCACGGAGAATGTACAAACTCCAGACAGGCTCTACCCGCAGCCATGATCGAACACGGGTCTCTGGCGCTGTAAGGCAGCAACTCTACCGCTGTGTCACTGAGTGCTGGCGGGAATGTGGAGAGGATGAAATAAAATGAGTGTAAATGTGTGCTGAAGGACTGGCAAGGACTTGGTTTTGTCTGATGAATAGATAGAGTGCATGAAAGATTAAAGTGTTTTAAGTAGATTAATGAAACAAATTCTAATCCTTTACACCAGTAATCAGGATCGGACATATGTCGCTGTGAGGTCGCAGCTCTACCAAGATACGTATCATTGGCACAGTATGATATGAATTACATGCAATATAGAGATTTATTCAATATTTAATTTCAGGAACCAAACCTGTCGCACCATCTTGGCATTTCCAGTTTCCATGCCAACTGAGTTTGTAATCAACAAGGCTAATTTGTTATTAATGTTTGGAGGGATTAGATGTTTGAACCAGGACTGGGCATCCATTTAGTTCAAGCCCTTTGAAATGTCAGAGAGAGAAACTTTATACCTATGGCCTGTCCTAGTTTTGAATCCAGAGCCTGAAAAATAGTATGGAGCTGGGCCTGTCATCTAATCCACCTCTAACTCAACTTTGGGAAGTGAATGTGTAGGAAGGAACTGCAGATACTGGTTTAAACCGAAGATAGGCACATAAAACTGGAGTAACTCTGCGGGTCAGACAACATCTCTGGAGAGGGTCTGAAGAAGGGTCTCCACCCGAAATGTCACCTATTCCTTTTCTCCGGAGATGCTGTCTGCCCACTGCGTTACCGAGATTTTTGTGTCTATCCTTGGAAAGTAAATCGTGCTTTTATTTTCTCGACTGCCCCTTTTATCACACATGTGCTTTTGAATTGGCCACAGAGAACATTCAAAATATGGTCACAAATCACACACAGTAAATCACTGGACCGCAAAGGAATTTTAATAGTTGGAATATTCTTGAACCTTGAGCCAAGTGTGTAACAAATTGATTAGTTTATGGAAATTCTCCTTTGAAATTAAAATATGATAATTATATGGCAACAAGTTTTTAAACCTGTTTACATTTTGCAAAACTGTTTTTTAATTTAATTTCTTGAACTTTTTTGCGTTTATTACAGTATGTTTACATGTGTGTGGTGCTGCTTCAAGTAAGAATTTCATTGTTCCATTTCAGGACATAAGACAATAAAACACTCTTCACTCTTGTGGAATCTGAGGTGCAGCAGCTTATATTCCACAGGGGTGGCTGGCAATCCAATGGTGCAAACATCTAATTCTCCAATTTTAGGTCACTTCTATAATCCCCTTCCCCCACCGCTTTTCCCCTCTATGTCCCCTCCCCCTTTCTTCACCAGTCCCCCACTGTGCCCCACCTGGACTCACATCTATGTCTCCCCCCCCCCCCTTCCCCTCCCTCCCCTCCCTCTCCTCCTCTGGCTTCACAATTTGCAACTCTTCAATCCTTCTGTCTCACACCTTCTGTTCTCATCGCTGGCCTTTGTTCCAACCATCTGCCTATCAAATACCCTTCTCACACGTGTCCACCTTTGTCCTGCTTCTCCTGTCTCCCAACTTTCTTCCACCACCACCTCTCCACAATCAGTCTGAGGAAAGTCCCTACCCAATACGTCATCTGTCCATGTTCTCCAGCGATGCTGCCTGGTCCACTGAATTACTCCAGCACTCTGTGTCCATTTGGGACCATATTCAATTCCCCAAAAGCCCAGTGCGAATCAGTTGTCTTTTTATCCAGTGCCTACATTGCTAATTCCAAGCGACTGTTCTCCACTGCTGCTACTGATGTTTTACCTGAGTCGACCCACAACAATGACGTTTCCTTCATGGTGACCCCAGGTCTGAAGTTCAAATACCACCAAAGCAGTGAGGAAATTGGATATATTTAATTAGCGTTGAAACAAATCTAAATTACTCAACTACTTTGGTGGGATTTGAGTGAACATTTTCAGATCATTAACCTAGGGTCACCAATCCAATATCTACTGTGATACCATTAGATGCCTCTTGGATTGGCAATAAAATGAGAACTAATTAGAAACACAGTTACATGCTTGAACCTGACAGCCGGTTTTCCATGCAGAGGCCAAATGCTTCCTCACTGAGAATAAAAATTAAAGCGACTCATTTTTATCATGACACAAGATCAGGACAAATTTAGTACTTAGAGATACAGCGTGGAAGCAGGCCCATCGGCCCACCAATTCCATGACACCCACACTATGCTTCTATGCTATCCCATGCTCGCATCCACTAGCTACACGTTCAGGGCAATTTACAGCAGCCAATTAACCTACAAACCGGAGCACCCAGAGGAAACCCACGCAGTCACGGGGAGAATATGCAAACTCCGTACAGACAGCACCTGCATTCAGGATCAAGCCTGGGGCTCTGGTGCTTTAAGGCAGCAATACTGTGGCTGTGAGGCAGCAGCGCTGCCAGCTGTGCCACCGTGTCAACACATGCCACGCAAATATCCACTGACAGTAACAGCCACAGCCCAGCCATAAAAAATAGCTTTGGAACACCTCAAAACATCAGAGGGTGAAGAGAAATATCAAAATCAGCCTTATATCAGTTGATGCAAAATCTGTCACAGTAAAGTGTGGTGTAGGTTCCACAGCTGCTGACAAATAGAAGGTACCGGGGTGAAGGTATCAATAGAACAACTCTTTTTGCAAATGCAAGAGGCCATGCTTTAAAGCCAAAGAACAGTAGCAATGCTCTCAATAGAACATCCTTTATTGAAGGCAATAGCATATTTATTGTCTCATGTACAATGAAAAGCTCTTGTTGCGTGCTAACCAGTCAGCAGAAAGACTATACGTGGTTGCAATCGCGCCATCCGTAGTGTACAGACACACAATTTAGTGCAAGATAATGTCCAATAACGTCAGATTAAAATGGTCTGAGGGTCTCCAATTAGGTAAATAGTAGTTCAGAACTGCTGATAGAATGGTTCCGTTGCCTGATAACAGCTGGGAAGAAACTGTCCCTGAATCTGGATGTGTGCGTTTTCACACTTCTATGCCTCTTACCTGATGGGCGGGGTCAAGGAAAGAGCATTCACGTCATGACCCTGTTTGCACCAATCTTTCCACCACTATGCACAAGAAGCACAAGAAACGCAAGACGCCATTGTATGCAGATGCCGCGAAGTGTGTTCAGCTCTGGCTGAACAATTTCTAATCTTGTGATGTGGACTCGATAAGAAGAAGACATGATGGGAGAGGGAAGAAATGAGAGTGACTGGGGTGACTTGAATTCTTAAAGATATGACAATAAACTAGCACTTCATAATTGGATCGATGGAATTAAAACCAAATCACTAAATAGATTTTTATTTGTCCATTTTTAACATTGAAGTCAACTTTACATCCCCTTGGCTTTATTGTGAATTAAGCCTGCAAGAGGTTTCTTCTTCCTCTTACCACTAACGCTTTAACTCTTCTATTTTCCCAGTTGACTGAAAGGTGATCTTAAAAGGCTGGCTAATTTCTCCAGAAAAATTGCAGTGAATGGAGGGTGGTCACGCGAGTTCGGTATTGCGAAAAACGCAAGGAATCATGGGATTTGTCAAAGGTCTCTCGCGATAAAGAAAAAGCGAACAGTTTCTTCCTGGCTGTGTATACATTTTTATCTTTATTCATAATTTGTGTGTAAAAATATATTTAATCTGAGGAATTGGGGTGCCAGGTCGCGGGAGAGTGGGGTGTAACAGCGAGAGAGAGAGGGGGCAGATGCGAGCGAGTGGGAAACGGGGAGAGACTGGACCTGTGGAGAGACGTTCTTGGCAGCACAGATGCTGCGTGTATAAAAACCTCAGATAATAGTACATCTTGGCATTATGTTTGGCTCAGTCATTGTGGGCCGAAGAGTCAGTTCTTCCACTGCATTCTCTACGTTCAATATTCTATGTTCATATTTGTGCTTTGATTTTTAATCTCATAATCATCCTGCTTTAGTTTTGGTACTTGATTTGCAAATTAAATTCCTAATTGACATCCAAGAGAAACAGGCCATTTGGCCCATCTAATTCATGCCAGCCCATCTAGTCCATGCCATTCATTGTGGGATAGAACCATTTACCTGCATTTGGCCCATGGCCCCCAAAACCATTCCTATCCATGTATCTGTCCAAATGCCTTTTAAAAGTCGTAATTGTCTCCACTTCTATAGCTTCCTCTGAATCCTCATTCCTGTTACAAACCATGAATTTAGCATTTGCCTTCCTGTTAATCTCATGCTGGAAAAACATGCAACTATTATTTTTCACCTGCAGTTCTGACATACAGTAAATGTCAGTGAGTCAATAATGGCATGGAACGGCAAACTCAGGTATGAGTCTCTGCTGTTGTATGTCACAAATATTAATAAGTGACTGTCATTTAGTTTAGATTAGTTCAGAGATACAGCATGGAAACAGGCCCTTTGACCCACCGAGTCCACGGTGACCATTGATCATCCGTGCACTAGTTCTATCCTGCACACTAGTGGCTATTTACAGAACCTACAAACCTGAACGTCTTTGGAATGTGGGAAGAAACCGGAGCACCCGGAGAAAACCCAAGGGAGAACGTACAAACCTCATACATGCACTATCAGGATTAAACTCAGGTCTTTGGTGCTGTAAGGTAGTAACTCTACTGCTGTGCCACTGTGCCACCCAAATCATTGGTTCTTTTCGATTAGTTCTGACGTTGAAGACTGCAATGATGGGAAGCAACCCAAGATCATCTAAGCTCTCAACCATGGGTGCTAAAACTATGTAAGAATGTTCCCAACAGAAAACAGGCAGATATTACTAAACCAAAGAAATCATATTGTTGGAATCAAAAGCAGAAAACACACAAACTCACATTTATTTTCATATCGTTGTCCCCATTCTGTCCTTTTCCCACTTGCTATGGTACAAGACTGAATGCATTTACATGTCTGTACAGTACAGAAACAGGCCCTTCGGCCCACCACATCCATGCTGACCTTTTTGCCCACCAACAATAATTCTATTTACTCATATTAAGTCCATATCCTTCTATTCCTTCCCCATATTGATAGGATAGATAGTGAATCCCTATATGTGCCTAAATGTCTCTTAAATGTAACAATTATATCCGATTTCACCATCATAGATGTGGGCCGAAGGGCCAGTTCTTTCACCCCACAATAATTAACTTCCAGCTTTGGTATTCCTGCACCTAAGTACCAATGGGATTAGACATTTTTACCCGACTATTTGTGCCAATAATTCATTTACCTAATTGCAAATGCAGCAAGCATTCAGATGCAGTGCCTCTAATTCTGTCAATTTAATATTTTTCTGTACAGTATGGCAGCATAGTGCCAAAGACCCGGGTTGGTCTTGACCTTGGGTGCCGCCTGTGTGAAGTTTGCATTTTATCCCTGTGGCCACAAAGGTTTCCACCGGGTCCTGTGGTTTCACCCACACCCCAAAGACATGCGGGTTTGTAGGTTCATTGACCACTGTAAATTGCCCCGAGTGTGTAGGGAGTGGATGTGAAAAGTGGGATAACATAGAACTAGTGTGAATGAGTGATCGTTGATTGGCATGGACTCAATGGGCTTCAGGCCCATTTCCCTGCTGTAAATTTCAATGTATCAATCAATTCAATCAACCTTCTTTGTGTAGGAAGGAACTGCAGGTGCTGGTTTATACTGAAGATAGGCACAAAATGCTGGAGTAACTCAGTGGGCAGGCAGCATCTCTGGAGAAAAGGAATGGGTGACGTTTTGGGTCGAGACTCTTCATCAGACTGAGAGTCAGGGAGGAGGAATCCAAAGAATCTTAAGTAAATCTATTAAATTGTTGCTGGATTGATTGGGTCACTGTTGTCCTGTGGGAAGCCAATCATTCCTACGTATCTCTGAATAATGCTGAGATTTAAATATATAAATAAACACCATCTGAAGTAGCCTTACAAGGTATTCAGATTGTAATATTGGCCTTGTAATTTTACCCTCTGCATGCTCTTTTTTTAAATTTTAAGTCTATCCCTTCAACTAAACTTTTGGCCATTTACTTTATTCACCAAGATTTAGTTGTGTTTTGCTATAGCACCTAACAAAACGGCAACATTTCCCCCACCTAATTGCTTGTATGTTTCATAGGGCCCGTGAGCAGATTTGCTAGAGAATTATGTTATACTCCAGACCTGTTATTTTCAAATGTCAAGCTAATGTTTCAATGAATGAATGGATTAATAATTTGGATCAGTATCAACAGTCAAGTACTGGAATTTATTGCCAGAGTACTGTGGTTCAATAGTTCATTGTATAATTCAGGGCCATATAAGAGATTATTAATTAACCTTTGGTCCATACATGGGCAACTGCAAATGTTAGAGCCAGTGAGGTACAATGTCCACACCTTCCTCTCAGAGTCACTGATATTTCTATGTTGTGAGTTCAATCAAGTTGCTAATTAAGTTTTCAAGACAATCTTTCATATATATTCAAGCAATTATTTATCATCTATTATTTCATTCTATCTATTTGGAGGGGTGCAGCGGTAGAGTTGTTGCCTTACAGCTTAGATCCTGTCTACAGGTACTGTCTGTTCGGAGACGGCACCTTCTCCCTGTGACTGCATTGGTTTTCTCTGCGTGTTCTGGTTTCCTCCAAAGACGTACAAGTCTGTAGGTTAATTGGGCTACATTAAAAAAAAAGTGTTCTTTGTGTGTAGGATGGTGCTACTGTGGGGGGTGATCACTGGCTGGTGGAAACTTGGTGGGTTGACGAGCATATTTCCACGCTGTATCTCTACGTCTTCTTTCGTGTGGCGTGCACAGCCTAAAGTTGTTGGACAACTTGGTCTATTTAATCTTCCATTTGTGCACGTCGAGTTGATTGCATTAGTCGAAACAGGGCGGACCACGTGAAGGTTGCAACCTTCCACCTCACACTGTATCTCGAAAGTCTAAAATAAATCTAATTGTCCCTGAGATAAATTTAATTGTTGTGAACCATTTCAAACTTTTCCAACTGCCACCCAGCAGACTATAAAAATAAGGTGATGAGAACAGGCAGGTCTGTTCTAGTTTGCTTAACTGTCTTTCACCGGTTTTACACACCAATGCACATGTGCAATTCTTACTTTGTAAGGGTCCCCAAAGTTAATTGCTCCAACGTGGGGTCACCATGCATTCAGCGGGCAAAACCTAAAATGTTTCCTCTCAAAATCCTTTCACCTCTCTGCATCTTTCCCCTTTTCAGATGTTCCAAGAACCCAATCTTTGACCAAGCTCTTGATCAATAATATCCTCAACTGTGACTTGCGGTCAAGTTTTGTCTTGTTGCATTGTTGGTAAGACATAACGGGAAGGTTGTGTGGTTCCAAGACCAGCTAACCTCCAATGTGAACCCTATCAGTGGTATGGATGAGGTTCATTCCAAATAATTTATACAGCACATTTCACAACTTCAGGACATCAGCAAGCATTTTTGCAGCTATTGAATACTTTCTGGGGGTATTGTTACTGTTGTATTTGTGAGCATTCCATGGCATTATGTGTTAAGCTCAGACTTGCTTTGTCATTCTTCCATCAGCAACAAGGCAATATAAATGTTCATACTAAATTAATAAATCTTTGCTTAATGACCAATTATTAAAGAGGCTATTAATATCTTGAATGCATGCTCTACCCATTTTATAGTAACTTTTTAACTTTATAGTAACTTTCAAGCTGTTCCAAACCTGTGTTTTCTTCTTGCATTATCCATTCATTTTGCATTACATGTGTAATCGATGTAGTGAACCAGATATTGTTGCAACTTTTACATAGAAAGATAGCAAACGCAAACAGGATAACACTGTCAGGGCCTGAGTTGATTCTAACATCTGTTATAATGACTGTAGCAAAACATGCGTGTAGATTTTCACCGATCATACAGTTGGACTTTCAATGCAGAATTTGGGCAATGGATTTTCAGTGAAATTCATTTCACTCATGGTACGACATATTTTATTCAAACTATGGACACATAAATGGAGGAAAAGACAGAACATGACCAAGATCACATTGGATCTATATTCAACATTGGTTAGCCCACAATCACTGATAACCATTGTGTGTGCCAGACCTGCCCATTCTGATGTTACCTCATTCATCTGCCCTCTGCATTTCCATGTTTACTGTTCAAGAATGCCTAGATCTCTTTGCACATCTCACCATTTCCCATTTGTTCACCATTTAAAAACTCTCAGTGTTTCGGTTCATAAACGAGTAGTGTAATAGAACATGTGATGCTCCTATGTACTGTTGAAATATTACCTCCATGGGTTATCAATTGAAAGCGTCAAACAAACGTACTCTAAACAAGAAAAAAAAGATACAAACTGCTGGAGTAACTCTGCAGGTCAGGCAGCATCCCTGGAGAACATGGATAGGTGATGCTTCGGTTTGGGACCTTTCTTCAAACATGGACAGGTGAATTTTGAGTCGGGACATTTCTTCAACAAGGATAGGTGATGCTTTAAGTCGGGACCTTTCTTACATCTTTATTACGTGTGGCGCCGTCAGCGTTGGCAGCCTCCACAACGGTCTGTCTGTCTTTTCGGCCTTTCGTCTTTTTTGTTATTTTTAGTGTGTTTTAAAAGTATGTGTTAATGATCTCTGGTTTGTTTTATGTGCGGGGTGGGAAGGGGATGCAGTGGAAACTTTTACTCAATCTCTTACCTTGCCGGAGATGCAATTGTTTTCCAGATTGTTTTCCAGATTAACATCATGGAGTTGGAGGCCTTGCTCAAGACTGACTTTGAGACCAACCGTGGGGCCGAGGACTTACCATTGGAGCCTGCGATCCCTTGCCTGGGATCGACACTCCAAACGCGGCATGCGGATATTTACATCGAGGAATTTACAGTCTCCGGTAGAGACTGATGTCGGGAAGCTCCAAAGTCGCAGGAGGTTCGTCCAGCCCCGACCCGGGGTCTGATCGCCCAGCGCAAGGAACTGAGAGTCACCCTCGATGCGAGAGCTTGATCGCCCTGACGCGGAGGGCCCGACCGCCGGCTACGGAAGCCAAGATCGTCCCGTCAACGGAAGGCTCGAGGTCCCCGACCGCGGGAGAATAAAGAAGGGACGAGATTGAACTTTTTTTTCGCCTTCCATCACAGTGAGGAATGTGGAGGAGTCACTGTGGTGGATGTTTATATTAAAATGCATTTTGTGTGTTTTGTTGCTTTTTATTGGTATGATGACTGTATGGCAAATCCAATTCCTCATATGTTGCAAAACATACTTGCCTAATAAATTATGATTATGATTTATTAGCACTTGATTTTGAGCATGCATGCATTGCTTTGATTTCGAATAACTTCACATTTGGTTTACCGTTCCAATTTATCGCTTCTTATACCAGATCACAAGACTCGCAGTTCAAATACGACCCACGTGAAATGAACTAGACAGATTCACCAACAGACAAGAGCTTAAACTCAAACTGGAAAGATTAATAAAACAAACTCAAGTAGAAAATATAAATTATGTTCAAGGAAGCATTCGTAGTTTGGGGTTGGCACTAAAATTCAACTGAATTATTCTTAAGGTGCTTAAGCTGACATTAATAATTAAATAGTAATTAAAATATTATTTAACGATTAGAACAATAATAATTCTATTCTGATCAATATAATAATAATAATGATATAATTATATTATCGTTAATATAATATAATTGTACCATGTTGTATTATATTAATATAATTTAATTATAATATTACATTAATAATATTATATTTATGTAAATAATTGCATTGTATTTATAAATATAATAATATATTTATAATTATCGACATGAATGGGTGATTGCTGTTTGTTGGCATGGACACTGGTTAATAAGGATCTTTTTCAATGCTCTATCTCTAAACTAAAATTAAGCTAACTTTTTCAGTTTGGTACCTAAACTAACTTCAATGGACAACCTCAATATCTGATTTTGTTTCTAGCAGAATGGAGTTCAGTTAATATTTTTTTGGACAGGTGAGTTGTGTTCAACTATCGGACAACAATTTAGAAATATCGTTGCTGGGTTTTCTGAAGGCTTTCAGTCATGTCTTTATGTTGTCAGCGGGGAGATCAGAAATGTCCACAAAGCTAAAACTAATTAAACACCTTTATTTTTTTCAGATGTTCGAACTCCAAAGCCAAAGCTTCACTGTTCACGTTGGTCCCGATCCTTCGCTGGCTGCCCAAGTATCCTCTCCGGGAATGGCTGCTGGGTGACGTCTGCTCTGGATTCAGTGTTGGAATTGTGCAGTTACCACAGAGTGAGCACTTCATCCTTTGCAAACATTAATTCATGGCAATGGCACGGCCTCTTAAGGGCCTGTCCCACTGTACGAGGTAATTCAAGAGCTCTCCCGAGTTTAAAAAAAAATCAAACTCGTGGTAAGCACTTAGAATGTACGTAGCGGGTACATCAGAGCTCAGGGACGTCTCTTAGCGGCTCGTAACGCGAAAGGCAGGTACTCGGGAAACGCGGGTAAGCTCGTGAAGACTCATGAAGATTTTTCAACATTTTGAAAAATGTCCACGAGAGCCCTGAGTACCTACGAGCGGCCATTACCGTAATTCTCCGAGTTCTAATCAGGTGAAACATGGGAGAACTCTTACAGTGGGACTGGCCCTTAACTATGACATTAGAGGCTGATACACTTAATCCCAGGATGTATGATGGAGTCATAGACAGTCACCAGATGCCAAAATGCACTCCAAAACATCAGGGTGGAACATCACCTGGAATATTAATGTTTTGGCCAGCATTAGATGTCACACCTCATACTTAGTGTTACTGAGGTGAACACGAAGAGGAGCCGCCATTTCTGCAGTGATTATCCTATGTAGTGTGGAATATGGCTACTCATGTTGTGCTCTTGTTTAACCTGACTTCCAAACCTAATTTTGTTTGTAGTTCTGCACCATTTAATCAATCCCAGCTTTCTTTCTACATAATGACATAATCTATAAAACAGACGAACAATGCTCTTAAAAGGGATCGCTAATGTTCTGGTAGAGTGGCTGCCTCACAGCGGCAGAGAACTCGGTTCGATCTTGACCTCAGGTGCTGGTGGTGTGGAATTTGCATGTTCTCCCTGTGACTGCGTTGGTTTCCTCCAGGTGCTATGATTTCCTCCCTCATCCCCAAAACACGTGGGATATCAGGTTAATTAGCCTCTGCAAATTGCCCCTAGTGTGTTGGGAGTGGATGTGAAAGTAGGATAGCAAAGAACTAGCGTGAATGGGTGGTCACACAAAAAGCTGGAGAAACTCAGCGGGTGCAGCAGCATCTAAGGAGTGAAGGAGATAGGCGACGTTTCGGGTCGAGACCCTTCTTCAGACTGGGTGGTCGATGGTCAACATGGACTTGGTGGACTGAAGGGCCTGTTTCTAAACTAAACTTCTCATTTGTGGCTAAGAAGAGTGAACATCTATATCACCGTCTCCATCTCTTGTTTACCTTTCCCCTACTTTCAGTCTGAAGAAGGATCTCGACCCGAAACGTCACCTATTCCTTTTCTCCAGAGCTGCTGTCTGACCCACTGAGTTCTCCAGCTTTTTGTGTCTATCTTCGGTTTAAACCAGCATCTGCAGTTCCTTCTTACGTATTATTATTATTAATTGTTTAATATATAAACTAACCTCAAGGGGAACAATCTGATAGCTATTGCTTTCTCTATCATTGGACAACTCAATTGACATCTAATAAGAGGACATCTCACCAGAGCCTCGGCATTCTAATTCTCAGGTAATTGAACAGGACAGGGCAAGCAATATACTTTAAAATGAACTGTAATTTGGCCATGAATTATATACTGAAAGATCATGAACCCAACCATCTTAATTTCCATGAAAAAAATAAATCTACTAGTATAGGAGCATTAACCTAATTTGTGTAGGAAGGAACTACAGATGCTGGTTTACACCAAAGATAGACACAAAATGCTGGGGTAACTCAGCGGGTCAGGCAGCATCGCTGAAGAAAAGGAATAGGTGGCGTTTTGCGTTGAGACCTTTCCTCAGACTGAGAGTCAAGGGAGTGGGAAACTAGAAGTATGAAAAGGTTCCGAACAAACCAGGGCCAGCACCGATGACCAAGGAAAGATGGAGCCAACAATGGCCCATTGTTGGCTGTGGAAGAGGTGATTACGAAGGGATATGCAGAGATGAAGAGTGGACCTAGGGTGGGGGAGGAGCGGAGAGAGAGGGAATGCCGGGATACTTGGAATTAGAGAAATCAATTTTATACCGCTGGGTTGTAAGATGCCCAACTTAATTTTAAGATTAATTTAATTTGCATTTTGTTTTACAGGTATGGCATATGCTCTTTTGGCAGCTGTTCCCCCTGTATTTGGTCTCTACACATCTTTTTTCCCTGTGCTCATCTATTTTATATTCGGGACATCCAGACATGTTTCAGTAGGTAAGCTCGGCACTCTTCCTCTCATGCCAGCACTTGATTGTGGATGCAAAGGGACTTGGGAATGGAGGTGCAGAATTCCCAAAAAGTTAATTTCCAAGTCAAATCGGTAGTCTTCTTCTTCTTCGTCTTTCGTGTGGCGTGCACAGCCTAAAGTTGTTGGACAACTTGTTCTATTTGATATTCTGTTTGTGCACGTCGAGTTGATTGCATTAGTCGAAACAGAGCGGACCACGTGAAGGTTGCAATCTTCCACCCCAAATCAGTAGTAAGGAAGGCAAATGCAATTCTAGCATTTATTTCGAGAGGGCTAGAATACAAAAATAGAGATGTCAAGCTGAGGTTCTATAAGGCACTAGTCAGACTGCATTTGAAGTATTGTGAGCAGTTTTGCGCCCCATATCTGAGGAAGGATGTGCTGGCATTTGGAGAGGGTCCGGAGGAGGTTTACGAGAATGATTCCTGGAATGCATGGGTTAACACATGATGAGCATTTGAAGGCACTGGGCCTGTACTCGCTGGAGTTTAGAAGGATAAGGGGGGACCTTATTGAAACTTTTTTTTTTTTTAATTAATAGTTTTTTATTGGAGGGAAAAAAAATTACAGTACATCTGATGTATGGAATTACATTTTCCTCCATTTTGTTTTTTATAAATAATAATAATATAAACAAAATAACCCTAACCCACCCTCCCTAAACACCCCTTGGCAGCTTATTTTTTCACAATCCAAATATATCACAAAATCAAATGCACTTTTTAACAATAATAAAGTAACAAAACAGAATAAAGGCAGATCCCCACTTAATGCCGTGCCCTCAGTCAATAGGTAGTTCCTTTAGACCCTCAAAGTATGATAAAAAAGGGTTCCCATTTCAAATAAAACTTTTTCACAGACCCCCTCAATGTGAATTTAATCTTTTCTAACCTTAAAAAAAACATGACGTCTTCCAGCCAAGCAGCGGCAGATGGAGGAGTGTTAGATTTCCAGACCAGCAAGATTCTCCTACGGGCCAAAGGTGATGTAAATGTAATGATATCAAACTGGGTTGTATTTAAACCCAAGGTTTTATCTGTTACACCAAATACATCTACAAGCGGGCAAGGTCTCACTGTCATCCCAAGGACTTCACTGGTGGTTTTAAAAACCACTGCCCAGTAGTTAACAAATTTGGGGCAAGACCAGAATGCATGAGCTAGATTGGCTGGAGAGAATGAGCACCTGTCACAGCCAGCGTCCTTCCCCGGATATATGTTAGCAAGCCTGGCTTTGCTTAAATGAACCCTGTGTAAAACTTTAAATTGTATGAACCCCAATCTAGCACATGATGACGAGGAGTGGACTTTTTTCAGCGCTTCTGTCCAGCATTCCTCAGACAGATCCATACCAAGGTCATCCTCCCACCTAGCTTTAACTTTGAAATTTAACTTTGACCTTATTGAAACTTACCAAATAGTGGAAGGCCTAGAAAGAGTGGATGTGGAGAGGATGCGAGACTAGTGGATGAGACTAGGACCAGAGTTCTTAGCCTTAGAATAAAAGGACACACCTTTACAAAGGAGATGAGGAGAGGGTGGTGAATCTGTGGAATTCATTGCCACAGATGGTGGGGAGGCTAAGTCAATGGATATTTTTAAGGCGGAGATTGACATATTCTTGATTAGTAAGGGGTGTCAGGGGTTATGGGGAGAATGGGATTGAGGTTTTGGGTTGGGACTGATTGCAGTGAGGGCAGGACAAAATGTGACAAGTGCTAGGTGGATACAGGTGAGGGGGGGAGGCATTTACTAGGCAGATGGTTGGACAAAGTACAAAATGTTGAAGTAACAGTATGCTATGCAGTAATTTTTTTTTTATTATTTTATTCAAAGCACCATGAAGTGTAATGCTTTTTCATTCCATGCAAGTTATGTTGTGTTACTACATGTTGCATTACATTTACTGAAGGGAAGGTAATAATTATAATTTGTTCTGGTCCAGAATGGGGCGGCACAGTGGTGCAGCAGTAGAGTTGCTGCCTTACAGTGACAGAAACCCGGGTTCAATCCTGACTGTGAGTGCTGTTGTACGGAATTTGTACATTCTCCCATTCTCCCATTCTCTCCTGCTGCTCCGGTTTCCTTCCACATTCCAAGGACGTGCAGGTTTGTAGGTTAATTGGCTTCTGTAGATTGCCCCTAGTGTGTAGCATGCAAAACTGGGATTACATAGAACTAGTGTGACTGGGTGATCGATAGTCGGCGTGGGCCGAAGGGCCTGTTTCCATGCTCTATCTCTAAACTAAACTACCAGCAATCTGATATTAATTTCACCGACGTCTATTTCTGTCTTGTTGTAGGATCCTTTGCAGTCCTCAGTGTGATGTTGGGGACTATAACTGAGAGGATGGCTCCGAATGAGGACTTTGTGATCAGTTCTGTGAATAATACAAACGGAACATTTGTGATAGACACGGTGGCACGAGACATGATGCGTGTGAAAGTGGCAGCCATGGTCACCCTCCTTTCTGGGATCTTCCAAGTGAGTTATCACAAGGGAACTCGGAGCTCGTATTCATGTGGGCCAGAAAGGTGGGAAGGTATGATTGAGGGCTGCATCGTTAAAGACATGAGACACAAAATGTTAGCCATGCAGGTGCAGCAAGGTAATGGGAAGCAAATGGAAGTTCATGATTTATCTTTTGTAAACTGGCCCTAAGTGCAATGCAGACAAGGAGGGGCAATTTCCTACCCTGAGCTTAACAATTCGCAATTCTTTACCCTTTTGGCTTTTATCTATCTCTGATAATAGACACAAAAAGCTGGAGTAACTCGGCAGGTCAGGCAGCATCTCTGGAGAAAAGGAGTAGGTGGCGTTTTGGGTCGAGACCCTTCTTCAGACTGAGAGTAAGGAGAGAGTGAAACAAGAGGTACAGAACAAACTAGATGGCACCGGTGGCCATAGAGCCCACAATGGTCCATTGTTGGTTCAGGAGGAGTTGAAACTGAAGGGATATGAACAATGAAATAGATGCCATTAGAAATGGTCATTGCCATTTAGCAAGAGCCAGTCTGCCCGCACCAAGCTCACACATACAGCACTGCTTGCATCAGCTTGCAAAGTTGCAATCATACATGATTTCATTGTAATGATCAGTGCAGGTAACTATCTTACAAATGTTCAGCCTAATTCACCTGCTGTTCTTCAGGAAAATACTATGGGATCTTTATGTCGACTTCAAGAGCAATGGACAGCTTTTCCAATGGCGCATCACTGGGGCAACAGTGTGGATACTTTGCTCAGGTTACTGGAGCAGGTTTTGAATGTAACCTTCTGAACCAGAGCTGAGAGTGGCCCTGGTTTGATCCTTAATATTAGGTTCTGTCTGTGCAGAGTTTGCACCTTCTCTGCATGAACATGTGGGTTTGCTTCAAGTGCTCCTGTCTCCTCCCAAATCCTAAAGATGCGCAGGTGGGTTAAGTAGCAACAGTATATCACTGTTTAGCCCTGCATTTTAGTTTTAGTTTCAGAGATACAGTGTGGAAAACAGGCCCTTTGGCCCATCAAGTCCACGCCGACCAGCAATCACCCGTACACTAGTCCTATCCAACACACTAGGGACAATCTACAGAAGCCAATTAGCCTACAGACTTACACGTCTTTGGAGTGTGGGAGGAAACCAGATCAGCCAGAGAAAGCCCATGCAGTCACAGGGAGAACGTGCAAACTCTGTAGAGACAGCACCCATAGTCAGGATCAAACTCAGGTCTCTGGCGCTGTATGGCCACTGTGCCACCCTGGTTGATCTGTATTTGTGAGAGAATCTGGGCATGTACAAAGAAAGGGAGAAGCGGACTGTTGGAATTGTTTCTCTCGGGAGCTAGCATGCATCAATGGGCTGAATTAACTCCTTTGCATCAGTATAAGTACGTGGCACGCTGAGCGCCCACATGTAAGCAAGCACAATCCATCTCTGTCCAGAGCACACAACTCAATCTCTGCCCAACAGCTCTCCCTGTTTCTCACACCCTAATTGCAAGACATGCAAACCCTTTTTTCCTGACCCTTCACCAACCAGCCACCAACAACTGTACAATTTATGGCTCATGTTTCTACAGCCAGACCAGCCTCTGACTTGTCCCGACTTATCATCTGTTCAAAGTATAAAAAGATACCATCAGAGAGGAAAGAACGAGCATGATGTTGAATTAGTTTAGTTTAGTTAGGTTTAGTTTAGTTCAGTTACAACTTTTGTTCAAGTTATTATTACATGTATGAACGGTACAGTGAAAAGCATTTTGTTGCATGCTATCCAGTCAGCAGAAAGACTAAATAATTACAATCTAGCCGTCCACTGTGTATGGATACAAGGTGAAGTGAATAACATATATAGTGCAAGATAAAGTCAGATTAAAGATAATCCGAGTCTCCAATGAGGTAGACAGTAGCTGCTCTCTAGTTGTTGGTAGGATGGTTCAGTTGCCTGATGACAGCTGAGAAGAAACTGTCCCTGAATATGGAGGTGTGCATTTTCAAACATCTGTACCTCTTGCCTAATGGGAGAGGGGAGAAGAGGGAGTGACTGGGGTGAGACTCATCCTTGAATACGCTGGCAGCCTTGCCGAGGCAGTGTGAAGTGTAGATAGGGTCGATAGAAGGGAGATTGGTTTGTGTGATGGTCTGGGCTGCGTCCATAAAAGAGAACTCAAACAAAATATTTTCTGGTTCATCATCTGTCAGTGAATTGCATTTGGAAATAAACTGATTTCCAAGGAAAGTATCATTCGGTCTGCCTTATGGGCCTGAACCACTTAGGCTATTTTTTAGGCGACTACAGGCGACTAGGCTGTCACCACATGGTTGCCGGGGTGTCGCTTGTGTGGCCGTGAGTCGTCTCCTCAGTCGCCCAAAGAGTCGTAGCGTCTTTCTGGTCGCTGCTGGGTTTTCAACATGTTGAAAATTTTTCAGGGACAGTCGGTGACAGTGGGTTTGACGCCAATGAGCGTAGCTTGACTTCTCCTGACGTAGGTGCTGTCGTAGTTGTTGCCAGGTTAACGTAGGTTGTCGCAAGGTGACGTATGTTGTTGCTGACTTCGTTTTTTTTGTTGATTTTATTTCAAATTTTATGTTGAACGGGGGTCCAGTCGCCGATTTTTCGGCGACCTGCTACGACTATGACAGTCGCTGGCAGTCGACTAAAAATAACTTAAGTGGGACAGGCCCATTAGGATCTTAATGGACCAATCTACCAAAAAGCATCAGAGAGAAGCAACAAGGAAGAACTGCCCCACTTATTAATCAAGGGTGAGTGTGTGTGAGGCAGTGATCCTCCCAAGGCAGAAAATTAAGGTGTGAGTCACAAAGGAGACAAATGAGGGGCAAATGTTTTACACAAACGGTAGCAGGTGCCTGGAACAAGCCACAGAGGCAGATATGAAAGTGGGATTGAAGAGGCATTAAAGATGCATGGAAAAGCATGGAAAAAAAGGCGAGGAAAGGCACATGGATGTGTAGAGTATGGAGGGATGAGGATCATGTGCAGGCAGAAGTAATTTGTTTAATTAGGCATCATGTTTGGGACGGACATTGTAGGCCAAAGGGCCTGTTCCTGTGCTGAACTGTTCCTTCATCTATAGTCTAGATTTACCACCCACAATTCATAAATATTATGTTATTTTGGATGCGAAGTCAGTCAAATCCAATTCAATGGTCAATTCAATTTCATTTCGGAGTCACGTGAGTGACTTCGTGAAGAGCCCGCCGGCGCGCATGCTCGACATATCGTCGTAACGCGTTGCTGCGACGGCTGGCGGTGGAGCGCGCTCCTCGCCAGCCCTTCATAAGGGGCCACGGAGGTGAGTATTCCACCTTTAGTTGGTGGTCCTTGTTGTCTGATTATGTCTTGCAGCAAGGACATGGATGGGAGTTCGAAGGGCCGGAGGACGTCAGGACGAGTTCGCCGGTCAACAGTTCCGGGGCCTTTACCATCGGCAGTACCTGCAGCGCAGGCCGGGACTCAGGCGGAGATGTGGGTAAGCCCTGTGTTCACAGGTCCAGATCCGCCAGCACACCACAGCTCGGAGGAGTTCGACGAGGAGGAGTGTGGTGTGCCGCCAGAGCAGGGGGACCCTGCCATGGCAGTCAGGTTGTCAGCGGGCTCGCTGGCGACCTCGAGCAGGGCGCGTGCCGTTGCACGGTCTGTTCCACTCAGCCCTCCGAGAAGGGGGAGGGGAGGAGCCCAGAAGCCTAACCCTGTTAGGGCTAAGGCATTGCCTGTCGCGGAGGAGCGGTCAGGTTCCAGGGCGAGACCCGGGGCGGCTGTGAGGTCCAGCCGGCACACCCCGACTCTCGACGCCGGGACGGGTCGGTTGAGTCGGGTCTCGTCGCGGTCGCCGAGCCCCCCATGGATGGGTGGGCGGCACCATGCGTCGGCAACGTCCACGATGTGGGCAATCGGCAAGACTGCGCGGGCCCCAGGCAGCCATGCTTCGGCTGGGGCCGACACTTCGCCGCATGTGCCCTTAGTGGCAGCGGCTTCAGCTCTCGCTAAACGGAGGCGATTGAACACGCCCGCGCAGGAATCGCGCAGTTTCGCCTCGGCGGCTGTTAGCGACAACTACCGGCACCGGCAGGGCCTCGACGAGGTGCGGGCCGATGACAGGAGCCCGGTTTTCTTTTCAGAGCCGGAGGACTCCGACCACCTGAGTGTTCAGGGTGAAGGGCGTATTGACCGTATGGAGCGGCTGCTGGAGCTCCTGCTTCAACGTCAACAACAGCAGGGCAGCAACAGGCACAGGGCGTCTTCACCAACATCTACTATCAGCCTGGAGCAGCACGAGGAGGAGGTTCTGGTGGATCCCGTACCACCTCCGGTGGAGGTGCCAGCGGAGGAACTTTTGGATGTGGCGACCAAATTCGCGGCCCCACATACGGCTGGTCTTCCTCTCAATTCAAAGCTGGCAGCCACAGTGGACTTTCTTAATAATCAGGTGCTGCAGGAAGAAGTCCTCATCCAGGCTATGAGCCGTCACAAGGCTCCATCAAACTGCAACTCCCTCAACGTGCCTGTGGTCAATACGCCAATATGGGGCAACATCAGTGCGGCTATCCGTCAACAAGAGCTACAATTGCAGCGGATCCTGAAACTCCTCACGGCCGGTATTACCGCCTTTGCGCGGTCGGTGGACGAGGACGAGCTGAATTTGGACCAGGAAGATGCTCTGGCCTTATTGTGCGCGACCCAGCACGAAATCAACGGGTTTCGCAAAAACAGCATCCGCCCAGCACTCAACCCGAAGTTTGCAGGATTGTGCAAACCACCGCCGCTGCCGCCGCCCCGTCAGCTCTTTGGTGAGGACCTCTCGAAGAGAGTCAAAGAGCTTGACGAACAAGCCAAAACGGTGGGGATCATGCGCTCTAAGAGTGCCCCCACACCGTCCGGCTCAAAAGCTCCATACATTCGCTCACGAGGGTCGGCCAGTGCCTCGACGAGGACTCACCCTCTAGCTCCACAACGACAACAACACCAGAACCAGCACCAAGGGTCTTTTTTAGGACAGGGTCGGCAGAGACCTTTTTGGAAATCGAAGACGCCGCGCCCTCAAGCCAACCCAGCACCTCCACGGCCACCCACACGTGTCAAGGACCGCCGGTAACCACGGAGGTGAGGGGGTCTGGTTCTCTCTTTTCTCTCTGTTTAACTTCCCATGTTGGTGGTCGTTTACGGTTGTTTTTGGATGCATGGGGTAATTTTACTGGTGATGAGTATGTGTTGCGGAATATTCAGGGGCATAAAATTGAGTTTATTAATGGCGACATTCCTCCATCCCAGCACATGCCTGGTCGTACGTTCAAATTGTCTGCTGCAGAACAGGCAGCAGGTTACAAGGAAATTTTAAGTTTGGAACAGAAGGGTGTGATTGAGAAAACAGTGCATGAGCCGATTGAATTTGTTTCGAACATATTTACTAGACCTAAGAAGGATGGAGGCTGTCGTGTCATTATTGATCTAACCCGTTTGAATACGTTTGTAACATATACTCATTTTAAAATGGATACGTTTGAAACAGCCAAATCATTGATTTCTCATGGCTGCTTTATGGCATGCATTGATTTGAGGGATGCATATTATTCAGTATCCATCCAGAAAGATGATAGAAGGTTTTTGAAATTTATCTGGATGGGGCAACTTTGGCAGTATAAGGCTTTGCCTAATGGGCTTACTACAGCCCCTAGATTGTTCACTAAATTGGTGAAGCCAATCATGGCTTATTTGAGACAACGACATCATATAGTTATGGCCTATTTAGATGATGTCTTTATTGTGGGCCACACCCTGCAATTGGCTGAACAGGGTGTTGCAGCTGCTGTCAATATATTTCAACAATTAGGATTCATTGTCCATCCAGAGAAATCAAAGTTCTGCCCTGCCCAGGTAATTAATTACCTAGGGTTCACGGTGAACTCAATGAGCATGAGGATAACTATACCAATTAACAAAATTGAGGAAGTCACTAAGGTGTGCAGAGATTTAATTGGCACCAATATACCATCGATTCGGCATACAGCCACAGTAATTGGCAAGTTAGTGGCTTTGTTTCCGGCAGCACGATATGGACCTTTGCATTATCAGAATTTGCAAAGAGCTAAAATTACTGCGTTAAAATGGAACGCTGGTCATTACGATCGATCTATGCAGCTGCCGTCCGAAGCGATAACTGAGTTGCAATGGTGGGTGTGTCACATTAGCAACTCATTTAAGCCTGTCAGGGAGGCTAATCCGGTGGTATATTTACAGACTGATGCAAGCTCCAATGGCTGGGGAGCTACTGATAATTGCTCTAGTTGTGGGGGTAGATGGGACACCCTTGAGGCATCGATGTTGTTGACTCAAGGGATTAACTATTTGGAGTTGCTGGCAGCATTCCACGGACTTCGTGCATATTGTTCCAAGCTTGTTGGAGCACACGTCCGTCTCCAAATAGACAACACCACAGCTGTGGCATATTTAAACCATATGGGTGGTACCAGGTCAGTTTCGTGTGACAAATTGGCTAACTCAATTTGGCTCTGGTGTATTCAAAGAGACATTTGGATTTCAGCTACCTATTTGCCAGGTGAGCTTAATACTGTGGCGGACACCAGGTCACGCAAATTTAATGACAACATTGAATGGATGTTGCATCCTGAGATTTTTGCTAAAGTCACAGCCAAATTTGGTAAACCGGACATTGACCTTTTTGCGTCACGGTTGAACCATCAGGTACCAGCCTACGTTTCATGGGAACCAGATCCTGGGGCAATAGCGCTAGATGCATTCTCGCTGGACTGGGGGAATTGGGTTTTCTATGCCTTCCCTCCGTTTTGCCTCATCAGTCGGGTATTGCGAAAGATTCAGGCAGATGCTGCCAAGGGCATCCTTATTATACCCGACTGGCCCACACAGCCTTGGTATCCGGTGGTCTTTGACATGCTCAACGAACCTTGGGTCCTTTTGAAGGGTTGCCCACAATTGGTTACTCACCCTGTGTCAGGGGAGCCACATCCCTGCCATGGCTATTTAAATTTGTTGGCTTGCAGGTTCTGAACAGGCCGTTAGTCCAATACGGCCTCTCGGCTCGGACCATGGATACCATCGGGGCGTCGTGTCGAGAGTCCACAAGGCGAAGATACCGCTCGCATATTAAGAAGTGGGAAGCCTACTGCAGCCGCTCTCGCATCACGTACGATGACGTGACAATAACCGACGTCCTGGAATTCCTCGCGGGGTTGCACCATGATGAACACTTAAGTTACAGTGCCATCAACAGCGCCAGAAGTGCGCTATCATTCTACCTCAAGATTGGGGTAGGATCCAACAGGCTAGTGTCCAGACTCATGCGGGGTATATTCAATATGAATCCGCCTACACCACGCTATAATATCACCTGGGATGTCAGGGACGTATTAACCCTGCTCAGGACGTGGTCTCCCATGGAAGGGCTCCAACTGGACCAACTCACCATGAAGCTGGTGATGTTACTAGCGCTGACTTCAGCTCAGAGGGTACAGACACTACACAAACTGCGTGTCGACAGAATGACATCTACCCCTACAGAAGTAGTCTTTTTCGTTGACGAGCTACTAAAGCAGCATAGACCTGGGTGCACAGGGCTGCAGCTGAAGTTCCCGGCATACCCCGCAGATGCTAGGCTATGTTTAGCCTCACATATCCGCCACTATGTCAAGGTGACGGCACGCATCAGAGGAATGGAGAGATACCTGCTTGTCACTCATAAGAGACCTCATCATCGAGTGACAGTCCAGACGATATCCAGGTGGCTTCGAGTCGTCTTGGGTAAGTCAGGTATCGACACTAATGTGTTCAAGTCTCATTCCACCAGGGCTGCATCGACGTCAGCGGCGAGGGTCATGGAGGTGCCCATGGACCAAATTCTCGCCACAGCAGGATGGGCGAATGAAGCTGTGTTCCAGCGTTTTTATAACAAGCCTGTTGCTGCTCCTCTACAGTTCGCAGAAGCCGTGCTGAATGCAGGTCAAGAACGTGGAGATGTCCCCGCATGAGGGGTTTTTGATTTGTTATTAATAAATATGCTTTTGTTTTGCAGTATGAGCTATTGAGCCAGTTTGTTCCTCCCATCCATCCCTGGTAGTGGTGTGTCAGCATGGACGTGGTCCAGGGCGTGTAATCACAGAAGCTTTGAAGTCTTCACGAAGTCACTCACGTGACTCCGAAATGAAATAGTAAGATTGAACGAGAACTTACCAGTTCGAAGGTTGATCTTTATTTCATGAGGAGTCGAAGTGAGGGATTTCGTGCCCTCCTCGCCCAACCCTCAATCACCTTCATCTGGTAATCTTAGTCAATTCAATCATACTATGCGAAGTCATTTCTATTGTTGGTTCTGTGATTCCACGCCGCTACTTTGAAGTATGTCGAGCATGCGCGCCGGCGGGCTCTTCACGAAATCCCTCACTTCGACTCCTCATGAAATAAAGATCAACCTTCGAACTGGTAAGTTCTCGTTCAATCTTACTATTCTATGGTTCTTTTATTATCAGTAGGTATCGTAGGTATAGAAGGTACAATGAGATTCATTTTTTGCACACTGTTTAGTTTAGTTCAGAGATACAGTGCGGACCCAGGCCCTTCGGCCCATCGGGTCCACACTCACCACAGATCCCCACACATTGACACTATCCCACACACACTAGGGACAATTTACACGTGCACCAAGCCATTAACCTACAAACCTGTACATCTTTGGACTGTGGGAGGAAACCGAAAGTTTCGAAGAAAACCCACATGGTTCGGGGGTACAACCTCCATACAGACAGCACCTCAGGTCTTCAGTGTTGCAAGCGCTGTAAGGGCCTGTCCCACTTAGGCGATGTTTTAGGCAACTGCCAGCGAGTACGACATAGAAATTCACCGACGTCAGCACCGGCGACAACCTATGTCACCTGGTGACAACCTACGACATCCTGTCGACAACCGACCACATCCTGGCGACTGCCTACATTAACCTGGCGACAACCTACGACAGCACCTACGTCAAGCTACGCTCATTTGGTGTCAAACCCAAGGTCACCACTGTCGCCGAAAATGTATCAACATGTTGAAAAATATTCGCCGACCGGAAAAACTCTTTGGGCGACTGAGGAGACTACTCACGACCATGCAGGTGACATCCCGGCGACCACCGGCGATGATGTGGTGACCGCATAGTCTCCTGTAGTAGCCTAATAAGTGGGACAGGCCCATAAGGCAGCAACTCAGCCGCTGCACCACCACGCCGCTCTTTGCTGTGTCACCCATGCTGCCATAATTTACTGATCTTACTGATTAATGCCACACATAAATACAATCCCCGATTAAGCACCGAATATATTGAAACTGCCCTTTGAGTTAATTTGCAAGGGTCACCAGGGTTTTGGCACTATTTTCACAGTCCCAACTGCCGTTGGCCATAAAGGCCCATTGCAGCCGTCGCCTCAACAGAATCACCAGCAGACCGTCCTTCTTCCGCACCTCCTGCAGCCAACTTTGAGGTCACGGAAGATGCCCCACCAATAAACCAAATTCCCCAGTACTTACTTGAAATAGTTTTACTTTATCAGAAAGATTACTGTTATCGGAGGATGCGATAATCTTATCTCCTGTTACATTGTTGACTTATTTTGGTGGGAAGCAAAATAAAATTATTGCAGGGGGATACAAACAATACATACATGCAGAATGTACAGTAGATGTGTCTGTCTCTCTATCCCATGTGATGTGCATGTGTTGGATAACGGGCTTTTGCTGTTTCCTTCCACCAGTGGTTAAAATTACATTAATTTGGCCTTATCGTGGACTTTACCCATATTTAATCTTATAAGGCAGGCGATGAATCTTAATGAGACCTTCAAGCAGATAAAGCTGTGTTAAATACTTAATTGCTTTCATTACCTGTACACACAAAGGGCATAGCATGTAAGGCAATGAAGGGGAAACATAGTTGTTCATTAATAGTGGACCTAATCAACAGTGTAGTTCCTAACAAGGTCACAATAGACCCTACGATATAGCAGCAGATTTAGGCCATTTGGCCCATCAAGCCTGCTCCACCATCCGATTATGGCCAATCTATCTTTCCCCATCAACGCCATTCTCCTGCCTTCTCCCCGTAACCTTTGAAACCTTTACTAATCAAGGACCAGGCACGTGCCGTCAGGGTAGGCAAGGTAGGCGCTGCCTACCCTGACTAAAATTATAACATAGTAATAACTAAATATAAATAGTAAAGGCATGGGAGAATTATGCCTATGTAAGAGACCGATCTCTTAGGTAGGCATAATTCTCCGTGCCTTTCACCCACAGCGCTTGTAACACGGGAAGCTCTGTGCAGCCCACGTGCCGTCAGCGCTGCCTGAAGCCGTCAATTTCAAGCGGGGCTGAATGCAGCAGAAATTCTGCCTTTGCAGCCCTGCACATGTGCATCAGTCTACTGCGCATGCGCAGCGCAGGTTTCTTGGCGGGGTTTTCATCTATGGTTTGTCAATATTTTAAGTGTATGTTAGGTAACAAAGAGAGAAGAATGGAGTTTGTGTACCAATAATGTGGTAAGTACATTTTGTGTTTATGTTTTTAAATACCGTATTTCCCGGGGTGGGGGGAGAGCTCCTTTCACAGCGTTTGGGGAGTCTGGCCCGGGGTAAAGTTGCGGGGAGGGCAGGAATGTTATGAAGGAGGGGATTGGGATAATGCCACTTGCGACGCTCCTTGCACGGAGGCGTGGAATGCCACCGCATTGAGGCCGGGGGGGGGGGGGGGGGAGAGAGAAGTAGCTCGGGTGGCTGAGCGGCCGCCGGGCCGGACAACGGAGCCAGCCGCCACCTTAGCTCCTTCTGCCGGTCCCCGCTCACCTCTGGCAGCTCTCCATCTAAAAACCTCTCTCCTGCCACTCGCTGGCGTCACTCATGTCCTTAAATTCCGACAGCGCGATTGAGGATACTCGGCTGTGGGAATTTAAGGATTTGCAGGAAGTCGCTGACATGAACGAAGTCGGCGAACGGCAGGTGACAGGTGTTCCGACGGAGAGTACTGCCAAAGGTGGGCCGGCAGAAGGCGCTGAAGTGGCGGCCAGTTCTGCTGTCGGGTCCCGGTGGCCGCTCCCTGGAGCTGCTTCTATCCCCAGCTACAGTGCGTGCCTTCGCACCCGGAGAGCTGCGGCAGCGGTGAGTGACTTACTGGCAGTATCCCCGACACCCTCCTTCTCAACACTCGTGCCCTCCCCACAACTTTACCCCTGGCACAGACCCTCCATGCACTGTGAAAGGAACTGTTCCCCCAATTGGTCTAGGACTAGGATGCCCAGGAAGGGCAAATTGAAATGTCACTGTTTTTAATTAATTTATTTATTTAACGGTAAAACAATCTGCGCATGCGTGGTTTAATTTGATTTTAAAGCAGGCTGAGTGCCCACCCTGAGTAATTACTCACGGCACGTGCCTGTCAAGGACCTATCAATCTCTGCTTTCAAAATACCCAGTGACTTGGCCTCCACAACCATCTGTGGAAACAAATTCCACAGATTCACCGCACTTGGGCTGAAGAAATTCATCCTCCTCCCCATTCTAAAGGTATGCCTTTTTATTCTGAGGCTGTGCCCTCTAAGCCTAGATCTCCCACTATTGGAAACATCCTTTCCACATTCACTCTACCTCGGCCTTTTGTTATTCGGTAGGTAACACAGGGTTTAGAAAGACTGTTGGCGTGCATTATGATCACCAGGGGTGGAGGAAAAATGTTTTCTGCTATCTGTAAAGTTTTTGCTTTTCCACGCTGTGCAGCTATTGCTGGGGATGATACGATTTGGATTTGTCGTCACGTACCTTTCCGACCCTGTCGTCCGCGGATACACCACTGGGGCAGCAGTCCACGTGCTGGTGTCGCAGCTGAAATATGTCCTTGGCATCTCTGTTATCAGGAAGACCGGACCCCTCGCGCTAATCTATGTGAGTAACAGGTGCCTCTGTGAAATGTGGTTTTGCAATTATAACTGGAGTTTTAAACCACCACTATTGCCAGCCTCACTGTCACAAGGAACTTTCCACTGAGTCTGAAGAAGGGTCCCAACCCTAAACATTGGCTTTCCATTTCCCTCCACTGACACTGCCATTCCTCCAGTACTTTGTATTTTGCTCGTAATTCCAGCATCCACAGTCTCGTGTGTTTCCAAATTTCCACTGTGCTGTCCAAAGGTGAGGAATCACAGCAAAACCAACCAGCGATCCCCATACACTAGCACTGACAAGTTTCACGGGTACCTGCCGTTAGCGCCACGAGCCGCTAAGTTGCTCGCGTGAGTTCCGACGTTCCTGCTACGTTGATTGTACGTGATTACCACGAGTGAAAACTCAGGGTCATTCGTCGGTCGACTCGCACCGTGAGACAGGACTTTAAATAAAGACAATTTACAATCTTTACCAAAGCCAATTAACTTACAAACCTTCGACGCAAAATGCTGGAGTAACTCAGCGGGACAGGCAGCATCTCTGGAGAGAAGGAATGGGTGACGTTTCGGGTCGAGACCCTTCTTCAGACTCGACCTGAAATGTCATGCATTCTCCAGCATTATGTGTCTACCTTCGATTTAAACCAGCATCTGCAGTTCTTTCCTCCACAACTTTACAAACCTGTATGTCTTAGGAGTGTAGGAGGAAACTGGTGCGGTCAGGGGGAGAACGTACAAACTACATACAGACAGCACCCGTAGTCAGGATCGAACCCGGATCTCTGGTGTAGTAAGGCAGCAACTCTACTGCTGTGCCACAATGTTCGGGGCTGGATAAGTACAAAGAGAGATTTGAATAGAAGATTCATACTTTACATTTGAGTAATTTGTGAACTGGAAGCCCTTGAAAGTTAAAAGTACACTGAAAACGGGTGAACCGAACAATGTCTAGTAGGATACAGATACAACATAAAGCAGGCAGACACTAGAACACCAAATATCTCAAAGTGCATTATACTATCAACTAAAATACCTGCCCATTAGATGCATTCACTTCATATCTGATACATGGCTCAATTAAACAACAGGATATGTGACGAGAAAAAAGTAATGCAACATTTTATAATAGACATTGAAATTGTTGCTGATTTTAATTCTTTAACAATGATGATGTATGAACCATTAGTTAAAAACCTGACAATTTTCCTTTACAAATTACTCGGTGTTTCACAAGTGGTTAATGTGCCAGTGTATGATCTGTTGCCACCAAGGGTTAAGTTTAATTTTGTTTGTCTTCCTGTGAACTTTACTCACTGTGTTGAATGTCATGGAGATGGCAATATGTGAGTTGATCAAGAAGATAAATTGCCAATGAAATGATGGCTGTCAATTTGCACTGTTCAGAAAGAATACAGAACACAAGTCAAGTGCAATCAGTAGTTGTTGATTAATGGAAAGCTTGTAAACTAGGAGAACCCCGTCACCGTTATGAACACTCCCAACTTTCATCACAGGCCAGGGCTTAAAGAGGAGGCAGAGTGCAGACTGCATGCAAATGGTATCTGATTACAACCATAGAGATAAGATTAATTTGACAGAGGCATAAGAGGAATGATAGATTATTCTCTGGTTGACCAACTTTCTCCATTCACTGCAATGGAGGTTGCAGTTTATCTGTATCCTAATTTCATTTAAATGTTTTGATGGCAAAAAAATATAAATTTCAGATTTACAGTTTCTCATTTTAGCACAGATTTCAGGCCCACCCTCTTTTCCTCATAATTTTTTTTCCAAACATCCTTCGGAACATGGTTCCATCATTGTTACTCAGATCTACATGGATTACCTACATGGTTGGGACATGTTTGGAGGGATATGGATCAATTGCAGGCAGGTGGGATGGATTAGTGTAGTTGGGACACGTTTCCACACTGTATCACTATAATTCTATCCAGGGTTCAAGTTTGAAAGTGGCAACACACATAGATAGAGGATAATGAGGGCATATGCTATGCTTGCCTTCATTGTTCAGGACATTGAGTCAGGAAGTCATGATGCAGCATTAGAGGACGTTGGTCCGGCCACATTTGGAATATTATATGCAGTTCTGGTCGCCCTGGTAGAGGAACATAGAAACATAGAAAATAGGTGCAGGAGTAGGCCATTCTGCCCTTCGAGCCTGCACCGCCATTCAATATGATCATGGCTGATCATCCAACTCAGTATCCTGTACCTGCCTTCTCTCCATACCCCCTGATCCCTTTAGCCACAAGGGCCACATCTAACTCCCTCTTAAATATAGCCAATGAACTGGCCTCAACTACCTTGTGTGGCAGAGAATTCCAGAGACTCACCACTTTTGGTGTAAAAAATGTTTTCCTCATCTCGGTCCTAAAGGAATTCCCCCTTATCCTTAGACTGTGACCCCTTGTTCTGGACCTCCCCAACATCGGGAACAATCTTCCTGCATCTAGTCTGTCCAACTCCTTAAGAATTTTGTAAGTTTCTATAAGATTCCCCCTCAATCTTCTAAATTCTAGCGAGTACAAGCTGAGTCTATCCAGTCTTTCCTCATATGAAAGTCCTGACATCCCAGGAATCAGTATGGTGAACCTTCTCTGTACCCCCTCTCTGGCAAGAATGTCTTTGGTCAGATTTGGAAACCAAAACTGTACGCAATACTCCAGGTGTGGTCTCACCAAAACCCTGTACAACTGCAGTAGAACCTCCCTGCTCCTATACTTAAATCCTTTCGCTATGAATGCTAACATACCATTTGCTTTCTTCACTGCCTGCTGCACCTGCATGCCTACTTTCAATGACTGGTGTACCATGACACCCACGTCTCGTTGCATCTCCCTTTTTCCTAATCTGCCACCATTCAGATAATAGTCTTCCCTCATGTTTTTGCCACCAAAGTGGATAACCTCACATTTATCCACATTATACTGCATCTGCCATGCATTTTCCCACTCACCCAGCCTATCCAAGTCACCTTGCAGCCTCCTAGCATCCTCCTCACACCTAACACTGCCCCCCAGCTTAGTGTCATCCGTAAACTTGGAGATGTTGCATTCAATTCCCTCGTCCAAATCATTAATATAGATTGTAAATAGCTGGGGTCCCAGCACTGAGCCTTGCGGTACCCCACTAGTCACTGCCTGCCATTCTGAAAAGGACCCGTTTACTCCTACCCTTTGCTTCCTGTCTGCCAGCCAGTTCTCTATCCACATCAATGCTGAACCCCCAATACCGTGTGCTTGTATTGTATACTAATCTCTTATGTGGGACCTTGACGAAAGCCTTCTGAAAGTCTAGATATAACACATCCACTGGTTCTCCCTTATCCACTCTACTAGTTACATCCTCGAAAAATTCTATAAGATTAGTCAGACATGATTTACCTTTCGTAAATCCATGCTGACTTTGTCCAATAATTTCACCACTTTCCAAATGCGCTGCTATCCCATCTTTAATAACTGACTCTAGTAATTTCCCCACTACCGATGTTAGACTAACTGGTTTGTAATTCACCGTTTTCTCACACCCTCCTTTTTTTAAAAGTGGGGTTACATTAGCTACCCTCCAATCCTCAGGAAATACTCCAGAATCTAAGGAGTTTTGAAAAATTATCACTAATGCATCCACTATTTCTGTGGTTACTTCCTTGAGTACTCTGGGATGCAGATATCTGGCCCTGGGGATTTATTGGCCTTTAATCCGTTCAATTTACCCAACACCACTTCCCGGCTAACCTGGATTTCACTCAGTTCCTCCATCGTATTTGACCCCTGGTCCCCTGCTATTTCCGGCAGATTATTTATGTCTTCCTTAGTGAAGACAAAACCAAAGTAGTTATTCCATTGGTCTGCCATGTCCTTGTTCCCCATGATCAATTCACCTGTTTCTGACTGCAAGGGACCTACATTTGTTTTAACTAATCTCTTTCTCTTCACATATCTATAACAACTTTTGCAGTCAGTTTTTATGTTCCCTGCCAGTTTTCTTTCATAATCTATTTTCCCTTTCCTAATTAAGCCCTTTGCCCTCCTCTGCTGAACTCTGAATTTCTCCCAGTCCTGTGGTTGGCTGTTTTTTCTGGCTAATTTGTATGCTTCATCTTTTGTTTTTATACTATCCCTGATTTCCCTTGTTATCCATGGATGCACTACCTTCCCTGATTTATTCTTTTGCCAAACTGGGATGAACAATTGTTGTAGTTCATCCATGCAGTCTTTAAATACCTTCCATTGCACATCCACTGTCAACCCTTTAAGAATCACTTGCCAGTCTATCTTGGCCAATTCACTTCTCATACCTTCAAAGTTTCATTTGTTTAAGTTCAGAACCCTAGTTTCTGACTTAATTATCTCATTCTCCATCCTAATGATGTGAAGATGTGAGAGATGCAGCCCAGTGAATCACGAAACCAGCCCCCTCCCCTGCACCTCCCTACTCAATCCTTCCTGCTACCTCAGGAAAATAGTGGACTTAATCAAGGATTATTCACACATCAGTCATCACTGCATTCCACTGCATCATGATACATGTAACAGTAATAAACCAATATCAATGTACAACTTGCGTTTGGAGACACAAGGAACTGTAAATGTTGCAATCTTGCATAGAATGCAAAGTGGTGGAGTAATTCAGCATGTCAGGCAGCTTCTCTAGAGAACATGCATAAGCAACATTGCTAGGCGGGATGTCATCGTGTTTAGACCAGGACAAATTGTTGATGACCAGTCTGAAGAAGGGTCTCAACTTGAAACATTGCATCTCCATTTCCTCCAGAGATGCTGCCTAATCCGTTGAGTTACCCCAGCAGCTTGGGGTCTATAATTTATATGTTTTGCTTTGTCCGAGTAGATGTACCTGCACGATGTGGAGGCTTTGGAAAGGGCGCAGCAATTTACCAGATTGATGCCTGGATTAGGGGACATTAGCTACAGGGAGAGTTGGATTGTTTTCTCTGGAACACCGGAGGTTGTGGGGAGACCTGGTAGAAATACATAAAATTATGACAGGCATAGATACAGTAGACAGTCTGAATCTTTTCTCCCGGATGAAGTGTCAAATGGTAGAGGGCATAGCTTTAAGGTTAACGTTTCAAGGAGAGGTGAGGGGTAGGATTTTTACACAGACAGTGGTGAGTGCCTGGAACGCACTGCCAGGGGTGATGGAGAAGGCAGATATGCTAGTGGCATTTCAGAGACTTTTGGATAGGCACCTGGACATGCAGGGAATGGATAGATATGGATTATGTGCAACAGATAAGAGTTGGTCTTGCCATCATGTTCAAGCAGATACATTGTGGGCCAAGGGGTCTGGTCCTTGTTCTGTACTGTTCAATGCAGGAAGGAACTGCAGATGCGGGTATAAAGCTGGGGTAACTCGGTGGGTCAGGCTGCATCTCTGGCAAAAGGAAAAGGTGACCTTTCTGGTTGGAACTCCTCTTCAGACTGCAAGTAGAGGGTGGGTGGGGGGGGGGGGGGGGGGGGGAGAACTGGAGGTAGGAAAAGGCCAGAAGAAAACAGGGCCGGCAACAGATGACCAAGGAAGGGTGGAGCTCATAATGGCCCATTGTTGGGTGGGGAAGAGGTGATAACGAAGGGATGCAGGGATGTGAACAGTGGAACTAGTAGGACGACTAGGGTGGGGGAAGCGGAGGGGGAAGAGAGCGAGAATGTAAGGGTTACTTGAGATTAGAAAAAATCAACATTCACTCAACATTGTAAGTTGCCCAAGTGAAATATGAGGTGCTGTTCCTCCAATTTGCATGATGCCTCACCACTGTCCTGTTCTAACGTCTGTACTGTGTTCCAGGTTCTTTACATTTGTCCATGACACCCCCACAAACAATAAAAATATTTCCCTCTGTACAATCCTTTCAAATTATTTTTGAAAATCTTGAAAACCTTATTTAAATGATCCTGAACACCCGGATGGAGTTTCATTCTAAACTGGGAACAGAAATCTAGAGTGACATTTCAGTTCCCTTGTGCTGAGAGACTGCAGGGTGCCAGCTTGCAGATGAAACATGAACCAAAGGTCCTGTCTGCTCTCTATAGAAATTAGTTCCATTATTCCCATTGTTCTTGTCAATATTTGACCCTCATCAACAGTTTGACTGGTGATTATATCTCTGTGATCTGTGTCTGAATTAGCTGCTGCATTTCAAAGTGACTATTTTTCAATGGTACCTCAAGTGTGTTGGCATGTACCGAACACAATGTGAAAGGTGCTACATGAATAGACATCTTTCTTTGAACATTTTCTAATGCAGGTACAATTATGAGGTTTAGATATCAGTAAGTTACATAAATAAAGACACACAGTGCTGGAGTAACTCAGCGGGTCGGGTAGCTTCTCTGGAGAACATGAATAGGTGACTTTTTGGATGAGGACCAAGTGTACAGAAGTTATCTGCTGAGCCCACATGCAAGGGATTTGAAAGAGGGATGATTCCCTCTTGACCCAAAATGTCATCTATCCATGTTCTCCAGAGATGCTGCCCGACCCGTTGAGTTACTCCGGCACTTTGTGGGTTGTTTTGTAAACCAGCAACTGCAGTTCCTTGTTTCTGCAAGTTATATAAATAGTCTGCTTTCACTTCTAAAGACTTCAATGTTGCAATGGTCCAATGGGCCTTTATTGTCACATGGTCGGTGCTAACACAGTGAAATTCTTTATTTTACAATTAGTCCAGTAGCGTATTGCCATACCCCCGATTAGCAAGTGTACAGAAATAGTCTACTGAGCCCGCATACAAGAGACGCCATGTTGTGAAGCGTCTTGAAAGAGTGGATGACTTAAATTTCTGGAACTTGGACACTATTTAAGATTTTATGCTGAAACGGAAATAGATCACCATCAACTAATTAGAGCTGGAGGAGACGGGAAGAGGACTGTTGACTTGGCATGGCTTCAACATATGACATCTTATCATGAATTAAGCTAATTCTCTGTCATGAACCCATTATCTAATATATTAACCCAATATGTCAACAGCGTAATAGGTTCCTAATGATTGACCAGCTGGGTAAAAAATCTGGTGTGTGGGATGAACAATAGGGCTCTTCAATCCACTCCAGGTCTTTCTTCACCATCACTCAAAGTGGGCGATGAATTTACACATGAAAGATGCTCAGCTCATTGCCCAAGAATTGAAGCTGTCAGCAGCCAAGCAATCAACCCCTACGCCCTCTTACAATCTCTAAAAACATACAAGTATTAGAAATGCTGACGTGAGTAATTGAAATGAATGTTATCTTTGTGTGGGAAATCTGCTAATAGAGATTGAAGTTCAAGTTAAATTATATAATTAGACACTTTACTGTTCAAATAAACTTCAAAGTAAAACCACCAAGATTTATTTTTAACTTTCCGCGTGTTTTTATTTGTTTCTGGCCAACCTTCTATTGTTCTGTGCTGGTTATTGGGTGGTGCAGTGGTAGAGCTGCTGCCTTCCAGCGCCAGAGACCCAAGTTCAATCCTGGCCTTGGGTGCTGTCTGTACGGAGTTTGTATGTTCTCCCTGTGAACACGTTGGGTTTCTCCGGGTGCTCCGGTTTCCGCCCACATTCCAAAGATGTGCTGTTCTCGTTAAATTATCCCTAGTGCATAGGATAGAACTCGTGTATAGTGTGACCACTGGTCGTCGTGGACTCGGTGGGCCGAAACGCCTGTTTCCACACTATATCTCTAAAGTTTACGTGTAACGTCTAAAGTATGGATCCATGGTGCTACGTACAATTTACTGTCATCCCCATGTACAGGTAGCCACATACAATGGCAATAGAAATGTCGGAGGCTGTTGGGGAGAGAGAGAGACGAGAATTCAGACATTAAATTAGCACTTTTTTTGTTTGGCTGATGGGTTGCAATAATCAGGAATGTGTTATCTGCAAAGGTTTTAGTTTAGTTTAGTGCAGAAACCAGTCCTTCGGCCCACCGAATCCACGCTGGCTAGTAATCCCCGTTACGCTAGCACACACTACACACTTGGGGCAATTTACAATTTTTTACCAAGGCCTATTAACCTATAAGCCTGCATGTCTTTGGAATGTGGGATGAAACCGGAGCATCCAGAGAAAACCCACATGGTCTTTGGGAGAATGTACAAACTCCATACGGACAGCACCCATAGTCAGGGTCAAACCCGGGTCTCTAGCGCTGTAAGGCAGCAACTCTACCATGGCGCCTCCGAGCTGCCCTTTTCAAAAATTAGAATTAATATTAACTTACTTATAAGTCAAGTCAATCCTATTCCCCTAGTTTTTCATCACAGTAGGGTGTAACTTATGGGCAGCAGGCCAATTGCTTCTGCTAGTCTTCAATATTCTCAACCACCCAGGTTCTTTGTCTGGCTGCCACTTTGATTTCAACCATGTTCATTATTGCTCTCAGTCTGACTATCTTTTGTCTTATCCAACAATGAAATGTTTACCCAGCTTCATTTTGGAAAGCAGCAACAGAATTCGCATCCACCACACTTTTGGACAGTACATGATGGAATGTAACTCCTCCCCATGTAAAAGTAATGTTTCTTTGCACCTCCCAAGGATCTGTTGCCAATTACTTTGGACCTGTCAGTCTGGTACCTAACACCTCTGCTTAAAGAGGCAGAAACTCGATTTATCCCGTTCAGGTTCATCAAGATTTTGCTTCAAATCTCAGTTCTGCCTTATAAACAAAAATGCCCAGTCTCTCCAATCTTTCAATATCACAGAAATCCCTCATCTGTGCAATTATTCGAGCAAATCTCTCCTCTCTAGGACATTCGTGTCCTTCATAAAACGCAGTGATCAGAACTGGACACAGAAAATGCACTTCATAAAGATAAACAGTTCAATGAAAGTATTTGACTTGGACAAAAGTACAGAATGTAGAAACAAAGAACTACCGATGGTGGTTTACAAAACATGCTGGAACAACTCAGCAGGTAAGGCAGCATCTCTTGAAAACATGGATATGTGACATTTCGGATCGGGACCCTTCTTACACAGGAATTTATTCGAAAACTAGGGAAGCTTTTCTCTCCAAACTTGAACTAAAGATGTCAATGAAAATGCCTAGTGCAAGCTTTCCTGTAGATCAAAGTGATAAAACCTCAGTCATTAGTTTGTGCATTTAAACCCCTCACTTGTCTTGATCGGGTATGTTTATATAGATCTTTTATGTTCCCTGCAGACCCTCATCGATATAATCAAAGTGATACACTTGACAAATATTGGCACGCTGGTTGTCGGTATTATCGCCATGTCCACAATGCTGGGAGTGAAGGTGATAAATGACTGTTTCAAATCTAAGCTGCCAATACCGATTCCTATTGAACTAATTGAGGTAAGAATAAGTGTTGTCTGATGGATTAATGAAGTCTGCTTTCTTGGTAAAACACTCGCACATATTTCAATGCATTTACAGCACCAGCGTGGAATATAGAACATTAACTGCACAGGCCAGAACAGGCCCTTCTGCCCACTATGTATATGCTAACATGATGCTAGTTTAAGCTAACCCCTTGTGCCTGCATGTGAACTGTATCCCCCCATTCACTGCATATCTATACACCTACCTAAAAGCCTCTTAAATACATCTATCATATCTGATTTCACCACCACCCATGGCATTGCATTCCAGGCACATACCGCTCTCTGCTTAAAAAAACCTGTCCTATGCATCTTCTTTAAACTTTTTCCCTCTGACTTTAAAACGATGTCCTCTAGTCTTTGATATCCTCACCATGGGGAAATGATTCTTACTGGCTCTACCTCTCATCATTTTATAATCTTCTATCAGGTCTCCCTTCAACCTCTGATGCTGCAAAGAGAACAACCTAAGTTTGTCCAACTAAGTTTAGTTCAGTTTAGTTTTTAGTTCATTATTATTTGTGATGTGTACTGAGGTAGAGGGAAAAGCTATTTTCTTGCATGCTATCCAGTCAATAAGAAGACCATGCATGATTACAATCAAGCCGACCACGGTGTACAGAAACTGGGTAAAGGGTATGTTATTTAGTGCAAGATAAAGTCCAATAAAGTTCGATAGTTCAAAGGTTTCCAATGAGGTAGATGGTAGGTCGGGACCACACTCTAACTGATATGAGGATCGTTCAATTGCCTGATAACAACTCAGAAGAAACTCTTCCTGAATCTGGAGGAATGCATTTGGGAGAGGGGAGAAGAGGGAGTGTTCAGGGTGAGACTGGTCTTTGATTATGCTGGTGGCCTTGCTGAGGCAGCGGAAAGTGTAGACGTGTAGATGCTCTCCTTTCCAGCATCCTGGTAAACCTCTTCTGCACCACTCAAAGCCTCCACATCCTTCCTGTAATAGAGTGACCAGAACTGCACACAATACTCCAAAGACAGGCGAATCAAGGTTTTATAAAGCTACACGGTGACTTCCTGTCTCTTGCAATGAATGCTTTGACGATAGCAGGGTCCAAGATACATGGACATTCTTCTTCACCCTCCCTTTCTTCTCCAGTTAGCGCTTGTCTTGCTCATTTTCCTCCTCTTCAAAGATGGAAACTAGCCAAAACATTACTGATATTGCAGCAAAAATGCTGATATTAAATGTCAAAATGAAATCAATTAATTTTGCAGCTTTAAACATAAGTCTGTTGGGTTAACAAATAACTCCAGAAGTTGTGAGTAATGAATCAGTCAATGAATGTGAGAATACTGTTTGTAGAAACAAGGTGGTTTATACCAAAGATAGACACAAAGTGCTGTCATAACTCAATGGGCAGGCAGTTTCTCTGAAGAAAATGGATGTGCTACCTTTCAGGTAGACACCCTTCTTCAGACTGACATTTTGGGTCGGGACCTTTCTTCAGACTGAAGAAGGGTCCTGACCTGAAACACCACCCAACCTTTTTCTCCAGAGATGCTGCCTCACCCGATGAGTTACTCCAACAATTTGTATCTATTATGAAGTTACTGTTAGTTGTTTAAGGAAAGTTAAAAACCAACAAGGCTAATTTTATGCTCTTCTCTCAATTAGGTAGTAATTGCCACGGTGATTGGCACGTATGTGGACCTGTCTGGCAAGTATGGAATAGAAATTGTTGGAGATATACCAAAAGGGTATGTTGATCATGAAATACTTCCTTAAAAAGGGCAATAATTAACACATGCACGCTCACACAAGCACACACGCACACGCACGCACGCATGCGCATGCACGCATGTGCACATACACATGCATACACGCACACGCGCGCACACACACACACAAAGTATAATAGTGCAAAAAGTCAAAACCAATGCCCCCGTCTATGTAGTTCAGAGCTTATTTGGAGGTTGTAGTGTTTAATAGCCTGCTGGCTGTAGGGAAGAAGCTGTTCCTGAACCTGCACATTACAGTTTTATAATAACCAAAGGATTGCCTTTTTCTAAAATCATTTATTCCTTCATAGAATATGAACCTCATTGCCATTTATTGTCTCCTTCTAATTATCCCTGGTCTGAGGAGGCACTTTGTAGGTCTGGAATCAGACACGGACCAGATGGGCTGAAGATTATAGATTTCCGCCCTGATGGACGCCAATGAGCCTGATAGTCTTTCACTTGCTTCCATTACTGACACAGTTATTATTAAATTGTTGAATTTAAATACACTGGTTGCTATGGTGAAATTCAAATTCATTTCTCCTGATGAATGGTCCATATCTCTGAGAACTGGGTCAGAAACTAACGATTACGTTTTTCATTCCCCAAGAGAGAACACTGTTAATAATGCAAAATCACTCTTCTTGCCTGAACAATCTATCATCTGATCATTATACGTAACATTAGTATGAAATGTTAGATTTTCAACCCTTTGAAGCAATTTTACAAAATGGCATTTTTTTAAATATAGGAGCAGAATTAGACTATTCGGCCCATTGAGTCCACTCCGCCATTCGATCATGGCTGATCTATTTTTCCCTCTCAAACCCATTGTCCTCTCTCTGCCCCTAACCTTTGACACCTTTACTATTTGAGAACCTACCAATTACTTCTTAAAAAAAACCAATGACATGACAGACACTGCCGTCTGTGCAAATGAATCCCATAGATTTGCAAATATGCAAAGAGCTTGTTTAATTTAGATTAGAGATACAGCATGGAAACAGACCCTCTGGCTGAGTCTACACTGACCAACGATTCCTCTACACTTGCACCATCCTACACAGTAGGGCAATTTACAATCTTCACCGAAGCCAATTAACCTACAAACCTGTACGTCTATGGAGTGCGGGAGGAAACGGGAGCACTCGAGGAAAATCCACGTGGTCATGGGGAGATCATACAAACTCACATTCTGGGTTTCGTCTTGACCCTAAACGTCTCCTAATCCCCTTTTTCCAGAGATGACGCCTGCCCCGTTGAGTTACTCCAGCTTTTTGTGTCTATCTTCAGTTTAAACCAGCATCTGCAGTTCCTTCCTACACAAAAATGTAGGCTTGATCTTCAGGTCAATACCGTTGTTTTGGATGAGATGCTTACTTGAAACCCCATTCCATATATTTTAAAATATTCTGTACCACTGTTTTGAAGACCTCACAGATTCCTCTGGTGTCCAGACCAATAGTTTTTGTTTATGTTAAGGGGTGGCATCTTATTGAGTGGAAGCTGACAGCTATGAATCTTCATTGCACAAGTGACAACACTTCAAAAACACCTCAATGGGACATTCTGTGGTCATGAAAGGCACCATATAAATCTTGTGTAGGAAGAAACTGCAGATGCTGGTTTACACCGAAGATAGACACAAAATGCTGGAGTAACTCAGTGGGACATGTAGCATCTCTGGAGAAAATGAATGGGTGTCGTTTTGGGTCAAGACCCTTCTTCAGATTTCTCCAGTCTGGAGAAGGGTCTTGACCTGAAACGTCACCTATTCCTTTTCTACAGAGATGCTGCCTGTCCCACTGAGTTACTCCAGTATTTTGTGTCTACCATATAAATCTTCCTCAGTCTGAAGAAGGGTCCCACTCGAAATGTCACCCATCCATTTTCTCCAGAGATGCTGCCTAACTCGTTGAGTTATTCCAGCACTTTGTGTCTATCCTTGGTATAAACCAGCATCTGCAGATCTTTGTTCCAATATAAAGCTTCCTTGTTCTCTCTAATCTCTCTTCTCCTTTGTGCTCTCCAGCTTGAGAGCCCCAGTTGTACCTGACTTCAGCCTTGCCTCCAGCCTGCTGGGAGATGCCTTTGCCTTGGCCATTGTAGGGTACGGCGTCACAATCTCTTTGGGCAAGATCTTTGCTCTCAAGCATGGGTACGAGGTGGACAGCAATCAGGTAACGAGAGGTTAATTTAAGGGTCATTGGTGATGTTATCACAAATTGTTCGACACATCATGCAGAAACAAAGAACTGTAGATGCTCATTTATACCAAAGATGGACACAAAGTGCTGGAGTAACTCAGCGGGTCAGGATTCATCTCTGGAGAAAAAGGATTGGTGACATTTCTGGTCGGGACCCTTTTTCAGACTCTCCAGAAGAGTCCTGACCCAAAACGCACTCATCCTTTTTCTTCAGAGATGTTGCCTGATCCGCTGAGTTACTCCACAGTTTGAATCGATCTTTGTTGGACACATCAGCCTGCTTTGCCATTGGCAGCATTGAAGTTAATGCCACCATCTCAGCACTGCTCCCTAACCAAGGCCACCAGCTTTGTGATCTTGTTTATGAGTTACATTTCCAGCACCTCACAGTTCAACGCGTGTCAGAGGTTATGGGGTGCAGGCAGGGGAATGGGGTTAGGAAGGAGAGATAGATCAGCCATGATTGAATGGCGGAGTAGACTTGATGGGCCGAATGGCCTAATTCTGCTCCTATCACTTATGCTCATGATCTTATGAACTCCTGGCCAATCACATCTGACTCCCATGAGATTCAGATTGCCATGTGATCACTAATGGATAGGGTGGCACAGCTGGTAGAGCTGCTGCCTCACAGCGCCAGAAACCTGGGTTTGATACTGACCTTTGGTGCTGTCAGTGCAGAGTCTGCATGTTCTCCCTGTGATCGTGTGGATTTCCTCCAGGAGCTCTGGTTTCCTCTCACATCCCAAAGACGTGCGGGTTTGAAGGTTAATTGGTCTCTGTAAATTGTCCCCTGCTGTGGAAGGAGTGGATGAGAAAGTGGAGCAACATGGAACTAGTGTGGCCTCGATCCTGACCTCGGGTGCTGTCTGTATGGAGTTTGCACGTTCTCCCCGTGACTGCATGGATTTCCTTTGAGTGCTCCGGTTTCCTCCCACATCCCAAAAATGTGTGGGGTTGTAGGTTGATCGGTCTCTGTAAATTGTCCCAAGTGTATAGGATAGAACTAGTGTATGGGTAATTGTCGGCCTGCGTGGACTCAGTGGCCCGAAAGAAACCATCCGAAGAAAGGTTACGACACGAATCATCACCTATTCCTTTTCTCCAGTATGTGGTGTTTATCTTCTGTTTCCAGTCTGTATCTCTAAACCGAACCAAAAATCAGGGCATATTTGGGAATTCTGCACAACAAAGTTGAATTGGATGTATCTTGTTCTATTTCAAATTAATTCAATAATTTCATGTTTGGTTGTCTGGAATTTCCCATTATGTCAATGAATATTATTATAGAAACTATAGGTGTATGTTAGATCAAAGCCCCCCACATAATTTTCTGTTACATTTTAGGAGCTGATAGCACTGGGCCTCAGCAACATGTTTGGAGCGTTTTTCCAATGCTTCGCTGTGAGTTGCTCCTTGTCCAGGAGCCTCGTTCAAGAAACCACTGGAGGAAACACACAGGTAAAGAGACTTTCTGCCCACTGGAACTTTCCCCATGTCCCATGAGTACCACAGGTGATGACCTTGCCTTCTTAAGTATAGGTGTCGCATTTGAATGAGAGGGCAGTGAGGAAAATGAAGCAGCACAGTGGTGCAGCAGTAGAGTTGTTGCCTCAAAATGCCAGAGACCTGAGTTAGATCCTGACTACAGGTGCTGTCTGTATGGAGTTTGTGCATTCTCCCTGTGACCGCGTGGGTTTTCCTGGGAGCTCCCACATTGCAAAGACGTGCAGGTTTGGAGGTTAATGGCTTCTGTGAAGTTGTCCCTCGTGCATTAGATAGAACTAGTGTACCGGTGATTGATGGTCGGTGTAGTCAGTGGGCGGAAGCAGTATGGTTCAGCACAGTTCTGCAGCTGGAATAGCTGCTGCCTCATAGGAAGAATGATGCTGGATTTCTCCAGAGCTGTTGTCTGACCTGTTGAGTTACTCCAGCTTTCTGTGTCTATTCTGATTTGATCCTGACCTTGGGTGCTGCCTGTGTGGAGTTTGTACGTTATCCTTGTGACCACGTGGGTTTCCGCTGGGTACGCTGGATTCCTCCCACACCGCAAAGACACGCGGGTGTGTAGGTTAACTGAGAGAGGATGCAAAAGTGGGATAACGTAGAACTAATGATGTTAGAACATAGAATGAGTAATCAATGATCAGCGTGGACTCAGTAGACCAAAGAGCCTGTTTCCATGATGTATCTTTTTGTTTGAAAAAAGCCCGATTAACGATCTGGACACCTTTATTTAAAATTTGCGGAGAATTTAAAAACATTCGCGTAGCTAAACAAAACCAAGAATAAAGGGTTGATTTCAGTAATGATATTCATGATACTGGTTCAGTGGTTCAATGGTTTTTCTATTGTCACGTGTACCAGCTACAGTGAAAAACATTTTTTGCATACATCTCAGCAAGACTATCACCATACATAAGCACAATTGCCCTGATCAGTACAGAATGCACAGAACAGCCCACTGGCAAAAGAGTCCATATGCAAAAGCTGCCATTTTGGCACCATTTTACAGTCCCAGCTGCAGTTGGCGACAAAGGACTGTTGCCTCCATTTCGGTTGTCCCGTGAACCGATGTTCCTCTCCATGCCTGGCCCTCTTCAGCCCTTGTTCCCCGGGGGGATGCCTCCCGCAGCCGGCCTAAAGGGGGCATAAGTTAAGACCCCCCAGTTCTCACCGGGCACCTTGTCTGCATCCACTGTGGTTGCCGTTTCCCTCCACCTCCTCTCTGATGCTCGATCCATGGGCAGACCGCCAGACTGTTTACGTATGAAAATCAAGGAAGAAAATCTGCTATCGTTTCCCCGTCTAGTCTGTATGTAAATCTGCACTTTGCTTAATCCTGAACTAACCCCTGAACGAGCCAAATGAGTCTTGGAGTTCATATGGCAGTAAGGAATAGACAATAATAGCTGGATGTCAGTGACATTAGAGTGATAGAGCATAGAAACAAGCCATTTTGCCCAACTTGCCCACACCTGCCAACATGTCCCAGCTACACTAGTCCCACTTGCCTGCGTTTGGTCCAATGCTATCCTATTCATGTACCTATTTAACGGTTCCTTAAACGTTTGGATAGTCCCTGCCTGAACTACCTCTTCTGGCAGCTTGTTCCATACACCCACCACCATTGTTTGTGTGAAGAAGTTACCCCTCAGATTCCTATTAAATCTTTTCCCCTTCACCTTAAACCTACGTCCTCAGGTCATTGATTCATCCACTGTGGGCAAGTGACAATGTGCATCTACCCGATCTATTCTTCTCTTGATTTTATACACTTCTATAAGATCACCCGTCATCCTCCTGCGCTCCAAGGAATAGAATCCCAACCTACTCGACATCCTACTCAGACCCTCTAGTCCTGGCAACAACCTTGTAAATCATTAGATAGGGCTCTTTAAGATAGAGGAGTCAGGGGATATGGTGAGAAGGCAGGAACGGGGTACTAATTGTGGATGATCAGCCATGATCACTGTGAATGACAGTGTTGGCTCGAAGGGCAGAATGGCCTACTCCTGCACCTATTGTCTAAATTAATAAATTAAAGGATTGCTGCAAATTTCCCACCACAGTCTGGGTTAAAAGCAGAAATTAAGTTCAATGATGTCATCAGAACCCAAGTTAAATAGTCAAGAATCAGCTACAGCTGAGTAATCACAGGTCAGTCAGCAGCATAGGCAGTATCTCTGGAGAGAAGGAATGGATGATGTTTCGGGTCTGGTCCTTCTCTCCAGAGATACCGCCTGGCCCGCTGAGTTACTCCAGCTTTTTGTGTCTATCTTCAGTTTGAACAAAGGTCTCGACCTGAAACATCACCCATTCCTTCCAACCAGAGATGCTGCCTGTCCCGGTGAGTTACTCCACCTTTCTGTGTCTATCTTCGGTTTTAACCAGTAGCTGCAGTTCCTTCTTTGGTCAGTGTTGAGTGCCTATTAATTTAGTTTCCCCCGAGTTTTTTTGGTAAGTTTTGTACATTAACACCTAGACAATTACTAATCACTGATAAACTGGTGTGACAATCTTTTTGTCTGTTTTAATGAATGGTGCACTGACTTTTTCATTAAAATGATCAATGGGAGAATTTGCCTCTGTTTTTTCCATGCTGTGCAATCAAATTGAGGCAAGCCAGATTGGTGTTATTGATTAGGGTCGTTATTAGTACAATAGTGATGACTGAAGTCAGCTCAATTGTTTAATGTTTATTCTGGCAATGAATGCACCGTTATAAAATGAGCCAGCAACAAAAAAAGCAAAAACAGGTCATTTGAAGGCAAAACCTTCTTTTGCAAAATGTTGAATTGATCTAAAATCAACATTTTTATTTAATGGCTTTATACCAATTTCTAGTATCTATTCATTTCTGTGTAGGAAGGAACTGCAGATGCTGGTTTATACCAAAGATGGACACAAAGTGCTGGAGTAACTCAGCGGGTCAGGCAGCATCTCTGGAGCAAAAGGATGGGAGACATTTCAGTTTGGAAACCTTCTTCAGACTAAGACTTTCAGTCTTTCAGCCTGAAGAAGGGATCTTACCCGAAACGTGACCCATCCTTTTTCTCCAGAGATGCTGCCTGACCCCTTGAGTTATTTCAGTACTTTGTGTCTATCTTCTGTTGTCCACACTGAAGCTATTTTTAATACAGTATCGTATGCTCGTCATATCATGCCCACTAAATATAGCTGAGGTTAAGCCATGGTCTTGTCATCCTGGTGTCAATCATTAGGAGCAGCACAGTGGCGCAGCTGGTAGAGCCGCTGCTTCAGAGCGCCAGAGTCCCGGGTTCGATCCTAACCTCGGGCTCAGTCTATGTGGAGTTTGCATGTTCTTCCTGTGACCAGATCAGTATCCTCCAGGTGCTCCGGTTTCCTCACATGTCCTAAAGACGGCAGATTTGCAGCTTAATTGGCCTCTGTAAAAATTGCCTCCAGTGTGTAAGGAGTGGATGCAAACATGCGATAACTTAGAACTAGTGTGAATGAGTGATCGATGGTCGTGTGGGCTAGGAGGATCGAAGGTCCTGTTTCCATGCTGCATCTTTCAATTCAATAGTCTTTGCCCATAAATAATTGGGTGTGTAGGGAGTGGATGCAAAAGTGCGATCTTAGAACCAGTGTGAACGAGTGATCGATAGTCGCTTTGGACCGGTTGACCGATGGTCCTGTTTCCATGCTATATCTTTCAATAACATCAATTCAATAGTCTTTGCCAATAAGGAAATGACTGTTTTCAGCATATTCCTGAGTATGATGTCACTGAATCTTTTTCTTTGTTGTAATATGTTACAGCTGGCTTCCGCCATCTCTAGCGCTCTTATCTTGGTGATTATTCTGGAGATGGGAGCACTGTTTAGCTACCTACCTAAGGTATTTGTACCTCTTCATTTACAGCAGTAGATCTTATACGTCCAAGCCAACAAGTGTTATGTGCGAGCTATTGTTAAAGATGACACCATTTAATAGGCTTCTATTAAATGGTGTCAAAGAGCGGAGCTGGTTATCCAAAACAAAAATATATTGGAAAAATCAAAACGGCATTAAAGATGCATTATCATTGTGGTTAATGAATCATCATCATTGATGAAACACAGAAGCATACACATAAACACAAACACACCTGCAAGCCATGTCAGTATGAACAGGAACTGTGTGCAATCCTACCCATGCAGCGTTCCTTAGAGCTGGTTCAAATTGCCAATGAAAAATGATTGCAAATACCTGGTCATAGGAGATGCCCAATACTGTATAGCGATGGAGAGGAAAATATAAGAAAAGTGAGCTCAGGAATTATTACATTGCATTGACAGTTAACTACTTAATTCCTTCACCTTATTTGCTTTCATGTGTGCGGCTTTCCTTCTTGTGTGATAACGAAAGGATATTTGAGTGTTTTTAAATCAGGATTTAATTGCTCAAATTAATTGCTTAAGGGAAATTGAGCCCAGGCTGATTTAGTTTAATATTTAGAGACAGTTTAATAGCAATGTTTTTATTTCCCCCAGGCTATTTTAGCATCTATTGTCATCATCAATCTCAAAGGGATGTTTGAACAGGTCACTGATATTTGCTACTTCTGGCGAAGAAACAAAATCGATCTGGTAAGAAGGTGCATGATGGATAAGTGCAGCAATAAAACAACACAGTGGCACCGCGGTAGAGTTGCTCCTTTGCGGCGTCAGAGACCCGGGTTTGATCCTGACTATTGTTGCTGTCTGTATGGAGTTTGTTAATTCTCCCTGGGACCGCGTAGGTTTCCACTGGGTGCTCCGATTTTCTCCCACATTCCAAACACATGCAGCTTTGTAGGTTAATTGGTTTCTGTAAAATTGTCCTTAGTGTGGATATAAAACTAGAGTATGGGTGATCGCTGGTCAGCGCAGACTCCGTGGGCTGAAGGGCCTGTATCCATGCTGTACCTCGAAAGGAAACCAAAACCAGTAGAACCACTAAAAGTGGAAAGCCGCTGGAGGAACTCAATGGGCAAACACATCAGATGATGTTTCCATCCACATCGACAGTCAACACTTTGGGTCAAGACCCTTCATCTGGACTGAAAGAATAGAGGAAAAGTAAACAGTATAAAGAGGTGGCAAGAGGGCTGGTGCAAGAGGTAGCAAGCAATAGTTAGATACAGGTGAGGAGGGGTTGATTGGCAGATATGGGTTAGGTGGGGGAGAGACGGCTGGAGATAGCAACAGAGGCAGTGAGGTGATGAGTGGAGCACAAAAGGCTGCAGATTCTGGAATCTGATGGGAAAGAAAGGTGAGGAGTGGAACAATGTGGAATAGTGGCACCTAGGAACTACAGAGGGAGGGGAGAGATGGGCTATAAGGCCATCTAATGGGAGTATTGTATGGTGGGGAGGAGGAAGAAACAGGATGATAGGTGGCAGGGGGTTGCAAGGTGAAAAGAACGAGATGTGATAGAATACCAGGATAGATAGGATGAGAGTGAACGGGACAGATGGGGACTGGGAACCTGAAATTGGAGAGTTCAATGTTCATGCCATTGGGTTGGAGACTACCCAGGCAGAATATGCGATGATGTTCCTCCCGATGGAGTTTGTCCTCACACTATTAGTGGAGGAGGTCGAGGAATTGGAGACGCAAGAGACACCAGCTGTTCTCTTTTTTTTTTGCTCCAGATTCCAGCATCTTCAGTCCCATGTGCCTCCAAAATAAAGTCATTGATTGGTTAAAAAAAATATTAGAAGTGTTGAGTAACTTAATGGGTCAGGCAGCATTTCTGACCAACGTGAATGTGATGTTTTGAGATCATTCCTCGGGCTCCTTAATCTTTCATGAGTCTGAAGAACGATACCAACCTGAATTGTCACCTATCCATGTTCTCCAGAGATGCTGCCTGACGCACGGAATTACCCCAGCACTTTATATCCTACAAGATCATCATCCTCTTCGGTTAAAATTTCAATGATTTGGACATTTTGAAATTCTTTCAACTTGGTCTAAATGACAAATCCCAAGGGCCAGGAACCTCCTAAATTTCCATATAGGTTCCTGTTGAGTAGCACCAGGTCACCAGATGGGCAGGACCTGGCTCACCAGGAGCACGTGGCAAAGAAGGCAGATGAGGTCTTCCTGCGGAAGGGTTGGTTAAGGACATGAACAGATCCTGATTCTCCTCTTCCCTAAAACAGATAATGTTTACTATGTTTTAAAGTAGATTCACTGCTTTCAAGAATCTTTTTTAATGGAAGGAAAAGACAACAGATGTGTCGCCAAATCGCTGAAGGCCTATCAGAGCAATACTTTCAACTAGTAGCCTTACAGCGCCAGAGACCCGGATTGAATGCTGACTATGGGCGCTGTCTGTATGGAGTTTGTACATTCTCCCTGTGATTGCGTAAGGTTTTCCCAGGTGCTCCGGTTTCCTCTCATAAGTACAAGTTTGTAGGTTAATTGTCTTCAATGAAAAACTCTAGTTCCCAGTGTGCTAGTGTAACAGGAATCGCTGAACGGCCTGTTTCCGTACCGTATCTGTAAACTAAACTAAACTCTGGATAGAGTTGGATTGATTCCTGAAAGCCTCCTCCCACCCACACTTTTGGCTCCAGTTTCTGTCATTGGTTCCCAGACAAGCCCAGGGTTCATCACCAAGCTGGCATTGGACCCACTCTTGCTTAATCAAATGAATCATAATTACCTATGCAACATGCTTTCACTCTAGTTTCACAACAGGGAAGCAGTTTTGGAAACCCTACTAAAGGACACTATGACCTTTCTTGCTGGGTCACCCACAACCATGTTGTGGGGGTTGATGTTCAATTCCCACCCATCCCAAGCTGGAAAGAATGCAGGAAGATTACGAGGATGTTGCCAGGATTTGAAGGCCTGAAATATAAGGAGACATAGCAAGGGCTATAGTTTTGTCTAGTGCCATGTGTACTGAGGTACAATGAAAAGTTTTTTTTGTTGCATGCTATCTAGTCAGCGTGAAAACTATACATGATTACAATCAAGTGTACAGATGCAGGATAAAGGGAATAACGTCTCGTGCAGGAGGCTGAGGGGTGATCTTACAGAGAGGTATAAAATCATGAGGGGAATATATAGGATGTATGCACAGAGTCATTTACCCAGAGTGGGGGATTGCCAACATCTGCCAACCTTGTTGGAATGATTTGAGCTGAAGGATGATAGATTTTTAACTCCAACCTACATTACTTGGTAGCTGATACCAAGAGGACGTTTTGCAGCATTTGAGTTTTCTAATCCTTAGATCAGACCTGAGCAATTTTCCTCATTGTTGTAGGTGGTTTGGGTCGTCACTCTGATCTTGACGGTTCTCTTAGGTATGGATCTTGGACTAGTCGCCTCCATAGGTTTTGCATTGCTTACTGTGATCTTCCAGACACAACTGTGAGTAACATATTGCCTCAAAAGTACCTTCCACTGACTCTTCTGCTGAATTCTCTCTTCTTTCCCAACATTCTTGTTTATATTTTGTCCAGAATTTGTATAATCGAGTGTAAGGGCAATGTAAAACAGTGCTCTGCCCGATAGCAAATCTATCCCACTAGGACCCAGATCAGGGTGAACAACAACAAGCCCAGCAGAGCTCAGGCAGCTCCGCCAGTCTAAAGATGATGCCTACAGGAGCAGGGATGCAGACCTCTACGGGCAGGCAAGGTACAAGCTGAGAAGAGCTGCCAAGGAAAGGTACTCTGACAAGTTGAGGAGCAAGTTCTCAGCTGATGACTTCTTCAGTGTGGAAGGGCTTTCAAGAAACCACCAGCTACAAGAGGAACAATCGTCAGCTGACCAACGACCTGAACGGGTTCTACTGCAGGCTCGATAGACAGAAATGTAACCCTGGTACCCCCTCCCTCCCTCCCTCCATCCCGACCTCCCCCACCCACTCCTCCCCAATCACCACTTCACACCTACTTGCAGCCTGACTCCAGTCTGCAAAGACTGGGCCCTCGTCCACCACCCAGCCGCTCCTTGCTGCCCAACATCAGTCTGGCCACTTCTCCATCACTAACAATAGCAATTGAGGAGGTGGAAAAGCCATTCAGGAGACAGAAAAGGTGGAAATCTCCAGGACCGGACAATGTTTCCCCCTCTACCCTCAAACTCTGTGCCGAACAACTGGCACCAGTCTACACAGACATTTTCAATTGGTCCCTGCATGTCTGCACTGTCCCTGACTACTTCAATCTCCACTATTGTTCCCGTACCAAAAAACCCAAGGATTACTGGTCTTAATGACTGTCGCACTGATCTCTGTAATCATGAAGACCCTTGAAAGACGTGCTGTCCCACCTGAAAAATATCACAAACCCCCTACAGTTCGCATACCGGGCCAATAGATCAGTGGATGACGCAGTCAATCAAGGCCTGCACTTCATCCTCCAGCACTTAGACCGCCGGGGGACTTACGCAAAGATTTTATTTGTGAATTTTAGCTCTGCATTCAACACCATTGTGCCAGAGCTACTACACACCGAACTCTCCCAGTTGACTGTGCCTGAACCCCTCTGTCAGTGGATCACCAACTTCCTGATAGACAGGAAGCAGCATGTGAGGCTGGGAAAGCTCATCTCGGACCCACAAACCCTAAACATAGGAGCACCGCAAGGCTGCGTACTCTCCCCGCTCCTGTGCTCTCTCTACACCAACTGCACCTCCACAGACTCCTCTGTCAAGCTTCTCAAGTTTGCAGACGACACAACCCTGATTGGACTGATCCATGATGGGAAGGAATCTGCATACAGACAGGAAGTGACACAGCTGGCGTCCTGGTGCCATCGCAACAACCTGAACCTCAATGCTCTTAAGGTGGTAGAATTGATTGTAGACTTCTGGAGAGCTCACCCTCCCCTCCCCCCACCCACCATCAGCAACACCACAGTCACATCTGTGGAGTCATTTAAGTTCCTTGGAACCACCATCTCCAGGGACCTTAAATGGAGGCCACCATCGACTCCACAGTCAAAAAGGCCCAATAGATGATGTACCTCCTGCAGCAGCTGAGAAAACACAATCTGCCACATGTAATGATGTTTTATATGGCCATCATAGAGTCTGTCCTCACCTTCTCTATCACGGTCTGGTTTGGCTCGACCACCAAGCACGACATCTGGAGGCTGCAGCGCATCTTTCAATCAGCCAAGAAGGTTATTGGCTGCAACCTTCCCCCCATTGACGAACTGTACACTGCAAGGGCCAGGAAGCGAGTGGGTAAGATCATCTCTGACCCCTCACACCCTGGCCACAAACTCTTTGAAGCACTTCCCTCTGGAAGGCAACTCCGGACTGTCAACGCCGCCGCAGCCAGACATAAAAAGCTTTTTTTCATGAGCAGTAGCTCTACTCAACAGCCTAAAGTCTGTAGCCTCCTAGTGCTCTGGTACTTTATTTAATTCTTCACGTGTTTAAATTATAATGTTTTATTTTTAATTGTCGCATATCCTGTTGTTACTTGCAAGCAAAGCACCAAATTCCTTGTATGTATATATATTTTGTTAATAAAATGTATTCAATACAATTCAAACTATCAATTGTATCTATTTATTCCCAGCCTAGAATCAACATGTTGTCTACAATATATCCTTTAAAGGATTGAATCTTTTGGTTTATCTCAACAATCCTCCCTTGGAGAAAGATATGAAGGAAGGCTGGATGATTGTCTGATAGGGGCTAAAGTGGACATTATATTATTTTATATTCTTTGTTCTATCGAGTAGGGAATTCATCTACAGGGCAGGAGAATTTTATATGTGTACTCAATATCAGCCAAACATCCAGAGCCTAATATTAATCCAGGACAGTCTGAAATAGGGTTTGACACACTCCACTATGTTTACATATTCTGTTGTGGTGCAGCAAGTAAGAATGTCATTGTTCTATCTGGGACATGTGACAAAAAAAAACACTCTTGACTCATGAATCCTACACTATCCCACTCAAAAATTGTGATGCTGTGTCAAGCACTTGCTCCTAAATAGCTTTGACAGTACCACACTCCTACTGCACTGCATTGAAGTGCTAGTTTAATCAATGTGCTTGGGGAATTGGAGTAGGTTTGAATCCCCAGCCTGCTACTGCAGACAAGAGAGCACTTTCATGGCCAGTGCTGAGAATGCCGCAGGAGATTCTGACAGCAAAACAAGAAAATAAATTCCACCTAACGCTGCAAGTAGAATCCCAAAGAAATTAGAACTTCCAATAACGAATAGAATTATTTGTAATTTTATTACATAGATCGCACTAATTCAGGTCCACCACCAATTGTCTGGCGCCCTTGCTTCCAGACCTTTTCTTCTGGATTATCCATTTTGCCAGACCAACAGATTTCATGGCTTCTGAGAGGAGTCAAGCGGTCCGCCCAGGCAGCCGAGGGGTCAAGACACCAGCCCACAAAAGCAGCCTGGCAAGTCAGCTATGGGAACGGATCTGCCGGCTCTGGCCAGGCAGAAGTTCCAGAGCCCCGGCTGGCACAGGGGGCAAGTTAGTCCTGCCGATCAGCACAGAAGTCCCGATGAGGTTGAGATCAGCTGCCTCACCCAGCCTAGGCATCACATTTTCAGAGGAACTTTGCGGGGGGGGGGGGGGGGGGGATATTTCAAGTGCACTGTCATAATTTTGGCCAGATTAAAGATGGTGTCAGACCATCAGTTGCTGGAAAATCGATGGTGGACCTGTATAGCATTTCTGCTTCCGTTCTCTTCCACAAAGTATGACAATAATCCTAATAAATGTGGTCAGAGACTTGCTTTCAATCCTTAGCAACAGAGAACTAAAATCATTTCAGACAGCTTCGAACATCTTTTCAAGAGTTTTAATGGAAGATTCATTCTCCAGAACAAATACTATTCAATTGAAACAATAGGACTGTTGCTATTCTGGTTTATTATTTTAACATTTCATTTCAAATTTGTGGTGAATTGTTCGCACTTTCTGGTTTTTTTTCCAGACCCAAATACTCAATCCTGGGACAAGTTCCCAACACTGATATCTACCGAGACATCAAGCAGTTTGATGAGGTAACGTGCATGTTAGATATTGCATTAATAGGTTGTGTATATTGCCTTACAATATGTACAATAACTGAAGAATTGATGAACAACCCAGAAATTGATAAAATATTGCAAACTGCTCTCTCCTTAGACAGTACCTCCAGTTTGTCAGTGACACTTTCCACTTCATTTCTGTGGGTTCTGAGCTAGCTAATGAGCCCAATGTGGGAATGAGAGAATTCACCACACAGTGGGTGGGGAGGTGGGGGGGGGGGGGGGGAGGGAGGAGCACGGGGGATTTTATGGGGCAGCAGGAGGGAATTCTGATTGAATGAAAGATGCCCACCGGCCCACCCAGACCACGCTGACCAACTCGCACCAGTTTCATGTTATCCCACGCACCAATTGCGGTTTACAGAGGCAATCAACTTACAAACCTGCACGTCATTGGGATGTTGGATGAAACCAGAATTAAACCTGTGGGGTCCAAGGAAGAAAATGCACACTGCACACAGACAGTACCCGACGCGAGGATCGAACCCGGGTCAATGGAGCTGTGAGGCAGCAGCTCCTCCAGTTGCAGAGCTACATTCCTCCTGCGATTCCAGTGGGTTTCTGTCAACTCCCAACAAAGGGACGATGCTGTCAGTGCCTCAACACTCCTCCTCTATTTTGAGTGGATATTGGCCAGGAAATTCCATGAGTTGGTTGGGATGTTACAATTTTACAGACGGACTCTGAGAACATACTTGATCTTTTCCTCGCCCACCGCATAATCACTTACCATGCTGCATCTCAAAGTTGTGATAGTTTTGGGAGTATGTGGCCAGTCATCCCAAAGACATGGCCCTCCAGTCTGAGCCATCTAAGGGTAATTTGAGCTTTGCCTGGGGAGAAGATGCTAACATTAGTTCCCATCCTACCAGCTGAGTTGGTGGACGTTGTTGAGATAGCATTGATGATACTTTGAGGGACCTGCCATAGATGGTCACGGAAACATGTAGGGAAGAGGGAGGCTGCCCAAATGACTATGAGCCTTCTGCCTGGTTTGAGATTTTGATCTTCAAACTCCATTTTGCTCATAAACCCAAAGATTGTTCAATTGCAGTGAAAACAATGATGCATTTCCTCATCTATTCTGCCTTTCCCCACAGAGAGATGGTACTAGGGAATGGGAATAGGTCCGTATTTTCTGGGGTCCCATCATAGATTTTAATTTGGGGGGTAGCATTGTGCTGCAGGGACAGATCAGTAGAAGACTTTTGCTTTGTGCATGTGTAGGAAAGAACTGCAGATGCTGGTTCAAAATTGAAGGTAGACACAAAATGCTGGAGTAACTCAGTGGGACAGGCAGCATCTCTAGAGAGAAGGAATGGGTGACACTTTGGGTCTGAAGAAGAATCTCGACCCGAAGCATCACCCATTCCTTCTCTCCAGAGATGCTGCCTGTCCCACTGAGTTACTCCAGCACTTTGTGTCTAGCTTTGTGCGTGTTAAGTGTAAGCCCCATCATCTCATTTACCTCAATGAACAAGGCTGAAGATTCAAAACATTACCTGTCCATTCCCTCCATGGATGCTGCAGTCGAAAATGGCTCTGCCTCCAAATGTCCACACTTCCAAGATGCCATCTGCATGCTGCAGTAGGATGGCTTAAATAGAGGTGACCTTAGTTTGGGAGTTAAATTTGCACCCTTACTCAATCATTCTATAGGTTAGAACCACTCCGATGAGAGGCTTGGAAGGAATTTGTTGCCGTATTGTAGCAAGAATGATCGAGAGAAGCGTTGGAGCGATACCACACCATTGCTGCACACCTTGCGTGCACTTAGACTGGTTCTCTGCCATACCTGAGATCAAGGTTTGCATGTCATCATGCAGCAGATATAGAATGAGACAAATTACTGAATGGAGGCAAGGTTTTTGTAAGATCATGTACTGTGTTTAGTTAGTAACCAAAGCGCACTCATACATTATTTTAACAAAAACTCACTTCTTTTTAGGCAAAAGAAATTCCAGGAATCAAAATCTTCCAATCATCTGCAACCATATACTTTGCCAATGTTGAGTTGTATGAAACCGCACTGAGGCAGATGGTAAGCAAATAGATTTAAACTTCCATTTCTATTAATATTTTAATTCCAGGAAGAATTTGACAATCCGTAATTCAAGGATAAATCTCTGCTCTGTGTCACTGCCAGATATGACTCTGGCCGGTAGGGATTTGTTCTCTTGACCAACTTCTTCAGCAACAACTAATATGTTGAAGAACTCAGCTGGTCGAGCAGTATCTGTAGGAGGAGAGGAAAAGTCGACGGGTGGAGAAATATACATCAGATTCTTCCAGAATATTGCTAGTTGATCCAGATTCTAGCATCTGCAATCCTCTATGTCTCTATCAGGCAGATGATTGGCAGATGATGTTTTGGGTCGGAGTCCTTCTTCAGAGTTCCAACCCGAAACAACGTCAACTGTCTATTCCCTCCACAGATGAGTTTCTCCAGCATTTTGTGATTTCGCTCACTATTCTAGCATCTGCAGTTTCCAGTGCCCTCTTGATGCCGGACTTGGCCAAATACTGGCATGGTGCCAAGGGTAATCATTGTTATCACTTTCCATTGAATCCAGCTCTTTTTCCCACGTTATGGCAACTACAATTGGGAACAAGTACAATCTTACCAAAATCACTTGCATCCTATTATATGTTATGGAATTAACATGTTTAAATTATATGCAACATTATGAACAATCTTCTCTGAAAATATCACACTTTTTAGCTTTAACTACTTTCTAGCTATAATTGAGGGTTAAAACAAAAAAGCTCGCCTTCATCAGTCAGGCATTATAAGACTCTATAAGACTTTGGTTAGGCTGCATATGGAGTATTCCATATAGTTCTAGTCGCCCCATTCCAGAACGGATGTGGAAGCTTTGAAGAGGATGCAGAAGAGGTTTACCAGAATGTTGCCTAGATTAGAATGTATTAGCTATAAATTGAACAAACATGGATTATTTTCGCTGGAGTGTCAGAGGCTGAGAGGTGATCTGATAATACTGATGCATTATAATACTGTACGATGAAAGGCATAGATCATTAGTTTTGCAAGCCTGGAATGTAGGAGATTGAGGGGATTTCTGATAGAAGAACATAACATTATGAGAGGCATAGATAGGGTAGATAATCAGAGCTTTTTTCCCAGGGTGGAAATATCAGAGACTAGGGCACATAACGTTGAGGTGAAAGGAGCAAAGTTTAAAGAAGATGTGCAGGACATGTTTTTTACAAAGAGAGTTGCGGGTGCCTGGAATGTGCTGTCAGCTGTGGTAGTGGAGGCAGATACGATAGTGGCATTTACGGCAAGAGGCTTTAAAATTGGTACATGGATATGGAGGGATATGGATCACATGCAGTGAGAAATAAGTAATTTAATTCAGTGATGTTTAGCACAGACAATGTGGAGGATGAATCTGGTTCCACATTCATCCTCTCTGGTAATGTGCTGTAGCTACCAGTTTACCTGTCTTAATGAGACTCATTGCTATGATTTGCCTGCAGACTGGAATTAATATCGCTCGTTTAATTTCGGAAAAGAAGAAAAGAATCACAAAACTCAAACAGCAGTTGAAAAAACAGGAAAAGAAGGACAAGAAGAAAGCCAAGAAAGAGAAGGTAGAAATGTTCCTCTCAAATAATTAATTTCTGATCTCCTCAGAACTGTGTGTCTCCATTTTGGGTAAGAAAATAGTATTATCCAAAGAAACATTCCCAATCAATCACAATAGCACTTTATTTTGCAACATACGAGGAATTTCATTTGCCAAGTCAGTCATACAAATAAAAAGCAACGGAACACACAAAAACACATTTTAACATAAACGTCCATAACAGTGACTCCTCCACATTCCTCACTGTGATGGAAGGCGAAAAGAAGTTCAATCTCTTCCCTTTGCTCTCCCACGGTCGGGGGCCTCGAGCCCTCCGTTGATGAGATGATCTTGACTCCCGTTGCCGGCTGTGCGCCCTCCGCATTGAGGCGATCAGCTCCAGCATCGGAGGGATGACAGCTCCCCCGCGCTGGACGATCGAACCTTGCATCGGGGCCGGCCGAACCTTCTGCGACATTGGAGCTCCCGACATCCACGACCTCTTCCGAGACTGCGAGCTCCCGATGTAAAGTCCACAGGGCACGGTGGGAGCGATCCCAGGCAAGGGATCGACTCCGATGTAAGGCCCAAGGTCAGTCCGGGGAAGCCTCCAGCTCCATCGATGGTAGGCCGTAGAGCGACTGGAGAATGCGATTCGAAAATCAATCGCATCTCTGGCAAGGTAAGAAACTGAAAAAAAAGTTTCCCCCTCCCGCTCCCCCTCCCCCCCACATAAAACAACTGGAGGACATTTACATAGACTCTTAACACACTAAAAAAATTTTAAAGATGAAAAAACAAACAGACTGTTGGCGGGGCTGCCAATCGTACGGCATTGTTCCTTCTCATATTGTTACATTCTAGACAGGCAGCCAAGGCTGGAAGTGTTTTGTGACTTCCAACAATCAAAATCAGTACAATAAATGCGATAATGCAGGGTTGTGTGTCCTATTATAAATCCCTTCCAATACTGTTCTCAGAACATTGACTAAAATTTCAATGAATCTTAGAAAATAAACACTGGCCAGACAATCCATCAAGTCAGTGCCAATTTGTTTTTTAAAGATCTACCGAACATTTTTTTTTGGAAAGATGTTCCTCCCAACAATGAAGGAAAGATATAGTCCTGATCCAAGGACTTTACCTCTTTCTTAAGCTTTGGGGATATATAAATCTAAAGGGAAAACTTGAATCTTATTGTAAGAATCTGCATGTTTTTTAATTGTATGGGTACAAAAGAATTGTAAAGCTACAAAAACATATTTGATCCGCAGCTGGGCTAACTCAAGTGCGGAAGGGGAATTTACAAAAATAATGTGCAGTCCTCAAAACAAAAATGTTTGTTCCTGCTCATGGACTTGCTTAGAACACGTGGACCCAAAGAAACGGGGGTTAATGGATGCATTGAAACTCCATCCTGTTTCCTGATGTCACAACACTCTTCATTATGTTCATTATGTTCATTAAGATGTTGTCTTTTATTGTCACGGTGTATAAATTTAAAACATATTTTTTCCAGAAACTTAAAGGGCTTGAATCAGGAACAGGTAGCCTAGACGTCATCTCTGGAAATATTGTCAATGACAACTCCATCAGCTTGGAATTGGATTCAGGCCAAGAATCATCTTCTGAAGTTAACAAGAATCCAGAGGAATATGATCTCGAGGCTCTAGGGCTTCAGAAACCAGAGGTGCACTCTGTTATCCTTGATCTTAGTCCAGTCAACTTCGTAGATAGCGTCTGCATCAAGATTTTGAAAATTGTAAGTCACGCCTCGTCACTCTCACTGTTGTTTTTTGTGCTCCGTCTCCGTTTCAAATAGTCGTGACAAGTGTGGCAAATTTCAGTTTAGTTTGTTAATGTCATGTGTATCAAGGTACAGTGAGAAGCTCTTTGTTGTGTGCTATCCAGTTAAACAAAAGATTATACATGATTACAATCAAGCCATCCACAGTATACAGATAAAGGATTATGGGTGGAACTGGGAGGAACTGCAGATGCTGGTTACAACCAAAGATAAACACAAAAAGCTGGACAGATAACTCAGCGGGACAGACAACAGCTCTGGAGAAAAGGAATAGGTGATGTTTCACGTTGGGACCCTTCTTCAGGATAAAAGTAAACATAGGGTTGAACAAGTCTGAAGAAGGGCCCTGACCCGGAACGTCATCTATTCGTGTTCTCCAGAGATGCTGCCAGACAAACTGAGTTACTCCAGCATTTTGTCTCTTTTTTTAGGGGGGGATTGGCTTATTCACTAAGAAATTAGCCCCAGAACATGCATCCCATTCTTTTGACTCAAATTACAATAAGAATGGCGATTGAGTATGATAGCAACTTGTATTTTTATGTAGTTCCCATTGTATCAATGCTATATGTATCAATGTGTCATTGTGTTGACGTATCATTGTATCAATGTATCATTGTATCAATCTATCATGTATCAATGCTATATGTATCAATGTATCATTGTAATAAGGTATTATTGTATCAATGCTAAATGTGACACCAGTCCTGTCAAGAGAAATTGGGCAGAGCTAAAACCATAATCAAAGATTTACAGATTAAAAAAAACAATGCTCAACCAGCTTTAAAAAAAGGGGAAAGAAGGAGAGGAAAGGCATCTCAGCAGATGATGGAGCAATTAAATCCAGGGATGTTCAAAGGGTCAGAATTGGAGGACTAAAGATATTTCTGAGGTGAAAGAGTCTTTGCTAATTACAGGGATGGAGGTGGTGAGGCCATTGACAATTCTGAAAATGAGAAGGTGAATTTTAAAACTGAGGATTTGTATAAATATGTGCTTTTGTGAGAGAAGCAGTTGCAGAAATGTAACCCGAGTTTGGAAGAAGGCAACCCAGTTTGGATGGCCTCCATTTTGCAGGATGGGGGAGGGTGGACGGGCATAAGGTGGGATTGTTGGGAGTGTATTGGAATAATGAACTCAGGCAAAAGTAGTATTAAGGGACGTTTTAGAAATGGAAATAGGCAGGTTTGGTGATAGCACATTTACACAAGAGAATAAGAAATAAAAACAAGAGTGGGCAATTTAGCCTCATGCCTTCTCCATCATGCCTGATGTTTCACCTCAGCACCAGTTCCCTGCATTAACAGAATATCTCTTGATTTCTAAATATTTTTAAATGGTCCAAAGCTCTTTTTGGGGTTAAATATAAAATTACGGTCTGGTTCAGCTTCAATTTGTTTATCTTGGTTCAGTCTTCAACCATGTACCATACACAACAATCTACACTATAGTAATATGTGATTTCCTGTACCAGGCCCAAAACTTGAGTTTGCTTGACTTCCTACAGTTGTGTTTTAATGGGACTGGGAATAGATATCTGATTAACTGAGTTTTCAGTTGCCAATGTTTTGGAAGCCAACGATCGCAGCTTGCAAGGAAGACATAGTTTAGAAAACCGAGGCTCCATCTTTTAAATTTCTAATTAATGCAAATATATGTTTCTGCCCCTTCTGAAGCAATTTAATTCAGTGTTTTTAATTCTAGATTTTCCAAGATTTCAAGGACATTGAGGTTGACGTGTACCTGGCTGGATGTCACTGTAAGTATGTGGTGGGCCGTTTCTGATGGGGTCTGCTTGCCTGTCTGAGATGATATTGCAGCCTTGTTGTGAAATAGCATGTCCCAAAGAGCCCAGACAAATGTAGAGGTAGATACTTCTGATAAATCACTATCTATTCTACCCAAAGACCTCCTTTATAAAGAGACGGTGGCTAAGCTGGTTCATACAATTTCAGATGTGGTAGCAAGGAGTAATTCTAACCCAACCTGCAATTCTGAAATAAGGTTGAAATAGAGTCCTGCGATGATTTTGCAACCTGCCTAATATTACTCATTTATTTTAGAGCCATTCAGAGGTTCATCAGATTTGGAATAAACCTCAAGTTTCCGGACAGCAGGCTTTGGTTTAACTTACCCACAAAGAGGCAGAGGATACCCTGCGTTGAATCAATGTTGACCTCAGTCAGGCTGCGCTCGACTGTACCATGAATGTTATTGTTTGTAGATGGCACAGTGGGGCGGCACAGTAGCTGCTGCCTTACAGCGCCAGAGACCCGGATTCGATCCTGACTGCAGGTGCTGTCGGTGTGGAGTTCGCACATTCTCCCTGTGACCACGTGTGCTTTCTCCGGGTGCTCCGGTTTTCGCCCACACTCCATAGACGTACAGGTTAAATTGTCCCTAATGTGTAGGACAGTGATAGTGTACGGGGATCGTTGGTCGGCGCAGACTCGGTGGGCCGAAGGGCCTGTCTCCATGCTGTATCTCTAAAGTCTAAAGTGTAGATTCATTCTGCCAGCAATTTTAAATATACATGAGATACAGGGACATAATTAGGCCATTCGACCCATCCGGTGTGCTCCGTGCCATAGCCATATTTGCCATGTAAAAATGTATAGGACCCTCCTCATTGTGCATGCAATATATTGGCTGCTTTTCCGAGGCAGCGTGAAGTGTAGATGGTGGTTAGTTTAGTCCACTGTCAATGTACCAAGGTACAATGAATAGCTTTTGTTGAATGAAAACCAGTCAGTAGAAAGACAACACATGATGGATGGGGGGCGGGGTGGGGGGGGGGGGGGGTGGTGGGGGGGGGGGTGGTGGGGGGGGGGGGTGGTGGGGGGGGGGGTGGTGGGGGGGGGGGGGGGGGGAGGCAATCATGCAGTCCAGTCCATCATGGAAATCAGTGTGTCCCCTATAGATTCCATCTACACTTCACTCGGCCTCAGCAAAGCACCCAACATCATCAAGGACCATTCACATCCTGGTCAATCCTTCTGCTGCCATGTCCCATCAGGTAAAAGATACAAAAGCTTGAAAACACGTACCATGTTTAGAAACAGCTTATAACCCATGGTTAGCATACTATTGAATGAATCTTTGCAAGTTAAGAATAAAATCCTGATCTACCAACCCACCTCCTTGCACTTTTTTTATTTGCACTTTCTCTGTACCTGGAGCACTCTATTCTGCACTCTGTTTATTTTCTCTTTCCACTATCAGTTGTATTTGTGTATGGTTTAATTGTACACATTTGTACACAAATGGTTTGATTGGATGGTATAATTTGCTGGATTACATGCAAAACAAAGATTTTCACTATATCCTGGTGGAGATGACAATGATAAACATAGAGTCATACAGCATGGAAGCAGGCCCTTTAGCCCAACTCCCACATTGACCCACATGCTCCATCTACACTAGTCCCACTTACCCGAGCTTGGCCCATTTCCCTCTAAACCTGTCCTATCTATGTATCTGACCAATTGTCTCTTAAACAACGCGATAGTACCTGCCTCAACTACCTCCTCGGGCAGCTCGTTTCATTCACCCACCACCCTTTGTGTAAACCAATACCAATACTGTTTCCACTATAAATCCACTGACTCCCACGGCTACCTGGACTACTCTTCCTCCCACCCTGCTTCCTGTAAGGACTCCATCCCCTATTCCCAATTCCTCCGTCTACACCGCATCTGCTCCCAGGATGAGGTGTTCCACACCAGGTCATCACAAATGTCCTCATTCTTCAGAGAACGGGGATTCCCCTCCCCCACTATAGATGAGGCTCGCACCAGGGTCTCCTCCATACCCCGCAACACTGCCCTCTCTCCCCATTCCCCGACTCGCAACAAGGGCAGATTCCCCCTGGTCCTCACCTTTCACTCCACCAAACGGCACATACAACACAGTCCTCCGCCAGTTTCACCACCCCCACCACTCGCCACATCTTCCCATCTTCCCCCCTGTCTGCCTTCCGCAAAGACCGCTCCCTCCGCAACTCCCTTGTCAATTCTTCCCTTCCCTCCCGCTCCACCCTTTCCCCGGGCACTTTCCCTTGCAACCGCAAGAGATGCTACACTTGTCCCTTTACCTCCCCCCTCCACTCCTTTCAGGGACCCAAGCGGTCTGACAGAGGTTCACCTGCACCTCCTCCAACCTCATCTACTGCACCCGCTGCTCTAGATGCCAGCTGATCTATATCGGTGAGACCAAGCGGAGGCTTGGCGATCGTTTCGCCGAACACCTCCGCTCGGTCCGCAATAACCAACCCGACCTCCCGGTGGCTCAGCACTTCAACTCCCCCTCCCATTCCGTATCTGACCTCTCTGTCCTGGGCCTCCTCCACGGCCAGAGTGAGCAACACCGCAAATTGGAGGAACAGCACCTCATATTCCGCTTGGGGAGTCTGCATCCTCTTGGCTTGAACATTGAATTTTCTCAATTCTGTTAACCCTTATTGTCTCCTCCCCTTCCCACCTCTCCCTCAGCCCTCTGGCTCCTCCTCCTTTTTCCTTTCTTCTCCCCCCCCCCCCCCCCCCCCCCCCCCCGCCACCTCCCATCAGTCTGAAGAAGGGTTTTGGCCCGAAACATTGCCTATCTCCTTCGCTCCTTAGATGCTGCTGTACCCGCTGAGTTTCTCCAGCTTTTTGTGTACCCCCAATATTGTTGCTTGCCTTGGAGCTCCAAAACACTAACTGGAAACAACTTTTGGTGATCCGTATATCTTTTGCTATCATAGCCTGCAGAATACACCTGCTCACCTCTAGCCCTGTGACTCAGACACACAGAACTCTACCCTTCAGGGCAGTCTCCTTGCTTCCATTAGCATTTTCCCTCTTTAAGACTGAGTTAATTTAGTTTACTTTAGTTTAAAGATACAGCATGGAAACAGACCCTTCGGCTCACCGAGTCCGCACCAACCAGCGATCCGTACACTAACACTATGTTACACTCTATAGGAACAATTTACAATTTTACCAAACCAAACCTACAAACATATACATCATTGGAATGTGGGAGGAAACCATGGATCCCAGAGAAAACACATGCAGGTCAAGGGGAGAATGTACAAACTCTGTACAGACAGCATCCATAGTCAGGATCGAACCTGGGCATCTACCGCTGCGCCACCATGCCGCGCTGATTGTTGGTCTAAGAATCCATGGTACTCAAAGTTAGTTCCTATTTTTGCAAGTCAGCGCATTTCAGATCAAAATATGTTCTTAATTGCATTATGCTTCTTTCAGGGTCTATTGTTCATCAGTTTGAACAAGGAGAATTCTTTGGGAAGAACATCAGCAAATCCCAGCTTTTTACCACTGTGCACGATGCTATTACATACTGTCTGACGAAGCACAATTCATCCACTCATCAGCCTTTTTGTATGGTCTGTTGTTTTCAATTATATTTTTAATTATTGTGTAATCTTAGAGTTTTTGATCATGGGAGTTCCAATTACCAAGATTTAAACTAATACTTTGCCAGATATTCTTGCATAAAATAAAATGGCAACTTATACGACGAGAGGAACATTTCTCATTTCCTGTCCCCCCATTTCACAACGAACATCCGTTCCCCCGTCTTCTTCCACCTATATTCCATCCTCTGGCTTCACATTTTCACGTCTCTTCTCTACTGATCTCATTAACTCACAGCCTTTTGTCTTTTCATCTCTGGCCTTTGTCCAAACAACTGCCCCTCACCTTTATCACTCTATCACTTAAGATAAACACCAAATGCTGGAGTAACCCAACGGGACAGGCAACATCTCTGGAGAAAAGGAATGGCCGACATTTCTGGTCAAGACCCTTCTTCAGGCTCAGTGGAAAAAGAAACAGTGATAACATTTCAGTTTGTGTGGCGTTCCCCACTCCTGAAACATAGCATAGTAACATTCTGATCTCTTATTGCCAGAATGGACACCTCTCACTGGCCCCAGCAGAGGAGCAAGTGTCAAGCCTTGCCAAGGTAAGACATTTCCTTGATGTAAACTCTTGTATGTTGCTTAATTTTCCATTGCAAAACCCTGTGCAATTAATTCAGCAAAAGCGGATCCTTGACTAGCACTGCATGGTTCATCGTGTTAACTGCACTGCAGCCCAGCTATTACACTTCAGTACACTGTGAATGAGTATCAATAAGCTTCAAACTCTCTGCCCTTGGCAGGTGGAATAGCAGGTGGCAGAATCTCATTATATCCAGGGCAAGATACTTGTTCCTACAAACAGGAAAGAAAGCACTGGGTATTTTTTGCTGACATTTTTGGTAGGAGTGTTTTTTTTAAATATTCAGCAATGCAGCAAATGACTCAGGGTGGGTACACAGGATATTGAGTTAATTGGACAAGATGGCACCCAAGCTAGGTGACTCTCTGCGTGCTGGTCCCAGAAGTGGATTTGCAATCAGTCATTACAATCTCTCCACTATTTTAAACCTCTCATGTATCTACACACTGTGGACAGCTCGATGGTAATCATGTACAGTCATAGAATAATAGTCATAGAGTCATGCAGCGTGGAAACAGGCCCTTCGGCCCATCGTGCCCACACCGGCCAACATGTCCCTGCTGCGTTTGGTCCATATCCCTCCAAACATATCCTATCCATGTTTCTGTCTAAATGTTTCTTAAATGTTGCGACAATCTCTGCCTCAGCTGTCACCTCTGGCAGCTCATTCCATACACCCACCACCCTTTGTGTGAACACATTACCCCTCCGATTCCTTTAAATCTTTTCCCTTTCGCCTTAAATCTATATCCTCTGGAATAGTCCTCAGCTATAGTCTTTCTGCTGACTGGTTAGCACGCAACAAAAAACGTTTTGCTGTACCTCGTTACACATGCTAATAAACTAAACTAATTATTATAGAAGCAGGCGGTAGGCACTAGGTTTGTAAATGGTCTGCTGGTGAATTACTAAAGACATTTTGTATTAGAGTGATGACCAATAGTAATGGTGTTGCAGCCCATTGCAGACTGACTGCTAAAGTTCGCTTTAGTGTTGATTGGTGGGATGGTAAGGATTAGTCCCCCTAGTCCTTACCTTTCACCTCATCAGTCCTTGCATACAAAACATAATCCTCCGATATTTTTGCCACCTGCAATGGGATCCCACTGCTCATCACATCTTCCCATCTCCTCCCCTTTTCACCATCTGCTGAGACCGTTCCCTCCGCAACTCTCTGGCTGACTCATTCCTTCCCACCCAAACCACCCCCTCCCCAGTTACCTTCTCCTGCAACTGCAGAAGTTGCAACACCTGTCCCTATATCTCCTCCCTAGACTCTGTCCAGAGACCCCAGCAGTCCTTTAAGGTTAAGGCAGTTCACTTGCACCTTCTCCAACCTCATCTACTGTATCCGTTGTTCAAGATGTAGACTCTTATACATCGGCAAGACCAAACGTGGGCTGGCCGATCATTTTGCTGAACACCTTTGCTCAGTCCGCCTCGACCTACCTGATCTCCCAGGTGCAAAACGCTTGGGAGATTCCTCTTCCCATTCACACACCGACCTGTCTGTCCTAGGCTTCCTCCATTGTCAGAGTGAGGCTAAATGCAAATTAGAGGAACAGCATCTCATATTTTGCTTGGCAGCTTACAACCCAGTGGTATGAATATTGATTTCTCTAACCCCTGGATTCCTCTCTCCATCCCACCCCCACCCAAGTCACACCAGCTTTTCGTTCAGACCTAGCTACAGCTAACAATGACCTATTTCCTTTACTATTGTTACTTTTGTGCATATCTTTCATTCATTTGTTCTATATCTCTCCACATCGTCTATATCTCTCATTTCCCTTTTCCGTGATATTCAGTCTGAAGATGGGTCTCAACACGAAACGTCACCCATTCCTTCTCTCCAGAGTTGCTGCCTGTCCCGCTGAGTTACTCCAGCCTATTGTGTCAATTTTCCCTTTGATAATGTGTGTGCAATATGCCATCTGCTGATAGCATTGGTAATAGCATGGATTGTTCTAGTAAATGTAATTACTTCATTGACACTTCAAGAGTCAAGTGAGTCGAGTGTATTTATTGCATATGTCCCAAACAGAACAATAAAATTCTTACTTGCGGCAACACGACTAAATATGTAAGCATACTACTCTGTCAACAATATAATATACAATATATTTGTTTATTTTGTGCGGCATGGTGGCACAGCAGTAGAGTTGCTGCCTTACAGTGCCAGAGATCCAGGTTCGATCCCGACTACGGGTGTTGTCTGTACGGAGTTTGTATATTCTCCCCATGACCGTGTGGGTTTTCTCCAGGCGCTCCGGTTTCCTCACACATTACAAAGACGTACATTTTTGTAGGTTAATTGGCTTTGGTGAAAATTGTAAATTGGCCCTAGTGTGTAGGATAGTGCGAATGTGCAGGGATCACTGGTCGGAGTGGACTCAGTGGGCCAAAGGGCCTGTTTCCACGCTATTTCTCGAACTAAACACATTGACCGCCCATGATCCCAGTGTTTGCTGTTCCCCTTCCCCCATCTCACCATGTCAACTTTAAAATGTTTCATTGTCTCATCCCTCCATATTTTCATAAATATTCCTTAGCCTCAGCAAAAGTTCCCGTCCTCTCCATCCCATTCCTCCTTTCCATCATTGCCTTTCAGAAGTTTTTTCCCACTTCCTCAGCACTTGAGTGGCACACTGGTTCAGCTGGTAGAACTGCTGCCTCACTGTACCAGAGACGCGGGTTTGATCCTGACATCAGGTGCGGTCTGTGTGGAGTTTTCATGTTCTCCCTGTGACTGCGCAGGCTTCCTCCGGGTAGTTTTCTCCCACATCCCAAAGACGTGTGAGCTTTTAGGTTAATTGGCCTCTGTAAAATCACCCCTAATATGTAGGAAGTAGATGGGAATGGGAAGGTGGAATGTTATCCAGCTAGTGTATGCTGGTGATCAATGGATTCAGTGGGCTGAAGGGCCTGTTTCCATGTTGTATCTCTAAACTAAACTAAACCAAAAATCATTTAAAGTGTTCCTTAAAGCTCAGTTTGATCTCTCCTTAACATCTCCATCTTGGTTTTCTTTACTCCTCTGTTGAGTACCTAAGTCACTTTTATTCCTTGTTTTCGGTTGCTGTTATTTTTACTGTTACTGCGACTGTAGGCAAAATGTTGACAATCCATGCAAATCATTTTGGGAGATCCCAGTAACAAATTTGAAATGAATGATATCAGAACAACGGTTCTGCCTAACCCATTGAGTTACTCCAGCATTTAGTGTTATTTGCTCAACATTCAGCATCTACAGTTCCTTGCGACTATTCTTTATCAGGACTATATTCCTCTTATTTCTTTTCAGGATACAAGCACTAAACTTTAATGCGAAGATTTGGTGCTGGGATATAATAACTGCACATTTTGGAAGAAAGAGACAAAATCTGAGGAAAACCGAAGATTTTCATTCTCCCAGCGAAAAACATGTCAAACTAACACATTCTCCGTTCTGTGGTCAAGAAAAATGAGAAGGATGAAGGGGAAAACTGTGAAAATCATCCTCAACTTGAATACTGTACAGTATAAGAGCATGGAAAATACGGGGGCTGTGTATTTGTGTAGCATTTTACATCTGGACCTTGTGTGGTTCAATCCCAGGGGAAAGTTTCATTCCTCTGGTTTCCTGCATTATTCTATGCACAACTCAAATACTTCCTGTTTTTCAAGTTTCTGAATAAAACTAATTTGATCAGACGCATGACGCAGCCTGAAACTATTATTATCTAAATCCTACAATCATTTTCAAGCAATCGCTCTCTCAATTACACTATCTGCATCCCATCCCTACAGTAACTCTTCCTCTTAGGTGACACTTTCTCGAGAGGAGTGATCTTAAATCAGAATCCTAGGAGCCTGGTGCTTCATTTTCAGACTCTTCCTCAGTTCAATTTTATTTTCTGTCTTATCAAAGCCACCTTCACCCAGGTGATGTGCTGGGATAAACAACAGAGGCTTAAGGTTGGATAAGTGATGGATGGGCTCATCATATCATGTTAACTGGCATTCTAACAACAAAATGGAAATCATTCATTCTAAAAAATGTAACAGGTGACAAATAAGTTGTTCACAATATTCAACATTCTCATAAAATAAGGACACAAAGCGTGGAGTAACTCGGGTCAGGCAGCATCTCTGGAGAAGATGAATAAGTCATGTTTCGTGTCGGGACCCTTCTTCATACTGATTCAGTCTGAAGAACGTCCCAACCCAAAACATCACCTATCAATGTTCTCCAGAGATGCTGCCTTATCCACTGAGTTACTGGTTTCACCATTCTCATAAAGTAGCCAAGAAATGAACCTTCCACAGATAAACATAAAATAATTTCACTGAATAACAAATCAATAAGCAAGAAATTCATTGTTCTGCTGTCGGTACATATGATGCTGAAACACTTTTGAGTTTTGAACACTGAAAAATAAAATTGCATTCAAGTGCACTGCTGCCCCTAATGTTTGACTACAGTTAATGTCATAAATAAGTACAGATGCATTTTTACAGACTGCTTTGTGAAATCATGATGTGTTTGAGTTTTTTATAACCAGGGACACCCTTTTGTTTCTGCGTGTTATTTTCCAATTATTAAAATATGCTGCAGAAATATACATTTTGAAATTAACCTATATTTTCTTAAATGTTTGCATCTAATCATATGCTCATATAAATGTACCATGTTAAAATGTAATCTTCCATTTGATTACCGAAGTATGATGCACAATAACTATTGTCCCATATACAACATATTAAACATCAAAATATATGCGATGTTTGAGATCAGTACTTGCAACAGTGCATATTTAGATCCAAATGTAATACAGCTGTCTTTGAGAGATGTAATTTATTAGCACTGGAGTTTCACTTAAATGGTTACTTTTAGAATATTAAACCACTGAAAAAGAATTAGTTTTATATGCCCCATCAGTACAGTTTATATTAGATGTAATTTATGCAGTTGGTGCATGTGGCCACACAGTGTATTTTTTTTAATGACGCTGAAAACCAGTTTATTGTTTAATCCAGTCCACTTTCTGTTCCCCAACAATATTGAATGAGTCAGCTATGATAGCATAATGGTTATGTTACTGTACTTGTTATCTGGAGACCTGGTCTAATAATCTAGTGGTGGGAGGTCAAACCATGCTATGGCAACAGGGAAATAAAATTCAAATAATTAAAATAAAACTAGAAAGAAAGGCCTGGGGAAAAATGGTGTAAAAATCCATCATTTACACACTTCAGTAAATAAAGTCTATCCTTGATGGTACACCACAACAAATTCATTGACTCTTAGGGGCAGCACAGTTGCGCAGCCCCATAGTTGCTGCCTTACAAGTGCCAAGGACCCGGGTTCGATCCTGACTACGGATGCTGTCTGAACAGAGCTTGTTTGTTCTCACTGTGACCACGTGGGTTTTCTCCGGGTGCTCCAGTTTCCACACTCCAAAGACATACAGCTTTGTAGGTTAATTGACTTTAGTTAAATTGTAAATTGTCAACAGACATTTTCAACAGCATGGCAGAGACTAAAGATGGGCATTATGGCAGGGTGTACTATTTCCCTGTTCACGTTTACAATGGCGATGGAGCTAGTGATTAGAGCATCACTGCTCCTCTCTCCAATCAGGGCCTATATGGATGATATGACCTTGATGACCACAACAGTAGCTTGTACAAGAAGGTTAATAGAAAGGATAAATGATAATCTTAAATGGGTTAGATTGAAGATTAAGTCCTATAAGCCCTGTGAGTATTTATTTGGCAAGAGGAAAGGTAGTAGAGAAAAGGTTTCTTATGTAGATGAAGAAATCCTGTTTATAATGGAGAAACCAGTTAAAAGTTTGGGTAGGTGGTATAACAGGAAGTTGGATGACACTGAACTGGTTCAGCAACTTAGAAAAGATGTTACTGATGAGTAAGAGAGGATAGAGAAGTCAAGGAGGAAGTGGAACTCAAACCAGGCAGTAGAAGAAGCATAAACAGCTCTGACGTATACAGACATTAGAAACATAGAAACATAGAAATTAGGTGCAGGAGTAGGCCATTCGGCCCTTCGAGCCTGCACCGCCATTCAATATGATCATGGCTGATCATCCAACTCAATATCCCGTACCTGCCTTCTCTCCATACCCTCTGATCCCCTTAGCCACAAGGGCCACATCTAACTCCCTCTTAAATATAGCCAATGAACTGGCCTCAACTACCCTCTGTGGCAGAGAGTTCCAGAGACCCACCACTCTCTGTGTGAAAAAATTCCTTCTCATCTCGGTCCTAAAGGATTTCCCCCTTATCCTTAAGCTGTGACCCCTTGTCCTGGACCTCCCCAACATCGGGAACAATCTTCCTACATCTAGCCTGTCCAACCCCTTAAGAATCTTGTAAGTTTTGACTCCCGTAGCCGGCGGCGTTCGGGCCCTCCGCGTCGAGGCGCCAGGCAATCGAACCTCGCCTCGGGGCTGGTCGAACCTTCTTTGGCGTTGGAGCTCCGGACTAGCCTCTCCCGAGACTGCGAGCCCTTGATGGTAAGTCCACAGTCCGTGGTGGGAGCGATCCCAGGCAAGGGATCCGCTCCGATGTTAAGTCCATGCCCCGCGGTGGGGCTCAAGACAGTCCGAGGCGGCTTCCTGCTCCAGCTATGGAAGGCCGCAGAGCCCAGAGATTGTGATCCAAAAAATAATCACATCTCCGGGAAGGTAGGAACTTGAAAAAAAAGTTTCCCCCGATCCCCTCCCCCCCTCCCCCCTCCCCCCTCCCCCCTCCCCCCTCCCCCCTCCACCACATAAACAAACAGAAATACATTAAAACAAACTTTTAACAAACGCTAAAAATAACAAAAAGATGAAAATACGAACAGACAGCCGGCAGGGCTGCCATCTCCCTGGCATCCCCGGTGGTACTTGAGGTTTTCTATATAGTTTTATAGTCAGTTAGTGAGTGGATAGTGTGTTTTTTAGAACTGACGGTGCCTTGGGAGAACTTAGTGGATGAGGCTTATGAAAGGAAAAGGCTTAGATATGTAGAGTTTGCAGAAGACGTTGAGCAAGAGTATGTCCGGTAGAGGTGGGTTGTTGATGTTTCATAGCGAGATCAACAAGGTCGCTATTTGGAGAGCTAGGAATTTGTCGACAGAGTTTGCGTCAGGCTGTAAAGCAGATGTCAGAGGCGGCAGAGCAACGTAGTAGGTGGATTTGGATAGTGACAGTTGGGGGCAAAAAGAAAACATATGACATGTTGTATGTGTATTTCTTGGGGGTTGGGTGTTTTGGGTTGGGTTGGTTTGGGTTGTGATAACCCCAATTTTACTTCGGAGTCATGTGAGTGACTACGTGAAGAAGCCCCGCCAGTCGCGTCATTACCTCGCTTTGAACAGAGCTGGAGAGCACAGCTCCACCAGTGGTAAGTAGAAAACCTCGCAGGTAAGTCTTTTTAAAAAACTTTCCAGTGAGAGTTAAGCTCCGTAAGGCTAGCTTGCGAGTCAGCAGGAGCCTGTGGTACAGTGGAAAGAGCAAGTGTGGGTCACGCAGTATTGGGTCCCATCGCAGCGATCGGGAAAATAGATAAGTGCGGTGCCGGTTCCGATACTGGTGGGCGTTTTTTCCGTAGTTAATAACCCTCCAGCTACACTAGTGTCGCAGGGTACTGAGGCCACAACGATAGAAAAGTACATACAAGGTCTGCTCTGAGTATGTGTTACCAGATGCAGTTTTCTTAGTTTTATGCACAAATACACAAGAAAATGTAAAAGAAAGTAACTCTCCTCCAAGACAGGACAAGAATGTGGGGGAGACTGGAAATGGAGAAAATGCTCCACACTTTACTCAGTCAAGGGTCCAAAGACCCAAAGATTTCCTGGGCAGCCTCCGAAGGAGTTCCATACACTGAGTATGGTGCCTGTTAAAAATGGGAATCTGACTCTCCAGTGCCTTGTCTAGGTCTGGATGAGGTCTCCTTAGAGCAAGACTAAAATGCTCCAAAACCTGATCAACCAACGGTCCAAAGACCCGGAATATTCCCAGGCAGCCCCTGAGGGGGTATCCATATCAAGAATATGGTGCCTATACAACATGGGAATGTGAACCTCCAGAGCCTTGTTTAGGTCTGGAAGAAGTCTCCTTTGAGCAAGTCTCAGGAGTACCAGGGCGGCAGGAGACTGACCCTGAAGGTGGTGTTTTTGGTCTTGAATACCCACCACAACACAAGAGTAAAACTCCAGGTGTACCTGATGTAGCACAATTCTTTGCTATACCAGAAGGGAGTGGTGAGGCCATGGAAGAAAACCTGGCGGCCAACATAAACTATTTGGTTTCTCACCAGCTTCAAGAGACTTTCATGGTTGAGACAGTACACCTTTATAAAACACCTGTGAATTGTGCGTCGCTCAGGGTGCTGACGGTGAATTTGGACACCCATGAGTTAAACGATGCGAGGACAGGAAATACGTTTCCAGCGGGTCCTCAAGCTTATTGCGGCTGGCATCACTGCTTTTGGGAAGCAGGTAGAAGGGTGTGCAATGTCTAAACTACAAAAAGACATGTTGCCGTTGTTTTGTAATTCTTCTTTTGAGATCAATTGTATGAGGAAAATTGCCATTCGGCCCATACTGCACCCTAGATTTGCAGGTCTGTGCAAATCAAGTAATGTTCAAGCTCCCTCTTATTTTTTCGGAGAGAATCTGCCTAAGCAAATTAAAGAAATTGATGAGGAGGCATAGACTATCAGCCTCATGAAACCTTTCATGTATGGCCAAAGAACTGGCTGGATGAGAAGGGGGTTTGATTCCGGAGCAGGAACAAGCAGAGGCAGGGGAGTGGCGAGAAGGTATTATTACCCATCACAGCCCAATGTCAACCCATTTGTTGGAAGAAGGAGACTGTCATGGTCATTTGCTGAGGTACAAATGCCTGTAGTTGCCTTGCTGACAAACCTTATCCCTCCATCCGAGAAGTAGCTAGGGTTATTGGTTAAATAGTAGCAGCATTCCCTGCTGTCGAGTTTAGTCCTCTGCATTATCAAAGTCTTCAATGGGCAAGAGCACAAGCACTAAAACAACGTGCAGGTCATTTTGATAGGTCCATCCAGTTACCAACGGAAACTTTAGCTGAATTACAGTGGTAGATTGGGAATGTTGCACATGCTACTAACAACATTTTTGTTCAGCAACATTCAGTGGTATTGCAAACTGATGTGAGTGCTCTCGGATGGGGGGCTACAGACAATGACACCAGCTGTGGTGGTAGATGGACTGTCCAAGAGGATTTAATTCTCCAAACATATGGTATTGATTATTTGGAGTTATTGGGGGCAATTTATGGATTGAAAGCTTATTGTTCTACAATGAAGGACTTGCATGTTCAATTACAAGTAGACAATACCACAGCTGTGGCATATATCAATCACATGGGAGGAGTAAGATCAGTATCATGTGATTATCTGGTCAACCTGATGTGACACTGGTGTATATCTCGGAATATATGGCTTTCAGCTATCTATCCACCAGGGAGAGACATTGTGGCAGACAACAGATCACGAAAGTTCAAAGACAATACAGAATGGATGTTAAATCCAACATGTTTCAAAGAGATTGTCAGTCGGTATGGGTTACCAGACATTGATCTGTTTGTGTCCAGATTAAATCACCAGGTGCCTAAATACATCTCATGGGAGCCTGACCCAGGAGCACTAGCGGTGGATGCATTCTCGCTACATTGGGGAAATAGGTTATTCTATGCTTTTCCCCCATTCTGCCTGATTAGGCAATGTCTCACCAAAATAGAGCAAGACTCCACCACGGGCATTTTGGTTACTTAAATATATTGAGTCAGATGCTTGAGTCAGTATTGGGTCCCATCGCAGCGATCGGGAAAATAGATAAGTGCGGTGCCGGTTCCGTACTGGTGGGCCATATCCACGACAAAGGCACAGGACGTGCCGCTCGACCAAATGTTAGAGGCCGCAGGATGGTTTAAAGAAGAAACTTTTTCCAAGTTTTACGATAAACCTGTTGTCACTGTGCCAGGGTTTGGACATGCTGTGTTGGGTTCTGTTTGATTCTTTGCTTTCTTTTATGTCATTGCTTTCATATCCTTTGTTGTAATTTCACCTGGGATAGAGGGGTTATTACTTTTATTTTATTTTTATTATTATTATTAAAATACTTATTGCATAATTTCAAGCAATGTTCAATATATATTATTTACTCACTACTGTGTCAACTGAAGCAGTGTGTCGTATGGAATGAATCTACGGCATGAAAATCACAGAGCTACAAAATCTTCACGTAGTTACTCACGTGACTCCGAAGTAAAATAGTAAGATTAAATGAGAACTTACCTGTTCGAAGTTTGATCTTTATTTTATGAGGAGTTACGATGAGGGATTATGAGTCCTTCGCTCCAGGCCCTCATAATCTAAAGGATCATCTGGCAGTTCTAGTCTTCTGTAAGCCTTACTATCTTACTTCGGCTATCGGTTTCTGTGTTTTCCACGCCGCTGCTTTGAAGTATGACGCTCATGCGCCTGGCGGGGCTTCTTCACGTAATCCCTCATCGTACCTCCTCATAAAATAAAGATCAAACTTCGAACAGGTAAGTTCTCGTCTAATCTTACTATTATATACTAGCATCTACAGGATTAATTTTTTTTAAAGAGCGAGTTAATATGTAGGTAGCTGTTTTTTTTGCGTATGGAGTTATTTACTGTAAGTTGGTATATTTAGTTAGTTAGAAAATACTTTGGCTTTGGGCTTAGTGTTCTTAGTTGAGCGCTTATCCTGCAGTTATAGCACAAATACTTTGTGTTTTAATTGCAATGTAATTCATCCCAAAACTTCTGGATTTTGGCCATGGGACCTCCATCTGCAACTGGCTTCTGGACTCTACCCTGACTTTCAACTCTGCTGCCCCTCAAGGTTGTGTCCTTCAGTCCCTTGCTCTACTCCCTGTACACCCATGACTATGTGGCCATGTGCAGCCGATAATACCCTATTGTTGGCCAGATCAACACCAATGGTGAGATTAAGTATAGGAAAGAGGTCAAGAATCTAGTATAATAGTGTCAGAACAGCCTAGCCATTATTTTAGTTTAGTTTAGTTTATTGGCGCATGTACTGAGGTACAGTGAAAAGCTTTTGCTGCGTGCTCACCAGTCAGCGGAAAGACTGTACCTGATTACAATTGAGCGATCCAGAGTGTACAGATACATGACAGAGGGAATAACATTTAGTGCAAGATAAAGTCTAGTAAAATACAATTAAATATAGTCCAAAGGTTTCCAATGAGGTAGATACTTAGGACTGCTTTCTAGTTGCTGGTAGAACGGTTTAGTTGCCTGCTAACAGCTGGATAGAAACTGCTCCTGAATCTGGAGGTGTGTGTTTTAATACCTCCGTACCTCTTGCCTGATGGGAGAGGGGAGAAGAGGGAATGACTGGGGTAAGACACATTCGTGATTATGCTGGTGGCCTTGCCTGGACAGCGTGAGGTGTCGATGGAGTCAATGAAATACCAATGGGATGAGAGGGAATTGATTGTCGATCAATGGAAGCGAGGGGGAAAATACGACCCTGTCGTCATCAACGGAGCTGCTATTGTTGACAGCTTCATGTCCCTAGGCATCCATATCACGAGCAACCTAACATGGTCCCTTTACACTGATCAAGAAAGCACAACAACATATTTACTCTTTTGGGCATCTGAGAAGATTCAACATGCCCACAGAGATTCTCTCAAACTTCCACAGATGTTCTGTAGAAAGTATTTTGATGAAATGCATCTCAGGCTGGTGTGGGAACTGCTCTGCTCTTGACTGCCTAAACCTGCAGAGTGGTGAATGCAGCCCAGACCATCACAAGCTCCTTCCATCCAGGCAACTTTCACAGTAGGTTGCATCAAGGTTACTTGGACCTCGGCCATTCCCTTTTCACTCGACTGCCTTCTGGGAGAAGATACAGTAGCTTGAAACGGCACATTCAGACTTGACCCCAAACATCACCCATTCCTTCTCTCCAGAGATGCTGCCTGTCCCGCTGTGCTAATCATGTTTTTTGTGTCTATCTACAGTTTCTTCCCCCACTGCTATCACACTCTGTAATCATTCACCGTTTTCACATCTCCTTCCTGGAGGTGCTGCCAATGCACTCTTAACTCTACCTCATTTGGCCATTCAGATGTATATGTTAGGCAACTTTGGATCGCACTACAATCTTGCACCATCCTGCACTCATTGTTGTATTTATCAATACAGTGACCTTCATGTGAACAAGGAATTTCATTGCACCCTCTGTGCATCCTCCTCCCCCTCTCTCATCTTCCCACCTCCCCACGAGGAGGTTTGGTCTGTAACTTCCCCCTTGAGGACTGTCGGTCTGTAACTTGGGACGGCCGGCCCACTACAACCGCTGTCTCCCGCCTTCCTCCCACAAGTTTCGAAACACTTCCAAACGTCCGATCACACGGAACTCACATGACACGGCTGCAGCACCGCCTCTTGAGCTGTTATTCTTGAACGGAACGGCGTGATTTCCCTACTGCTTGTGAAATTGAGGAGTGCAGCACAACAGAGGCTTTGCTGGGCTAGTCGCAGCAGCAGCCGGAGGCTGGATTAGGATGAAATAAACTTTGGGATAAGAGACTTCACGCCCGCATTGCAGCAGAGTGCAGACACCAATCGGGATCTGTGCCCCGGAGAAGAAATGCATTTGGGGAAAAGTAAGTAACTTTAAAACAAAGAAGACAGGAATTTCTTGATCCCCTTTTGAATTGATCCCCTTTTCAAAATTCCACTGAGTGCCATCTTCTTAAAGGTGGGTAAGAATTGATACACTGGGTCTGAAAAAGGGCCCCGTGCCGAAATGTCACCTATCCGTTTTCTTCAGAGATGCTCCCTGCCCACTGAGCTACTCCAGCACTTTGTGTCTGTCTTTGTGGTATAAACCAGCATCTGCAGTTCTTTATATTCTCGCATGTTATCGATTGTTTGTGTATTTGGATAACGAACGAGAGGGGTGTTTGTTTTTACTCGGTGTGGTGTGGATGAATTTGAATACTCTGGCTGAAATGACAGTGGCAACCAAAGATCCTATAGCTCGCTATAGTATCTTTGGTGGCAACTTTTCAAGAGGAAATGACATAATGCAGGGATATGGCGTAAATTAGTGGGAGCTCTTTAAAAGAGCTGACGGGCACAGACAGGACGGGCCGAATGGCCTCACGTATTGGAAAATTCTAGTTGAACAATGAGTTCAATCATATTATGGTTTCTTTTGAGTCATTGTGTCTTAGTTTGATATAGCCAGGCAGCACAAAAACAACACTTTGTGCCTTTAAAAAAATATATATATATATATATAATTACTGATTCTTGAATTGAATTGAAAGATGCAGATGGAAAAAGGCCCTTCAACCCACCGTGTCCACACCAACCATCGATCAAAGGTAGATACAATGTGCTGGAGTAACTCAGTCCCCGAAGAAAATGGATAGGTGACGTTTTGGGTCGGGTCTGTTCTTGACACTGTCTGAAGAAAGGTCCCTTGGTATAAACCAGCATCCGCAGTTCTTTGCTTATACATACTGACCATCAATCACCCATTCACATTAGTTCTATGTTATCCCATTTTCGCATCCACTCCCTACGCATTATGGGCAATTTATAGTTGCCAATTAACCTACAAACCCACAAGTCTTTGGGATGTTGGAGGAAACCGGAGCACCGGAGGAAAACCGAGATGTCACTGGGAGAACGTGCAAACTCCACACAGACAGCATCCGAAGTCAGGATCGAACCCGGGTCTTTGACGCTATGAGGCAGCAGTTCTACCAACTGTGCCGCCTATCCTAACTTTTAAATTCACAAGCTGTGAAGAGTTTTCATCTAGATCATTACTCCTACAATGGTACCATATCCCTCAGATTATCATTATAATCTGTCAGATTATCATCATTAATAATAGTCATAATACATAAACAGCAGCAAGGAAACAGATTACTGGTGACAACACTATTTCCTTCCATTCCATTTGTAACATGCATCTGATTTGCGCACGCACCCAAATGCAACCAGTGATAATACCCCACTCTTGGACACCCATTTATTTCAAAAGTATGGTTTGTGGCTACTTAACTAAGTATCATATCTGATCCTTGTTTGCAGAAGACTTATTCAACCTGAGGAATTTAAGCCATTTCCCTTTTCGAATTCTTGACGGATAAGGTTGCCAACTCTTCATGTGGCGCAGGGCCCTGGTGAACAAAACTGACCATTCCAATTCTATTGCTATTGGGGATAGTTAGATCCTTAGCAGCCATGCAAACTATCCTCTAATAAGCAGCCACACCTTGTTTACTTGACCACAGCAGGAGTCACATATCTCATCCAAGCCACTAATCTACATAGAGAAACAGAGAACTGCAGATGCTGGTTAATACACAAAAGGACATAAAGTTCTGGAGTAACTCCGCAGGTCAGACAGCATCTCTGGAGAACATGGACAGGTGATGTTTCAGTTCGAGATCCATCTTCTGAAGGGCCTCAACCCAAAACGTCATCTATCCATGTTCACCAGAAATGTTGCCTGACCTGCTGAGTTATTCCAGTGCTTTGTGTCTATTAATATACATTGTTGAAGTTAAATTTTTATTTAAATTTGCAATGTGCCCTTGAACGCTAATTTCATTTGAAGCCTGAAAAACAGAATCCTTGCAGCTTTATCATGAGCTTGGTGTTGATGGTCGGATCATCAACAGGTTTGATTTGAAGAGTCACGTTTCTTTGAAAGTGAATTGTGATTATTGACACCGGGGCGGTACAGTGGCGCAGCAGTAGACAATAGACAATAGGCGCAGGAGTAGGCCATTCGGCCCTTCGTGCTAGCACCGCCATTCAATGTGATCATGGCTGATCATCCCCAATCAGTACCCCGTTCCTGCCTTCTCCCCATATCCCCTGACTCCGCTATCTTTAAGAGCCCTATGTAGCTCTCTCTTGAAATTGCTAGAGTTGCTGCATTACAGTGCCAGAGACCCAGGTTCCATTCTGACCATGGGTGCTGTCTGTACTGAATTTATATGTCTTCCTGTGAATTTTCCCCGCGTGCTCCGGTTTCCTCCCATAATCCAAAGATGTACAGGTTTGGGATTTAATTGGCTTTGGTAAAGATTGTAAATTGTTCCTAGTGTGTAGGATAGTGCTAGTGTATGGGGATCACTGGTCAGCCAGCGTGGACATTGGGCTGAAGGGCCAGTTTCCAAGCTGTATCTCTAAATTAAAAACTAAACTAAAACTTTTAACGCAGATGAGATATGAAGCAGATGAGCCATGTTCATTATAAGATGGTATCTCTATTGACACTAGTACATCTATGTTTGAATATTTCTGAGACCGCTAACTGCAATAAGACTTTTTAGGGAAAATAGATTTGATATGACAAATTTGCTGTCTTTTCCATAATACTTTCCCTTCTAATTCCACAGCACAATATTCAACATCGCACAACGTGTAAACAGGCTGATTTGCCAGAGTGAAAGGATAACAAGCTGAGCAACTATGTTCTTCATTAGGGCACAAATAGTTCTTCTGTGCATGTGCACTATGACCCTGGGACAAGTATTGAAACAAACAAAATCCCCAATTATCTTCAACAAGCCATTTATAACTGTGTGGAATGCTCCCACTGCGGTCTGCAAATCCTCCTTTGATGTTGATCTTAACTTGGGGATTTTTGACATATTTGCAAACCAAAATGAGTCATTTATTGGGCAGAACATCACCATCTTTTACGAAGATAAACTGGGCTATTACCCCCACTACGCTGAAAGTGGGGTGGCTGTCAATGGAGGCACTCCACAGAATGCCAGTTTGAAGGATCACATTACAAAGGCCAAGGTAGATGTGGAGACACTCATACCGCAGAAAGATTTTGACGGGATGTCAGTCATTGACTGGGAGAGCTGGAGACCCTTGTGGTTCAGGGACTGGGATCAGAAAGATATCTACCGTAAGAAATCAAAGCAGCTGGTCCATATGCAACATCCGGACTGGTCTGATAGTCAAGTGGCAAAGCAAGCACAAATTGAGTATGAACGAGCAGCCAAAGCCTTTATGGGACAGACCTTGAAGGTATCAAAAGGCCTTAGGCCCAAGGGGCTGTGGGGCTATTACGGTTTTCCTTGTTGCTACAATGATGAATTTTCAAAAAATTACACCGGAGAATGTCCGGATGTTGAGATGAAGAGGAATGACCAGCTGGCATGGCTCTGGAAGGAGAGTATTGCATTGTATCCAAGCATCTACCTCAGTGCCAAGCTTCGAACGACACTAAGTGCACAGAGGTTTGTTCACTACCGAATGAAAGAAGGCCTCCGTCTTGCTGAAATGGGACTGAATTACAGTTTGCCCGTCATCCCCTATGCTCGGATAGTGTATGAAAACACCATGGACTTCCTAACTGAGGTAATCCATTCAATGGCCAGCCCCCTCGAAAGGCACTCGAAAGAGGGGAGAGCCTTCATTCTTGTCCTTTCCCAGCAGAGAGGGTTTCTTGCAGTTCATTAAATGGGTGGGCGATATTCCAAATTGGTGCCCTAAATGCCCTTTTTCCTTTAAGAAGGAACTGCAGATGCTGGAAAATCGAAGGTAGACAAAAATGCTGGAGAAACTCAGCGAGTGAGGCAGCATCTATGGGGCGAAGGAAATAGGCAACGTTTCAGGTCGTTGCCTATTTCCGTCACTCCATAGATGCTGCCTCACCCGCTGAGTTTCTGCAGCATTTTTGTCTACCCTTTTTCCTTTATGGGTGCACTGTGGGCTGCTTGACTGTATTCATGTATAACTTTTTTTTTTAGAGATAAACGCAGAAACAAGGCCTTCAGCCCACCATGGCATCCAGTGATCATGCTTTACACTAACACTATCCTACACACGCGAGACAATTTTACAATTTTTACCAAAGCCAATTAACCTACAAACCTGTACATCTTTGGAGTGTGGGAGAAAACTGGAGCATCCAGAGAAAACCCATGCTATAACAGGGAGAATGTACAAACTCCATTCAGACAGCACCCGTAGTCAGGATCAAACCGGGTCTCTGGCGCTGTGAGGCAGCAACTGTACCGCTGCACCACCGTGTCCCCCCCCGTATAATCTTTGACTGGATGGCACACAAACAAAAGCTTTTCACTGAACCTCAGTACACGTGACAATAATAAACTAAGCTAAAAAAAAATCAAAAGCACAACTGCAGATACATGAAATCTGAAATAAAAAACAGCAAATGCCTTAAAGAGTAGATCGGGCAACAACAGTGGAGAGATAAATTGAGTCAACATTTCAGCTGGTAACCCTGAAATGTTGACTTCCTGTCTCTCTCCACAGATGCTGCCTGACTTGAATGAGTATTCCAACATTTTCTATTTCAATCAGTAATGTGATCCATTAACCAGGAGTAAAGTGTTACAGAAGCTCTTCAATAATTCTCTTAATGTTAGTGACACAATCCACAGCTGTACAGGGTGGTAAAGAATGGATGAGACAATAGATATCCTGTTTATTATTTGACGATAATCAAATTTAAATTTAATTTCAAGTCAGGGAAAATAGCATGATGGTTAAATTGTAGAAACAAGGAACTGCAGATGCTGGTTACCCAAGGAAAGACACAAATTTCTGGAGTAAATCAGCCAGTCACGCAGCACCCCTGGAGAACATGCATGGGTGACATTTTTGGTCGGCTCCATTTTTCAGACCTTCAACAGAACTACCAGACTCTTTTACAAATAAAATTAAAAATTGTCTATATTTGTATAAAATCATTCCAAGATTTGAAGAAAAACATATAAGCATAGTAAAATTGCTTTATTTTACAATAAAGTAGGGAATACAATGAATTTTTAAAAATGTAGAAACAAAGAATTAAAGATTCTGGTTAATACACAAAAGAACACAAAATGCTGAAGTAACGGAACAGGTCAGGCAGCATCTCTAGAAAACATGGATAGGTGATGTTTCAGGTATACTCCCTCCTTCAGACTGAAGAAGGGTCTTGGCCTGAAACATCACCTGTTCATGTTTTCCAGAGATGCTGCCTAAGCTGCTGAGTTACTCCTGCACTTTGTGTTCTTTCCAGCAGAGGGAGATTCTGTGAGCTTGCCCAGTGTGACAGGGGGAGAGATTGATATGTGGCTGGGTGCCTTGGATAGCAACAGTACAGTTCTTTTTCTTCAATTTTCTTAGATTGACTTGGTCCACAGCATTGGAGAGAGTGCTGCGATGGGAGCTGCAGGCATTGTCCTTTGGGGGAACAAAGACTATTCCCACTCACAGGTAAGACCTATCTTTCAGTGTGCAGTATATGGAACACTCACATTGTGTTGACATTCTGTGACCACAGAGACTAGTTCTTCCCAGCTGTTATCAGGCAACTGAGCGGTCCCCTCATCAGCTAGAGCGTGGTCCTGACCTCTCATCTACCACCGGAGACCTGTGAACTATCTTTAATCGACATCATATCTAAAACCTTCATGGTTCTCCTTTGCCAGCAAAGTCAAACAAACTTTGGGATGGATTCTTTTAGCAGAGAGGGATTCTTTTAGATCATAAAATTAGTGGGTGATATTCCAAAGTGTTGCACTAAATATTGTATCCTTTATCGGCGCGCTATGGAGCGCTTGATTGTGATCATGTATAGCCTTTGCTTTGACTGGATAGCACACAAACAAAAGCTTTTCACTATACCTCGGTACATGTGACAATAATAAACTAAACTAATTGTAGACATTCTCCATCATTCTAGCTTGCACCTTTCTTAACGGGTAACTTGGGCTTGGCTGTGTCAAGATTTACAGCAAATGACTTGACCTGTTATTCCTAGAACTGAAAGACAGTTTGTACTCTTAACATTGCTCCCCAGTTATTAAAAAAACATTTTAAAGATTCTTTGGCGCTTTATCATAAAGTCATAAGACGTAGGAGCATAATTAGACCCTTCGGCCCATTGACTGCTCCACCATTCGATCAGGGCTCATCTATTTTTCCCTCTCAATCCCATTCTCCTGCCTTCTCCATGTAACCTTTGATGTCCTTACTTAACCAGAACCTACAGTGCCCTCCATATTGTTTGGGACAAAGACTCATCATTTATTTATTTGCCTGTGTACTCCACAATTTGAGATTTGTAATAGAAAAAATCACATGTGGTTAAAATGCACATTGTCAGATTTTAATAAAGGCCATTTTTATACATTTGGTTTCACTATGTAGAAACTACAGCAGTGTTTATACATAGTCCCTCCCCCCATTTCAGGGCACCATAATGTTTTGACACAGCAATGTCATGTAAATGAAAGTAGTCATGTTTAATATTTTGTTGCATATCCTTTGCATGCAATGACGGCTTGAAGTCTGCGATTCATGGACATCACCAGAATCCTTTATCACTGTACAGTTGTCGACATAATGATTCTGGCCATAATGATAACATGATATAAAAGACGGTCTGATTTAGCAACTTTTACAATCTGTCAAAATTCTTTTGATGTCTAAATTAGACTGCCGAAGATGATGGAAGATTGTAATTATTGTTTCCTTTTTAGGAATCTTGCCTGGCTTTAAAAGCCTACATCAATGGACTGCTGGGGACTTACATTGTTAACGTAACCACTGCTGCAGTGCTCTGCAGTCAGCATTTGTGTAGCAATCATGGTAGGTGCGTGAGATCGAACCACAGGACCCAAGCCTACCTGCACCTGAACCCAAACTCCTTTGCCGTGAAGGTGAACCCAATAGGCAAAGGGCCGCCATTCTCCCTGTGGGGGCAGGCATCCAAGAGGGATGTGGTAGAGATGGCTGACAGCTTTCGGTGCCAGTGTTACAATGGATGGATGGGGGCACATTGTGAGATTGCCAGTGATAGTAATTAATCTCAAGAAATGACGTGAACCTAACATTTGTCTATAAATGTAATGGCAACAAACTACAGTTGATGGATTCCCAAAGAAATATACAAAATGCTGGGATAACTCAGTAGGTCAGGCAATATCTCTGGAGAACATGGATAGGTGAGGTTTCAGGTCAGGACCCTTCTTGAGATCCACCCACGAGCACAAGACTTGATCTGAAGAGGGGTCCCGACCTAAAACGTCACCTATCCATGGTTCTCCAGAGATACTGCCTGACCTGCTGAGTTACTCCAGCACTGTGTCTTTCTTATGTGCCGGGAATTTATTTATTTACAAGCAGGGTTTTCTGAATTTACCAGTATTATATCATTTATTGCCTCAATCTGCTCAATATATTGTTATTTTCTTGGGTTTTTTGTGGCATGTATATATGTAAGGTGATATATCTTGTTAAAAGTGGTCCTTTAAATTCCAACGTTCATCGGTTGCTTTGCCTGCAATGTATTCTTGTGTGAATCTCGTCCATTGGAACTTGCATTTTTCCTGTAAGTGCGAACCCGACTAAATCTTCGACGTCGTTAATATTTTTAGGTTATGCCAATTGACTGTCTGTGGGCTCCAAGAACATCCCTGTCATTTGTGCAGATTGGCATAGGCTAGAGATCCAAAGCGCCAATTTTGACCGGTTTTAATTAAATACAATAATACCCTTATCACTATTATGCCAGTCAAGACGAGCATTTATGTTTCAAACCCCTTTCAGAACATCTCACAGTGTGTTACAGTGAATGAAGTGAAGTTACATCTCCCAAATCCAATGGGCATAGTGCACACTGCAACCAGGCATAGAAGCCAACGTGATAATGAATAGATATTCTCCTCTCCTAATGCTAGGTCTGGATTAAATCTTGACCTCAGGCCACCAGTGTTTTTCCCGTTTTATTTGGTTATCTGGTAAGACTTAAACGAGCAGACAGGTTCTTGATCCATGTTTAGTCATGGAGTCATACACCATGGAAACAGGCCCTTCGGCCCAGTTTATCCATGCTCGTCTCATTCGCCCACAGATAATCCATATCCTCCTAAATGTTTCCTATCCATCGTACTTGTCCAAGTGTCTTTTAAATGTGAAATGCACGGGTAGAAAGAGCATGGTGACGCTTCGGATTGGGGCCCTTTCCGGATTGATTGTGGGGTTGGGAGGGGGGAGGTGCGGTGGGATGGAAGAAAGCTGGGAGAGAGTAGAGACAGAAAAAAGCGTGGCAAGTAATAGGTGAAAACGGGCGAGATGGGGTTTTTGATAGGCAAATGGTTGGAACAAACAACAGAGATTAAGACAGATGGTGTGAGACAAATGGATTGAAGTCAGAGGAAGGAATGGGGAAGGAGGGGAGAAATAGGTGCAAGTCCAGGGGTGGCGGGAGAGGAATAAAGGAGGGTGTGGGAGAGAATGTGAGGGGACTTTGGAGGTTACCAAAATTGGAGAATTTCAAATGATGATTCTAAATTTTGAAAAAAACAAAACGGAATATGAGGTGCTGTTCCTCCAGTTTACGTGTGAACTCACTCTGGCAATGGAGGAGGCCCAGACCAAAAACGTCAATAATGGGAAAGGAAAACGGAGTTAAAACGGAAGATCCCGCAGGCCTTGACGTACCTGTTTCAGTGCTGTATAATCCCATGAGTAATGATGGAAGAGACCCCAGTGCTTCAGTATTTTGTATGTATACATAATAAATATCTGTTTGACATAATAATGGGAATTTGTTATCTTCACTGTTTCTGAAAGAGCCTCAATTTTTAAAAATTATTTATCTGGCCTTTATCTGCTTTCTACCATTGGCAAACAGGGAACCTACTTTATATCTTATGGTGAAACTGCAAACTTCTACCTCACTTTTCTTATAACAATAATTTTAAAATTAAACAAATTCTGAATTATTTCTTGTTGGTGGTTGAGAATTTCTCTTCCTACTGGTAAGCTTAAACCCAAGTCCCGAATAAACAGTATTAATTAATTAACAGATTATTATTTACATGGGTTCTTAAAATCCTTTATAACAATTGTATACTTCAAAAATAGGTCTTAAATAGGAAATTATTTTAACATTGTTAGTAGTATATAATAACTAGGTGATTGGAATATTCAGTAATAGTCACAAGTCTGTGACAATGAGTATGCTGCCAGTTGTTATTTGTTACAGTGAGATACAAGGAACTGCAAATGCTGGAATCTCAAGCGAAACGCAAAAGTGCTGGAGGAACTCTGGGTCAGGCACCATCTGTGGAAGGAATGGACAGACGGCATTTTGGGTCGGGACTCTTCTTCAGACAGATTCACTCATGCAATTGATTTTGTACATATTATATTATATTGTGGTTTGACAAAGGGCTCTGCTCTCCCGAATCCAGTTTTCTCAGTCGTCCTAATTTCCTTTTCATCCTCACTGAAGCTGTAACATACTTCAGGAAAAAGTCCAGAATCCATCTCAGTTTTCCTGCTGTGGATGCACCACCTTGTTTTTCTGCACTGCGAACAGTACTCCAACAGCTCCTTGCCAACATTCTGCATTACTAATGATACCTTGTGATGCTAATGAGTCTACAAACCCCAGGTCTCTGTCACTTTATCCCTAAATCATGTCATTCATATTACCAGTCACCAAAATGAATATCGTTATGAATCCTTGATAGTAGAGTTCTTGGATTTATATTTAAATAAGACCCTAAAACACAGGACCATTCGGCCCATCGAGTCTACTCCGCCATTCGATGATGAATCTATTTTTCCCTCTCATCCCCATTGGCTTCCTTTCTCCCCCCAACCTATGACGTCCTTACTAATTAAGAACCTATCAATCTTGTTTTTAAAATACCCAACGATTTGACATCCATTGCTGTCTGTGGCAATAAATTCCATAGATTTACCACCCTCTGGCTCAGAAAATGCTCATCAGCTCCATTCTAAAGGTAGATCCTTTTGTTCTGAGGCTGTACCCTCTGGACCTAGACTCCTCCACTCGTGGAAACATCCTCTCCACATCCATCCTGTCGAAGCCTTTCATTATTTGGTACCTTTCAATGAGATCTCCCCTCATCCTTTGAAACTCCAGCAAGTACAGGATCAGAGACTGCAAATAGTGAAAGGCATGGATTGAGTGGATGTGAGAGAATGTTTCCACTGGTGGAAGAGTCTAGGACCAGATACCTGAGCCTCAGAATAAAAGGACGTATCTTTCGAAGGGACACGAGAAAGAATTTCTTTCGTCAGAGGGTGGAGTTGACTGCCACAGACGGCTGTGGAGGCCAAGTCAATGGGCATTTGTAAGGCAGAGATGAACAGATTCTTGATTAGTAAGGATGTCAGGGGTTATGGGGTTGAGAGGGAAAGATTGATCAGCCATGATGGAATGGCGGAGTAGATTTGATGGGCCGAATGGCCTAATTCTGCTCCCATAACTTATGAGAGCCATCAAACGCTCCTCATGCGTTAAACCGACCATCCCCGGGATAATTCCAGTTTGTCATTGATACTCAGTTGTAAATCGCTCTCTATTTACGTTCAATATGTGTTGGGGCGGCGCAATACCTGTCACAATGCGCCAATGGGTAGCGCGATCCCGGCTGCTCGCCTTGTTGTTCGGCCACTGACGGCCTCGGTAGGTCTCACCCTCAGCCCGCTCCTCCCGCCAACAGGCGGCGCTGGAGCTCAGTTCCTCCCGCCAACAGGCGGCGCTGGAGCTCAGTTCCTCCCGCCAACAGGCGGCGCTGGAGCTCAGTTCCTCCCACCAACAGGCGGCGCTGGAGCTCAGTTCCTCCCACCAACTGGAGCTCAGTTCCTCCCGCCAACAGGCGGCGCTGGAGTTCAGTTCCTCCCACCAATAGGCGGCGCTGGAGCTCAGTTCCTCCCACCAACAGGCGGCGCTGGAGTTCAGTTCCTCCCACCAATAGGCGGCGCTGGAGCTCAGTTCCTCCCACCAACAGGCGGCGCTGCGTCGGGCTGCCCCGCATGTGGGTTCATACAGTGCATCCCGACCAGGGGCCGGGGCCGGACACCAAGGCCGGGCCCTCCTTCCCTCGCCCGCACCCTCAGACCATGGCCGAGTGCGGGGACACCGGTAACCAAACCAACACGTTAGAAAGTCAGTGGTGGTGGTGCGGCGGCGGCGGGTGGTGGCGACGACGACGACGCGCGGGGACTGGGTGCTTGCCCGGCCCGGCCCGGCCTTCAGTTGTCTCGAGTTCACTCTCTGAGGCCCGCTGAAAAATGTTATTTAAAATATACTATTTTTCATTGTTTGCCCCTTTCAAGAGAGAGTCAAGAGCAAAGATCATAGAAGCTCTGTAATAGTGTAATTTGCCCCAAACAGAACACTGACATTCTTACTTGCAGCAGCACAACAGAATATGTAAACATAGTAACTCGGCGGGACGGGCAGTATCTCTGGAGACGTGTCGGTCGAGACCCTTCTTCAGACTGAAGTTATTACTAAATATACTGCTGGCGCAGTGTTACTCCAGCATTTTGTGTCTATCTTCGGTTGAAACCAGCTGCTCCAGTTCCTACACATCCTATATAAATCGTTAAATCATATATATGCATGCAGAACTTTGTGTGTATGTGTATATAAGGTGTGTGTAATAAAGTATATATATATATGAACTTGTGTCTGTGTAAATATATAAAGTGTTATATATATATATATATATACATACATGCTGAACTTCATATATATACACACACAAAGAATTAATTAATTTATTCGCCAAGTATGTAAAAACATCCAAGGAATTTGATTTGACATACAGTCAGACCCCTCTTCCATTACAGATGAGGCTCTCACCAGGGTCTCCTTGATAACACGCAGTTCCGCTCTTGCTCCCTCTCCCCCCATTCGCAAAAAGGACAGAGTCCCCCCCCCCCCCCCCCTTGTCCTCACCTTCCACTTCATCAGCCGTCGCATACAACATATAATCCTCCAACATTTTCGCCACCTCCAACGGGATTCCACTACTGGCCACATCTTCCCATCTCCACCCCTTTCTGCTTCCCACAGAGACTGTTCCCTCTGCAACTCCCTGGTCAACTTGGCCCTTCCCACCCAAACCACCCTCTCCCCAGGTAGTTTCCCCAGCAACTGCAGGAGATGCAACACCTGTCCCTTTACCTCCCCCCTCGACTCCATCCAAGGACCCCGACAATCTTTTCACGTGAGGCAGAGGTTCACTTGCACCTCCTCCAACCTCATCTACTGTATCCGCTGTTCCAGGTGTCAACTTCTGTACATCGGCGAGATCAAGCGCAGGCTCGGCGATCGTTCCGCTGAACACCTCCGTTCATTCTGCCTTAACTGACCTGATCTCCTGGTTGCTCGGCACTTTAACTCCCCGTCCCATGCCCAATCTGTCCTGGGCCTCCTCCATTGTCTGAGTGAGGCCCAGCGCAAATTGGAGGAACAGCACATATTTCGCTTGGGTAGCTTACACCCCAGAGGTGTGAACATTGACTTCTCTAACTTCAAATCACCCTTGCTTTCCCTCTCTCCATCCCCTCCCCCATCAGTCTTACTGTCTCCGACTACATTCTATCTCTGCCCCACCCACTCCCCTGACATCAGTCTGAAGAAGGGTCTCGACCCGAAACGTCACTCATTTCTTCTCGCCAGAGATGCTGCCTGTCCCGCTGAGTTACTCCTGCATTTTGTGACTACCTCGGATTTAAAGCAGCATCTGCAGTCCTTTCCTATATATCCACAAATATGCATACTTTATATATATAAATAAAGTTTAGTGCGTGTTTTATATATACATGTACTTTTTATTGAACTTTTTGTTTGTTATATTGTTTACAGAATACTGTTTATATATTGTGTTGTGCTGCTGCAAGTAAGAATTTCATTGTTGTATTAGTATATGTATATTTTAGTAGATGTGTGCATATCTATATATATACTGATGCAACAATTAAATATATAGATAAACACACACACTGAACTTTACATGTGTGAACTTTATGTGGCTGAACTTTCACATACAACTAATATATATAGTATGTTTATGAAATTAAGAAATGTGGAGATAATGTTGAAAGTTGTGTATCGTGTTTTTAAATGTATTTATTAATTTTTTTGAACTTTTTCTTCCTACTGTGGCCTGAATGACTGCTGAGCCACATATCCAAGGGCTCTGCTGTCAGTCAAAAACAACTTTCTCTTCATCCAAGGTCAACTTATCACAACTTTTCAGTAAATATTCAGTTGAGCTTAGGAATGAGTCCTCTATTTGAATTATTTATCCTGCCTTTTGTCCTTCTTTAAACAAGTCCCTCTTATAAAAATATAATTTGAAAATAACTCCTGTATTCCAGTTTTATTGGAATCTCTGAAATGAACCCCATACTCCACCAGAGAATTAAGTTGAACTGGTGAAAATGATAAAGATGGATTACTATGGAAGGTTATGAAGGATCATGATCGAAAATTAGAACCTGGCCTTTTGTTAAGATACAGAAGAAAGGATAGTAGAAATATTGTAAATCCCCCAAAATTGGCAATTCATGTTTTAAATTTAGCTGTAACTTTGTAAAGTTTGTGTACATCATAGTTATTAGGTTAAGGTGAGTATTATTGAAACATGAAGCAAAATGTAGAAACAAAGAACTGCAAATTTTTGGTTTATGCCGAAGATAGACAGAACGCACTGGAGTCACTCAGTGGGTCAGGCAGCATCTCTGGAGAAAATGGATAGGTGATGTTTTGGGTCGGCACCCTTCTTCAGATCTTTGTGTCTATCTAAGACATGAAGCAGAAGTGTTCCATGGTGAAAAGGCTCAGATGGTTTTAAATAACCAAAATATTCATAGGTTCCCTCGAATGATTAATGGTTTAATGGTAAAATAGAGGGCATGTAGCACAAAGCATGATCTATATATTCCTCATTCAGGCCATCACACAAAAACGGTTATAGAACAGCAAGAGGAAGGGAAATAGTCTTCCGTAGTCACTACGGTTTAGTTTATCATCACGTGTACCGAGGTCCAGTGAAAAGCTTTTGTTGCGTGCTAACCAGTCAGCGGAAAGACCATACATGATTACAATCGAGCCATCCACAGTGTACAGACGCATGATAAAGGGAATAACGCTTTGTGCAAGATGAAGTCCAGTAAAGTCCAATTAAAGATAGTCAGAGTGTCGCCAATGAGATAGATAACAACTGAGGACTACTCTCTAGTTGTTGATAGGATAGTTCAGTTGCCTGATAACAGCTGGGAAGAAACTCCTTGAATTCGGAGGTGTGCGTTTTTACAATTCTATCCCTCTTTCCTAATGGGAAAGGGGAGAAGAGGGAATGACCGGGGTGGGACTCGTCCTTGATGCAATCTCAGCCCATTGCTCCAAAGTCAGGAGATATATCTACTTCTATCAAGTAGCCGCAATAGCTTATCCTAAATGCTTCCTATTGTTCTTCTAGGTTTTCTAAGTAAACCTAATGTTAGCACGTTCAACAGAGAGAATGAGGGGAAAATTGACAAAAGACAAAATAATCTTGCATGCACTGCTCTCATTCATTAATCTTGGCTTATAAACCCAATAGAATTTCTTACTGGTTAATATTTTGCCCTGCTGCAGGCATGCCTCCCGTTGGTTGATGACAAAGTACTTCTAGCAGTGGGTATGTCGAAGACTTGGGCCAGCCCTCCCACAGGGGCTGTCAACGGATGTACAGAGTTAGGTTCGGGAAAGATCGAGGTAAATCTGTGATCCAACTATGGTCAGCCAAACAACCACACTTGTGAGGGATGGGTTAATGCCTTTAAAATTTTAATCTTAAATTCTAAATCTTATCGCCCGCCATGCTTGTCCTTTCTTTAAGATGCATCTTAAATCCGCTTTGCTCAAGCTTTTGCTAACATGCCCAAATGCTTATCTTTGTGCTGCCATCTGATAACACCCTTGATATGTTTTGCTATGTTAACAAAAAATTATTTACATTAATGTATTCTGTGAAGCCTTACCCTAAACGAAAACGCCTGTTCACAGCCCTTGATAAGAGTGTTTGCAGCAGCTTCTGTTTCCACTCGCAATTTGTGGTAGTCTCAGAGCTGTTTATTATTGTGCCTCCTCTCCCCAACTGAGGGGTGAGTCAGATGGCCCTTCAGCAACTAACAAGATTGATTGATTGAAAGATACAGCATGGATACGGGCCCTTTGGCCCACCGATTCCATGCCGACCATCAGCATTCTCTCTCGTCTTGTCATTTTCTTTTGAAAAACATTTCATATTATATAAACTAATCCAGTTAGGTCAAAACCTACTTATTGTACTTATCTATGTTATGTGCAGATATCTAATCTGTACATAACATCCGCAGAGCATTCAAAAGCTCCGATAACTTTTTTTAACCGGTCCCGATCTGTAGACCCAGTTTTAATGCGAAACATCGCAAATTTTCGGGAGCGGAGCTATGTGTGGGGACTGTTACCAAAACATGGCGCCACTGGAAGTCTAAGATTCTATCTTTTACTGATACGTTTATTTCCTGCTTTATTATCATCGCCCCTTCTCCTGCTGGGTTTGTTGACCGCTGAAAAGATCGACTGGTTGATCACAACCATCAATTCAACGGCTAACAGGAAGCTAAAATCTAATGTCCATGATAGTTTTTATTAGCAGGATACCGATAGAGGTCCATGGTCTTTATCTGAACCAGATAAAACCAACCAATGGTACTGAGTCACACTTGGACACAATTTCAGTTAGTGATGGTGTGGTGGTGACCTGGTATTTTAATAGTTGTACGCTGGTCATTTTCCATCTGCTAAGATGCGCAAAAGAAGCTGGTGGAAGTATATATCAAGCAAACCCAATTTGTATTTACTCTTAACTTGGATTGGATTAGTGTATTGTTGTCATGTGTACTGAGATACAGTAAAACGGTTTGTTTGCATTGAAATAGGACAGTACAGCACAGAAACAGGCCCTTTGGCCCACAATGTCTGTGCTGATCATGATGCTAAGCTAAACTAATCTCATCTGCCTACCTGTGATCCAAGTTCGTCCATTCCCTGCACATCCATGCGCGCACCACCCTCCTGGCAGCAAGTTCCAGGTACCCACCGCTCTCTATTAAAAAAAACTTGTCTCACGCATCTCCTTTAAATTTTACCTCGATTACCTGTCTGTTATCTGACAGTTTCACCCTGGGGGAAAAAGTTCTAACTGTTTACCCTAGCTATGCCTCTGATAATTACAAGGCTCTCCTCAGCCTCCAGAGAAAACAATCTATCTTTGTCCAACCTGTCCTCACCACTAATACTCTGTAAAACAAGCAGCATTCTTGGAAGCCACTTCTGCACACTCCAAAGACTCCACATCCTTCCTGTAATGGAGCAACCAGAACTGCACGCAGTACTCCAAATGCGGCCTAGCCAAAGTCTTGCAAAGCTGCAACATGACATCCTGATTTGTATATTCAATGCCCTGACCTATGAAGGCAAGCATACCATATGTCTTCGTTATCTACTTGCCACTTTCAAGCAGTGCTGCACTTGGACCCCAAGATTCCCCAGTACATCAATGCTATTCAGGGTCTTGCCATTAATTGTATACTTTTTCCTTGCATTCGATCTCCAAAAGTACAATGTCTCACAGTGTAGATCAGTGTCACTCATGTTATGAGCCATACTGTAGCTCCGCCCACAGGTTTAACAGAAAGCCTGTGTTCCCTTTCTTCCTCAGTCTTGAGCTGTGTGTTAAGATGAAGTTACCTCTGCTGTATTACTAATAAAAATCTTTGGACCTTAACCACTGTTCGTGAGTTAAGTCATTTGAACAACAGGTTCCAACAACATGGTGTCAGAAGTGCGATACGAACCCACGCCTCCAATTGCTGCGGTCAAGAAAATATGTTGCAGGATCGGAAGTGGTCATTTTTGTTTAAGGTGTTGAATCAGTTGGGTCGATGGATAACTTTCCAATGCACAGTTTGTTGATGATTAGGATGTCTAATATGCATTTCTTAAAAGTCATATTTATCTCAGTTAGCATCATTTTAATCTTTGATCGTGGATTTTGTTGCTGAGACGGGCACAAAAGTCTGGGCTGACAATCCCAACTAGTGATGATGGCTGATGTGATGACAGTACTAAGGGTGCGCTACTGGAAGAGCCTCTAGATCAGATGATAAATCTAGTTCCAATTCTTTTGCTAGGAAAGTAATAAAGGATCTCAAAGGAGGGCATGGAAGTTATCCATGCAATGACCCAACACAACACTCAGCCTAACTAAACACAAGGCAGATGATCGGGTTACTGTTTGGGTAGGCCTGCTATTGCCTACACTAAGTAATTACATTTAAACATGTTTCGTATGAAGTGCTATGGACTGTCCTGAATTCAGGAAAGGTACTGTAGAAATTCAAGTCCTTTTTTCTCTCAAACAACATCGCTGCAACTTATCTATTTCATTTATTAACTTAAAATTAGGAGCAGGAGAAGGCCACCTGGCCCTTAGAATCTGTTCTGCCATATATCAGGGTTATGTCTTGTTATTCCTGCTTTGGAGTTGTACAACGTAAAATAGGCCCTACAGCCTACTGCGTCAATGCTAATTATCATGCCTTGCTTTACTAACCCCACTTGCCTGCATTAATTCAGCAACCTTCTATGTCTTGCCATTCAAGTATCTATCCAGATGCCTCTTAAATGTTGTTACTGTTCCTGGCTCCACCATCTTTTCTTGCAGCTCATTCTTTGTGTGAGAAGCGTACCCATAAGATTCCCTTGAAACTTCCTCCCTCTTACCTTAAACATATGCCCTCCAGTTTGAAACAGAGCTACCATGGAAACACACTGGCTACCTACTGTGCCTCTCGTAAATTTACACTTCTCTGTCATGTCACCACTTAGTCTCCTTTGCTCCAGGGAAAAAAGTCCCAGTCCATCCAATCGCTCTTTCTAACTCACCCCCTCCATTTCAGCCAACATCCTTGAGAATTATAGATAGACACAAAAAGCTGGAGTAACTCAGCAGGACAGGCATCATCTCCGGAGAGAAGGAATGGGTGACGTTTCGAGTCGAGACCCTTCTTCAGACTAGACATTTGAGAATTATCCTGCTCCCTATATAGATTAATTACATCTTTCCAGTTGTGTGGCAACCAGAAATGCACGCAATACTCCAAGTGTGGCCTAACCCACACTTTGCAGAAATCTAAATGTAATACCCCATTTCTTGTAGTCTTCATGCCTCGGCTGACGAAAGCAAGCATGCCAAAGACCTTCTTTGAATTCAAAATTTGGACTTGAATTTAAAATTCTCACCTTGTTATCAAAATCTTTTTTTTACATTAAAAAAAAATCTTTATTTATTAGAGGTACCGTAAGTTACATCAGTGTATATAGTATTACAGTCATTGTACCCCTTAATTTTTTTTAAGGCTTTAGAAAAGAGAGAAATAACAACAAAGAAAGTAGAAGAGTGAAAAAGAGATGCGAAAGTGAAAAAGCGTGACAGAGGGAAAGGAAACCCTTGAAGAGTTAGAGACAGAAGATTAAAAGATAGCACTCTATTCCAAGCTCTCGCTGGAGAAAAGATTACCAGGTGGGCAGAGGGGGAGAATTCCAGATATTTGCAAAGCCGCCTTAAAAAAATTATGAATCATCCCAATTGACTCATCCTGGAGAAGATGCATTCAGTATGACACCAAAATCGTGCCACCAACCTTTGGGAGCCCGGTGTGAGGCGTGTGAAATAAACTAATCATCCTCCTGTCCCATTAGACATCCCGAGCCCCAACTAAGGTAAAGTTTATGTTTCCAATGTTGGCCTCATCAGTCATCCCAGACCCCACAAATCTAGAGTAAAAGCAAGCCATACTTGATCACAAGGGACTTCTAAAGAAGAAATATTATGTTATCTCAATTCCCATATTTCAAACCACAAATACATCAACTCTTTACTTCTGGTAGATTTGTTTCATTGCAATATCTCGAACTAACCGCCAAAGTATTTTGACAGTGCAACCGACAGAACTTGTGCAAGGGTCTGTGGTGTGGTGGATGTGTTGTCCAATTTAAATCTGAGAAAGATCAGATCAAATTAAAAGTTTGTATTGCTAATTTTACAAACTAGAAATTCCTAATCTCGACTACAGTTCCCAATCTGTAATAGTATTTTTCCCGAGAAATAATACATCTAGCGAGAATAATAGGGAAATCCTGTCAGCTACCATATTTCCTATAAAATAAGAGATGCATTAAAAATACTGCACTGACAAAAATACTAATGACTGGATCATTGTGGTGATTAATTGTCCTGTAGTTTTTACTTCTCCTGAAATCCTGTTGAAAGGCATTGATAAAATAATTGGGACAGATATATATTATAAAATTGTGGAGTAACTCAGCAGGTGAGGCAGCATTGCTGGAGAAAAGGAGTAGGTGACGTTTCGGGTCGAGACTCTTCATCCAGGGCAAAGGTGGGTTTGACTTGTTGAATCCATGCCAGCTCCTCAAATAGGAATTCCTTCAGTGTCATTACTTAGCCATTTGCCCAAAGCCGTGAAAATTGCTCTCCTTCCATTGCTTATCTATTCACTGAGAACATAACAACTCTACATGGAGTGGTAGAATCATACAGTGTGGAAACATCTACACTGGTCCCATCTGCCTGCATTTATTTGGCCCATATCCCTCTAAACCTATCTTATCCATGTACCTGTCTAAATGTTTCTTAAACGCTGCAATAGTACCTGCCACAACTACATCCTCTGGTAGCTCATTCCATTCACCCACCACCCTTTGGGTTAAAAATGTACCCCTCAGATTCCTGTTAATTGTTTTACCCCCTCACCTTAAACCTATGTCCTCTGGTTCTTGATTCCCCTTCTCTGGACAAGAGACTCTGTGCATCCACCCGATCTATTCATCTCACGATTTTGTACACATGTAAAATAAGATTTTTTCTTTGCATGCTCCTCGGGTCTTTTGCCCCGAATCCTTGGAACCATTGTAGGAAATCCATCCTAGATCCGCATCGGGACTTTCACATCCTTCCTAAAATCAGGTGACCAGATTTAGACTCATTAGTCTTATTTTGATCTAATCAGTTTAATTCATAGGTTCAATCCAACTTCATCTCTTTTTGTGTAGGAAGGAACTGCAGATGCTGGTTTAAACCTCTTTCTGAATCATAGAATCCCATTGCATAACTAATCTCACTTATCCTAGTCTATTAACAGTAATGTTTTTATTATTATAAATGATGGGATGGCGTGCACAGAGATCGTGGACCGAATGGCCTGTGCTTCTCTGCTGTAAACAGAGGTGTTCTGTATAAAACTGTTCACAGTATTTAAGATGTGGCCCCACTAGTACACTATACAATTATAACAGTACTTCCCTACTGCAACCCTCTTGCAATAAAGGCCAATGTGCCATTTACCTTCCTAACCAGTTGCTGCCTCTGCCTGCTAATGTTTTGCAATTTGTGTTTAAGAACATTATTGGTTTGGATTAGATCTGGATATTCCTATCCAAGAACATGATGGATAAGAGTGATAATCTTTTTACACGGAGGGTGGTGGGTATGAGGAACCAACGTCCAGAGGATGTGGTAGAGGTGGATACAATTGCAACATTTATAACGCTCTTAGACATTTAATGGATAGAAATGGTTTGGAATGATATGGATCAGGCACAGGTAACTAAAACTAACTCAGTTAAGCAACTAGATTGTCATGGTGGATATGTGCCGAAGGGCTTGTTTCCATGCTGCATGACTCTGACTATTGGCGATTTGAGCAGAAGACCCCATTTCTATGCTTATAGCTCGATGTCTATATGATTCTGTATCTCTATCGGGTCAACTCCAGCCTTCTCCGCTCCAAGGAAATCAAGCCTAGCCTGTCCAATCTCTTCACATAACTAAAATGGATCTGGAAATAATGCTTGGAATTAAGGTGAAAAAATCTTACATGGGAAAAGGGCCACCATTCTAAGCTGTATAACCAAGATATGTGGTGTAAAGTGGTTGCATTACACATAATGTTTACAACACTTCTCTTTGCTCCAAGAGCACAACTCTGTGAACTCTGTGAATATTTCAAAACCCGAGGGTAAACAGTGACTAAATAAAATAACACTTTTTTACTTTTGACGATGCCTGAATAAGTTATCTTTTAAAAAGGGAAGTATTTGGGGAACTGTCATTAGAGGGTCAGTTACTTCCTGTTGGTTGGGTGTAGCTAAGCCCTTCAGTTAGTATAAGGATTCCTGTAATGCTGAAGCCTTTCTACCGATTTCATCCAAGTCGTTGCGAGAAAAACATTTCCATCACAGTGGCATTTTGCCACTTGGTAAGTCAAACACTGCCAAAAGATTAAGCAGATTTGTGCGTTCTGACATTTTTAATTGTTTTTTAAATGACAGTACTCTAAAATTGGATGATTTAAGAAAGTGAATGCAAGTGTCGATGTTGGTTGACATTTTCACTCTAGCTCTTAAGGATATCATTATCTGGACTTGCACCTATTACTGAGTATCGATGGGAATTTGTTACTGATTGAAATTCTAGTTCTTTTCGTGTGTCTTTACATTGAAACAGCCTCAATAGCCTTAATGGTAGATAGTGTGGTGAAGAATACATATGCGATGCTTGCTTTCCTAGTTTGGGGCAAAGAATATACAAGTTGGGATGTTATGTTGCAACTTTACAAAACATTGGCTAAACCACATTTGTATGCAGTTCTGGCCACCGCACTTGCACTGGAGACAGTCCAGAGGAGATTCACCAGAATGTTGCCTGCATTGGAGGACTCGAGTTACGGGGGGAGATTAAATAGGCTGTGTTTGTTTTCCCTGGAGTGAAGGATGCTGAGGAGTGAACTGACGGAATTATATAAAATTATAAGAGGTATAGATTGGGTAGGAAGTCAGATTTTTTTTTCTCTTGAGAGGGGTATTGACAACAAAAGACCATAGGTTTAAGGTGGGCGGGGGGGGGGGGGGGGGGGGGGTTGTAGAGGATTTGAAGAGAAAGATTTCTTCATAGAGAACGGTTGCTATTTGGAACTCACTGCCAGAAGAGGAGGTGAAGTCAGATGCAATTACTTTTCAGAGACATTTAGACAGGCACTTAATTCAACATGGGTTAGAAGGATACACAGCCAATGCTGGCAAATAGTATGGCCGTTTCTTCGCTGTACAATTCTGTGACTTATGACTATTGATGGCTCTATATCTTTCAAGAAAAGAGTACTATTGTTTTTTTTAATCTCCTACCCGATCAGTTTATTTAATTTTCTCCATCTCTCTTTGGCTTTCTAGTCATTTCCAAGTGATGAATTATGTCTCCATTCTGGGTAAATTAGTCAAATTAGCTGATTTGGTAGTGGTTTTTGAACTGAAGGAGAAAGTTGGAGGATTCATTGTTTTAATGTTCATGCAGACCTGAAGGTGAATTTCCGAGGTTTGTTTTACTATACTGACAGGCCCCAGGTTACGTAGGGGTTCTATTCCTCAGTACTGCCCTGCAGCTGATTTCACTGTGGATGAAATATCTGTTTTCTTAAGCTACCCATATGGTATCACTTTAGGCTTTAGACTTTTTTAATTCCTGATTCAAATTAGTTTTAGACTTTAGAGAAACAGCACGGAAACATATATTATCCAGGGAGCCCCCGTAGATGGGTCAAACGTTAAACCTAGGTTCTGTCCACCTGCACCAGGATATCACTAACCTGTCAATATGAACACCACAAGGAATGCTGCAGCAGCTTGTGTGACGTGGTCAGTAGTGACCACTTAGGAGGACAAGGGTAGCAGGGGCATGTCTCTTTTAACTTACCCAGTTACTCTTTAAGTCACATATCTTAATTGTTGAAGTGCCTTCATTGCAGAGATTGCAGTGGTTCAGGATCTGGAAGTGAGCAGAAATGTTGCCCATCCCCATAAGAGAATAGAACAAGTACCATTCAGCAGATGCCTTTCATTATGCAATAAGGCCATCTGTTAATGACCAGCTTGGAGTAATTGTGTAATATAACAATTCCCAATTCGGGCTGTGGTGTTTGGGCATTGTAGTGGAATGGGAACCAAATTGTTGACACAATCTCTGCAGTCATACAACAACTAATCATGAACTAATCATGAATTGAGGCCAGAATGAGTCCCACCACAAATTGGAGGAGCAGCACCTTATATGTTGCTTGGGTAGTTTACACACCAGTGGTATGAACATTGACTTCTCCGATTTCAGATACTCCTTGCTTTCTCCCTCCTTCCCATCCCCTTACCAGCTCTCCCACCGCCTACTGTCTCCACCTCTTCCTTTCTTCTTCCCGCCCCCACCCACCCCCCCCCCCCCCATTAGTCTGAAGAAGGGTCTCGACCCAAAACGTCACCTATTCCTTCGCTCCATAGATGCTGCCTCACCTGCTGAGTTTCTCCAGCATATTTGTCTACCTATGAATTAGTCAGAGTTGGAGGCCACGCCTTAGAACACTGAGAACCAGAATTCCTTTCCTTACTTAATATAAGATTTTTGCTTATTCACTGAGCGGGTCAGGTAGCATCTGTGGAGAACATGCACCTTCAACATTTTGGGAAGGGAGCAGTCTAAAGAAGAATTCCAACAAGAAACCTATCCAAGTTCTCCAGAGGTGCTACCTGACCCTCAGAGTTACTCCAGCATTTTGTGTTTTTTGCTCAAGATTCTTGTGTCTACTTTTTCATTATATTGATATTTTCCCTTTTCTCGCCTTCTGTAATTTAATGTTGCTTCTGAAGCCTCAAGCACCATTCATACTTTGTTGCAACCCACTCAGCCACCTTTTACCTGCTTCATTGGATTTTGTTATGTGTGGAAAACATTGTCCCATCCTTTGCTAGAATCTTTTGTTTACTTCTCTCCAAACTGTACCTCTATACTCCCATTGATTTTTAAAGGTACAATCCCTTTTAATCATTTTTTTTCCCAATACCCTAAGTTATTTTTCTCTTCCATTCATTATGTCCTCCTATAATCTGCCCTAGGGTCCAAGACATAAAGCTGCCCTTTCATTCATTAATTCACCCGTCTGATCCATCGTCCTTCAATATTCCTGACCTGAAATATTGACTGTCTATTTCCCTCCACAGATGCTGTTTGACCTGCTGATTTCTACCAACAGATTGTACATTACTCCAGACTATACAGTCTCTTGTCCCACCCTTCAATACTCATTTGTATACTTGCATTTCCTCTCCTTTGCCTTTGGCCCCATCTTAAACTTCAATTCTAATTCCACCTTCAATCTAGCCCTAGTGAGACCACACCTAGAGTATTGTGTGCAGTTTTGGTCCCCTAATTTGAGGAAGGACATTCTTGCTATTGAGGGAGTGCAGCGTAGGTTTACAAGGTTAATTCCCGGGATGGCAGGACTGTCATATGCTGAGAGAATGGAGCAGCTGGGCTTATACACTCTGGTTTAGAAGGATGAGAGGGGATCTCAATGAAACATATAAGATTGTTAAGACTTTCGACACGCTAGAGGCAGGAAACATGTTCCCGATGTTGGGGGAGTCTAGAACCAGAGTTTAAGAATAAGGAGTAAGCCATTTAGAACGGAGATGAGGAACTTTTTCTCACAGAGAGTGGTGAGTGTGGAATTCACTGCCTCAGAGGGCGGTGGAGGCAGATTCTCTGGATGCTTTCAAGAGAGAGCTAGATAGGGCTCTTAAAACTAGCAGAGTCAGGGGATATGGGGAGAAGGGAGGAATGGGGTACTGATTGAGGATGATCAGCCATGATCACATTGAATGGCGGAGCTGGATCGAAGGGCCGAATGGCCTACTCCTGCACCTATTGTCTAATCTTCACGGCTGCAGATTATTCCGTACTCATCTGTGTTTCATTTGCCCTTGGCTTTAAGTTTCTCTTGCTTGCTACATTCAGTTCCTCACACGTCCATTAAATTATTTTCAATTTACCACAATGTCTTTTGCGTATTAACAGAATTTGCTGATCCAAGGTTTTAGAGTTTAATAATTTAATGTGTGCAGGTGCTGCCTTAATGTGTTCATTCAAAGCTAATTGCTAACTTTGTGCAGTATTTATATGTACATTTTTCACGTTGCCTGTGTCAAATGAGGCATGTGTGGTGTTTGGTTTGTGACGGTTTGAAGTCTTTTGTTGTAATGTTAAAATAACAAGCGAAAATCATATTTCTATTTACAGTTTATTTTGTTAATATTTACTTTCTCAGATTAGATAATGCTAATTTATTGTTTCATATCATTGCATTGTTTTTAAATATTTGTGTCAAACTTTCTTGCACCATACAGTTCATTTCTTCCCATGTGCAGTGTTGCAAGGGATCATCTAACGTAATTGAAACTAAGAACTTCCATGTAGACAGTTAAAGAGAAAGATTGATGCAATGGCAGGAAATAGCCTAAGCAATCTGAAACATAATTGGGATGCAAATGAAAAATTAGTCAAATAAAAGATATATGCATCATTGTCTACAGAACCCTAAACTGTTTGAATGCAGCCTGACCTCCTTACACGAAGGTGGGGCCTTGTTTTGTCAGCTTCTTGATGCTTAATTGAATTCTAACATTTTATTGCTGTTAGTGTGAGAAGATCATAACTGAAGAGTTGAGAGCAGTTCCTCTGCACAACTGTCCAGAGCTTGTGGAGGCCTGTGCAGACCTCATTAATGAAGAATGGAAGAGGAGCAAAGCATCTCGGATTCACTCACTCCAGAAATCTTCCAATAGCTTCCCAGTTTGTCTCGTGTTGAAAAAGATTCTAAAGGATGCTGGAAGCACGAGCAATGAAAACAGGAACCAACTAGTGGGTCACAGCAAGCTGTCTCGTGTGGTCGGTAAATCCGCCGGCTTGTTCGTGGAGACAGTCGTAGTTGCTAAGGAATTTCGAGGCAAAGGTTATGGCAGAAAATTAATGGAAGCCACTGAAGCCTATGCGAAAAACCGAGGATTCAAAACTCTGTATCTCACTACTCATGATAAACAAGACTTTTATTCCCACTTGGGTTATGTACTAACTGATCCAGTGCAGAATGCAGGGTCTATGAGCACATTCATGAACATGGAATTCCTTGAAAAGTTGTCTTCTCCAACAATTTCATCACCGCGTAGTTCTCTACTATCCTCTTGTCTATCGCCACATGTGCCATCCCCTGCTCCACAACCACCTGCCGCTCCTGTGTTTGCACCTGTTCAGAAACATCGACTAAATCTTCCGTCAGCACCTCATCCCACCCCATCTTCGCAGTCTAATGCACCAGTGACTTTTCCATCATCTCTTACTGCATCCTCTTTGCAGTCTGGGCAACTTCAGACTTCAGTGTCCTGTTCCTCAACCACTTCCCAGTTAGATCAGCGAGTTCCTATTCCTCCCCCACCTCCGCTCCCACCACCAATACCGGGTTTGCAAGCAGCCCCTTGCTCCCTACATACTTCACAGTTACATGGACAGACCCATGCTTGTAACACATCCTCTCCGTCACCCGCTCTCCCCACTTCACAAACATCCCAGTTGCATTCTCCTTCAGCTGATCCCTTTCAACTCTCCTCACCAACTGCTGATTTGGTGGCATTGCCTCCTGCACCACCACCTTTGCCTTGGGCTTCTGAAACATTATCAAAGTTATCCCAGTTTGTATGCGATTTACCTGAATCCTTCCAAGGGAAAGGAAAAGCTACACAAAACCAGTGGGAGACTCCTTACCAATGTGTTAAAGGTCTTCCTATCTTCTGGATGAAGAAAGACATGTAACTTGATCAAATTTGGTCCAAATGATTTGAAGAATATGTTTGACAGTTGCCTTGAATTAACTGGTGCCAAATGAAGTACATGTGAAAATGTTCTAAAAGATCCACAAGGTTTGGTTGGAAGTGGTTTCAAAGAATGAGTGGCTGTTTAAATTGGTATTTCAGAAGAACAACAATGAATTGTTCGAATTATTTTCTTTTAAGTAAGGAGACAAATGTCCAATGTAAATGCGAGAGGCAAGAGGTCGTTTTAGATTATGTTTGAATGTTCTAGCATGTTTTAACTGAAGAACAATTGAATACCTTTATATATGTGAAACCCACTATTATCTCGAGAAATTCAGGGTAGGCAACAATATTCTCATTTAATTTCATTGCTTGAATTAAGTTGTGTGCATGAATCACGGTTTTTAACCATTTACAGTGATTTTTTGCTTTTTTTGGTTAAGCTTCCCGGCCTGGCAATTATTTTCTTGAATGATCTCTTGAACTAGTTGTGTGATTTATGTTACAATCATCGTGGACGCTGCATTTCGACTGTGGTATGAAATGGCGGTAAAGAATATTAGAATCAAGTTAAACAATTGAGAATTGGGAATATTTCTTCAGATTACAATGAAAATATCTGATTCTGAAATAAAGTTAGCATAACATGGTAATTGTCATGAATTGTGGGTTTTGAATGAAGTCAGACAGGATAGCAGTCTCTGACTGGAATTTTAGTGGTCTTCCTTAAATGTGCTAAATGTCCCATGACACTGGGGTGCAACCAACGAGAGATTTGATCAAAAAATTAAGTAAAACAAGATGATTTAACACCATTTGTAGCCAAACTTTACTTTAGAGATACAGCACGGAAATGGGCCCTTTTGCTCACCGAATCTCTACCAACCAGTGATCACCCTGTGCACTACACTATCCTACACATACAATTTACAGTTTTTACCAAAACAAATTAACCTACAAAGCTGTACATCTTTGGAGTGTGGAAGGAAATCGGAGCACCCGGAGAAAACCCATGCGGTCACAGGGAGAACGTCCAAATTCCATACAGACTGCACCCGTAGTCAGGATTGTACCCGGGCCTCTGGTGTTGTAAGGCATCAACTCTATCACTGTGCTGCCGATCTCTTAAGGTCCATAGATGTGGATAAATGTAGTATAAGGAATATAAGCTGAAATACCTAGAAGGTGGGGCAACCTCTGTGGTGAGAGAAACAAAGTGATGAGCTGGAGTTGTATTCAGTGCAAATTGCCCACTCAAAGCTAAGCTCCAGAATTTGTTCATCGTCCTGTGGGGTTTTGGGAGCAATCAAGGCGGATCCTCATCAGACAGCCGCTGTATGATGGTGTCCCAATTGAGAGTCATAGAATCATACAGCACTGAAACAGACCCTTCAGACTGACTTGCACATGCTGGCCAAGCTATCCCATTTACACTAGTCCCAGCTGCCCGCGTTTGGCCCATATCCCTCCAAACCTATCCTATCCTTGAACCTGCCTAAATGTTTCTTAAATGTTGTGCATCAACTACCGTCCCTGGCAGCTTGTTCCATGCACCTGCTTTGTCTTTTGCTTTTACCTACTTTTACTTTGTGTAAAAAAATGGTGCCCCCCAGTTCCTATTCATTCATTCCCTCCTCAACTTAATAAATAAAACTTAATAAACAAAACATAATTTGGAGCATCTTGTTGCCCATAAAATCGTTAGGTTAGTTGGCTTCTACAATTTGCCCCTAGTATCTAGGGAGTGAATGCAAAATGAGATAACAGAATTAATTTGAACAGATAATCGATGGACAGCATGGAGCTGGTGGCTGAAGGGCCTGTTTCCACGCTGCATCTTTCAATTAAAAATAAAAATGTCTAAAAGGCAAGACATCTTCCAGTTAGTCTGAAACTCAGATTAAAAAGAGCTTGAAGTCTGAAGAAGGGTCTCGACCCGAAACATCATCCGTTCCTTCTCTCCAGAAATGCTGCCTGTCCCACTGAGTTACTCCAGCATTTTGTGTCTACCTTCGATTTAAACCAGCATCTGCAGTTCTTTCCTACAACAAAATAGCTTAAACCTCCTTTACAATCTTTAAGCACATCTCAAATTGTTTTACAGACACCTGAACACATACACAACATTTACAAAAATGATTAATCTGATGTTTCAGAAACTTATGCAATTTATTTCAACACTGTTGTGAAGTTTGTTAAAAAGTGCAAATTCTTAGTAAGTTCAATTCTGTGAAAATATTTCACTAGATTCACATTCTGAAAGGAACAGTTTGTGAAAGGCCTAGAGTATACTTCCAGAGACAGCTGCTGAGCGTTTGAAGTCACAGGTTACATTCTGCCGACAAGGTTAAGGGCCTGTCCCACCAGCATGCAACTCCATGGGATGAGCGCGACCTAACGTGCTCGCTTGAGCCGTCCGGCATCGCAGGGCCGGTCCCACTTCGATCGCCGGAGACATGCGGAATTGTGCAGAGTTCGTCCCGACATCGTGCGGGGCTCCGAAAAACTGACTGTTCAAAAGTTCCTCGCGGCAACGGCTTGTCGGCTCGCAGTCGCGTCGACGCATTACACACCGCCCCGACATCATGCCTCCGTGAACCTATCTGTAGGTGCCTCTGTGACCCTCTATGTGTGTGGCTCCGTGGCCCTCTGTGTGTGTGCCTCTGTGCCCCTCTCTGTGTGTCCCTCTCTGTCCTGGCGAACTTACCTTAAGACTTCGCTCCAAGTTCGCCTCACTTTGCGCCGCGTTGCGCCACTCACCCGACCTCGGCGCGGCCCCTGCTGCCGATTTGGTCGCGCTTGCTGCATGCAGGCGCATGCTGGTGGGAACGGCCCTGTACAGGGGAACACCCGACCTCCGCGAGGCCCCCGCTTCTAGTTTGATCACGCTCATCACATGGAGTCGGATGCTGGTAGGACAGGCCCTTTACGCGTTATTTGATCTGGAGGATGAAGAGGTCTGAAGAAGGGTCTCGACCCAAAACATCACCCATTCCTTCTTTCCAGAGATGCTGCCTGTCCCGCTGAGCCAATCCAGCATTTTGTGTCTATCTTCGGACGAAGAGCTTAGTTTGCATTCAGGTTAAGTGAATAGTGGACACATCAGTTATGTGAATGAACTATACAATGACACCACTCCTGTCTTCACATTGTGCTGCTATAACCTACACTGTATATAGATTATCCTGGGAGCGGCACAGGTTCAACAGGTATTTTGAAGCTATTGCATATTGCCAGCATTAGATAGGAAAATTAAAGTCACTATTGATTTGTGGGCGGGGGAAAAGCCCTTAAATAAGGTAAAAAATATTCTTAATTGTTTTCTAAATTAGTCATTAGGATGGTTTTATCAAGGAAAAACTGCATTAACTTTTAAAGCTATTTTTTATAATTAGGGCGGTGGTGGCTGACTGAACATGGAGACATTCTTTCTCCGGATTAAGAATACATAATCCACGTTATTTGATTAAAAAGTCACAAAGAGTGAAGAGATAAGGTGATTGAAAGTGTATTCCATTAAAACAGTATTGGAACATTAATTTACATGGGGTAGTTAAGGTAAAATTAAATAAATATTTAAACTGGGCAAAAAAACAGATTATGGAAATAAGTGTGGTAAGCATGAGCAATTTTGGGTTGGTCCAGTATAAAATGACTAATAATAAACCAAATGTTTACCTTCTCTGAGTAAAATGTTTGATCAAGAACACAGCTTGATGTCGTGGCCAACTATATTTCATCAGTTCTTTTATATAAATTATTCAGAATAAAGCATTGTGTTCCTGTGATATATTACTTTTTGTTCTTTCAACAAATCATTTGAACATTGAGTGGGCTACATATTGCTGAGTTAATGTTTCTGAATCAAATACTGTTTCCCAGTATCTGGCGTGATTATGATTTTTTATGTACATTGGAAACCCACATTTTTCTTTCAGACTGCCACTGCCTTTTCCAAATAAATCCACCCAGCTGAATATTATTTTTATTTTTCTCTTTAATCCATGGCATTGATTAACTACAGTGATCAATGTAGTGCCACAATCCTGTCCTGCAGTTCTTTCTTTAATTCCGCAGTTGTGGGGTGTTATCGTTCTGCATCCTGGCCCTAAATCAGTGAAGAATGATGAGGTTAATTTTATTCAACGACAATATAATTAGACTAGTCAAAGAAGGGTCTCGACCTGAAATGTCACCCATTCCTTCTCCAGAAATGCTGCCTGTCCTGCTGAGTTACTCAGGCATTTTGTGCCTATCTTCAGTTTAAACCGGCATCTACACTTCCTACACAAGGACACAAAATGCTGGAGTAACTCGGCGGGTGAGGCAGCATCTCTGGAGAGATGGAATGGGCGATGTTTCGGGTCGAGACCCTTCTTCAGACAGATGTTTGGGGAGGGGGCAGGACAAAGGTAGAACGTAGTCGGAGACAGTAAGACTTGTAGGGAACTGGGGAGGGGAAGGGGATAGAGAGAGAAAGCAAGGGCTATCTGAAGTTAGAGAAGTCAATGTTCATACCGCTGGGGTGTAAACTACCCAAGCGAAATATGTGGTGCAGTTTTTCCAATTTGCTCTGGGCCTCACTCTGACAATGGAGGAGGTGCAGGACAGAAAGGTCAGATTGGGAATGGAAGGGGGAGTTGAAGTGCTGAGCCACCGGGAGATCAGGTAGGTTAAGGTGGTCAGTATAATTATACTATATAATTAGAGACTGGTTAGAGATAAAGCTCCACCTAAATGCAGAGTGAATTTTGATAATTGCACTTGTTCCAAATAAGACGAACACTGAAACAAAAGTGCAGACAAGCAATACAGACTTTTTATTAAAGTCATAATTTTCAAAAGGCTGTAGGCATATTTGTCCCTGAGGAAACATAAACGCTAATTAAACAGCATAAACATGATCCATGGAACAGCCCAGCAACAGGCCCTTCATCCCAACATGTCTGCACCGACACCTGCCAGCACATGGTCTGTATACCTCTAAACCCTGCCTGTTCATTGTATCTAAATGCCTTTTTTAATGTTGTTATCAAAACTGGTTCTATCATCTGCCATGTCACCATGTTCAAGGCACCTCCAACTCTTTGTGTGGAAAAACTTGTCTCACACATCTCCTTTAAACTTTCCGCCTCCTACCTTAAACTTATGCCCTCTAATATTTGACATTGGGAATAAAGACTTTGATTATGTACCCCATCATAATTTTGTTGCTTCTATCAGGTCATTCCTCAGCCTCCAACCTCTCCTAATGGTTAATATATCCAGTCCAGGAGACAGCTTGGTGAGCTTACACTGCACCCTCTACCAGGTTTCCACATCCTGCCTATATGTGTTAACTGCACCCAATACTCTAAATGTGGCCCAAAGAGTGTTTAATATAGGGCAATTTGATTTTCCATCAATTGATGTAGGCAAGCGTGTGGTATGCATTATTTACCATCCTATTTAGTGTCACTTTCAGGGAGCTAAGGATTTGTACCTCATACCTCCTATATCTTCCCAATGACAGGAGTGAAGTGAAAGTGTGGCCAAGGTGGTGTGGGTCACTGGTGATGCTGGCTGCCCTTTTGAGGCATCAAACACAGTAAATCCCTTCGATAGTGGGGAGGTCAGTGCCTATGATGGACTGGGGAGTGTTCACCACTATTTGCAGTCGTCTTAGCTCCTGGACATTCAAGTTACCGAACCAGGCTGTGATGTAACCAATCAATATGCTCTTTACTGTACACCTGTAGAGATTCTCTGACATACTGATTCTCAGCAATCGTTGCAGGAAGTAGAGGGGTTAATGGGCTTTCTTTATCATTGCATTAGCGTACTTGGTCCAGGAAAGATCTTCAGAGATATGCACGACCAGTAATTTGAAGCTTTTGATCACCATTGTCCCATCGATGTAGATAGGTTTGTGGCTCATTCTTCCTCTTCCAAAGTCCGCAATCAGTTCCTTGGTCTTACTGACAATGAGGTCAAGGTTGTTGTGCTGGCACCATTTGGTCAGTCGATCAATCTCATGTCTGACTCATCATCATCTGTCACCATCTGTAATTCATCCAACAATGGTGACATTGGTGATCTCTATCTCTCCTGCATCTGTTCTAGTGAAGAGGCCTTCCACTCAAGGATATCTTAGATGTCCTTTTTCAGAACGACATCTAAGATATATCCACTGTGGGTGTTGGAGCCTTCACCAACTTCTCAATTTCCCACTCTTCCACTGTCACCCACCCTACCTCCCAATCTCTAGTTTGAACAGGGATAGAGTTCCCCTGGTCCTTAGCTTTCACCTCACCAGCTTCCTCATCCAGCACATCATTCTTCAGGATTTCCACCAGCTACAATGTGATCCCATTACCACTCATATCTTCCCCTCCACATTTATTTCTGCTTTCCTCAGAGACCACTCTGCCCCCTGCCTCCCTAGTTTGGTCATCTCCTGCCAACCATTCTTAACCTACCCCAGACATTCCCCCCCCCCCCCCCCCCCCCCCGGCAATCCATCGGAGGTGTAACTGTCCCTCGTTTCCATCCTGAGATCTAAACAATCTTTCCAGGTGAGTCCAAGATTGCATGCATCTTCTCCATCCTTGTCTTGTGCTTTTGGTGCTCTTGGTGTGGCCTCCTCTACATCCATTAGACCAAGCACAGACTAAGTGACGACTTTGCTGAGCACCTGCAGTCTGTCCACCATGGCCACTTGGATCTCCTGATGCAAGGCATTTAAATTAATCTTCCCAGTACGACACGGACCTCTTTGTCCTGGACATTCTTTACTGCAAGGGAAAAGCCAAATGCAAACTAGAGGAAATGTACCTCATATTCCATCTGGGTAGTGTATAACACCATGGCATGAACATTGGATTTTATAATTTCAGCTAAACCCCTCAAGCCCTTTCTTTATTCTTCTCTCCTTTTGATCTACTTTGATCTAAAATATTTTCCCTTTTCCCGGGTTGCATATGATTGTTCCAACTGATCGCAATCTGACAGTGAAGGTGAAATCAGCAAACTTAGAATATTGGATCCCCTTCTATAGTCCTATCACACAATCATTTCTTCCTCCTCCCCCCCCCCGCACACCACAATGTAATTTATTTACCCCCCACCTCCACTTACCCAATCACACCCACACTTCTCCCACAGGATCCCCTATCCCCTCCGTTCACACCCGGCCACAATCCTTCCCTTATTTGGTTCCACTCTTCCTTATCAGATTTCATAATCTGCAGCTCGTTGTTGTCTCCACATCTTCTTCCGCCGATATCGCTTTCTCCACCCTTTGCACCTCCACTTGACCCCATCTCCTCACCTGGATCACTTGCCCGGTATTGCCCAACACCTCTCTGTCATCTCTTTATACTGGCTAGCCTCCCTCTATTCTTTTAGCCCAGATGAGGAATCTCAACATATTGATTGCTGTGTGGCTTCCAGCTCTGTTTCCAGACCACCCGTTTCAGGCTTAATTTAGTTTATTGTCATATAGGTACAGTGAAATTTTGCAGCCGTATCATTTAGCGCCTTCAAGGTACAGTGAAATGCCATTTTTGTTGTGTGCGATCCAGTCAGCGGAAGAATTTACATGAGTACAATCAAGCCGTCCACAGTTGACGGGTACAGGATTAAAGAAGCAGAAGCAATCCGTCCTCGGACTTGAAGGAAAAGCAAAGAAGAATCATATGGACGTTGCTCTTTCTGAGTATGGGTCAGAAAAAGTTTCCTTTAGTAGGCCCCTGAAGAGGTCAATCTTGAGACCAGACAAATGTCATAATGAATGAAAAGTTAAACTCACTGCTCCCTTTCCCGTATTTTTGCTCTGCTTGTGTTTTAACAAGGAGCAAAAAAATACCTAGAATAAGGAAATATTTTCCCTTTTCCCAGGTTGCATATGATTGTTCTAACTGATCGCAATCTGACAGTGAAGGTGAAATCAGCAAACTTAGAATATTAATAGATACATGAGGAAGAAAAGAACTGGTCCTATAGAAAGTGAGTCTTGGTAATTAATAGGTGACTTAAACAGGTATTTTGCTTCAGTGTTCATAATAGATGATGTAAGTTATAAGCCAGAAAATGCTGTAAATCATGATTTGGAAGAGAAGGGGAGAGTTAGGGTAAGTACAACCATCAGGGAAGTGGTACTGAGCAAATTTGTCGGAGCTGGTATGTCTTGGTTCTGATGGACTTAGGGGAACTGGCTGATGAAATGGCTGAATAATTGTTTTTACTTTTCTAAAATTCCCAGATTTAGACAAAGGGAAGCAAAAAGCAAAAAAGTACATATCCATATCTATAATGGTTAACATCTGTCAACGGGGAAACGGTGGAAGCCATATTGTGGAGGAGGACATTGAAAGATTCAAGATCATTTGTCAACAAGATTATGAGAAAGTGAAACATGTTTGATCAATTTTACTGATGTTGTTTGAAGAAGTAACTCGTGGCGTGGATAAAGAGGATCTCATGGATGTAGTATATTACAATTGCAGAGGACATTTGATAAGATGCTGCATTCAAGCTATTATAGATAATAAAAGCTCATGGTGTAGCCATTGATATATTCATGTGGATAGAAGAATGACTTGCTGACAGAAATCAGGGAAGTGTAAATGGTGTCCTTCTCTGGATGCAGCAATTTAATAGTGGTGCACCATGGGAATTGAAGCAGGTCCTTCAATTTACACAATTTAATAAAGGCGCGAAATGATACGGCTGCAAAATTTGATGATGATACAGATAGTTAGGAAATTCCATTCTGGGGAGGATATAAGGAGACCACAAAGGGATAGGATAGGTTAAATGAATGGGCAAAGATCTGGCAAATGGAGAATAACGTGAGATAGTGTCCAATTTGGCAGAAAATTGTTTAAAAAATAGAAGCATCAGCTTACAACCCAGCGGTATGAATATTGATTTCTCTAATTTCAAGTAACCCTTGCATTCCACCTCTCTCCGTCCCTCCCTTACATTAGCCATCCTCCCAGTCTCACTGTTCATATCTCTCTGTTATTACCTCCTCCAGGGCCAACAATAGACCATTGTGGGCTCCTGGGTAATCGGTGCTGGCTCTGATTTGTTCTATACCTTTTGAGACCTCTAGTTTCCCTCTCCCCTGAGGAAGGGTCTCGACCCGAAACTTCACCTATTCCGTTTCTCCAGAGATGCTGCCTGACCCACTGAGTTACTCCAGCATTTTGTGTCTATCTTTGGTGTAAACCAACATCTGCAGTTCCTTCTTACACAAGCATCTTATCTTAATGGTAAGAGATTGCAGAGTTCAGAAAGGGTGTTCTCGTGCATGATTTGCAAAAGGTTAGTATGCAGGTAGAACAGCTATTTAGAAGAAACTCATGTTTATTGTGAGATGAAATTAATGTGGAGTAGAAAGCTTATGCTTAACTCATAAAGGGCACTGGTGAAAGTGCTGGAGTTCTGAATATAATGGAAGCATGTTAATACAGTGGAATCATATCAGACATGCAACATTCAAGTTGTCAATGAGGAAAGGTTGGACATGCTGAGTATGATTCCACTGGATGTGGAATTTGATTGATAAAGTGGATTAGTTTCGTTTAGAGATGGGATCAAGGAAAGACTGTTCACATCACGGCCCAGTTTCCACCAATCTTTCCACCACTACACACTAGAAGCACAAGAAGCGGCAGGCGCCATTGTATGCAAATGCCGCGAAGTGTGTTAAACTATGGCTGAACAGTTTCTAATCTTGTGATGTGGACTCGATAAGAAGAAGTTTAGAGGTACAGTTCAGAAACAGGCCCTTCGGCCCACCGAGTCCGTGCCGACCAGCGATCCCCGCACACTAACACTATCCTCACACACAAGAGACAATTTACAATTATATCAAGCCAATTAACCTACATACCTGCACGTCTTTAGAATGTGGAAGAATATGGAGCACCTGGAGAAAATCCACGTTGGTCACGGGAAAATGTACAAATTCTGCACAGGCAGCACCCATAGTCGGGATTAACTCCGAGTCTCCGAGTTGTAATTCAGAAACTCTACTGCTGCGCCACTCTGCCATGGTGAAGTATCCGGGCATCGATTCCGCAACCTCTGTAGAAATTGGAAAGAATCGTTGGTAACAGTTTAGGATGGAAATATAACATTGTTTCTCTCAGAGGGTTGTGAGTCTCCATGTCTGCTTGAGGAAGAAAATATTTTTAAGGCAAAGATAAGCAGATACTTGTTACGCAAGGGAGTCAAGCAACTGTGGGTAGAGTGGAATGAGAAGTTGAGGTTACTGTCAGATAAGTCATGATCTTATGAAATAATGGAGCAGACATCAGAGGTCATGTGGTCTACTGCTTTTTTTTACACTTTAGTTTTTATTGCTTTTAGGTATACACAAATAAAACACAAATATAACAACGAAACATACAACATTACAGTGAAATGTACAACAGTGTAGCGGGGGGTTCAGTTTAAATTAATGATGCAGTATACAGAACTATTTTCATATTAAAACATTTTCCAATAACTTACATTATTGTCTATAAAATTATACAGTGTTGATGTCTTTATTTCTATACCTAATCCATTTTCCCCATTTTCTATTAAACTCGTCTTCTTTCACTCTTAGAGAATATGTCATATTCTCCATGACAAGTATTTCCTGTACTATGTCTAACCATTGTCTAAGTCTGGGTGTGTCCGCTGCAAACCAGTTTCTTATAATGGCCTTTCTGCCAGCTGTGAGTAGGATTTTAACCAAGTAATGGTCTTCCTTCAGCACCACTGTATTTATATTACCCAGGTATAAAATGGAACACTTCTTGCAGACTGTATATCCTAATACATCTGTTAATTCTGAATTCACTCTGTCCCAAAATGGTTCTATTTTTGGGCAACTCCAGAAGATATGTGCATGATTTGCATCTGTTTGACCACATTGCCTCCAGCAGGTTTGCTGCCTTAGAATTTGCTTGCTTTTTATGTTAGGCGTAATAAAGAAACTAATCAAATTTTTCCAATTAAATTCTCTCCAATTTTGTGAATTAGTGGATGTCTGTAGTGTTACACACATATGATGCCATTCGTCTTCTGAGATTGTGATGTTCAATTCCTTTTCCCACTTAAATTTTACATAAAATGGAGTTTTAGCTTGACATTCCATTAAACTATGATAAAGTTTAGAAATAATCCTTGATGTTTTTTGATGATACGCAATAACTATCACTTCTATGACTGGATTCTTTTCTTCTAGTGCCTCCCTTTTTACCTTTTTATTGTAATAATCTCTCAGTTGGAGGTATCTAAACAAGTCTTGGTTCCGAAATGCAAATCTATCCTTCAAAACTGAAAACTTCTTAGGTCTCCATTTTCAATAACAGTACAAAATGCAGTCATTCCTTTCTTCATCCACTCTTTAAATGTTGAGTCATACATCCCTGGTTTAAATTCATTATCCAAAGCTATCCACCTTAAAACTTTTTGTCGTTTATTCAGTTTAAGTTGTCTGGTAAGAGTGAACCAGGTTTCTAAAGTAAATATCGTTATTGGATCGATTATACTCCTGATATGTCCAGGAAGCACTTTTTTTCCCAAAAGTGTTTGGATGTGGAAGTCAGGGATATATGTCTCAATCTCTTTCCACCTAGCTATATAGCTGTCCTCACACCAATTAATTAGTGGTCGAAGTTGGGCTGCATAGAAATATATCCTAACATTTGGAAGTGCCATTCCACCTTTGTCCTTTGGCAACTGTAGTGTAGTGTACCGAATTCTGGCCTTCTTTTCTCCCCAAATAAATCTAGATATGAATTTATCCCATTCCGTGATTGTTTTAATGGTACCTCTATTGGCAGAGATTGAAACAAGTACAATAGCCTTGACAAAATATTCATTTTCACCACATTTATCTTACTACTAAAATCCATTGGGTAGGTGGACCATCTTTCTATATCCTTTCTTATGTTTTGGTTGATGTGATTATAATTCGCCCCATACAACATTGATATATTTTTTGTTATATGTATCCCTAGGTATTTGATTGATTTTGAAACCCATTTAATATTATAATTTTGTTTGATTTCTTCCGGAGGAGGACAATTAAATTTGAGGATTTGAGTTTTTGAAATATTCACTTTATATCCTGCATAAAAATTAAATTCATCTATGATCCCCATCATCCTTGGAAATGAGGTGTTTACTTCCGTGAGATACATCATTATATCATCTGCAAAAAGGCCAATTTTATGTTCTCTGTCTCTTATAGTTACTCCCCTCAGTTCCCTATCTTGACTAATCGCTTGAGCCAATGGTTCAATATATATAGCAAACAGGGTAGGGCTAAGACAACATCCCTGTCTCGTTCTTCTTCCTAACACAAATCTCTCAGTTAAGGACCCATTTACCTTTACTCTTGCAGTAGGTTGCTGGTAAATTGCTTTAATAACTTGAATTGACTCTTCGGTAAAGCCAAATCTTTCTAGTGTTTGATACAAGAATTCCCAATTAACCCTATCAAAAGCCTTTTCCGTGTCAAGACTTATCAGGACAGCACGTCTACTGCTTCTAATTTGTATGTGGTTATGTTGGACCTGGGGAAATAAACCCATTTGAAAATTCAAAATCTATCAAAATTAATCTTCTGAAGCCTGAAGATGGGCCCCGATCTGAAAGGTTACCTATGAGTCTGAAGATGGATCGCAACCCAAAACATAGTCCGTCCATTCCCTCCACAGTTGCTGCCTGACCTGCTAAGTTTCTCCAGCACGTTGTGTTTTGCTCAGGTTTCCAGCATCTGCAGTTTCTTGTGTCTCCATTCATCTAATCTTAATATTGTTGTGTTTTAAAATCAGATGTACCTATGAGAAGCCTTTGGAGAAAAAGTGTTTGATGTCCTTTTGAGCAAAGTTGTTTGGTGTCCTTTTCATTCTGAGATAATTTTCTTTTCACCTGGCAGACTTTTTTCCATAATTTCTATAAAGTGTATCATGTATCATGTATCTTTTGTAGATCATGCACAATTTTTCCCATTCTCTTCCGGGATGTATATTATCTATATAATTCAATTCAGAAGTTAAGGTTGTCCCAATATGCTTTACAGGCAATTAAATAATTCTGAAATCCAGCCACCCTAGCAAATGCAGCAACATGGGAGCACAGTAAGGTCACACAAACAGATAAATGCCATGGCAACCAGATAATTAGTTTTGAGCATTATTTATTAATTCACAGAATGTAGATATCTGTGGCAATGCTTAAATATATTATCTACGTCTAACTACCCTTGAGCTCAGGTCACAGTTAAAAATCAACCACGTTGGTAGATTGAATTCCATAAAGGCCAGACCATGTGGGGCAGCAAGTTTCTTTCCCCGGAGGACGTATGTGAACCAGATTGATTGATTGATACGTTATTGTCACATGTACTTGGTACAATGAAATTCTTTGTTTTGCATACAGTACACAACTAAGCAAAGACTCCATATAAAGGGCGGAGATAAAGTTACAAAAGTATTCAATATTGTCCCTCTTCCTTACCCCTCCTTACTGGGACCCTCTTTGTTCTCTCAGCGGCCAAAGACAGTTCATAGTTTAGTTCATATTTTGTAGTGTTCAAGAGCCTGATCGTTGCTGGGAAGAAGCTATTGAATGTGGTGGTCACAGTTTTCTGAATCCAAGACCTTCTACACGATGGTAGGAGTGAGATGAGAGCTTGGCCAGGATGGTGTGGGACTTTGATAATGCTCCAACTGAGACTAGCTTTAATTCATGATTTATTTAATAAAATAACATAAATGTTTTAACTACAGAGTTGTGCCACAGTGGCGCAGCAGTGGAGTTGCTGCCTTACCGCGCCACAGACCGTGCTTCAATCCTAACTACGGCTGCTGTCTGTACGGAGTTTGTACATTCTCCCTGTGACTGCGTGGCTTTTCTCTGGTTGCTCCGGTTTCCTCCAAAGATGTACAGGTTTGTCCCAAGTGTGTAGGATAGAACTAGTGAGTGGATGATCACTAGTCGGCGTGGACTCGATGGGCTGACGGGCCTGTTTCCACGCTGTATCTCTGAACTAAACTAAACTACATTGGCAGGATTTGAAAGTATCAAAAGATCCATGGTCGAGAACTCTGACTGTTAATCCAATAATTTAACCACTTGAGGCATAATATTGTCTGTTAAACCACAAGGCAAATTTCTCTGATCGTGTTTGGAATATTCTCGTTATATATTTTACAGACAATAAGATGCTCTAGTTTTGTGTGGAAGGAATGAGTCCAAATTTATCAGCGTATCAGGGGTAACTAAATCAAGCAGACATTCTTTGTCTGAGTTCCAGCAGATCATTCAACCATGAAAGGCATCAGAGTTAGCTAAATTCTCTTTTCACCAGATGTCCACCGGCACTTATTCTAACAAGGAAACTAAGGGGGAGCATTATTCCAGGAGCAATGAGAGAAGTTAGATCAATGGTGGCAACACATTAATGTCATCCTGTATCAACAATGGGTCTCGTGTTGCTGTACCACCTCAAGAACCGGTAACCTGTTAAGGACAGTTCCAGGCGTACACTGGCCCTATCCCCAAACTCTACCTACGCCACATTGACGACAGCATCGGTGCTACCTCCTGCACCCATGCAGAACTCACTGACTTCATCAACCTCACGAATTTCCATCCTGCACACTAATTCACTTGGACTATCTCCAACATCTCCCTACCGTTTCTAGATCTCACTGCCTCCAACACGGGAGACAGACTATTGACTGACACCTATTACAAACCCACTGATTCCCATAGCTATCTAGACTACACTTCTTCCCACCCTGCTTCCTGCAAAGACTCTATCTCATACTCCAAATTCCCCCGCCTGGGCCGCATTTGCGCCCAGGATGAGGTTTTCCAGACCAGGTCATCGGAGATGTCCTCATTTTTTAGCGAACGAATCTCCCCTCTTCCTTTATATATGAGGCTCTCACTAGGGTCTCCTCGATATCCCGCAGTTCCACTCAGGCTCCCCCTCCCCTATTCATAACAAGGACAAAGTCTCCCTTTTCCTCACCTTCCACCCCATCAGCCGTCACATATGGCATATAATCCTCCAACATTTGCGCCACCCCCAACGGGATCCCACTACTGGCCACATCTTAGTATCTCCACCCCTTTCTGCTTTAGCAGAGACCGTTCCCTCCGCAACTCCCTGGTCAACTCGTCCCTTCCCACCCAAACCACCCCAGGTACTTTCCCCTGCAAACATAGGAGATGCAACACCTGCCCATTTACCTCCCGACTGCAACCAAGGAGAGGCAGAGGTTCACTTGCACCTCCTCCAACCTCATCTACAGTATCCGCCGTTCCAGGTGTCAACTCCTGTATATCGGCTAGACCAAGCGCAGGCTCGGCGATCGTTTCGCTGAACACCCCCGCTCAGTCCGCCTTAACCTACCTAATCTCCCGGTTGCTCAGCACTTTAACCCCCTCCCATTCCCAATCTGACCCTTCTGTCCTGGGCCTCATCCATTGTCAGAGTGGGACCCAACTCAAATTGGAGGAACAGCATCTCATATTTCGCGTGGGTAGCTTACACCCCAGTAGTATGAACATTGACTTCTCTAAGTTCAATTAACCCTTGCTTTTCCTCTCTCTCCATTCCCTCCCCTATCCTAGTTCTCCCACCAGTCTTACTGTGTTCGACTACATTCTATCTCTACCCCGCCCACTCCCCTGACATCAGTCTGAAGAAGGGTCTCGACCCGAAACGTCACCCATTCCTTCTCTCCGGAAATGCTACTTGTCCTGCTGAGTTACACCAGCATTTTGTGTCAACCTGTTAAGGACCTTGGCTTAACTTAATTTGGAATCTCTCATGAATCACTTTAAATCGAACAAGTAAAAACAATTTATTCATACTAAATGTTTTGTGGACTTTTGTCTCCAATAGAAAGGCACCTTATCTTCCCAACCACTAACTTTCACCCAACTCGTGCAACCTCCCCCCCCCCCCAAGGCGATAGGGAACAACATAAGATTAGTTTCCTTTAGAGATACAGCATGGAAACAGGCCCTTTGGCCCTCTGATCATATTGAATGACGGTGCTGGCTCCAAGGGCTGAATGGCCTACTCCTGCACCTATTGTCTATAGTCTTTGCCAACCATCGATCGGCCGTTCACGGTAGTGATCCCATTTTTGCATCCTACATACTAGGGGCAATTTTCAGAGGCGAATTAACCTATAAACCCACAGGTCTTTGGGATGTGGGAAGAAACTGGAGCGCCTGGAGAAACCCCACACGGTCACAGGAAGAATGAGCAAACCACGCAGGCAGCACCCAAAGTCAGAATCAAACCCGGGTCTCTGGCGCTGTCAGGCAGCAACTCTACCTCTGAGCCACTGTGCAGCTCTGAATGTGAAATGTATCACCTTCATCAACTTGTCCAAAGACCTTATACCCCATTCACTGCACATCACCCATTCCAAACCCATAAAACAAAAATACATGTGCTTTTTATTAAGTACCCAGTAATAATTTCCCAGCCTTGCTATTTTGCACAATGGTCCACCACCTTTAACACAACATTGTAAAGTATCCAAAGAGTCTTTACAGGCGCATAATCAAACAAAAACAGGTTAAAACAATTGCAAAATTATTGAGTTGGGTGAATCAAAATATTGGTCAACAATTTAAACAGCATTTAAGAACTGTTAAAGGAAGATATCTAATAGATCAGGATACAGTTAAAATAGCTGAGTAATCGTGATACTGTTGAACAATAAAGCTGTTTGAATGGTTGAACAATAAAGCTGTTTCAACAGTTTTATCAGGATTTATCTACAAAACCTTCACCGCACTGAACCATGGGCTGCAAAGCATTTCAGGGTGTGAAGTATAAATGTAACTTCATCAGTTAGTTTTCTCTGATATTTCTATCATAAGGACACAGAAACACTATTGGTGAGTAATATATTTGTTTTTATACTGAAGTACTTTTAAGACAAAGTTTCTTTCTCCAAAATCAATATAATGACATAATGTATAATTTGACTTGAAAGTTCCTAACATAATTTGTCAAAAACCATGCAAATATAATTGGAAAAATGGAGCACACCCATAAGATGAACAAGAGTGTTATCTTGAAGTTTTGTGCATTAATGTTTTTACTCTGAGTGCTACATTTGTCGTGGCTGCCAAAACAATTTCACATCATTTCTCCATTAATTTGCCGTTGAAATAAAACTGTCAACCTTACGGCTGATGAATCTTTTGTAAAAGTTGCTGCACTTTTGCTGCTGGGACATCATGTCGCAATCGTATAAACCGTTGGCGAGATCACGCTCGTAATATTGCACACAGTTCTGATCGCCCAGCTACAGAAAGGATGCTTTTTAGCAGGAAAAAGTGCAGAAAAGGTTTATGGAGAACTGGATGGTTTGAGATGACTGGAGACTGTATAGGCCTGCGACTTGTTTCCCTGGAGCTTAGGGTACTGAGGGGTAACATTATCAAGGTATATGGGAGACAAGGAAAGAGCGTTCACGTCGCGGCCCTGTTTCCACCAATCTTTCCACCACCACGCACAAGAAGCGACAAGACAGACACCATTGTATGCAGATGCCGGGAAGTGTGTTCAGCTCTGGCTGAACAATTTCTAATCTTGTGTGTGGACTCGATGAGAAGATAGAGGTATATAAAATATCACAAGGACCTTAAATATGGTGAATAGCCACAGTCTTTTCTCTAGAGTTGGGAAGTCTGAAACTAGAGGGCATAGATTCAAGGTTAGACGGGAAAGATTTTAAAATACTTGAGAAGCAACATTTCTACACAAGGGTGTGGGCTTTTGGAACAAGCGTAAGAGGAAGCTGTAAGGGCAGATGCAAGTACAACATTAAAAAAACATTTGGACAGGTACATGGACTCGAAAATAGAGATAAATGGGAGTAGCTCAGATAGACATCTTGTATGACAGATGAATTGGGCTGAAGGGCTGTTTCGATGTTGTACAACTCAATGATTTTATGTCTCTAATATCCAAAAATGCCTTTACAATGTTGCCAGTTATATACAGATACGGTGTATAATGCAATTATAACCTAATTATTTCAAATGTATTTTCTTTGCTATGGAACCCTGTTATCTTTCGGTGAGAAATAAATTATGCCATTCCTGCCAATTAGGAATCAAACCAAGTCATTGAGAAATACTGTATTTCTGTACTGGGACCAGAGACCCTGGTTTGATCCTCACCTCGGGTGCTGTCTGTATGGAGTTTACACATTCTCCCGGTGACTGGGTGGGTTTCCTCCACGTGCTTCGGTTTCCTCCCACATTCCAAAAGGGTGAGCGGGTTTGTAGGTTAACTGGCCTCCGTGAAATTGGGTCTAGTGTATAGGGAGTGGATGAGAAAGTGGGATAACATAGAACTAGTTTGAATGGGTGATTGATGGTCCATATGGACTTGGTGTGTTGAAAGTCCTGTTTCAATGCTGTGTTTCTAAACTTTTGCATTATCTCTAATATTTCAAGATCTTAGAAAGTTCTGGTGGATTGGAAGGCAACACATGTAAAACTGCTAGTGAGGAAAGGAAGGCAAGAGAAAATGGAGAAGTGCAGTCAGTTTGAAAACATTTATCCATAAAATTCTGGAATCCTTTACTAATGGGTCATGGAGGCAGACCCTTCAATCCACCGATCCACGCCGACCCTCGATCACCCATTCTCACTAGTTCTATGTTATCCTACATTGGCATCTTTGGCACTTTGACACACTAGGGGCAATTTTGCAGAGGTCAATTAACCTACAAATCCACATGTATTTTGTATGTGGATTTGAGGAAACCGCAGCACCTGGAAGAAACCCTCATGGTGACAGGGAGAACTTGCAAACCCCTTCACACAGACAGCACCCAAGGTCAGGATAGAAACTAGGACTCCAGTGCTATGAGGCAGCAGCTCTACCAGTTGTGACACTGTGCTGCCCCCAAAATGGTGAAAAGCTAGCAAGAGCAGGGTACCGAACAATCTATGACACTTGAAACACAAGGTGTAGTATACAAGTACAACCAAAAAGGAAGGCAAATGGTATTTTGGCCTTCATTGCAAGGAAATTGGATTGTAAGAGTGAGAATATCGTTCAGTGTAGACTCTGTGGGTTGATGAGATAATGTCTGTAGTATTGCGTGCAGTTTTGATCATTCTGCTCAATCAACCATATACTTAGTTGGATGTGTGTGGCACAGACCCCTCCCTGTTGACTCCTGGGAGAGTGTCTCAAGTGAAGGGACTGAATTGGATGGTAAAGTTTAGAATAAGGAGGATTTATCTCATGAAACATGATTTTAATATCAATTGACTAGGGAGATAATGTGCTGACAAGCTGTTTTTCTCCTGCTGGAGAGATGTGAACCAAGGATTCATTAAAGGTGTTGGCCATTGGTAAAATAATGCCAATTTATAGCTGTTATGAAAACGGCCCCATTTATGTTTGACTTTCCAATTTATGAGCCTCCATTTCCTAGGTTGACTTTACACTATCTTTATGAAAAGTGCCTTTGAATAGCAGCAAATGGCAATAGTTTCAGTAATTAAGCAAATTATTAATGAAACATACAACATAGTCTTTGTAATAGGATTTTTTTAAACTGATAAGATGTTAATGTACAATTTATTTCAAACGCAGATTTTGGAAAATAAGCATATCTGTTTGCTTTGTTTTCCAGTGTTGTTTTGTGATCATAAGTGGATTGAATCTTTAGTATATAAATGGTACCCTGAAATGGTGGGACTATGTATCAACACTGCTGTAATTTCTACATGGTAAAACCAACATGTATAAAAATGGCCTTTATTAAAACTGACAATGTGCACTTAAAAAAAAAGGTGTTGGCCATTGGAACCAAAGACAAGAGATATCTTCACACAAGAAGTTGCAAATACATTCTCTATATAGTATAATCTTCCACCTTGGAATGTTGTAGATATTTATGTGTTGATTGTATTCAAAGATCAGAGCTATAGACTTTTGAATATTGATTGAATCAAGGGATATGGAATCCACCAAAAAGTAGATTGAAAACAGAACATTGGCCACAATCTTACTGAATGACAGAGTAGATACAAGGATCAGCTTGGTCCATTCTGGCTTCTGATCTTATGTTCTTTATGATCAAGAGAGTGAGATTACATGGGTTAGAATTTCTTCAGTTTCCAATATATTTATTTTAACTCATTTGTGCTGGGCAAATAGTTACACAGGGAGTGGTGGGGTGCCCAGAAAACACTGCCAAGGGTGGTGGTTGAAGCAGATATGATAGTGGCATTTATGAGGTTTTTTGATAGGCATGTGGATATGGGTGTTATGCAGGCAGATAGGAGTTGATGTTGGTATGATGTTTGGCACTGACACTATGGGTCGATGCTGTGCTGCTTTATGTTCTATGTTCTATGTCTTATAGAATGATCGAGTCAGGAAGAGCTCACCTGCTAGTGAAGACGGAGCAGTAGCCATGGTATCGAGTCTAGTACTACTCGCATGCACTTTGTTTTTCCCCTCTACACATCCAACCATAATCTGGGGTGGAGCAGCCAGGCCAGCAGCAGCCTCACCAACGGTCAACAACAAGCCCTTTATAGTGGTGTGGAACACACCTTCTGCTGGCTGTCAAACTAAGTTTGATGTCGACTTGGATCTGAGTGTTTTTGATATTGTTGATAATCAAGATGAGAGTTTTTTGGGGGGAAATATCACCATTTTCTACAAGATGAAACTGGGTCGTTACCCATTTTATACTAAGGATGGGACTCCAGTGAACGGCGGTCTTGTCCAGACTGTCAGTCTGACTGAACACCTCAGGAAAGCTGCAGAAGACATCAACAATGTACTGGACGTGGACTTTAACGGTCTGGCCGTGATAGATTGGGAAGCGTGGCGGCCACTTTGGGACCGTGACTGGGGGTTTATGAAGATTTACAGGAAAAAATCTGAAGAATACGTGAGAAGCAAACACCCTTATTTACCTGAAAGTAAGGTTGTCCAGTTAGCCAAAGAGGAATTTGAAAATGCTGCAAAGAATTTTATGAGTGAAACACTAAAGCTAGGACACAAACTGAGACCCAAGGGTTTCTGGGGCTTCTATAAATTTCCAGAATGCTACAATTATTTTAAAGAGGACACATCAACCGAGTACACTGGTCACTGTAGTCCACAGGATGTTCCTAGAAATAACCAGCTATCGTGGCTCTGGAAGGCATCACAAACCCTGTATCCCAGCATCTACATCAAAGAACAGCTGAAGTCCACAATGATTATTCAAAAGTTTGTTCACTACAATATTAAGGAGGCCCTCCGTGTTTCTGCCTTGAATCAAGTCAGTGAATCCTTGCCCGTTTTGGCCTATGCCAAATATGCATATATAGCTTCACTCAACTTCCTTACAGAGGTAAGCAAGGCAAATAATCCCAAATTAAGTGAAATGGCCTTCAGTAAAGTGGTTCAGATTTAGTGACTGAAATTCTAATCTTCTTCTTAGCCTCGTGAGTATTTTGGGTACCTCCTTCTGCTATGAGATGGTTAGGAACATAAGAAACAGGTACAGGAATCTGCTAAAAGAACACAAAGTGCTGGAGTAACTCAGCAGGTCAGGCAGCATGAATGGAGTAGGTTATGTTTCGGGTCGAGACACTACATCAGATGCAGTCCCACCACAATACCTCCCCCGAGCCTCCCTCTGACACCAGCTCTCATCCCCGACATGCTTTCACCATCCTCCCTGACCTCTCTCTTCACGATGCAAGATGGTCTGCCCCAAACCGAGGCCTTGCCCTTGTAACCTTCCAATCCTACCTCATCAAATTCCGAGCCTGCCATGATGTAGAGTTTTTCCTCTGTCACATTTACTCCAGAGATGCTGCCTGACCTACTGAATTATTCCAGCACTTTGTGTCCTTTTGCATATTAACCAGCACCTGCAGGTCTTTGATTCTACACAAGATTAGGCCTGTCACAGGATCAGTCCCTTGAACCTGCCCCACCATTCAGCAGGATCAGGCTGAAGCAACACCTTTTCCCAAGCTCAAGATGGGAGAAACAAAGATGACAATAAACCTAAATCCTCCTTGTTTACACTGGAATGCAGGAAAACATCTGGAATCCCAGCTTCATTTTAAATGGAGTCCTGAATCTGGGATTCCTTCCCTAACTCGCGTTACCTCAGCTTTTGGTTACCAATCCTAATATTTCCTATAGAAACAAGAAACTGCGGATGCTGGTTTGATCAAAGAGGACACAAAGTACTGGAGTAACTCAGCGGGTCAAGCAACATTTCTGGAGAATGTGGATGGGTGACATTTCGGGTTGGGGTCCCTCTTCAGACTGGATGAAATTGCTCGGGACTCTTCTCTAATCCAGTCTGGGGAAGGGTCCCGACCTGAAAGATCACCTATCCATGTTCTCCAGAGATGCTGCCTGACCCACTAAGCTACTCAAACAGTTTGTGTCTTCTAATAGTTCTTGTGTGCTTTGTGTCCGATTTTGGTTTGATAACTCCTGTTAGCACCTTGTGACACATTACTGCGTGGCACAATGGCACAGCAGTAGAGTTGCTGCCTTACAGCGTCAGAGACCGAGGTGCAATCCTGACTACTGGTACTGTCCGTACGGAGTTTGTACGTTCTCCCTGTGACTGCATGGGTTTTCTCTGGGTGCTCCGGTGAACTCCCACATTCCAAAGACGGGCAGGTTTGTAGGTTAATTGGCTTCTGTAAATTGTCCCTGGTATGAAGGATAGAAGTAGTGTACGGGTGTTCATTGGTCAGCGTGAACTCAGTGGGCCGAAGGGCCTGTTTCCATGCGGTTTCTAAACTAAACTACAGGGAAGGGATTAACAATTGTCGATGAATCGGTAGTTTAGTAAATTAATAGTCCAGGAAGAACTCTTGAGTTTATTTATAGAACACTTGATATAGAAACATAGAAAAATAGGTTTAGGTATTCGAGCTGATCATCTAAAATCAGTACCCCGTTCCTGCTTTATCTTCATATCCCTTGATTCGATTAGCCCTAAGAGCTACATCTAACACTCTCTTGAAAACATCCAGCAAATTTGCCTCCACTGTTTTCTGTGGCAGATAATTCCACAGATTCACAACTCTCTGGGTGAAGAAGTTTTTCCTCATCTCAGTCCTAAATGGCCTACCCCTTATTCTTAAACTGTGACCCCTGGTTCTGGACTCCTCCAACATTGGGAACATTTTTCCTGCATCTAGCCTGTCCAATCCTTTAAGAATTTTATATGTTTCTATAAGATCCCCTCTCATCCTTCTAAATTCCAGTGAATACAAGTCCAGTCGACACATTCTTTCATCATATGTCAGTTTCGCCAACTCGGGAATCAACCTGGTGAACCTACGCTGCACTTCCTCAATAGCAATAATATCCTTCCTCAAATTAGGAGTCCAAAATTGCACACAATACTCCAGGTGCGGTCTCACCAGGGCCCTATATAATTGCAGTAGGACCTCTAAACTCAAATCCTCGCGCGTTGAAGGCCACATGCCATTACCATTCTTCACTGCCTGCCTACTTTCAGTGACTGATGTACAAGTCCACCCAGGTCTCGATGCACCTCCCATTTTCCTAATCTGACACCATTCAGATAAAAGTCTTCCTTTCTGTTCTTGCCACCAAAGAGGATAACCTCATTTATCCACATTATACGGCATCTGCCATGCATCTGCCCACTCAGCCAACCTATCCAAGTCATCCTGCAGCCTCATAGCATCCACATTGCAGCTCACACTGCCACCCAGCTTTGTGTCATCTGCAAACTTGGAGATGTCACATTTAATTCTCTCATCTAAATCGTTAATATATATTGCAAATAACTGGGGGCCTGCTCCGAGTCTTGCGGTACCCCACTAGTCACTGCCTGCCATTCTGAAAAGGACCCATTAATTCCGACTCTTTGCTAACCAGTTCTCTATCCATGTCAATACTCTACCCCCAATACCATGTGCTCTAATTTTGCACACTAATCTCTTGTGTGGGACGATGTCGAAGGCTTTTTGAAAATCCAGATACACCACATCCACTGGCTCTCCCTTATCCATTCTACTTGTTACATCCTCAAAAAATTCCAGAAGATTAGTCAAGCATGATTTCCCCTTCATAAATCCATGCTGACTTTAACAAACGACTCAAGCATCTTCCCGACTACCGATGTAAGGTTAATTGGTCTATAATTCCCCGTTTTCTCTCTCCCTCCTTTGTTAAACAGTGGAGTTACATTGGCTACCCTCGTGTCCACAGGAACTGATCCAGAGTCGAGAGAACATCGGAAAATGATCACCAATGCATCCACGATTTCTAGGGCCACCTCCTTGAGTACTCTGGGATGTAGACATTCAGGCCCGGGGGATTTATCTGCCTTCAGTCCTAACAGTTTACCCAAGTCCATTTCCTAACTAATGTGGATTCCCTTCAGTTCCTCCCTCCCACTAGATCCTTAGACCCCTAGTGTTTTTGGGAGATTGTTTGTGTCTTAGTGAAGACAGAACCAAAGTACTCACTTAACTGCCATTTCATTGTTTCCCTTTATAATAAACTAGACTAAGTGGGACCCATTGGGTCCCATGTTCACACGGGAGGGCTGGTCCCCCGACGCAATATTCCACCTCTCCACCAATTCCAATATTGGTGGCCAGTGGGGGGGGGGGAGCTTTCTGGAGTGCTGGTATGGGTTCTTGGGGTGGCAGCTCAGTCCATCAAGCCTGATGTGCAGGCAGCTGACTCACGGCTGGTGGGCTGGCAGTTGACTCATGGCTATTCCTTGAAATTCCATTTCAAGCAGGGTGCAAGGCCACCAAATTCAAGTGCAGTTTCTTACCACTTCGAGCTGGGTGCAAGGCCACCAAATTCAAATGCAATTTCCTACCACTTCAAGCAGGGTGCAAGGCCACCGAATTCAAGTGCAGTTTCCAACCACTTCAAGCAGGGTGCAAGGCCACCGAATTCAAGTGCAGTTTCATACCACTTTAAGCAGGGTGCAAGGCCACCAAATTCAACTGCAGTTTCATACAATTTCAAGCTGGATCCAAAGCCACCAAATTCAAGTTCAGTTTCATACCACTTTCAGAAGGGTGCAAGGCCACCAAATTCAAGTGCAGTTTCATACCATTTCAAGCAGGGTGCAAGGCCACCACATTCAAATGCAGCTTCATACCATTTCATGCAGGGTGCAACGCCACCACATTCAAATGCAGTTTCATACCATTTCATGCAGGGTGCAAGGCCACCACATTCAAATTGAGTTTCATACCATTTCAAGCAGGGTGAACCCACCATAAAACCACCATAAAACCACACAAAACACGAAACGCACAGTTCAGTAGACATTCAGTGTGTTCAGTTGATTCACAGCTCAGACAGAGTCATGACCTCTCCCTCCCCCATCATGCAGAGACTGAGCTACACACACACTGCCGGGTTTTATAATTCCTCCCCCTCCCACCGGAAACGGTGTGGCCTTCAAGGCGATTTACAGGAGAGAGATTCTCAACATTTTTTAAACACTAATAACACTTTTATTTTTAATTGATGAGAAGAATCCTCTGCACCTGCTGAGCGGAGGGGGAATGAGTAAGATGGCCAAAAATCACAGCCGTAAGTGGTAACGTTTTATCTAAAATCAATGTACAGTGCAAACAGGAAGTTACCCAAAGCAGCCAACCCACCATTTGCAGTAAGTAATGTCTTTTCACTTCAACCCAAAGCAGCCAAACCACCATTTGCAGTAAGTAGTGCCTTTTCACTTCAACCCAAAGCAGCCAAACCACCATTTGCAGTAAGTAGTGCCTTTCAACTTCAACCCAAAGCAGCCAAACCACCATTTGCAGTAAGTAGTGTCTTTCAACTTCAACCAAAGCAACCAAACCACTATTTGCAGTAATTGGGCCTTTCAACTTTGACCCAAAGCAGCCAAACCACCATTTGCAGTAAGTAGTGCCTTTCAACTTACCCAAAACACACAAGCCACCATTTGCAGTAAGTAGTGCCTTTCAACTTCAGCCCAAAGCACACAAGCCACCATTTGCAGTAGTGCCTTTTAACTTCAGCCCAAAGCACCCAAGCGGCCACTTGCAGTAGTGCCTTTTAACTTCATCCCAAAGCACCCAAGCCACCATTTGCAGTAATGCCTTTTAACCTCAGCCCAAAGCACCCAAACCACCATTTGCAGTGGTGCCTTTTAACTTCAGTCCAAAGCACCCAAGCCACCATTTGCAGTGGTGCCTTTTAACTTCAGCCCAAAGCACCCAAGCCACCATTTGCAGTAGTGCCTTTTAATGTCAACCCAAACCCCCCAAACAAACATTAGCAGGCAGTGCCTTTTTACTTCAAACCAACCATATTTTCATTTTCAAACCACATTAAGGGCACTCACTGTTGAGTAGACATGTGCTCAGTGCTATTCAGAGAGACGTGACCCTCTGGCTTGCTCCATCTTGCAGAGACTGAGTGAGGCACACCACTTCATGGTTTTATATTCCCTCCAGCAGGGGCAGCAGAGAGAATGGGGAATATTTTAAAAACATTAATATCTCTCTGATTTTTCATGGATGGTAATAAGTCCTCTGGTCCAGGAAGGCATAGGGGGGCTCTGAGCGAGCTGGCCAAAAATGACGGCCATAGCTGGCGGCGTTCTCTCGGAAATCACAGCACAGCAAGCCAAAAGCGGTCAAGATCAGGCTTTTAGTAATATAGAATTACCTGTCTCTGATTGTAAGGGACCTACAGTTATCTTCACTAATCTTTTCCTTTTTACATATCTAAGTAAGTATTTAGAGTCAGTTTATATATTCCCAAAACAAGCTTTCTTTCATGCTCATTTTCACCCCTCTTAGTTAACCCCTTTGTCCTGCTCTGTTGAGTTCTAAATTTCTCCCAGTCCTCCGGTTTGCTACTTCCTCTGGCCAATTTATATGCCTTTTCCTTGGATTTAACACTGTCCTTGATTTCCCTCGTTAGCCACGATTGAGCCGCCTTCCCCGTTTAATTTTTTCGCCAGACAGGGATGAACAATTGTTGGAGTTCATCCTTTAAATAATGTGACTATTATTAAAAAATAAACTGCAAGTGGGCATCTTGCGCGAAAGCTCTGTGGCAACAAAACAGAGGCATGTAAACTTGCGCTGCTTTGCATCATCTGCTGTCGTGTTCAAGATCGTTGATAAGCACCAGAGAATGTCTCCATTTCATTTACTTTTGCTGTTTTAGTTTAGTTTAGCGATACAGCACGGAAACAGGCCCTTCGGCCCATCGAGTCCACACCGACCTGCGATCCCAACACATTAACACTATCCAACACACACTAGGGACAATTTAAATTTACACCAAGCCAATGAACCCACAAACTTGTATGGCATTGGAGTGTGTGAAGAAACTGAAGATCTCAGAGAAAACCCACGTGGTCACGGGGAGAATATACAAACTCCGTATAGACAGCACCCGTAGTCGGGATCGAACCCGGGTATCTCGCACCGCAAGCGCTGTAAAGCAGCAACTCTACTGCTATGCTACTGTGCTGCCCTAAGCTGTGCCGTGCCACATTTATATGATGCTGTAAGTGACTGCAAAGAACTAGAGATATAGGTTTACGATAAGGAAAAGGAGGTTCAAAGTGAATCTGAGGAAGAATGGTTTTCACCTAGAAGGTGATAGGAATCCAGAACATACTGCCTGAGTGGATGGTGGAAGCAGATTCTGTCACAAACTTTTAAGGAATATGTAGATCCACACTTGAATTGCCAAAGGGTAGAAGGCCAGTGAATGGACCAAGCCCGGTGAATGGGAATTGTGTAGATAGATATCTGATGATCAATGTGTAGGAAGGAGCTGCAGATGCTGGTTTTACACCTAAGATGGACACAAAATGCTGGAGTAACTCAATGGGACAGGCAGCATCTCTGGATAGCCAGAATGGGCGACTTTTCAGATCGAGACTCTTCTTCAGATTCAGATTTCAGTCTCGACCCGAAACAATTCCTTGAGATGCTGCCTGTCCACCTCAGCATTTTGTGTCTATCTGACAATCAACATGAACAACGTGGGCCCAAGGGCCTATTTCTGTCCTGTATAACTTCATAAGCTTGAGTAAGGCTTTAATGTAATGATTCAAGGAATATACAATGTATAATTAGTATCTTTGTGTTTCTTCTTCCAGATAGACTTGATACACACCATTGGGGAGTGCGCAGCAATGGGCACCTCTGGCGTAGTTCTGTGGGGAGACATGAAGATTGTACACAACATGGTGGGTATTTCACTCTCATGGGTAAAGACTGTTTATCCCAGGAGGAAAATTGATCTGCCAACAGTCATAAAAACACAAAATACATGAAATTAAAGTGATGAGTGGAAAGGATTGGGGATGCATAAAGATTGGGGGGGGGGGGGGGGGGGGGGTGGTGGTGGGAAGGGGAGTCAGTCTCAGTCTACCCCATGACAGAAGGGGGAGGAGTTGCACAGTTCCAGCAGATGGTCCAATGTTTTTTGATACAGTGGGGCACAAGAAAAGTGAATGATTCATATTTTAATGACTACATGATGTTTAGCAACCATGACTTGAAACATCAACTATCCGTGTACTCCGAAGATGCTGCCTGACCAGCTGAGTTACTCCAGCATTTTGTGCTTCTTTTGTAAACCAGCATCTGTAGTTCCTTAGGTCTCCATGCCTCGAATGTCAGACTGACAACATCTTGAGTTCAAAAGTCAAATCATTATATTTTCTTTGCTGAAGCCTGCTTTTCAAGTAATGATTTCTGAACCTAGCTCATCACTTTGAATGGTTCATATGAAGCAAGAGGGCATTTTGAAATCTCTCTGCTTTTCCCATTAACTGAAGCCAAGATATCAGTAGTTCAGTAAGATAACATTCCAGAAAGCCTGTTGAATATTCTTATGGACAACCTTCTAGGTGAAAAGCATTCTTCCTCAGATTTCTGTTGAACCTCCTCTTCTTTATCTTAAACCCGTGTCCATAGCTCTTTGTGGTGTCATTTACAGCATCATAGAAAACACTGAAAGCCATCAAGAGGGAAAAACCTAATAGATCTTGGCTTAACCAATCTACCTGTGACAGATACATCTGTGCAGTATGGGTGACCACCATATGTTCCTTGTGGAGATGAAGTTCCGTCTTCACAGTGAAAGTACACTTCGTCGTCACTAGCACCATGCTGAATGGGGCAGACTGCGAAGAGATCTAGCAATGCTATTTAATGGCATCACCATAACTGAATCTCCATTAACAATACCTCGGGGGTTACCACTGACTACACATTGAACTAGAGTAGCCATATGCACAATGTGACTACAAGAGCAGGTCAGAGGCTATGAATTCTGCGGTTAGTAACCTAACTCCTAACTCCCCAAAGTCCGTCCATCATCTACCATGCTCAAGTCAGGAGTGTGATGGAATATTCTCTGCTTTAGTTTAGAGATAGAGCACGGAAACGGGCCCTTCGGTATCAACATTCTTATATTGACGTTCCCTCACCACTGCTGGGTCAAAATCCTGAAACTCCCTCCCCAAGGCTATTGTGTGTGTACCCACAGCTCATGGATTGCAGCAGTTCAAGAAGGCATCTCACTCAGCATTTTGGGTGGGCAATTAAATGTGGGCTCAGCCTGTGAAGCCTACACCTCTTGCATGAATAGAAAATGTCAGAGAGATGCACACTCCAAGATTGGTGACAAACAAACTGTGGTTTTGAGCCACATTTGTATTCCACAAGGAACTAACCATATAACATTAGAAGATGTTGTTGTCTATAATGGTCTAGCTTAGGTTATCCACTGGGATCTCCTCAACTTGGAATAAGAAACAAGATAGAAATATATAAACATAGAAAATAGGTGCAGGAGTAGGCCATTCGGCTCTTCGAGCCAGCACCACCATTCAATCGCCATGGCTGATCATCCAAAATCAGTACCCCATTCCGGCCTTTTTCCCATATCCCTCGATTCACTTAAATCTAAATCTAACTCCATGTAAGTCCATGGCTAAATCCATTGCACATTCTCTAAAAATCACATTTTTTGTCTGGAAAATAGGAAGTGTTAAATTGGTGGTTAAACATTTTAACGCAGGTTTCTACCTGTCCTTTGTGCTTTTCTGTTAGGAGCGCTGTGAGGCACTGAAAGAATACATTGACCAGAAGCTTGGAAGATATGTTCTAAATACCACCACAGCTGCCATGTTGTGTAGCCAAACCATGTGCAGCAGCCACGGACGCTGTGTGCGGCAAGACCCTGAATCCCAAACCTATCTGCATCTCAATCCCAGGAGCTTTGAAATCATCTCCGTTCTTACATCCTCCGGATCTGCATTAACAGCTCGTGGAGCCTTGCTTTCTGAAGATGTGCAGAGCATGAGAGAACAGTTCATCTGCCACTGCTACAAGGGGTGGACAGGACCCCATTGCCAGGATCAATCGTTATTTTAGAGTGCAAATTCAGTCATTTTTCCTTTAGACGTTTAGATTTTAGACTTTAGAGAAACAGCTAGAAAGAGGCCCTTCGGCCACTGAGTCTGCTCCTACCGGCGATCACCTTGTACACTAGCTCTATCCTACACACTAGGGACAAATCACAGAAGCCAATTACCCTTCAAACCTGCACGTCTTTGGAACATGGATGGAATCAGGAGAACCCAGAGAAAACCCACATGGTCACAGTTAGAATGTACAAACTGTACAGACAGGACCCGTTGTCAGGATCGAACCCGAGTCTCTGGCCCTGTAAAGCAGCAACTCTACCGCTGCGCCACTGTGCCGCCCCTATCTTCACTTTTTGTTTGACTTCTGGAAGTAGAAATACACATTTAAAACTTTTAAGTGCCTTATCTTTGTCAGTACATATTTTGTTTTCAGGGTCAGTTATCAGACGTAATGGAAGTACCTCAGCATCACAGTCAATTTGCAGACCTTTATCATAATGTTACTGCCAATCTACCTCTGTGAAATCACCCACCTTCTGAATGAGCAGCACTCATTGATCACACTTCCACAGAACATTATATATGACCTACCTTTTAATGATATGTATTACAAACAATTTGCGATGCAACTTTCATATTATCTGGGGGGAAAGAGAAAAGAAGCAGTAACTAAAACAGTTTAGAAAGTGATGGGTGAGCCCTGTATGTTATTCTGTGGTTATGGAGGGAGAGGTTGGCTTGCGGTATTTCAAACTGGTAAAATTTGCTTAGTTTAGTTTAGAGATACAATGTGGAAACAGACCCTTCGTTCTACCAGTGAGCACCCGTACACTAGTTGTATCCTCCCCCTACCGACAATTTACAGAGGTCAATTAACCCACATGCCTGCATGTCTTTTGAATGTGGGAGGAAACCGGAGCACCCGAAGGAAACCCACGCGGTCACAGGGAGAACGTGCATACTTCACACAGACTGGACCGGTAGTCAGGATCGAACCCGGGCCTCCGGCGCTGGAACACTACAACTCTACCGAAACACCACTGTCTAGCCTTTGTTTTGCATGTGAGGAAAATGGAAGCAAATATCTTTGCTTCTATCAAAATCTTTAATTGTTCCTTCAGTGTGGAAAGTTAGGCAGCAAACCTATTGCGGCTTGTTGACTTACACTTTTACCACTACAGTTGCTGCACGATCCGCTGAGTTGTTCCTGTTATATTTTTGTTCTATATTCCTGCATCTACAGTCTCATTTGTCTTAAAACTCCTGTCTTGCTCATTTGTAGTATTCATTCTTAGGGGAGCATACAGTATCTATGCCAAGATCAGTGTGATTTTTCGACATGGGGCTTTTGCCCTCAACTTTCCTGCTATGAATTGTCACCCATAGCCACACAAACATGCACTCAGTCTTAAATCTGAGAAGCTGACCAGTGCTTCCCAATAGCTCTGTTGCAAGAAAGTGCTTTACAATTTCAAGAGAGTTCAGAGTGTTTTAATATCATGTGTACTGAAACGGAATAATTAAAATCTTACTTGCAGCAGCACAACTGGTTTGTAAAGACAGGACTCAATAAATAAGATAATAAAGAAACATTAAAAGTTCAATTAAAAATAAAACAATATAGTGCAAAAAGCAAAATAAAGCCCAAAGTCCCTTGGAAAAAAAGGCAGTTCGTAGTTTGGCGTTTAGTTGGAGTTTGTAGTGTTCAATAGCCTGATGTTTGTTGGGAAGAAGCTGTTCGCGAACCTGGATGTTACAGTTTTCAGGCTCCTCTACTTTCTTCCTGATGGCAAAAGTGAAATGAGAGTGTGGCCAGTGTGCTGTGTGTCGTTGATGATGCCTTTTTGTGACCGCGCTTCCTATAGATATAAATTTTCAAGTTTACGACTTTCAGCCAGTTCAGTATATATTTGTGTAACACTGATCAGTCTGAAGAAGGGCCTCGACCTGAAACGTCACCTACCAATGTTCTCCAGGGATGTTGCCTGACCTGCTGAGTTACTCCAGCATTTAGTGTCTTTCCTCCATGGCTTTCTTCTTTCCTCCATTATTGACTTCATAGTGTGGGAAATTGGTCCTTACAGAGCACTGTATATGCCCCTCATAGTAGAACATGCTTCAATTGAATCTCTCCTCAAACCCCGATGTTACAACAAAACAACTTCATCTTAATGAACATTAGAGTCATACAGCACGGAAACAAGCCATTCAGCCCAACTTGCCCATGAGACCAAGATGCTCAATCTATACTAGTCCTGCCTGCCTGTGTTTGGCTCAAATCCCTCTAAACCTTTCCTATCTATTTTCCATACTTGGTAATTGCTTGCAAATATCCCCTGTACACATTATGGTACTTTCACATCCTTTCTGTAAAGTGGTAGTTGGAACTGTATACAGAACTCTATCTGTTACCTACATCTGTTATACACAATCTTACTGTAACTGCTTTGTTCTTATGTGCTTTGGCTAGGTCATTAAAAGGAAATTGAAAGGTTTAAATGGCTGAAGGCGGATAAGACACCTGGACCAGATGGACTGCAGCCTTGGGTTCTGAAAGAGGTGGCTTTAGAGATTGTGGAGGCATTGATGGTGATATTTCAAGAATCACTAGAGTCAGGAGTGGTTCAGATGATTGGAAATGTGCCAATATTACCCCACTGCACAAAAAGGAATCAAGGTACAATAGTGGGAACTATAGGCTGGTTAGTCTGATTTCAGTAGCTAGTAAGATTTTAGAGTCCATTATAAAGGATGAGGTTACGGAGTACTTAGAAGTTCACGATAAAATAGGCTAAAGTCAACATGGCTTTGTGAAGGGGGATTCTTGCTTGATAAATTTCCTGGAATTCTTTAAAGAAATAAATAACATGACAGACAAAGGAGAGTCAGTAGATGTTGTCTACTTAGATTTTCAGAAAGCCTTTGATAAGGTGCCACACGTTAGGCTGCTGAAGGTGAGAGCCCATGGTAGCAAAGGGCAAATACTTGCATGGATAGCAGGTTGGCTGGATGGCAGAAGACAAAGAGGGGCTTTTTCTGGTTGGCTGCAGTGACTAGTGGAGTTCCGCAAGGGTTGATGCTGGGACCGCTGCTCTTCACGTTGAATATTAATGATTTGGACAAGGGTATTGAAGGCTTTGTGGCCAAGTTTGCGGATGATACGAAAATAGGTGGAGGGACCAGTAGTGTAGAGAAAGCAGGGACTCTGCAGAAGGACTTGGACAGGTTGGGAGAGTGGGCAGAGAAGTGGCAGATGGGATATAGTGTAGCAAAGCGTGGAGTTGTGCATTTTGGTAGTAGGAATAAAGACATAGATTATTTTCTAAATGGGGTGAGAATCCAGAAATCCAGAGGTGCAAAGGGACTTGGGAGTGCTGCTGCAGGATTCCCAAAAAGTTAATCTGCAAGTCAAATCAGTAATAAAGAAAGCAAACTCAATGCTAGCATTTATTTCAAGAGGGCTTGTATAAGTAAGTAAGTAAGTTTATTGCCCAAGTATTCACATACAAGGAATTTGTCTTGGTGCTCCACCCACAAGTAACAACATGACATACAGTGACAGTTACGAATGACTCAGAAAACACTAAACATTAATAATAATAAAACATTAATGATAAAACAGGGATGTAATGTTGAGGCTCCATAAGGCACTGGTCAGGCAACATTTGGAATATTGTGAGCAATTGTGGACACTATATCTGAAGATGGGTGTGCAGGCTCTGGAGAGGGCCAAGAGGTGGTTTACACAAATGATCCCAGGAATGAGTAGGTTAACCCATGATGAGCATTGCTGGCACTGGGTTTGTACTCGCTGGAGTTTAGAAGAATGAGTGGGGGGGGAATCATACAGAATAGTGAAAGGCTTGGATGTGGAGTGTGGAGAGGATGTTTCCACTCGAGGTAGATTCTAGGACTAGAGGTCATAGCCTCAGAATTAAAGGACGATCTTTTAGGAAGAAGGTGAGGAGAAATTTATTTAGTCAGAGGGTGGTGAATCTGAGGAATTCCTTGCCACAGAAGGCTGTGGAGGCCGTCATTGGATATTTTCAAGGTCGAGATAGATAGATTCTTGATTAGTACAGGTGTCAGAGGTTATGGGGTGAAGGCAGGAGAATGGGGTTAGGAGGAAGAGATAGATCAGCCATGATTGAATTGCACAGCAGACTTGATCAGCTGAATGGCCTAATTCTACTCCTATCCCTTCTGACCTTATGAAATATTCAATATCTTGACCACCTCACCTGCTTGTACTTTTTCCTAAAGGGATCTTATGAATTTTCTGGCACAAGGAACAAATATTTTTTTCAATCTTCAGTCTGAAGAAGGGTCATGACCCAAAACGTCACCCATTCCTTCTCTCTAGAGATGCTGTCTATCCTGCTGAGTTACTCCAGCATTTTGTGTCTATCTTTGATTTAAACGAGCATCTGCAGTTCTTTCCTACACAAAAACATTTTTAAACTGTTTTCCTAGTTACGCATTACAATAATGTAAAAGTACATGTTTAGGTTTCTTTAATTCGCTAATTATCCTGATTTAAGAGGGATTGCATAGCTGAGTTCTTAGGTCATCGTGGAATGCCATAAATGCTCTGGGTTTAGGGTTTAGTACAAACCTCTAGAAACCAGAGTCAGTAGTTGCTGCAGCTGGAAGTTACTAAGTGGGTCATGGTTGTGGTCATGGTTTTCTACTTTACAGAATTTACTTTGGACTTTGGCAAAACATTTGCGATGATTTGAACCATGTAAATAATTTAAAAGTGTGCAGGACCCCCCCAAAAAAGAGGATTCTAGGATTGGTGGAATTGTGTGTGGCTTCTGGATATTCAACTATACACTTCACAAGGGAGGATGCACCCTGAAGCCTGCCTGTGCTGTAATTTACCCCATTAGACTTGTTGCCTTGTATGGATGAACTAAGCACAGCGAGTTCTCCTAACAATCAGCACTAAACCTCCAATGGATACAAGAATACTTCCAGAAGAAAGTCTCAATTAACTCCTGTGGAAGCTCATTGACTCACTTTCCAATCACGGAAATGAGTTTTTGCCTAGAGCCTCTTATGCACCATATGGAACATTAACAATACCTTAAAGATATTCAAATGGAGGTGCTTATTAGTTCATCCTACTGCTTGTTATCAAATATATTTTAAATGATTTAACTAGTTTATTTATCCAATGCGTCCAGTTCTATAGGGCAAGCTGTATTGCATTATTGTTCAATACTCTGTTATTCAGTTACTTGCATTGGGCTGCAATTGTACTTGTGCAAAGGTCAACATGTTTGATGCATTAATGCAAGATAAGAAATGGAGTACGATTGAGTGGCTTTGATTTCTCGATGCCTTAAGTTTCTAATCTCATCATTGCTACTCATGATTAGTGCTAAAAATATTTCAGATTGTTTGCTTCCAGTTAGACAATTTACAAATCAGTAAAAGGAATGAGGAGGAAGATATCTTAAGTGAGAGCCTAAATATCAAATAACAATAATGCATTACAATTATGTATTCCATGTATTCTGTATGTATGATCAGTAGATTAAATTGATCTTGGGACAAGGTCCTGTTAGAACGTAGTTTTAAGGCAATGTGTTCCCATGTAATCTTGACTTCTGAATTTATAATGGTTCATGTGTCATACTTATTATTAAATATTCTAACTGGAGAAAATAAATGGTTTGTTTTTCATGGAGGAAAGGTACTATGTTTCTAAAGGTAAACCTGATAACAGGCAAAGCCACGTGCAATTTCAGGACCAATTACATCAATATTCGGGGTAACATGTAAGAGCATAAATGTAGCAGGAATAGATCTCTCAAGTCATTCATTACGATAATTACATTTTCTAGCACCAACCCTTATCGTTCGATTCTCTTAATGGCCATAAACCAAACCATATCTGTCAGGATCAGAGAATATTAGTTACAGGGAGAGGCTGGAAAACTTGCATTGTTTTCTCTGTAGCATTGGGAGGCTGAGGGGAGACCTGATGGAAGTTTATAACATTATGAGAGCAGAGATAGGGTAGACAGCCAGAACCTTTCTCCCAGGGAAATGCTGTCTGACCCGCTGAGTTACTTCAGCTTTTTGTGTCAATCTTAGGTTAAAAAAAATGCACTTAGGACAATGTGTTAGAGAAGCAGACAGTGGCCACACTGTACAGGAGCAGATCGCTAATTTATTTCAATTAACCACCGTGACCACTGAAGTGATGGAGGTTGCGGGATTCGAACTCGCATTGACCGACCCGCAGCGCCGGGTTTGGCTCGGCGAAGCCACGTGGTCCCGCAGCCGGGGCCGGCGAGTCCTCGGCCCTGCCCTGCCCTGCCCCCCCACCCGCGTCAGCCTGGATTGTGCGTTTGCGGAAGCAATGCCTGCCGTGAGATGCAGTCCACCAGCCGGCGCCGTCCCACCGATACACGGCATCTGCCGCGCCTGTGCGGACTACAACTCCCGGCAGGCTGCACGGTACCGGCCGGCCGAGCAGAGCCGAGCGGGCAAGGCACAGCGTGGGTGTCAGAGGAAACATGGTGGAAGTTTGCGCGTGGTTGTCCCCTCATTATACCCAGAAAATCAACAGCAACAATAAACTATTTGGTCAGCAGCCGAGCCGTTCGTTGTTAATAGATCTCAACGGTGTGAAGTCGAGCGCCAGGTCACAGCGTCTGCCTTCTGTTGGCTGATAAAGGGCTCGGCGAGGGGACCGGTCTCCCGGCCGCGCACAGCGGAGATGCCCAAGGCCCGGGGCCGGCCTGGCCGCAACAAGGGTGAGAGCTGGGGTCAGCGAGGGGCCACGGTGTCGCTGGGAATGAAGGTTGCGGTGGGGGTCGAGGTCGAGGTCGAGTCGCCCCACGTGGGAAACGGGACCGGTCCGGTATCTACCGGCGGGAGGGTCTCTGACCCTACAGGGGTGATGGGGTGGGGGGAGGAAGTTGTGCCCTTTGGCTGTGGGGTGGGGAGAGGATCTTGTGCTCTTTAGTAGGGTGTGGTAAGGTAAGACCTTGTACTCTTTGGAGAGAGGAGGACATTGCACCCTTTGGGTGTGGGGAGTTGGGAGGGACGTGTGTGCTTTAGGGATGGGTGGATGACCTTGTACCCTGTGGGGTGGAGGACCATGTACACCTGAGGGGTGGAAGGGCCAGACTGTTGTAGCCTTTACGGATGACCTTTGGACCCTGAGGGTTGGGAGGACCTTTGTACTCTTCAGGGGTGGGGATGGGAAAACCTTGTAACTTGTACCCTTTCAGGGGGTTAGGGTGTAAGTGTGAAGCCTTTTCCAAAGATTTATAGTCAGTATAGTTTTTATTCATTTTTAATGGCCCCAGTTTTGCCATCAGGACCAACATATATTGATCTTACTTAATTGTGCCTAAAGTGTTTGGTGTGTAGACAGAGAGAGAGAGAGAGAGAGAGAGAGAGAGTGCATGGATCTGTAACATTTCTCAAGTTGATAAAGGGGCTGAAAGTTGGCTCGTATGCTGGTTTGTGTGTTTGGTCTGGATTCAGTATATCTCAGGTGTGTGATGCAAGTTAGAATTTAATGTGTGTCAGTCCAGTTCGGACAGAGTCCTGAAAAATAATTGTCCGAACAGTTTGGAATTCGGAAATGCAACAGCTCAGCAGTATATTTAGATAAAAACAGAGGTCAACCAAGGACAGCCTGTGGGCAGATGGGGCGTATAACTCCGCGATTCTGATTTCTATGCAAATAGAATTTCCACATAGCAGAGAGTGGCCGTGGCCTCATAATAGCCAGCACATCCCGCAAGGCTCATTCGTTTGCATGGGCTGTACATAATTAGAGCAATCTTAAGTGTAGGAAGGAACCACAGATGCTGCTTTACACTGAAGATGGAAACAAAATGCTGGAATAACTCAGCCCATCAGGCAGCATCTCCAGAGAAAAGGAACGTTTTGGGTCGACCGGGAAGAAGGGTTTCGACCCGAAACATCACTTGCTGAGCTACTCCAGCATTTTGCGTCTGGAGCAATCTTAACTTGGGGTGGGCTTGTACGTGCCTTTTTTAACAGTTAGGGTGTATTATGTAGTGAGATGGAAAATTAGACTTGTGCTTTGGTACTAGATTTTATTGTCCTTTCATGACGGAGATGGCAAGTGCTCGTGGTACTAAATTATATTGCTCCGTACCATTGGAGCCTGAGAATAGAGCCAAGGGACAAACGGATACCGGTTGTGTGTCCTAGGGGCATATGCCCTCTTCCCAGAACTAAAGTCCTCTAATTTGGGTAATTTCTTGGAGATGGATGCCTGGGTTTAGTGGCTAATCCAAACTCCAAAGGTGACTTCTGGGACTTTTATTCTGTTCTCAAATCTAAGTCCACCCTGGTAGTACAACACTATAAAACTTTGGAGTTGCTTGAAGTAGCGCTTCAGGACTGTTTGCAAAGTTCATATATTTCTGGACACCGTACTGAGAATTCCGCACTTTGTATAGAATGATGAAGGGCGAGTAAATTGTAATTGGAATGCAGTGCTTGAAAAATGAGGAACTAGATTCTTTCCTTGAGAGGGCTCAAATGTAATATGGCTGATGTCCCTAATGCTGTTAACCTACCTCCGATTTTAATAAGACCCTTTAACACACTGAAGTTGATTTAATAACCGAGAGCATCACTATCACCAACCTTTGGAATTTATTTGACAGACCCAGGCATGAGTGAGAGACGAGGCTGATGCCTTTTCAGACATCTACAACCTGCACAGAGTCGGGTGATCCACCTTGGTCTATTATTGAGGAATCAACCGGCATGGAATCGGGTTCTACTCCAGTCTGACCTGCTCGAAGCATAATAAAATATCTGAGAGCACTGGATACAACAAAATAAAATCATTGATTTCAGAATGAGCTGCATCTCTACGAAAGAGTACAGTTGCAGTATTCATTTCCACCTGACAATATTGAAAATTGATCAGCTAAAGCGTGTCCTATCCCCACAAATCAGCTAAATGCAATCTGGCCACTCATCACTCCGTCAACCTATGCCAGTCATCATTAAAATTATGATTGTAGTTATCAATAATACTATCAAATTCCGCTCAATCAGCAGTATTCAGTTTGAGTTCTTTTATGGTAACTCAACTTTGAAACATTATAATCTTCAGCCTGACAGACAAAACTACTGAATTCCAATGAAAAATAGCAATGCCTTCTGAAAGTATTAACACTAGTGTGGCATTAAGAAAGTTGAAAGCAAAACTCCAGTGTCAGGAATCATACTTAGACAAAGGAAAATAACCGTGGCTGTTAGAAACCAATCGTTTCTGCTCTAGAATATCATCGGGTGAGTTTTCAGGATACCATCTCAATAACAGTAGCAGCATCTTAAATAATGAAGTAGTCCTTGCAAAAGTGCAGCAAAACCTGACCAACCTGGGCTGAAATGTGCCAAGTTAAATTTGTGAGCTAACAACTCCAAATTATAACCTGGATGAGCAACTATATTAGATGAGAATTCAGGATTGAGCAGAAAGAAGTAACGTTAATATTATAATTTATATTTTCTACAAATTCTAAAATGTTTCATGGTCGCTGACTATTTTTGTCTGGTCAGTGTTGTCACAGCTAATTTGAAGCAGTAAGGTTAAGGAATCAATAAATGACCAGATGAAGTGCAATCATTAAAAAAAAATATGACCTTTTAAAGTTCATTTCCAACTGTGTTTCTTGACAGGCTCTATAAGGCACAAACTACTACAGCTGAGGATTTCAGCCAAAGTAGCTCAACCGGAAGGTACTTAGCCTGGCTTGATATGCATGTTGCACAACCACTATTGCTTTTTCACTACTTTGGCAGTTTGCTCCTGTTCTCTTGAATTTAAGGAAAACATTAAAATATAGAACTTCACAAATCTTCAATAGTGTGTCTGTACATTTGCAGATTAATGTAACTCTCCAAACTGACTAGAATGTCCAGTTTTTGTTTTTTAATGATACAGACATCTATCCAGGGTGAAGTCAAATAAAATTATTCATTTTAAGGCTGGAAGAAAGTAAAATCACACACATCATTCTCTCAATCATCATCCAATGATACCAGCGTGTAAGTGTGTCTTTGTGCACATTAGTTGAAAATAAAATGTGCCCCATGGATGACCATTTAGATTTACATGCTTTAAGTTTAATTGAGTCTAGCATGCCATCAGTAATGGAAATGACTATTAAGAGGCTGCAAATTAAACCTCAATAGATTATTTATTAGCCTTATAATTTTCCTCAATATTCATCCACATTTATCCAGACTGGTCATGTCAAGGATGTGTAACATAACCACAATGGAATTATCTGCCACAGAAGGCAGTGGAGGCCAATTCACTGGACGTATTCAAGAGAGAGTTAGATATAGGTCTTGGGGCTAATGGACATGGGGAGAAAGCAGTAATGGGGTACTGATTTTGGATGATCATATTGAATGGCGGTGCTTGCTCGAAGGGCCAAATGGTCTACTCCTTCCACTATCTTCTATGTTTCTATCAGTTCTATCAATCGGATTTATGAGCATATTTTCCAATGCACAAAACCACACTGACTCTCCCTAATCAGTCATGCCTTTTTCCAAGTGATCATGCATCCATCCCCACGTTTTTCCAATAGTTTCCCAACTACTGATGTGAGGCTCCTCGCCGCATAGTTTAGACTTATTCCCACTGCCCTCTTGAATATGGGAACAGCATTAGCTACACTCCAGTCGTCTTATACCTCATCTTCGGCTAAAGATGATGCAAAAATCTGTCAGATTCCCTGCAAACTCCACCCTTGCTTCCCATAACATCTTGCATTGATTTAATCAGTCCCTGGGCATTTGTCCACTGTAATGTACATCAATATATTGGCAGTGGGAACCATCAGCATACACTGCCTCCCCCATCCTTCTCCTTGGTGAATACCGATGTAAAGTATTTATTCAAGACGCCACACATATCATCTGGCCCAACACAAATACTTCCTGTTTGGTACCTATATTCTCTCCCTCGCCATTCTCTTCCAATATATTGATAAATGTTTTGGAATCTGTTGGTCAGGGCTATTTCTAGTACCCATTTTACTTCCAAACTGTTTTATAAAAGAACAAGCCTGCAGCGCCATGATATCTGGAAGGCCGTTTTCGCTTGAGCATCAGAAGTTGAAGGGCGATCTGATAGAAGTATGTGAGATTATGAGAGGCATAGGTATGGTAGACAGTCTGAACCGTTCTCACAAGTTGTATATGTCAAAGACCTGAGGGGTTAGTTTTAAGGTTGGAGGGAGAAAGTTTTTTTACACGCTGATGAGTCCCTCAAACACACTGCCAGGTGTGGTAATGCAAGCAGATATGATAATGGCTTTTAAGAGGCTTTCAGATGTGTACGTGGATATGCATGGGAATGGAGGGATATTGATCACATGCCTCGGTGGCCCCTCGGCGTCGGCGGTGATCCTCGGTGGTGACGGTGGACCCTCAACGCTGGTGAGCCTCGATGGCGACGGTGGACACTGAATGGCGGTGGACCCTCGGCGGAGGTGAGCCTTGACAGCAGCAGTGGCCCCTCGGCGGCGGCGGTGGGGCCTCGTGTTTGACGGAGTCTCGCAGCGATAGTGGTGAAGCCTCGCGGGTCGACCTGCATTTGATGGTGATGAGGATGTGGGGGAACCACCACTGTGAGGAGGAAAAACAATAGAGGACCTGGCGTGGGGGGGACCACTGAGGGAGAACAATGAAGGCCCCAGTGGAGGGGCGGTGGGGGCGCTGCGAGCCGGCTGCCCTGCCAGCAGCGTGTTAGTCATTTTCTACTTTTTTTAGTATGTCCCAATGTGTGTTTTTAATGTTTCTCGGTGTGTCTTGTGGGAGGGTAAGGAGGAAACCTCTTTGGTAGCCTCCTCCACGGAGAGGCGACTTTTTGCATGTCGCCTCCCTCGCGGCCTTACACAAAGGATCGGTGCGGCCTTTCCCGGAGATGGGTCCATGGCTTCAGCGGCGGGCGCAGCGTATACTTTTTCATCGTGGAGTGTCGCCAGAAGGGAGGCCCGCAGCAGCCTGAAGCCGCGGTCTGCGGAGCTCCAGCTGACGCGGCATCCGCAGCGTGGGATCCCTCATTGGGGACCCCAGAGGAGAGCTCCGACCGCCGGCCTACAACATCTTCTAACTGCAGCTCGGCGGGGACTTTACATCTTCGACCGCCGGCCTGCGGCCTACACCATCTTGAAGCTGCGGTCTCCGGTAGGGAAGCACCGGTTCAGGACTTACCTTGTCTGCACATCTGGCCGCCCGCAGCAGCGACTGCAGAGGGTTGTGATCCCGACCACGGGGGGGGGGAATGGAGGAGGACTGGCTAAACTTTGTGTCTTACACCACAGTAATGAATGCTGTGATGGATGTTTTGTGTTCATTTTTCTATTGTGTATTGTGTGTTCTTTTTTATTGTACCGCTGCTGGCAAGTTCATTTCACTCCACTTTATTGTGTACGTGACGAATAAATCTGACTATTGACTTTAACGTTGCATACCTTGGGTATGCAAATACACTTAAGGCACATTAAAGTATTCCATTCCGCATGCAGGCAAGAGATTAGTTTAACTTGTCATCATGTCTGGCACAGACATTGTGGGCCAAATGCCCTGTTCCTGTGTTGTACTGTTCTAAGCTCTATCCCTCCATTACCTACATGTGCCTGAATAAATGCTTGAGCATCGCTATTGAATCTGCTTCCATGGGTCCCCCTACACCACCCCATCCCTGCGCTTCACAGCAGTACATTTCAAGCATCTATCTCCATGTAATAAAACAAACAAAAAATGCCCTGTACATTTCCTTTCTGTTTTCCCCCTCTCAGCTTCAAACTATGCCCTCTAGTATTTCACAGTTCCATCTATGGGGGAGAAAGCCCTTCGCCAATGTAAGATCTTGACTCTGATTTTGTTTCCCATGTTGCATTCAAATCCATACCTGCTGTCACACTGTCACTGCAACTCTCCATCTCAAAACCACAGAAATCAGTTGTATATATATTGATATAGAAATCCATCTTTCAGAACCTGGAAAATTAATTAAATGTGCTAATTAGTTATTGTCATTTTCACATTCAAATGATACAGTAGTTCATTTTCTGTAATTTATTTATTATTCTTTTCATATGCCTGCTTACAAGTAATCTTGCATGTTTACCATTGAAAGCATCTTTCATATGCTTTTTTGCCTCGTATCCACAAATGCTTGGCAGTGCGCTCATTTATTTGTATTGAAAAGTTTGCGACCGTTAATTAATATTATTGAGAGAGTTCCTTCATATCTCCCTCTCCTTCCCCATTTAGCATGCCATGTGCAATGTTGAATTTTTATGTGTTGAAGAAAGCAGTTTTCCAATCGCCAAACATTTTTCTAGGTTGTTTTTATGCATGGCATAGTTCATTAGATAGGGTGTGCAAAGGTTGATTTTTTTCCCCAAGCTGTTGGATTTGAACAAAGAATGGGAAAGGCATCTGTACTGTTATTGATGTTAGAACCTTACAGGTCAATGATGACATGACTGGCTTGGAGCTTTATTTGGACAGATGTTAGTGATATGCCCAAACTCTCACCCCAAAATGTCTGGAACTGCTTCAATTTTAATTTGATGCCAACTTTATTGGGCATCATCTAAATGTTCAGTTTGCTTTTAGAATACATGTTAATGAATTTGATTCCAGAGAGCTTAATGTCAGAAGCTTTTTCTTAAAAATAGATTGCAAGTTTCTTCTTGCTATGTAGGTAAATGTAGTTTGGAGTAGACTCCTATATTCAAACTGTATAGCAATAGAGTAAGCCCTTGTTTTAGCAGACCGCTATACAATGAATTTTGGTTATAGCAGACGGACCCCGACCTGCACCGCCTTTACAGCCGCTTAAAGCTCAGGCTTTCGAGGGCATCTGCCCGACTTGTAAGCTGCACCAGCAAGCCCTTTTTCACTCCCCCATGGTCCAGTTGAAGCGGCTATTGTTGCCACTAACTTTTTAGCCCCTGGGAACAGCACTTTCTTCAGACCGCCGCCACCGACAGGACGTGCCCGATCACATGGGGCTCCCTCCACTCTCACCCATTGCATTGTCTGCTCCCTGCCGCCTCGTGTTCACTTGGCCTCTTCCCTCCCCCCACCACCTCCTTCTGCAGAGTCGCCACCATACTCCACTGGTGTGAAGGGAGGGAGCCCCTTGATGACGAAGCGTGTCCTGTCGCTGGGAGCAGCACTGAAGTGCTGTCCCCAGGGGCTACAGAGTGCCACAACAGTAGCCACGTGAACCAGTAAAGAAGGTCTCCTTGGTGCAGCCCAGCGGCATCGTTGCCTACTTTTAAGGTGAAATGACACATTGCTGGAGTAACTCAGCAGACTGAATCAGTCCAAAGATGGGTCCAGACGTCACCTATCCTTGCTTTCCAGTGTGCTGCCTGGCTCGCTGAGTTAGTCCAGCACTATCGGCAATAAAGGCCCCCCCCCACCCCCTGGCTGGTATGGCCCGTTATAACGAGGGTTTACTGTATTTCTGTGCGCAGGTTTTCCAGGTAAGTGTCATAAGCAACTCTACCTTTATTGGTTTAGGGGCTCTTAACTGAGCCTGTCAGTTCAGCAGTGTAGTGCATTTTCCAAAATGGAATAAACAGTGTTCTAAACTGTGGTGCCCTAATATTGCCTTCTGTTCCTCTTTCTCCATCATTATGTGCAGTTTCATAATTCTCAAGATTGCCTCCACCTCTGAATGAAAGAGATAGTGTCAGCTCTGTAGGTGGGGGAATGAGAAGTTATCAGTGTCTAATATACCAATTTTACCAAGTTACAATGGAACCAGGCCAAATTCAACAAAAATAATGGGGACATTAATATCAGGATCAATATCTTGGGGTCACCATTGACCAGAAACGCATAGACCAACCATAAGTGTTGTGGCTACAAGAGCAAGTCAGAGGCTAGGTGGTCTGTGACAAGTGAAAAGGAATATGATGGAATCTTCCTGTCTTTAAAATGAAGGAATCTATTTTCAATATATGCAAGGGATACATTAATTAATAAAAGCCCAATGGGGGTGGGCAAATTATTGGAATTAATTCTGAAACCTTACATTTGAAAAGGCAAAAGTATGGATTAATGATTCGTTTTGCCATTCCCTGCACCTAGTGTCCATTGTTAGACTTTCTTTGCATGGATTATTGCATGTTGATCATTCATATACATATTCTGCCAGAAAAGAGGATGTTTTTATCTTCTGAAAATAACCTAGTTGTGTCCCAGTTTACAATTTAAACCAGTCCCATATGATTCAATTCAATTTGTTTAAGAAGGAACTGCAGATGCCGGAAAATCGAAGGTAGACAAAAATGCTGGAGAAACTCAGCGGGTGAGGCAGCATCTATGGAGCGAAGGAAATAGGCAACGTTTCGGGTCGAGGCCCTTCTTCAGTTCAATTCAATTGTTTGGCTAAATAAATGAAAGTGTCTTGAATGCTTTTTTACTTTGCACTGCTGCAGGTTGCAATTTTCGAATTGCAATTTCATCTGTCGATCAATTATTTTTACTTCCAGTCTGCAAATCATCCCTGGATCCAAATGGTTGAGAACCATTTAATCTACTCTTCCCATTCCCACACTGACTTACTGTCCTGGGCCTTCTCCATTGCCAGACTGAGGCCACAGCCAAACTAGAGGAACAGCTGGATGTGCACCCATTTTCCCTTTGCACTTCCCCGGTCCCTTCTACAAATAATTCTTCCTCTGGCTTTATGTTTTGCACATCTTCTATCCTCATCTCCTTACCTCTCACTGTCTATTCATCTCTTGCCTTTGTCCAACCATCTGCCAATCCAAAATGCCTCCCACCTATGTCCACTTGCCAGGGTTTGTCCTGTCCCAACCTCTCTTCCAGCTTTCTTTCCCCTACTACAATCAGTCTGAAGAAGGGACCCGACCCAAAACGTCATCTATCTATGTTCTCTTGCCAAATGCCTCTCAAAAATCCACATGGGTAAAATATGACGCTTCTCAGCAACCCTTCTCAAAATATATAATCAGATTAGTCATCCATGGTTGCTGCTGGGGCTGCAGGTATCTTCTGTTTGGTAGGCACTTGATTCGTGACAATATCCAAAAGGTCAAGTGTTTTAATGTCATATGTCCCAGATATAACAATGAAATTCTTACTTGCTGCAGCACAACTGGATATGTAAACATAGCACACTGTAAACAATATGATAAATGAGAGAGAAAAAAAAGGAAAAAAAATTAAGGCTGAGTCAACTTAACTGTGTTGGCCTCAGTTATGTTTTCCTTAGAATATGTTGTTGGGAGGGTGCATTTCCGACGAACTATTTGGTTTACGAACAGTTCTCGGGAACGGAACTGGGGTGGGAAAGGGGGTGTGTCAGTAGATGGAACATGTCCCCTCTTTTCCTGTTCTGAAATTCTTGCTTTCTCGTCTAAATGAGCATGCTATTCCTGTCTGGGTAATTCAATGATTACATAGTGAGCATGTATGTTCTGATGCCAAAAATGAATTATTTGCCAGTGAGACCAAAACTACTTCTAGCTTCTATCAAAATCTTTGCACCCTTTTTAATTCTGTCTTTTTCTTCAGCCATTTCCTTATTTAAAATCTGTGACAGAATGTTAATATGTGACCAAATTAAATCATTTTGTCAATTTATATCTCTGGCTTCTTAAAAACAAATCTACCCACCCATTCCTTCATTATTTCCTAGCATGATGCATTACAATGCTTCCCTTGCCAGCCCCTTATGTTCAACCCATATGAACTGACTTTGTCAAATTCTCGTTTTTTGCATTCATTTATGATTTCTCCTACTCCACTATTTTCCCACTCTGTAAAATTGATCCCCCCCCGGTCATAGAGTTTGTGTAGAAATGCATCCTTTTACCTCTCAACTTTCAAACATCACAGCATAACCTCTGAATTGTGTCTCTTTTATCTCAGCCACTTCCCTTTTTATTTGATCCTTTGCCGTGTTCTTTACTGCCTAGGGCATGTTTTGGAAAAGTCTAAAATCTTCCATTGTGTTGTCATTTTTTAAAAACTCTTCCCCTTAACACCTTGAGAATGTTCTTAACTAGGTCGTCACTTACCTTGAAGCATTCCACAGTTCCTAGACAACCGGTTTCACCCTCTAAGCTGTTCGGAACATTAGTTAAAAGATAATGTAACTTATTATTTTCAAAATTCACACACGCATAAATGCTACTTGTCACAGTCCAGTTGAGAGAGCCATACTCAGCAAGGAGGCAGCATGTTAATGTCAATAACATTTGCAAAATAAAAAACAATATTGATATGGAAATGCCCTCATGAATGAATAATCAGACCTAAATATGCTGTTGATTGGATGTATACAATGTTCCATTCAAACAATTTCATAATCAGACTATAACATTTTCCCCCTAATCAAAAATCAATTTGAAGTAAGTTAAATGATTGGAAATAATGTCTTTCAGGATTAACTGTAGAACGAATATGAATAAATTACCTTTATTCTCAGGCCTGCAATTTATTTTATGGACTGGAGTTTGTAATATAGAAGGTACTTCATGTACCAGAGATTATACAAAAGATTATAAAAGCACATTATACAAGATGTGCTAAGATAAGGATACCATTGCTGAGTGTTGTTAAGTACTGTTGAAATAAAATATTTTGTTGTTAGGTAATCTAATACCTTATGCAATTTGTCATCAGTGTATATTGCTTGTTTGTTCTTGTGTTTAACCTGGAAGGAAAGGCTATGATTTAATTTGTATCGGCTTGCTTCAGCTTTAAAAGGGTTGGCCAATGTATTTCAGACCTGAGTAGATCTGTAGGAATATAGGAAAAATACAATTCAGGAAAATTGTTAGGGGAATGCGGCTGCTCTCTGAGCTAGTATAGATGATGGGCTGAAAGACCTCCAACATCATAAGGGAATACAGATACATAGGAAGTTTCTATTAATATTTAAGAAAAAGAAAGAAGTATATATAATTAGTAATCGCTGTCTAGGATTCTGCCTCCTGGCTTTACTAAAGAACTAGATATTCCCATGGTGGATATTATAGACGCCCTTTGTTAATCTATGATTAAAACAATATTTTTAATCAGTAATGATGGCTGTGACTCAATATTTGTCTTTGCAAATGAATGTAGGTGACTTTGCTGCTGATGACATCAAGAGCATTCAGATACGCTTTCACCTCTAGAGTGTAGTTAACGCATTATAATGGGTGTTTAAGAGGAGCTAATTCATATTCAACATTGGAATAGGAGTTGGCTGCTTGGCCCTCTGGGTTAGTTCTGTTGATCTGAGATCACTGTCTATGTATCTCAACACCTTTTGGCAAACAAAAATTAAAAACAAATTAATATATTTATTGTATATAGTTTTGGCTCGGAGTGAGTTTCAGCCTTCTACCACTCTTTGTTTAATCGGTTGGGTACAATTTTAAAAGTTATGTCTCTTTAATGGGCTATTGGCTGCCTATGTAAAAGCTCTCTTGCTTGGTCCTCGACCACCTCCCCTTTCAAGTTGTAAAGAATGTAATCATCCCAGTTCCACAGTATGAAAGCTTGGCTTGTGTAATATTCTCATAAAATGGCTCTTGGTAACATTCAGATGAGTCATAGAGTAATACAGTGTGGAAACAGGCCCTTCGGCTCAACTCGCCCACACCGGCCAACAATGTCCCATCTACCCTAGTCCCACTTGCCTGCGCTTGATCCATAACCCTCCAAACCTGTCCTACCATTGTACCTGTCCAACTGTTTCTTAAACGATGGGATAGTCCCAGCCTCAACTACCTCCTCTGGCAACTTGTTCTATACACCCACCACCATCTGTGTGAAAAAGATACCCCTCGGATTCCTATTAAATCTTTTCCCCTTCTCCTTGAACCTATGTCTTCTGGTCCTCGATTCCCCTACTCTGAGTAAAAGACTGTGCATCTTCCCGATCTATTCCTTTCATGATTTTGTATACCTCTATAAGATCTCCCCTCATCCTCCTACGCTCCATGGAATAGCCTACTCAACCTCTCCCTGTAGCTCACACCCTCTAGTGCTGGCAACACCCTCGTAAATCATTTCTGAACCCTTTCAAGCTTGACAATATCTTTCCTATAACATGGTGCCCATAACCGAACACAATATTCTAAATGCGGTCCAACAATTTCTCATACAACTGCAACATGACCTCCCAACCTCTATACTCAATACTGACTCATGAAGGCCAAAGTTACAAAACCTTTTTGACCACTATATCTACCTGTGACTCAACCTTCATGGAACCATGCACTTGTACTCGGAGATCCCCCTGCTCCACAACACTACCCAGAGGCCTACAGAGCCTTTACTGTATAGGTCCTGCCCTTGTTCGACGTCAGATAATTTCCTTCAAAAGCCTGTATTCCCTTTTCTAAAATGTGATTATGCAGAACTATAAACTGTAGTGTAGATGGGGCTTATCCAACGTTATGTAAACCCTTTATAACTACACTAATCAAAAGTTCTTTAATTAAAAAAAATACTATTCTTCTTGGTGGCACTATATGGCATCTTATCAGAAGCTTTAAGGAAATGAGCACAGTAAATGTCGTTCGTTAGGACAATGTATGTTTTTACCAACGAGTCCTGCAGTCACCCCACTGCTAATAGACTGAGCACCTAGAGGGAGGCTCCCAGTTCCACTTGTCATTGTTACTGTTTCCTCTTTTTCAGTTCCATATTACTCACAGAAAAGTTTTTTTCAAACAGAAGCATGAAACCCAAAAGTTGTTTTGCATCAAATAAAATGCTATGAATATTTTATACATTGTTCTTGTCTGTTTCTGTCACAAAATTTGGCACGGCCTTCTTAAAATGAGAAGTATATTCAAAAAGGGATGATCCATATAATTGATGTCTATTATGGTTCTGAATGACATGAATAAAACCTTTGGTATTATAAAATAATTCTATATTTTGAGTATCACAAAAAGAATTCCGACTATTTCCTCGCTGATGCATCTAGAAGAGACAGTTTGTGATGTCTGTACATCACAAACTACTTCTGTCGCATTGCTATAATCTGCACTAATGCATTTTTTAAAATTAGCCCGTGCTGTTTTAAAGAAACTTAGACACAATAACTATTCAAAGTGTTTAAAATGTTATTAATTCTTAGCAGTTTTGTATTAGTTGGAATTCCAAAATTCTTTCAAAAAATTGTTTTATCTTTTAAAGGTAATAACATGAATCCTAGTTGGAGGAACTGGGCAAACTTCAGCAAGGTTGAGGAAATGACCGAAAATGGTTCTTAGTGCCCTTGAGTTAGAGTATGGCACAGATCCCCCCCATGTAGCTATTAGCTTTGCAAGGGATGGGAATTAGTTTTGTAATAAACCCAGCATGCTTGGCAGATTTGGTAGTGTCAGGCTGACAGATGTTCCAGATCATTACATGCTATTAACGCCTCAACATATTTTTATTCACTTCTGCAGTATTTTGTATGTATATTTCAAATTTCTGAACACTCTGCGTAACAAATTGCAAAAGGGTGATTTATGGTAGACAGTGTAATTCCACAAGAAGTCGTGTTTATGGCAGAGATACAAAGCAGAGATGCACACTTGATTTGGAACTGCAACACTGCTACCTCCACCCAAATGCCATTGTTCACTTTACCATACTTTGCAGGAGGACGGAATGGAGCTAAAGGGGAGACTCAGGCCAGTGATGATGATGTCTCCAGTGAAGTACTCAGCCATTACAGCAGTACCAGTGAGACCGCTAGTGTTCCTGAGGAAGGTATGAATGAACCGTACTACCTAGTACCAATGTTTCAGATGGTTATAAATGTTGTTAATGGTGTTAATATTGCATGATCCTTTGGAAAAAATGTATGTGATGTACAGGGGCAGCTGTCGGAGGGAGGTGCCGTTGTGTATGGCTGCCCTGCCTTCAGTTGTCTTTTCACCCTTTTTCTTATTTTTAATGTATAAAAAATTTGCTTTGGTGGTCTTCTAGTCTTTTATGTGGGGGGGGGGGAGGGGTTTTTCTCAGTCCCTACCTGGTCGGAGATGCGTCTTTCCTCCGAGGTGCATCTTTGCTCTCTCCTCGTGGCTTACCAACTGGACTGGAGCGGCATTTCCTGCTACAGACCGGCCAGAACGTCAGCTTCGGCGGCGGCGCAGCGCTGGAGTACCGGAGCGGGCGATGCCTTACGGAGTATCGCCATGTGGTAAGCTCTGGAGTGCTGAGACCGCCGACTCCAACATCGCGCAGCTGTGGTTGCGGACCTTCCAGCTGCTGGCGGCTCTGACTTTACATTGCGGAGGCCTGGGATCTTTCGCCGAGGTCGCCAGTGTGAATCTGCGCCCAGCTCAGCCTGTGGACTTCGGGAGCCGCGGTCTCCAACGCAGGCGACCCCCGGCAAGGGTCCCAGGACTCCGCGATGTTACAGTCAGTGCTGCCTGCAGCTAGAAGCTCTGCAAACCACAGCTTCATGATGTTAAAGCAGCTGGCCCAACACTCCAGAGCCTCAACACAGCGATCCCCGGTAAGGCATCGCCCGCTCCGCGATGGTAATTCGGTGCTACGTCGCTGCTGAAGCTCTGGCCGGTCTCCAGCAGGAATGGCCGCGCTAATCCAGTTGCTAGGCCACGGGAGGGGAGATGCGACTCGGAGAAGGTACGCATCCTCGACCAGAAAGTGACTGCAAACGGTTTCTCCCTTCCCCTCCCCACCTCCCCCACATAAAAAAAGACTAAGAAACCTCCAAAAACATACTTCTAAACAGACTAAAAATTTCAAAAATGGTGAAAGGACGGACAGGCTGCCGCGAGCGGCACCACCCAATGTTGTTATGTATCTGTTGTGATCACCATGCTTTCGAATAATATATTCAGCATTTCTCTCTTTGGCAACTTCTTCAGTAGACTATTCCCGCAATTCAGCCACTCCTGGGAAGAAAGTTGTGGACACCCAGCCTTGTCCACAATTCTGCAGTCTGTGCGGATTACCTCATAGTTGTATTTGAAATTTTATTTCAAGCAGTACAAATTGCACAATCATTTGATATTCTTAAATATCATCCTACATCCTTTCCAGGAAACATCATTTTGTTGCAACAAGTAATTGTTTGACATTAATTAAAAATTGTTTGACGTTAATTAAAAAATGCAACAATTATTTAACAACTACCTCAACTCCCACGACAGCTTTGAAAAGAAGTATAGTATTTTATTATACTTCAGGAAGAAATACATACAATACTAAAACAAAATTATTGTTCAAAATAGCTCTTGAATAATATTAAAGCTAGATATGGATCCGACACGAACCATCTGTATTTCAACCTGTAAAGATTTGTCACAGTGTGGCGTGTATATCTCTCATTAATTATGTACCATCATTATGATTATTTTACGAGAGAAATTAAGCTGACAGTGTGTACAATGGAGTTTAGAAGCACCAAGGGTCACAATCTCAAAATAACCCGTTTGACTATTCAGGATTTACTTGAGGAAAAATGTCTACACCCATTTGGTAGGAATCTTAAACTTTTCATCCAAAGAAGGTTGCGGAGGTTCAGACACTGTATATATTCAAGGCAAGAGACCAAAGGAGCTTTAGATCTAAAAGGAATCAAGGGATACGAGGTTACTACACTTTGATGAAAGATCAGTCATAATTTTACTCAGTGGTGGTGCAGGCCTAAGGGACCATCATTCCCACTTTTATTTCTTATGTACAACATGGCATATTGATTACTGAATATTTCGAACAATATATTTGTTCAAAAAAAGTTACTTTGATTGAAAGAACTTTCCTTACATTTGGGATATGATGGGCACTATCCATTCTCACTTGTCCTGAGAAGTTGATGGTGAAATGTACACCCAGAATATTAATAGGAATATTATTGAGTGGTGGGATTTTGGTGAAACAACAGTGGCAAAATGGTGTCTGTACACTGGTGGGAGTTTGGGTTCAGTGTATATCCACTATCTACATCTGCTGATGGTAATGAGCTTCATGCTATGTCACCTTAAATTTGTCCGGTGATTTTTGCTGGCAAGAATATAGCTACATTTTTGATAATGCCATTGCAGTACTGGTACAGCCTAGTTAGGAGAACAAAGGAAGGTTAAACAAATGTACCACTTGTATCGAACCAACATTGTAAGTGGTGATCTTAAGTCAGTAATACATCCTCCTGTAATGGATATTGTTGGCTTGAAACAAGATTTACAATTGAACTACATTTGTTCCCAATTTGTAGTAAAAGCTTCGAGGCAAGCTACAATTTTTCCCCTCTTTTTCAAACTTGTGGGAGAATGCTTTATATCTTCTCACGGTACTTGACATATCAGGGAACCTAGCACCAAGAACAGCATTACCATTCACCCCTGGTGTAACGGAGTCAACACTTGCCACAACTCCAGTTGACCTTGTTTTTGTTCCTCCCCCCCCTTAACTCTCCTTTTGGGGGCCTTCATCTCGCATCATTTCTGTATTTGTTGCAGGATTTGTTATGATTTTTATATCATATCACTGATGTGGGTTACCTAAACAAAATGCTTGAAAGCCACTGATCCAGATGGCTCCCTTCAGCAGCAGTTTCTGTAAGACGTTTTCTATTTTAGAAGACGGTTTCCGCCGTTGCGCTGCTCCAGCATTTTTCTTATGAATTTCCAAATGGATGAAGGAAAGCTAGTAAATGCACATGTTTGCTTTCTATAATATTTTTCAGCAGTTAATGATACCGTTAATGAGCAGATGGCCCAAGAGGAAGCTGAAGATAAATTGAAGGAATATATTGATAATACAATGCACAAAAGGTGAGGAAGACTTCAGAACACCAACATTGTATTTAGGATAACGTAGTGGTTAAATTCCCATGTTACAGTGTTTTGTGGGTGTTACTTTGAACCTTTTGTTTTCAGTGCGAAAACCAGGCAAAATGCACTTGAAAGCCTCAAGCTGGCATTCTCATCCAAAATCTTATCAGACTTTTTGGTGGAAAGAAGATTGACCCTCACTGATTGCTTGGAACGTTGCTTGAAAAAAGGTCTGTTACCTTTGTAATCTGAATAATGAGATGAAAGTGGATGGTTGTTCCTTATTTACATGGTTTATAATTATCAGGATCAGTTCTGGATTATATTCTAAAGTTTCAATTTCTGGAGAGACCAATTGAGATACTATTTCGGGCTGAAGATTTTTTTAAATGTTAATGGTTGCAGCTTGTCAGCAATGGCCCTTAACAAAGTAATCCTATCCTCATCATTCTCTCGTGTGTCCCCCCCCCCCCTCAATTTCCCTGTAGCCCTGCGACTTTATTCACTCATATCCACTTTAATTTATTTCCTCGTTTTATCTTTTACTGAGGAGTAATTTACAGTGGTCATTTAATCTACAACCGCAACTTTGGGATGTGGGAGGAAGCCAGTGAACATGGTGGAAATCTAAAGGTTCAGACTCCACATATATAGTGCTTGTTCAGATCAAACCAAGGTCCCTTTAGATGTAGGAGAACTGTGCTAATTGCTGTACCATTATGCTTGTGCAAAGTCTTGGAAAGAAAAACATTCAAAGGATTTTGAAGGATACAGTTCAGGCAGAATAGAACAACAGAATGTTGGGGCAATCATGGAAACAAGAGTCCAGAAGAGATGGCTATAGAACGACATGAAGCAGCTACAATTTTATTTTAACTTTTCTCTCAAAAGGTAAGAGTGAAGAACAAGCACTTGCAGCTGTTGTTGCAACCTTATTGTGTATTCAGCTGGGAACGAGCAAAGAGGCTGAAGATGTTTTTGAAGCTCTGAAATCTATTCTAATTAATATCCTTACTGACAAATCGGCTAGCTTGGCTGCCCGACACAATGTAAGTATTACTTTTATGCGATACATGTGCAGTATTGAATTGTATTGTACCAGGCCAAAATGGCAACCAAACACGTTGGGTCATAGAACAATACAGCACAGACACAGGTTCTTCGGCCCACAATGTCTGTGCTGAAATAGATGCCAAGTTAAACTAATCTGCTTGCGCACCATTCCCTGCATATCCATGTACCAATCTAATAGCCTCCTAAATGCCACTATTGTATATGCATCCACCACCACCTCAGGCAGCACGTTGGTGATTTTTTTGTCTGTCCTGCTATTTACTTCCTCAAAGAATTCCAACAGGTTTGTCAGGCAAGATCTCCCTTTCACAAAACCATGCTGACTTTGGCCTATGATCATGAGTGTACTCAAAAACACTCTGCAACTTCATCTTGCTTTCAGCAAGATGGCTGCTCTCCCACTGTCTTCAAGTTTTGCAAGTAGAGAAAAAATACATGTATAGTATACTTATAGTATAGTATAAGATGCTTTAACACAATATCTGAGGCAAATAACTATCAAAACTCCTGTTCCCATGCGTGATGTTCACGTGCCTCATGTTCATGAAAGTCTTTATTTGTATCATTTTCAAGGAAGGCATATCATTTAAGGCATGTACAAAAACAAAATCATTACCACTGTGGTGATCAAATATTTTACAGTGCCAAGGCCAAAAATACTATTTGGTGCTAAGAACAAATTGCAATAGCCAACCAAGGTAATTAACCTTATTATGCTTTTATATTAATTGGCACTGAATTTATAAGAACATCAGAAAAATAAACAAGTATTTCCAGCCCTGTGTAGTAATTCACCATTCAGTAATATGGCTGATCTTTTGCCTCTACCACATTCCTATACTCAATTTTTATCCTCCGATTCCCTAAATATAAATAAAATGATTCGCCTTTGTTTGAAATATACTCAGTGACAGGATCTCTTTAGCAGAGAAATGCCAGCGTGAAGGTGAAGAAATGTTTCCTCATTTGTGTCCTGAATGGACAATATGTTATTTAGACCATGACTTCTGGTTCTAGACACATTATCTGGGGATGGTATCAACTTCACCTCTACCCATCAATCCCCTTACTGCTGCCAACAACAACGTATTGATGTGTTCAAAGGAAGGAATGCTCAATTGTTCCAAGAATTTAATTTGTTGCAGATGCATAAGGTCCTCCTCAATTATTTTTTTCAAACGGATGGAAATAATGGTCTGTCTGATGTATCATTATCCAGATCCAAAACATTCATTACAGAGGATCTGGACACAGTTGCAGCCTCTCTGCAAATAGATGAGATTAATCATATGGAAACAACATTCTGCTCTATTTGCCTTTCCAAAATGTTTTTTTTTTCCTGATTCAATACAAATTCATGTTGTAAAGCAATTATTGGTTTAATGTTGCGTTGAACTGATTATGAAAAAATCCTATGCTGTAAAGCCATCAGAGTTATCATTGGCAAAGGAGCATATTAGCCAAAGCAGTAAAAATTATCAAAATGTTGAGAGTGTTGGGGAAAAAATACACTGTGGTGAATGTTTCGCCAATTTCTTATATTAATAATTTAGGAGTATCTACCAAATTTCGGAAATGATTAATGGTCTACACCTTCTAAATATCATCTACCCAGCTTTTACATTTGTGTATCTAAAGGGCTTTTATTGCTTCTGTTTAGTGTGCCACTGCTCTGGGAACATGCTGCTATGTAGCTGCTAATGAAGAAGAGGTGAGTCTTAAAATGGAGCATAATAACATTTGCGCTTTTATTAAAGAATAGCTACTTGTTCCCCACAGAAGATGCAGATATTCCGTATGGTAGATATTTTTCCAAAATAATCAACTATGATAATTCGTAGTAGGTCGGCATGTTAGTCGTAGGTAATCGAGCGTAGTCGAAGATAGTCGTAGATAGTCTTCATCATAGTCGAAGGAGGTCGCCTTCACTCTCCACTATTCGGTGTCCAATTTTTCCGAAGTTAGTCGAAGCTAGTCTTCTAAATAGTCGAAGTAGGTCGGTGAATTTGTGATTTTTTTCAAACTCTTCTAAACTCGCCAATTAGGTTGCCCAAGTGGGACAGTCCATTTAGGACGAAAAGTACAGATCACACCACACTCACCAACAATTCTGTCTTTTGACAGAAGCACTACCCAGTTCATCTCCCAGTTGAGATATCATCTCCATCTTTTGCCCTTTCTATTTCTTTGAATTCCAAGTTGACCAAGACAATGTGCTGACTGTCACTTCGCTGCCATTGGGAACTTCCATTGGGAACGTTGCAATAACTAAATGTACATATATTATAAATAATGCATGAAAGTGCAATTATCGGTTACAAAACAGCTAATTTTACTACAATAGAGCATTTGAGTGGTACCTTTGACATTAGACGACACTTTTATGTCATCTAATCCAATGAATATGTGATAGATTTTATTAAATGTTATTAAATACCTTTGGCCTTGCTGAGTTTTTTCAGGCTGACCCTGATTAGTTTAACGTGCCTTAGGGTTGAATTATATGTCTAAGGACACTGAGTTCTTGTACACAAGACATCTAGTTCCTGTCACTCCGCCATGTGAAAGTTACATTCTTCTATAACTCCCATGAAAATGTACTTCAGGACACTGCGATCCAAGTTTCAGCACCAATGCACTATTCCACCCTAACTAAAATCTACCAGACATGGTTAGCGTAGTGGATTAGCTAAGTTTCTAGTGACTGGCCTTAACAAGGAATACATAATTACATTATATTTGTGATAGAAATGTTTTCAAAATTGCTGGCAATTTAGATTCTTAATGTATTGACCTTAGGAAGCTGATAATGAAATCCAGTTCTTATGGCTGCTCAGGAATTGTCATTTAAATCTGCTGATACTAATTACTATCCGCTTTAAATGTTGGGTATCTGTAAGGGCGTAACAAGTTATGATGATGATCTTTATTGTCACTTCAACCTGGCTAGCTTGCACTGAACTTCTTTGTTTTTGTGTACAAAGAGCTGCCACAAAGGCACCGACAAAGTTACACAAAGTACTCATCCCTTCTTCCCTCCCACGGGGTCGCCCTTTGTTCTCGGTGATGTGGCCTGTCACCGAGGATCCATCCTCAGCCCGATTCCGTTCGAGGCTCCAACACAACCTCGGGGCTCCGGTCGACCATCTTGCTTCGACAACTCGCTCAGTGCCAGCTTCTCTGTGGGCCGCGGTGCCTTGATCCAAAATAAGAAGCGTTCAACACTTGTTAAGTGCATGAAATATTGGGGTGAGAAAAAGAGTAGCAAATCACCAAATACTGTAACATCTTTCTGCACCAGTGTTCTTTATGATGTACAGTTTGGTGCATTTGCATCATAATACATTATATGTTTCATAAAACTTGTTTGCTTCTATCTGTTATTCCTATATCAGGACCTTGCATCTTGCCTGACGTGTTTGGAGAGTGTCTTTAGTGCTTCGTACCTAAAGGGAGATGGATCTGTGCCCTCCCACAATTCTCAGACTCAAATCCTTCACTGCAATGCCCTGCAATCCTGGTCCTTACTGGTTACTATCTGTCCACCCTCGAAAATCCAAAAGTTCTTGGAAAAGTAAGTGTAAATGTAATTCGAAATGACCACTTCTATTGGTGTGCTGCCATTAATTGCATATTAATGTGTTTTATTCCATGCTACTTTACAATGAAACCTTGAGACTGATCAGTAATTAGCAGTATTACAACTGTTAAAGGCTTTTAGGATTGTGCATCAGAGAGAAAAAATGCCATTAGCTTTAGGAAGAGCATCTTGGATTGCCTGTTTATAAAATCCCCAGTCTTTTGCATCCCATAAGTTCGTGATCTGCATGAGAATAACCCATCCATGCATTTAGAAATGTTTGTTTAAGCTTTGTTGCTCAATTACACTGTGTATTGAATTTCTTTGCACTTTCGAGTTAATGTGCCACAGCTAATTACTTAACTGAAATTAGAATTTGCATTACTTAATTGCACCCTCGTGTATATCTGAGATTTTGAAAAGATCCAATCAGCAGATTCTACAGGCAGTGAGTGAGTTTGTCAGTTTTAAATTGAGCACCAGTCAAAATATACTCCACTTTTGTTCTCTAGTTCCCTGACAATAAATCTTCCCAGGCCTTTAACATGTAGCTGTTTTGGGGAATTGTCTTAACCAATCACACCCCCCTCCTCTCTGTACCCACATGCATACATGAAAGAAATGCAGGCTGCCTTCCTCAAGCAAAATTAGAACATTTACATGGTGAGGAGTGACAAAGTGCTCCATGTGCTTATTCCTACATTTCTTTTGTCATGTGGCATTGATCATTGTGGCTCTAGCTAGTTCTGCATAGTGAAAATATTGAACGGAAACTTACCGTAAATGTGCCACTGATTTGATGTGGCAATGTACTAATGAATTATTAATCTTATTTTTCAGTCATATGCCCAAATTACCTGGCCTCCTGTGTAGCGACAATGTGAGTTTGCGAATAGCAGCTGGGGAAACGATAGCACTTCTGTTTGAGTTGGCACGCAGGACTGATCAAGTAAGGAGCCCCTTTGTGTCCCTTATCAGAGAGAAGTGACTCAAACTTCTAGAAAATGTTTACAATATGTTTTTGTGGAAAATATATAAAAAATGGAAAGGATTGACATTTTTCCACTGCTATCTCATCAGGTATCAAATCATCTTGTGAGAATTGGAAGGGCCGTGTGTATATTTAAGATTTTTATTGTTGTGAAACAACTTCTTTACTTCTTTCCTTAGTTTCCTTCCTGTCCTTAATAGTAAGATTAAACAAGAACTTACCAGTTTGAGGTTTGATCTTGATTTTATGAGGCGTTACGTTGATGATTACGTGAGGAAGGCCCGCCAGGCCGCATGCGCACCAAACTTCAAAGCAGTGGTATGAAATCACAAATAAACAACACCGAAGTACAAAGTAAGATCAGTGACTCGAGAACTACCATATGATCCTTTATGAGAGAGGGTTGGGCGTGGCGGGCACGTAATCACCAACGTAACTCCTCATAAAATCAAGATCAAACTTCAAACTGGTAAGTTCTCATTTAATCTTACTATTTGACTTCGGAGTCAAGTCAGTGATTCCGTGAAGAGTTCAAAGCTTTGTGATTTCATGCTGCAGATTACAAATCTCGGCATCCCACTGCATTGATTAACTCAAAAGAGAAATAAATGCATTAGTAGTAACATTGCATTCAATGTAGAAATAGGGTTTATTTAACAATGTAAACAGTACCCGAGAGCGTAGTTCCCTTATGTTGCAGCTGTAGTGTCTCTAGAACTGAATTATTGTCAATACCATTTAAAATGAGCTGGAAATGTCAGTAATCTGGTCCGTATTAAATGTAACATTAACATTTAACGAGACACTTCTGATCCCCTCAATAGGAATGTACTGCTTTCTTGGGTGCTATCCCTGCGCACGACAGTGAGCACCTTCATGGCTTGATGTGACAACCTGAGGCATAAGTCAATCCATTCAAAATGTGTAGGTCAATAATTGTTTTACTGTGCAAAAGCCGGTCTCCTGAATCCAGGCACGTGCCGTGAGTAATTACTCAGGGTAGGCAGTCAGCTGGCTTTCAAAAAATCTTAAAACCGCGCATGCGCAGATTGTTCTCTTCGTAAAAAAAAAAGTAACAATTCAATGTTCCCAAGGGTTCTAAATCTCCTTTATTTTTTAATTACTGAATGGGTGGGGACGGAGGATGAAGGCAGATGGAGAGATGGTGGGGAAAACGGGAGCACATCGGGACGTTGAATCAGTTGTCATCTTATTGAATGACAATACTAATTCAAGGGTCCAATTGGAGGGGGAGTTCCTTTCACAGCGTGTGGGGAGCCTGCGGCAGGGGTTAAATATGCGAGAAGGGAGAAGTTTTGAGAAGGAGGGGGACAGAGATCATATCAAACTCACTCACCGCTGCCGCAGCGCTCCGGGCAAGGACAGCAGAACTGGCCGCCACTTCCGGGGATAGAAGCAGCTCGGGTGCGAGCGGCCACCGGGACCCAACACCAGAACCGACTGCTCTTCAGCGCCTTCTGATCACCTCTAGCAGTGCTCTTCGTCTGAACATCTCTCACCTGCCGTGTTAAAGAAGGAACTGCAGATGCTGGAGAATCGAGGGTTACACAAAAAGCTGGAGAGACTCAGCGGGTGCAGCAGCATCTAAGGAGCGAAGGAGATAGGCGACGTTTCGGGTCGAGACCCTTCTTCAGACTGAGTCTGAACATCTCTCACCTGCCGCTCGCCGGCCGGCTTCCCGCAAATCCTTAAATTCCCACAGCCAAGTAACCTAAACTGGACCCGTGAACGCGCTGTCGGAATTTAAAGATTTGCGGGAAGCCGGCCGGCGAGCGGCAGGTGAGAGATGTTCAGACAGAGAGCACTGCCAGAGGTGAGTGGGGACCAGCAGAAGGGGCTGAAGTGGCAGGGCCCGGCGGCCACTGGCAGTCACCCGAGCTGCTTCCTTTCGCGGAAGTGGCGGCCAGTTCTGCTGTCCGTGTCCGGAGTGCTGCAGCTACCACCCGAGCTGATCCACTCCCCGGCCACAATAAAACCATATGGCAATACAGCACGGGAACAGGCCATCTCGGCCCTTTTAGTCCGTGCCGAACACTTAAACCCCTGTCTCACGGTGCGAGTTGGCCCACGAGTGACCCCGAATTTTCAATCGTGGTGATAATGTAGCGGGAACGTCGGAACTCGCACGTGCAACTTATCGACTAGTGGCGATAACGGCAGGCACTCGGGAAACTTGTTAACTCAAATTAACTCTTCAAGTTAAAAATGGAAACATTTAAACTCGTTGTAGTAACGTAGTGGCCCGTGCGTTTACCTTAGTGACTCGTAAGTCTACCGTGGGAACGTTTCATAATCTGTTCGTTCGCTCCAGTAAAGACTGACCCAAAGATAGACACAAAATGCTGGAGTAACTCAGTGGACCAGGCAGCATCTCTGGAGAGAAGGAATGGAGTCGAGACCCTTCTTCAGACTTACCCGAAACGCCACCCATTCCTTCTCTCCAGAGATGCGGCCTGTCCCACTCCAGCATTTTGTGTCTATCTTCGGCCTTTCTGCGATGATCTGCAACTTGTCCTTTATTACTGAGGCACCTGCCCCGTGGCTTCGTATTCGTCTCAATGAACGGCTGTAGGATTACACAAAAAGCTGGAGAAACTCAGCGGGTGCAGCAGCATCTAAGGAGCGCAGGAGATAGGCGACGTTTCAGGTCGAGACCCTTCTTCAGACCTGCTGACCTTCTTCATGCTGCTGCACCCGCTGAGTTTCTCTAGCTTTTTGTGTAACCCTCGATTCTCCAGCATCTGCAGTTCCTTCTTTAACACGAACGGCTTTAGGACGCGGTTAAAGACCTGCCGGAGGGGCAAGTCTGGGCAGTGAGTGGGTTGTGTCCACGTGTGATGCTCCATCCACCCCCCGGGGCCGAGAGTATGGGATTGTGAAGGAACTGCAGATGCTGGTTTGCACCGAAGATAGACAGACACAAGAAGGGTCTCGACCCGAAACGTCGCCTATCTCCTTCGCTCCTTAGATGCTGCTGCACCCGCTGAGTTTCTCCAGCTTTTTGTGTAACCCATAGACACACACAATGCTGGAGTAACTCCGAGGGACTGGCAGCATCTCTGGAGAGATGGGATGGGTGAGATTTTGTGTCGAGACCCTACTTCAGACTTCTCCAGAGATCCCGCTGAGTTTACTCCAGTAGTTGGTGTCTATCCCGGTGGCAGGGAGCCGGGCTTGGCCGACCCGCCGCCTCTACTTGCCGGTCAGTCGGGTGATCATCGCCCTCCGCCCGGAATGCAGCGGAGTTTTGCACCCAGTGAGTTGTCCAGCGCTCACGGTGGACGAGGGAGGACAGCAACAGGCCAGGTAAATGAATAGGAGCACATAAATGAGTCTAGCATTTCTTGTTTTTATGTTTTAATTTACAAGCCGCTTCACGCGAGGCAAGTTTTATTTTCAGTCCGAAGAAGGGTCTCGACCCGAAACGTCACCCATTCAACGATAGACACACACAAGCTGGAGTTACTCAGCGGGACAGGCCGCATCTCTAGAGGGAAGGGATGGGTGATGTTTAGATCCAAATGCTGGAGAATTTCAGCAGGTCGAGACCCTCCTGTCACCCATCCCTTCGCTCTATAGATGCTGCTGCACCCGCTGAGTTTCTCCAGAATTTTGTGTACGCTCGATTTTGCTGCATCTGCAGTTCCTTTTTTAACACTGCTGGAGTAATTCAGCGGGTCGAGATCCTTCTTCAGAAGACGAGCCCCCCCCCCCCCCCGCACCCCCAACCACTTTCCACCTCAACTTACGCCTGGGCACCAAAGCAGCTCAAGAGGCGAACCCTGAGCTCCGTCTCCCAACAATCTGAACAGCGGCTGCGACCGGCCGGCACCCGGCATGGACTTCTCACCCCTCACACACTTTTACTCTCACCTAGTCCCATCTCACCTGCACTCAGACCGGAGAGTGGCAAGTGGGTTACTGACCCCGATCCCCTCCTTCACAACGCCAGACTGCCCAAACACTGTGAACGGAGCTCTCCCCCCACCCCGGGAACTACAGTATTTAAAAACATAAAGCAGAAAGAAATGCACTTACCACATTATTGGTACATTAAGTCCATTCTCCATTTGTTTGCTAAGATACTATTAAAATAATGGCAATCCATATTTGAACATCCCGCCAAGAAACTCGCGATGCGCATGCGCAGAAAGATGATGCACATGCGCAGTGCTGCAAAGGCAGAATTTCTGCTGCCTTCAGCTTCCATTGAATCTGACGGCTCAGGCAGCGCTGACGGCTCGGGGGCTGCACAGAGCTTACCGTGTTACAAGCGCTGCGGGTGAAAGGCACGGAGAATTATGCCTACCTAAGAGATCGACCTTTACTATTTATATTTAAAAATTGCCATTTCATAATTTTAGTCAGGGTAGGCAGTGCCTACCTTGCCTACCCTGACGGCACGTGCCTGCCTGAATCACAGTTTGAAACAGCAAGTTCTTGTTTTTTGGCATAACCGTATACCGTTGTGCCATAATGCCTGATGAAGCAGGCAACATAGACGCTTGACCAGTCCGACAGTACGAACCCAAGCGAGGTCTTGCTGACTGTTTTAAGACCCAGCTAATGAGGCAAAAAATGAGGAAGACATAAAGACCATTCCTCCTATTGAAGCAAGAAGTATTTCTCCGCACTGTTGTGCCACAATTTTATTGCAATGAATGAAAAACATGCATTAACATGATGAATATTCGATGAAGTATTGAACCATGCTTTCATCATACTTCGAGATCCAACACTTATTCAGTGTTATCATCGATCTGAACTGGATGATACACCAGTGGCAAGGAGATTAATTACAGGATATTTTTGCCTTGATTATCATGTGACTAACATATGTCACCATCGTAGAGTAGCAACTTGACTTTGAGCATGTAGAATATGTTTATTCCCTCAAAACCCCTTACTCATGGGTGCATTTAATGTATATATTTAGTTGATACCAACAACTGAAGAATTGGTAACTCATGCAATCTCCACTACCTTTGAGTAGGTGATGGTATTTGGAACTTCTCACCTTAGAGTTCTAAACATCAGTTCATAATAACTAAATTCAACCGACCACACTACTGTAGCGAGTCTCAAGTTCAATGAGTTATTGTCATGTTCAGCAATGCTGAATACTGTTACTTCATCATTGTGGCTGAATTAGCCTCAGCTGACAATAGCACAAGGTTGTTAGTAACAATCTAATTGGTACTTACACATTATCAGTTCCTTGATTTGCTCAGCTGCAACACAGCTGCTATATTGCCAATTACTCAGTTTTGTAACAGATTGCTATAACCCCAATCTCTTGCTACAAGGCGGAGGCAAGGCTAATAATTAAAGGTAAATCCCAATGACCTAAAAACAGTTTATCCCATACTGCAAAGCTTTACTATTATAGTACAGTTATATTGTCTTTGATAACCTTTGTAATGGGATTTGTATAACATGTATCTCTTACCTTATGAATCTGTTGTAGTCAGGAATAAGTTTTTACATTCGGAAAGTTCATATGCCCGATACTCTCCATTCTTCATAATAACATGCCAATCCTGCCTTATTGCATGGGTGGTTTGCATGAGAACTTTTGCCCAATTTCCAAACCCTGGCCATAATCCAAACTTAGTTGGAATGCTCCGGCTGTGCCTCAACCAAATATTTTTACCCTTTGTGTGTCGTACAAACAAATGTAAATATTCCAACTTGTGAACGGTGCACTACACAAATTTTGGAAGTGCTAGACCCATTTAGTTGAGCATGATTGGAAGGTGCATGTAATATCTGAGCTATCATGCTACCCAAAGCTCCAGTAAACCGCTACTGCCGATGAGCGCCTGGGGTGCGTTCTGAACGATGACTTTTGCCCGTCGTTGGCTGAATTAATTCGTCTGCCAGGCTTCTTCCCCTGTAGAATAGACCTACCTGAATAACCGATTCAGCGGCTGGCTCTCACATCCCCCTCTTGGCGTTGTTCACTGCCGGCACATATGTGCTTGAGTATGTTCTATTGACATTTTTAGAGCCCGGAGTCATCTTGACCTTTTGCTCTTCCCTCCTCAGAGAGGGTGATTCGTAGGCAACCCTAACAGGCGCTGCCGGAGGATACAAATACTGATACGAACCCATTGGCCTTAACCCAATAGAATATTCTACTGGGATGGCAACTTTATTGTCAGGAAAGGCACCTCTGACACGTGCCCTTCATCCCTTTGGGTATGCCCCACGGCCATACCCTGAGACTCGGTGTCAGCAGGATACTGACCCATCTTGGTCTCTGCCTCCGAAAGGGAGACCTTTGTAGCACTGTATACAACAGTTGCTGTATTTAGGATAGTCATTTCAACGCACTATCCAGCCCCGGTGAGGAATTCATCCCCCGACTCCGTGGGCCTTGCTCTCTAGCCCCGGTGGAGAATCATCTCCCGACTCCGTGGGCGAGCAGATATGTGTAAATTTGAGCAACCCTGTCCCAGGCGTTGCTGGCGCCGCCTTTCATAAAGGCCGGCGCTTTTTGACATGAAACAGCCCTGCATTAGGCGCTGCTGGCACGGCTCTCCCGTAGGCCGGCACTTCACACATGGAGCTGCCCTGTCAGGCGCTGCTGGCACGGCTCTCCCATAGGCCGGTAATGTCACAAATGAAACAGCCCTGTATCAGGTGCTGCTGGCACGGCTCTCTCGTAGGCCGGCACTTTCATATATGAAGCAGCCCTGTCAGGCGCTGCTGGCGTGGCCTGTCCCATAGGCCCGCACACTTTACACATGAAGCAGCCCTGTCAGGCGCTGCTGGCACGGCCTGTCCCATAGGCCCGAGCTATTGCTGTGTAAGCTCACTAAATCAGCATTTAGTATACAGCTTTACCTGTGAAGGGTAAAAATAATTCATAGCAACCTGTGCTTAAATAATTGGAACATTGTCAGAACATATAACAATAACCTTTTACTTTGCCTTTAGCTTTTACTTAAAGAAAAAACACTATAAAATACATACTTTTTATTATAAGGAGAAACCCTTTATAGCCTGACTCACCTGAGTCCAAATAGGGCTGAATTGGTCCCAGTAATATCTTGACTGCGGACCAACGTCCGTGAGCCACTGACCCCACTGTCAGTGGCTCCAGCGTTGCTTCCTTGCCGTTCCAACGGCATCCCACAGGCTAGGAGCCGCTGACCCCCCTGTCAGCGACTCTGGTTAAATTTCTTGCCGTTTTTACGGCATTCCTGCAGGCTGGGAGCCGCTGACCCCCCTGTCAGCGACTCTGGTTAAGTTTCTTGCCGTTTTTATGGCATTCCTGCAGGCTGGGAGCCGCTGACCCCCCTGTCAGCGACTCTGGTTAAATTTCTTGCCGTTTTTACGGCATCCCTGCAGGCTGGGGAGTTGCTAACTGCACTGTTAGCGGCTGCTTATCTCGCAATCCGATCAATGTTGCTGGTTTATCCGCATTTGCGGTCGGACTGGAATTTCCCCGCAGTCCATAACCGGCAACTTGTCAGGCTGCGAAACTGGCAGGAAAAACCTCTGTAAAAAGAGGCTCCTGCCTAAAAACCCCATGTAAGTAAGAAACCAACTTATCTTTTAAGTTTAACTTACCACCGGCAGGAGCTGCGTCCTGCCAGACTGGTGCTTGCGCCGATGCGGCTGATGTACTGGTGCGCATGTGGCCTGGCGGGCGTTCTTCACGGAATCACTCGCGTGACTCCGAAGTAAAATTTTAAGTCAAACACTACAACTTGACTCTCTTGTCACCAATTCCTTTGATGAACACTTCAAAAGTGATGTTTCCGTATCTGGAAGCATTCAGACCTCCAGCACTTTGTGCTTAATTTATTAAGTAAAGCCTAGGTAGTATTTCCAGATTTGCAGCAAAATTTAAATTGTATATGTATTTATGAAGAATCTTGCCTCATTCCTTGCGAACATATGGTACTGAGGAAAATATACTGTGGTTCTTGTGCACTTGTCATCATAGTCTTTGATTCCAGATAATTGAATGGAAAAATGTACTAATTTCAGCATCGTTAGTTTATTGATTAGAGATAAAGCATGGAAACAGGCCCTTGGGCTCAGTGAGTCCATGCCAACCAACAATCTCCCTTACACTAATTGTATGCTACATACAAGGCCAATTAACCGACAAACCTGCAATTTTGCAAAGCAGGTTTTTGGAATGCTGGAGGAAACCGGAGCGCCCGTAGAAAGCCCCACGTGGTCATAGGGAAAACGTACATATTCTGTACAGACAGCACACATGGTCAGGATGGAACCCGGATCTCTGAAGCTGTATGACAACAGCTCTACTGCTGCGCCACTGTGCCATTTGTTACATACATTTCCCAATCTATTTCATTGTGGTCCTTGTACATATCTTGTATTTGTACTTTCTCTGTGGCTATAACACTATATTATGCACTTTGCTCAATTTTTTCTTTTTGCACTGCCTGATTTACTCATGACTGAAGCGACTTGCCCAGATAACACACTAATAAACCAATAATAAATGTGTTGGGTTAAACCTGAAAAATAGACTTGTTTTTAAATGCAAAATGTTGAATTATGTTACACTATGAAAAGTCAAATATTTCACCGTACTTTACTCTGAACTAGTGATTAGCTTTCAATTTTATGCTAGTTATCTAATCGCATCTTTTTTTTTTTAAGGACTACTTCTATGAAGACACAGGCCAGCTTTGTGAAAAGTTAAAGGCATTGGCGACAGATGGTAATAAACACAGAGCCAAAAATGATCGTCGAAAGCAGCGGTCCATTTTCCGAGATGTCTTGCATTCCATCGAGGTAGTTTTATTGGACGTACCTTTGAAAGCAGGAAGCTTTATTGTTGATGCAAATTGAAGCAGCAGACCCTATCCAGAGGGTTAAATACAAATCTAGGCTAACATGTAACGTAGAACTGGTGCACTCTGAGGTGCCCTCTTTGATATGTTAAACCAAGTTCCTTTCCCTCTCCTAGATGGACACCCAAAATAAATCCCATGACACTACAAAACACATCACAAATATAGATGATTTGATTGTTATCATGTGAGAGCTTGCTGTGCACATATTGGTTGACATCTTTCCTATATTACAGCCATGACAGTGCAACAAAAATACATTTTACAATGCCTTGAAATGGGAATAGAACAGTGTTAATACAAGTCCAAATCTTTAAACCCCTCACCTTAACATATATTTGTAGATACAGCATGGAAACGGGCCCTTCAGCCCACCGAATGGCGCACTGACCAGCGATAACCCCATACACTAGCACTATCCTACACACCAGGGATAATTTACAATTAACAGAAGCCAATCAACTTACAAACCTGTATGTCTTTAGAGCACAGGAGGAAACCCATGCTGTCATAGGGAGAACATACAAACTCTGTACAGACTGCACCTATAGTCCAGATCGAACCCGGGTCAAGCTTGTTCCAACCATTCAGTTATTAACTAGAATGGCTGATTGAAAGATACAGCATGAAAACAGGCCCTTCAGTCCCAAGTTCAAGCCGATAATCGATTACCCGTTCACACCAGCTCTATGTTATCCCGCATTCGCACCCATTCACACTAGGGGCAATTTACAGCGGTCAATTAAACTATAGACCAGCATGTCTTTGGGATAACGAAGGAAACTGGAGCACTCGGAGGAAATCCACAGTCACAGGGAGACACAAAATGCTGGAGTAAGTCAGTGGGTGAGGCAGCATCTCTGGAGAGAAGGAGTGTGCGATGTATCGGGTCGAGACCCTTCTTCAGACACAGGTCACAGGGAGAAATTGCCAAATCCACACAGACAGCACCCAGGATCATACCAGGGTTTCTGGCGCTGCAAGGCAACATCTCTACCACTGTGCCACACCCCCCCCCCCAATACTCATTTAATCATTTGCAATGCTTTCTTCCTGATGTCCATTAATTTCATTTCGGGACCTGTGTCTGAAGAAGGGTCACAAACCAAAACATCCCCCGTCTTTTTTTTTACAGATATGCTGCCTGACCATCTAAGTTATCCAAATGTATTCAAATTACTATGGCAGAGTATCAGCCATTGTATTACAAGTTGTGTTGGTGTACATTGCTCCTGTTGACCAATTTTGAGCTGCAGATCTGTTCCCAGTCTGCCCCATTGAGCACAGTTGCAATGCCACTGTTGGACACAAACTGCTGGAGTAGCTCAGTGGGACAGGCAGCATCTCTGGAGAGAGGTGCGGTTTCTTCGTACTGTTGTCAGGGGAGTTGGCGGTACAGAGATAAAACGTAGTTGGAGATAGTAAGACTGATAGGAGAACTGGGCCTCCTAGGGGAAGGAATGGAGGGAGAGGGGGAAAGCAAGGCTTCTTGAAGTTAGAGAACTCAATGTTCATACCACTGGGGTGCAAGCTACCCAAGAGAAGTATGAGATGCTGTTCCTCCAATTTGCGCTGGGCCTCCCTCTGACAATGGAGGAGGCCCAGGACAGAAACGTCAAATCGGGAATGGGAGGGGGAGTTGAAGTGTTGAGCAACCGAGAGATCAGGTAGGTTTTGGCAGACCGAGCGGAGGTGTTCAGCGAAATGATTGTCGAGCCTGCGCTTGGTGTCACCGATAGACAGGAGGCATGAATTTAAGTACAGGTGCTCCCTGATTTACGATGCTTCGACTTGCGATATTTCAACTTTAAGTTTGACAAAAGCTCGGCAACAGCAGCGAGCCACACGTCACTTCCGGTCATGCGATCACGATGTATTAAATGCGTTTTCTACTTGCGATAATTTCGGTTTACAATGGGTTTATCGGAACTTAACTCCCTCATAGGTCGAGGAGCAGCTGTACCGGTTTAGGGAAGTTGGGAAACTTTATTACATTTTGAACAGGCTTAGTTCTTCAGTCTGATGAAGGGTCTCAAACCGAAACGTCACCCATTCCTTCTCTACCGAGATGCTGCCTGACCCACTGAGTTATTCCAGCATTTTGTGTCTAACTTCGATTTAAACCAACCTCTGCAGTTCTTTCCTGGGTTAAATTATGATGTGGAATGCCTAGCTGATATTTATTTCTTAAACGTAAAATACTTGTTGAGCTGATAAGAATGATTGATTGGGGAAAACGTCAGGGCCGGACAAATTGAGTTTTTAATTGTGCTAATATTCAAGTCTAATTAAACCTTAAAGGCTCTCTAATTGATATTAGTGCTCAAGTAAATTGTAAAATCAGTGGCAGGAACTGAATTATATATCTGCAACTTGATCAAATAGTTTTACTAATGTAGTATGTGGTGCAAAGCTTGATTGCTTTCTGAACTTGAGCAGAGATTGAAATCTTTGTTACATACCAATGAATGTTTAGAGTTTGGTCACTGCCCACTGTTGTGGTTACCACATTGAAGGAAGGATATGGTTGTGGGTACACGAGAGATTTACAAACATGCTGCCACTGCCCACTGTTGTGGTTACCACATTGAAGGAAGGATATGGTAGTGGGTACACGAGAGATTTACAAACATGCTGCCCAGGTTAGAGAATTTTAACAGTGGGGAAAGCTTGGATAGACTGAGGATTTCTCTTTATAGCTGGCTCAGGACTGAATTTTTAATACATTTTTGGGGGTCTGTGGGCATCACTGGCAAAGGCAGCATTTATTTACCGTTAACAATTGTCATTAAAAAAGTGACGTTTAGCCATATTCTACAACTGTCACAGTCCATCTTGTGAAGGTTCTCTCACAGTGCCGTGGGTTAGGAGTTCCAGGATTGCAGCACATTGAGAATGAAGGGGTGGCAATGTAAATTCCAAAACACAACATTGTAGAAGAATATGCAGGTATTGAATTTATGATGCGCTTATTGCACACAAAGGTAGTTGAGGCAGGGACTATCCCAACATTTAAGAAACAGACAGGTACATGGATAGGACAGGTTTGGAGGGATATGGACCAAGTGTAGGCAGGTGCGACTAGTGTAGCTGGGCCATGTTGGACGGTGTGGGTAAGTTGGTCAGAAGGGCTTGTTTCCAATGCTGTATCACTCTGACTGTGTTTGGGAGGAGCAGTTGAGACAGTCACTTGCAGATCATTCTGTAGATATGAAAGACTGCAACCACGGTTTACTGATGGTGGAGTGAACACTTATGGTGTTGTCAACAGGCTACTTTGTCTTTGATGTTGATAATTTTGGTTGTTGGAGCAGTACTCATCCTGACAAATACTTAAAGTAATCAAGTGTGTTTAATTGTCATATGTACCAGGATTGCAACAATGGAATTCTTACCTGCTGCAGCTTTACAAGCACATTAACACAACAATGCAACAAATAAATATACAAAATTAATAATAGAATAAATTATCCATAATGCTAGGCAACTAGAACATAATATTGAAAAGTATGTATTGCAAACTAAACAACGTCCGTAGTAGATCGTTGCTGAGGTAGGGTTGCGCTTATGGTTGTACAGTGTGATTCAAGAGCCTGGTGATTGATGGACAGAAGCTGGAGGTCACGGTTTTCAGGCTCCTGTGCCAGATGCCAAGTGGCCAAGATGGTGCAGGTCTTTGCTAATGCCTACCCCCTTAACGCAGCGCTACCTGTAGTTCCCTTCAAAAGTGAGGAGGTTGAAAGCCGTGTTGGTCCTGGCAAGATGGTGGGTACATTTTTTTGTGCCGTTGAGTGAGTAACATTCTAGGCCCACTATTTACCTGGTTGATGCATGTTATTTATTGGGCTTGGTGGTCATGCAGCAGTTATGTTACCAGACCAGTAATTGAGAGGCCTGGACAGCAAGGCAGACACCCAACTTCAAATCCTAATAGGTGGAATTTGAATTCTGGAATTTAAAAAAAAACATATCAATAGTAATGTTGACTAGTAAAAATTATAAGATTTGTACCCATCTAGTTGTCCATCTAGTGGTTTGATATCCTTCATGATAAGAAATTTGCCATCTTTACCCAGTCTGCCCAATGACGCCACCTCTGTGGTTGACTGTTAAGTGATACGCTGTGTCAGCTTAAGGGCATTAAGGATGGACAATTACGATTGACCTGACCAGTAATGCTCACATCCTTTAACATAGTTTTTCTTTAAACAAAGCTATCTTAATTATGGAATTAAATGTAATTTAAAAGTGACCAGTTTCTATGACTTTGCAGGATGAAGAATGTTCAGAGGAAACGGTTAAGTTTGGGATTGAGTGCCTTTACATAGACAGCTGGGTCAGAAGAAGAGCCTATGATGTCTTCAAAGACGTTCTTGGATCTGGTGTCAGACACCACCTGCAGGTAAAAGCGACAAGCACCAATGCAAATAATTTAGTAAAACTAAGTTGGTTGAAAAAACTCCTCTTCGTCTGCATCTGTTGGGGCAGGTGCAGTTCCCCACAACAGACTGCAAGGAGGAACACTCTAATGTTCCTCTTTTTATTTTCCTGCCAACATCCCTGTAGGTCTCTGCCACACTGGCTAAGTCCATCTGACTTCACAAAGACCCGGTTAAATCCATGACTTTCATTGTCTTTTGGGACGACTTCCCCAATCCCACCAATTTATGAGTTGATAATTATTCTCTGTTGGTTTTGGTTTAGCTGGGCCATCCTTTCTATCAGTCTGCAGGAGGGTGTGGAATTGTCAAATCTTTACTATGCTTTCCAATTTTCAACCATTTAATTGATCAAAGTGTGAAAACGTCCCTCGGGTTCCTATTAAATCTTCCTCCTCTCAACTTCGGTCTAGGACTCCACTTCTTGATTCCCAACCCTGGAAAAAGGACTATAAGTATTCACCCTATCCATGCCCCTCCTGATTTTTGACAAAGCTTTTTTTTCTACCAACTATGTGCCAAGATAAAATAGCATTTTAAAAATGGAACTTGATAACATTATGCTGGTAATGGCTCAGCATTCATTTTCATCAAATTGTACTGTTTCTGTAGCACAATGAATTGCTGCGAGATATCTTTGAACTGGGTTCTCCTCTCGTGCTGGATGCTGCTGCTATCAAGGCCAATAAAATTTCAAGATTTGAAAAAGTGAGTATTTCTGAACTCAAAGTAAATATTGATCTGAAATGTACCACACATTTAAGTAGATTACTTGAAATGTTTGTGATGGTTTTGTGATTTTCCTAATTCTTTCCCTCCTCTTCCTCTACTAAGATGGTGAGGATTGATGTGACTACCTTAGAGCTCTCCATTGTAGGGATTTTGAACTGTTAATGGTTAACGCAAGGCTTGCATTTTGTCCCATTAAAGACATTGTATAATTGACTAGAGTATCCATCAGCTACTTGTAGGGTGGCATTCTCACTTTTTTTCCTCTTCCACCTTTTGGGCAGCACAGTGGCGCAGAAGTAGAGTTGGTGCCTCATGGTGCCAGAGACCTAGGTTCGATCTTGACTATGGGTACAGTCTATACAGAGTTTGTACGTTCCCCCTGTAACCAAGTGGATTTTCTCCGGATGCTCCAGTTTCCTCCCATATCCCAAAGATGTGCAAGATTGTAGGTTAATTGGTTTCAGTAAATTGCCCCTAGTGTGTTGACTAAAACTGTACGGGTAATCGCCGCTCGCTGCGGACCTGGTGGGCCAATGGGTCTGTTTCCACGCTGTATCTCTAAACTAAACTAAACCTTTATGAAGCTGTTCAAATTAAATCATTGTTCAGGACTTTTGTGAGAACTTAGTCTTAAATCATGTTCTATTTGCTTTCAGTAAACAAATTATAATGAGGATAGTATGGTCCACTGCTGAATAGCCGTCTCGTGTTTTCCTTTTTGTCTCGCATATTCTGAAGCCTTTTATAATTAAATTGGTCATTTCAGCACTTGAAGCTTATTGTTTGTGAACCTGTCAGTACATTTTTGTTATTTTCCCTTTGTGTTTGATGACTGTTACTGTTTTACTGGAACTATACTTACCATTAGCCCAAACAAAATAGTGTGTGTAGATTTGTGCATACATCGTTAATGAAAAGCACTTTTAGTCCAGTTGAGTCTTTATACATTGAAATGAAACAGTAAAAGCAGGCCAAAAAAGAGATGGTTTCTTTCTGCAGAGAAAATCTGTCACCAAAGTGTGTCCAAGATTTTGTTTTTATTTCACGATCTGCATTATATTACCTTTTTCTCACCCAATACATTGTGTTGGCAGGATGAATACAGACAAGCTGAGGAACACTTGCAATTCTTGCGTGAAACTGATCCTATCCTGCAAAGTGCACTGGTTTAGATGGGCATTTGCTATTGGATTATTTACCTCCACCTCTTACTTTATAGGCATTGTGGATAGGGAGGAAGGCTTTAACAGGATGTATAGATCATTTGGAAATGTAGTCAGAGAAATGTAGTCAGGTAGAGTTTAATCTGGACAGGTGCAAGGTGCTGCACTTTGGAGGTCACATGTAGGGGGAAATTATACAATAAGTTGCTGGACCCTAAAGGAGGGCCTGTGTACAGAGGGATCTTGGGCTGCAAATCCATAGCTCCCTGAAATTCCCAGAATAGACATAGAAACATAGAAAATAGGTGCAGGAGTAGGCCATTCGGCCCTTCGAGCCTGCACCGCCATTCAATGTGATCATGGCTGATCATCCAACTCAGTATCCCGTACCTGCCTTCTCTCCATACCCCCTGATCCCTTTAGCCACAAGTGCCACATCTAACGCCCTCTTAAATATAGCCAATGAACTGGCCTCAACTACCTTCTGTGGCAGAGAATTCCAGAGACTCACCACTCTCTGTGTAAAGAATGTTTTCCTCATTTCGGTCCTAAAGGAATTGCCCCTTATCCTTAGACTGTGACCCCTTGTTCTGGACTCCCCCAACATCGGGAACAATCTTCCAGCATCTAGCTTGTCCAACCCCTTAAGAATTTTGTAAGTTTCTATAAGATCCCCCCTCAATCTTCTAAATTCCAGCGAGTACAAGCCGAGTCTATCCAATCTTTCCTCATATGAAATTTCTGACATCCCAGGAATCAGTCTGGTGAATCTTCTCTGTACCCCCTCTATGGCAAGGATGTCTTGCCTCAGATTTGGAGACCAAAACTGTACGCAATACTCCAGGTGTGGCCTCACCAAAACCCTGTACAACTGCAGTAGAACCTCCCTGCTCCTATACTCAAATCCTTTCGCTATGAATGCTAACATACCATTTGCTTTCTTCACTGCCTGCTGCACCTGCATGCCTACTTTCAATGACTGGTGTACCATGACACCCAGGTCTCGTTGCATCTCCCCCTTTCCTAATCTGCCACCATTCAGATAATAGTCTACCCTCATGTTTTTGCCACCAAAGTGGATAACCTCACATTTATCCACATTATACTGCATCTGCCATGCATCTGCCCATTCACTCAGCCTATCCAAATCACCCTGCAGCCTCCAAGCATCCTCCTCACACCTAACTATACCCCCCAGCTTGGTATCATCTGCAAATTTGGAGATGTTGCATTGAATTCCCTCGTCCAAATCATTAATATATATTGTAAATAGCTGGGGTCCCAGCACTGAGCCTTGCGGCACCCCACTAGTCACTGCCTGCCATTCTGAAAAGGACCCGTTTACTCCTACCCTTTGCCTCCTGTCTGCTAGCCAGTTCTCTATCCACATCAATACTGAACCCCCAATACCGTGTGCTTTAAGTTTGTATGCTAATCTCTTATGCGGGACCTTGTCGAAAGCCTTCTGAAAGTCTAGATATAACACATCCACTGGTTCTCCCTTATCCACTCTACTAGTTACATCCTCGAAAAATTCTATCAGATTTGTCAGACATGATTTACCTTTCGTAAATCCATGCTGACTTTGTCCAATGATTTCACCACTTTCCAAATGCGCTGCTATCCCATCTTTAATAACTGACTCTAGCAGTTTCCCCACTACCGATGTTAGACTAACTGGTCTGTAATTCCCCGCTTTCTCTCTCCCTCCTTTTTTAAAAAGTGGGGTTACATTAGCTACCCTCCAATCCTCAGGAACTACTCCAGTATCTAAGGAATTTTGAAAAATTATCACTAATGCATCCACTATTTCTGTGGCTACCTCCTTGAGTACTCTGGGATGCAGACTATCTGGCCCTGGGGATTTATCGGCCTTCAATCCGTTCAATTTACCCAACACCACCTCCTGGCTAACCTGGATTTCACTCAGTTCCTCCATCTTATTTGACCCCCGTTCCACTGCTATTTCCGGCAGATTATTTATGTCTTCCTTAGTGAAGACTGAACCAAAGTAGTTATTCAATTGGTCTGCCATGTCCTTGTTCCCCATGATCAATTCACCTGTTTCTGACTGCAAGGGACCAACATTTGTTTTAACTAGTCTCTTTCTTTTCACATATCTATAAAAGCTTTTGCAGTCAGTTTTTATGTTCCCTGCCAGTTTCCTTTCATAATCGATTTTCCATTTCCTAATTAAGCCCTTTGTCCTCCTCTGATGGATTCTGAATTTCTCCCAGTCCTCCAGTAGGCTGCTTTTTCTGGCAAATTTTTATGCCTCATCTTTTGTTTTTATACTATCCCTGATTTCCCTTGTTATCCATGGATGCACCACCTTCCCCGATTTATTCTTTTGCCAAACTGGTATGAACAACTTTTGTACTTCATCCATGCAGTCTTTAAATACCTTCCATTGCACATCCACTGTCAACCCTTTAAGAATCACCTGCCAGTCTATCTTGGCCAATTCACATCTCATACCTTCAAAGTTACCTTTGTTCAAGTTCAGAACCCTTGTTTCTGACTTAATTTTGTCACTCTCCATCCTAATGAAGAACTCAACAATATTATGGTCACTCTTGCCCAAGGGGCCACGCACAACAAGACTGCTAACTAACCCTTCCTCATTACTCAATACCCAGTCTAGAATAGCCTGCTCTCTCGTTGGTTCCTCCACATGTTGGTTGAGAAAACTATCCCGCATACATTCCAGGAAATCCTCTTCCTCAGCACCCCTGCCAATTTGATTCACCCAATCTACATGCAGATTGAAGTCACCCATTATAACCGTGTTACCCTTGTTGCACGCATTTCTAATTTCCTGTTTGATGCCATCCCCAACTCCAATACTACTGTTAGGTGGCCTGTACACAGCTCCCACTAGCGTTTTCTGCCCCTTAGAGTTTCGCAGCTCTACCCATATCGATTCCACATCCTCCACGCTAATGTCCTTCCTTTCTATTGCATTAATCTCCTCTCTCACCAGCAACGCTACCCCACCTCCTTTTCCTTTTCGTCTATCCCTCCTGAATATTGAATATCCCTGGATGTTCAGCTCCCAGCCTTGGTCATCCTGGAGCCATGTCTCCGTGATCCCAACTATAGCATAGTCATTAATCGCTATCTGCACCTTCAACTCATACACCTTATTACGAATGCTCCTCGCATTGAGACACAAAGCCTTCAGACTTGTTTTTACAACACTCTTACTCCTTATACAATTATGTTGACAAGTGGCCCCTTTCACATCGATCCCTATTACACTTGGCCATACTCTCCTATCCCTTTGTGAGCTCTCTTTCCCGTTAATTCTGGGGTCATTAACCATCCCTTTACTCTCTTTCCCTTTAACTCCGTTCTCGATTATCCCATTTGACACCCCACCCCCCTTATTCAGTTTAAAACCATCCGTGTAGCAGTGGCAAACCTGCCGGCCAGAATGCTGGTCCCCCACCTGTTAAGATGCAATCCATCCCTTTTGTACAGTTCCCCCTTACTCCAAAACAGATCCCAGTGATCTAAGAATCTAAATCCCTGCCCCCTGCACCAGTTCCTCAGCCACACATTCAGGTCCCGTATCTCCCTGTTCCTGCTCTCGCCAGCACGAGGAACTGGAAGCAAACCGGAGATAACAACCCTGGAAGTCCTGCTTTTCAGCATTTTTCCAAGCTCTCTGAAGTCCCGTTGCAAAATATTAATCCCTTTCTTTCCAACATCATTTGTGCCAACATGCACGACCACTTCCAGCTGTTCACCTTCGCCCTTGAGGATTGTCTGCACTCTGTCCGTAACATCCTGGATCCTGGCACCAGGAAGGCAGCACACCATACTGGAATCCCGCCTGTTGCCGCAAAAACCCCTGTCCATACCTCTCACAATGGAGTCTCCAACTACAATGGCGTTGCCCGACTTTGGCCTCTTTGGTTTTGGCTCATCAGCCCTTTTTGTTTCGCAAGCCAGTCCGCCGCTCAGTGAGATACCGTCTTCTGTCCCGGCAGCTTCCACGTGGGTGAACCTGTTCACAAGAGGTACAACACCCGGGGACCTTTGCATTCCATGTTTTCCTCCCTTTCTCACCGTCACCCACCTTCTCTTTTCTAGTGCCTTGGGTGTAACAATCTTACTGAAGGACTTGTCGAGGAACGACTCAGTTTCTCGGATGAACCTGAGGTCATCCACTTGTTTCTCCAGTTCCCCAACACGGTCCTTCAGGAGCTGTACCTGGATGCACTTCTCACATTTGTAGCATCCAGAGGCACCAGCAGTGTCCTTGATCTCCCACATACTGCAAGCATCATACTGCAAGCATCACACTGCATCAGCTTGCTTGACATCTTCTTTTGCCTCGGTCTCTCCCTATCCAGTGTTTTGCGCAGCCTCCTCTCCGAAGACTCTCGAGCCAAAGACTCACACTTTACTCACATGGCACTTCCCTCACTGCCGCTCCCCAAGAGCTGCCTTGCTTATATTGACTGTTCAATTGCCTAATTTACAAACCAAATTCCTCAGTTTTCAACTGTTTTCCCCCTCTGACTCACTGAGAACTCTCCTCCCACTTGGGCTAGAGCCAATCAGTGCTTTCTCCTGCTTCTCTTTGTTGCTGTTGCTTCAAAATCCACGGGAAGACTGAGTAAAGTCTGCCTGTGCTTTGTCTCTCCTTTTCAACTGCTTTCCCCCTCTGACTCACTGAGAACTCTCCTCCCACTTGGGCTAGAGCCAATCAGTGCTTTCTCCTGCTTCTCTTTGTTGCTGTTGCTTCAAAATCCACGGGAAGACTGAGTCAACCCACGGAATCCAATGGGAAGTGATGGAAGTTTTGGAGAGACAGTCTAAATGACTGACGCATGAATTGTGGAACGTAGATCACGTGTAGGCAAATTTTAATTCAGAGATACAGCATGGAAACAGGCCCTCCAGCCTAACGGATCTGCCACCAGCGATCCCCATACACTGGTACTATACTACACGCTAGAGACAATTGACCATTTTTACCAAAGCCAATTAATCTACAAACCTGTACGTCTATGGAGTGTGGGAGGAAACCGGAGCACCTACGGAAACCCCACGCAGTCACGGGGAGAACGTACAAACTCTGTACAGACAGAGTCAGGATTGAATCCGAGTCTCTGATGCTGTAAGGCAGCAACTACTGATGTGCAGCAGCTATTTACAATATACATCAATGATTTAGATGAAGGAATTCAAAGTAACATTAGCAAATTTGCACGTGACACGAAGCTGGGTGGCAGTGTGAACTGTGAGTAGGATGCTATGAGAATGCAGGGTGACTTGGACAGGTTGGGTGAGTGGGAAGATGCAGTTTAATGTGGATAAATGTGAGGTTATCCACTTTGGTAGCAAAAACAGAAAGGCAGATTATCTAAATGGTGTCACGTTGGAAAATGGGTAAGTACAACAGGTTCTGGGGGTCCTTGTTCATCAGTCAATTAAAGTAAGCATGCAGGTACAGCAGGCAGTGAAGAAAGCGAATGGCATGTTGGTCTTCATAACAAGAGGAGTTGAGTATAGGAACAAAGAGGTCCTTCTGCAGTTGTACACGGGCCTAGTGAGACCACACCTGGAGTATTATGTACAGTTTTGGTCTCCTAAATTGAGGAAGGACTGAAAAAGTTCACTTAAAAAGATAGACAAAGCACAAATTCTTAAGACCATACAAAGCTTTAATTTAACATCTGACGGGTGTGGACCTAGAGACCCAGAGGCTACAGTTTCACGTCTGAATCTCCAGCAGCACACACAAAGAAATACCAGAGAACTCAAGCTTATATACGTACAGATATAAACAAATTGCATGATGTAATGTACAAAAAAATCATCATCCACTTCCAAATATGGAGTTGTTTTTCACTCTTTGCCAAAAACCAGACACCCCAATGGCATCTTCTGGGCCCCTTCCTATCTGATTAACCTCTTCAACTTGCATAAAAAAACCTTGTAAGAGAGCTGTGAACTATTCAACTTAAGTTAAAAAACCCCATGTCATGATGTGAGTTGTCCAAATCCCATCATGCATTACAATTGGCTTTTTACAACAGGAAAGCTTAAATATGACAACAATCAATTAATAACCAACTCTTTCAGGACATCCTTGCGATTGAAGGAGTGCATCGTAAGTTTACAAGGTTAATTCCCGGGATGGCGGGACTGTCATATGCTGAGAGAATGGAGTGGCTGGGATTGTATACTCTGGAATTTAGACAGATGGGAGGGGATCTTATTGAAATATATAAGATTATTTAGGGTTTGGACAGTCTAGAGGCGGGAAACATGTTCCCGATGTTGGGGGAGTCCAGAACCATGGGCCACAGTTTAAGTATAAGGGGTAGGCCATTTAGAATGGAGACGAGGAAACACTTTTTCACACAGAGGATTGTGATTCTGTGGAATTCTCTGCCGTTTCTCTGGATACTTTCCAGAGAGAGCTAGATAATGCTTTTAAAAATAGCGGAGTCAAGGGATATGGGGAGAAGGCAGGAACGGGGTACTGATTGGGGATGATCAGCCATGATCACATTGAATGGCGGTGCTGGCTCGAAGGGCTGAATGGCCTACTCCTGCACCTATTGTCTATTGTGCCGCCCTATGCGGTTTAAATTAGTATCATGGTCAGTACCAGTTATCTTGGGCCCAACAGCCTGTTCCTCTGCTGTACTGAGGAAAATTCTAAAGGCTAGCATGGCCTTTCTTAGTTGTGGCTATTGGATATTTTATAATTTTTTTGTTAGAAATAAAAAATAACTCTTGGTTTATCTCTTCCCTGAAACAGCATCACTACAACTCTGCTTTATTCAAAGCAAGGACAAAGGCAAGAAACAAAGTCCGGGATAAAAGAGCTGATGTACTTTGAGAAACCAACGCTACCATCATGTCAGACCTCTCTGTAAATTTTATTGTTCCTAGTCACTGTGATTATAAAATACATTCAACAGGGTTTTATGAACTGTACAAGAAATCATGGGGCCTTTTAATGCTGCATGCACACACCACTCTTGTTGCTGTGTTTGCTTTAATTGTCATTTCACTGAATCTGCATTTTTTTATTATGTTTAAAAATAAACATATAATCTGTAGGATTGATTCCCCAAAATTATGTTACTGCGGACTGATACAGCCATCGGTAAAAGTAAAATTACTTTTTCTCCATTTGATCTTTTGCCTTGCAAACTGAATTTGCAAATTTAATCATTTCATTCAAAATATATTAATGGAGAAATTGATTAAATATTTCAAAGTATTTAATTTTGCAAAAAAAAAGAAAATCATAAAAATAAAAGTAGGTCGTCTTTTCTATTTTTCTACCTACATTTTGTACCAGCAGGTATCTGCTTTTTAAATATGATAGGGATAGATTTAGATATAAATCCAGAGATCAGCTGGTACATGGGTTGGGGTTGAAGAAGATGTGTACAGTAGATTTGGTAACTAAACATAAGATATGTATGATTTTGATTATGGAATGAAAATTGTTGCTAATTGCTTCTGTAAGTTTAAACTCCAAACTTCCAAGTTCTCATGGACTTTGTCAACTATTTTTGGCCTTGTGATTTCCAAGACCTTTGTTCTTAATTGAGATCGTGCACCAAGAGGAAACTGTTTACATTTCGTATGGGTTACTTGAAAATGCACGCTTTTGCCTTGCAAGGAACTGCTGATGTCTTCTTGCATAAATTTCAGACGTCAGCATCTTTTGTACATAAGCAGTTTTGTAATTCATTTCTGTATTTGTAGTACTTTAATCTGAAGGGTATTTATTTAGGCCAAATAGATTTACAACAGATTTGTAACTGAAATATTGTACATTCAATATATGTCAAAGGTTTAGTGGAAGGAAACAAGCTTTTCATTAATTCTAGCCATTATAAAACAATAGGTGCTTCATAATGATATCTATCCTTAATTATGTTTATAAATCGTACACCTTTTGTAACCTCAGGATGGGTAGATTTTGCAGGTTTTACCAGAATGGCTCGATGGTCTGAGTGCTGACTGAGAGTGATTCTCCTTTTCTTCACTGGCAGACGCTTTATCTGTGCATCTGTGTAGTGACGATTCTTCCTTCGGGCAGTGTGCATAAGGGAAAATAGAGATTCACCGGGTAACAGTATTGAATTTAACCACGTGCCTACCATTTTGTAGTGTGGCTTCTCTTGAATAATTATATTCAAACTACCGTTTGACCAGTCCATCTGCTTAGTGATGCTTTGATCCATCAACATGTATACTGCTCTCGACATTTGCGTGCTACGCTAAAAAGTTTTTTTTTTGTCTTAGTGCCCTTTCTACACAGATTTTGCTCTTGACCGTATCACAATGAAGTGGCCCAGGTGCTAGTTGCAAATTTCGGTATAGTTCACAGAATTTTCATATTTGGTTATCTTGGCCAAAGATATTGACTTGTTTACGTTATCATACCAGGTTTTATATTATGTTATTGGTGCTACCGGTTCTGCAACTGTCATCTTCATTTCTCCCACTGCCAGTTTGAAAGTGTCTCTTTTTTTAAAATCTTCTGTACCTCGTGGACCTAAAATAATTAATGTTTTTTGGTATTCTTTACCAGTGTTCATAACATTTGCTGATCAATTTTCATCAAAGTCCAATTGGAGAGAAGAATAAAACAGCATTGGTCCAAGCATATTGATGTGTCACCTGGAGTTGGCAGTTTTGAGCCTTGTTATAGTTTCATTATATATCTAGGTGGTTTGGCTTGTCTGCAGTGCACGTGCACCTCATAATCTGATTTGCCAACAACCAAATGTCAGGTTGGAAAAAATTCTTACAAATACATCTGACTTCACCCCACTCTCTCCTCCCCACCCCTGCCCCCCACCCCTTCCTTCCCCAGTAGATTGGTGTGGGATAGAGTGCATTTGGAATTCCTTGGGATCTGTGCACCAATTTGATGGTTTTTGTTTCTTCGATGATGCACGGATATTTGTGACAACCAAATTCTTTCAAGCTTTGAAAAATGAGGAAATAATTCTGTATATGTGCCTTTGCATTATGTACGCTGTAACTGAAAGTGCTTATTAAATATTGTGAAAATAATTTGTTTTGTTAATGTTGATGTTAAAACGGAGAGGATTTTAAAGTGCGAAGCAAGAATATTTGAGGGGACGGATGCTTTTTAGTTTAGAGATACAGTGTAGAAACAGGCCCTTTGGCCTACTGGGATCGCACCGACCAATTATCACCCATACAGTATTCTACACACTAGGGACAATTTACAGTAACCAATTAACCTACAAAACCTGCACGTCCTTGGAATGTGGGAGCACACTGGAGCAGCCAGAGAAACCCCACACAGTCACAGGGAGAATGTTCAAACTCCGTACAGACAGCACCAGCAGTCAGGATCGAAGCCAGGTCAGCAACTCTACCGCTGTGCTACTCTGCTGCCCTTGAGAACAGCAGCCTATAATCTTTTTACTCCTGGTCCGTAGATCATTCATTTTACTGCCTCTAATTAGTGAACTGTATACCAAAAAATGGAAATATCTTAAAACACACATGTAATTCCTTTTTTGTTTTAAAGAAAATATGAGGACCAAATATGGTCCATTAAAAAGATGTTTTAATTGCCTTTGAATCTGATTTGCCAACAACCAAATGTCAGGTTGGAAAAAATTCTTACAAATACATCTGACTTCACCCCACTCTCTCCTCCCCACCCCTGCCCCCCACCCCTTCCTTCCCCAGTAGATTGGTGTGGGATAGAGTGCATTTGGAAACCAAAATATATTTCTGATTAATATATAACTCAAAACCTCTTAAGCATGTATTTGCATGGAACCAAATTACGTAGAAGAGATTACCAGAAATTGGGCAAAATGTATATAATATTTCCCATCTAAAAATTAATTGCAACTTCCATGAATGACATGTTGATGAAGCAAGCCATTTTATTGTAGAAAATGTAGTTATAAAGGTGGCACTTTGTGTATCAAAATTTTTTTTATAAAGCCAAACTTAAAATTCTCAGAATGAGGGAAAACACCTTTCACTGCAACTCAGAAACCAGCCACCATAAGCAGGAAAAGCATACATTAACAGGTTTCGGAGCAACAACTCTATTCCCTGAAGCTTATTGAAGATTTTACTAATGATTTATTCAATGGGTACAATTGATACATTTGTTTTCAACCTTCTACGCCAATGCTTTTTTAACTTGATAATATTGGTTTATTAGTTGTTCACAATCCACTAACCTTGCTTTTGATTTCTCTATTTCGGTCTTTCCAATTTTAATTTCTCCGGCGTAGTCAACAGGCAAAATGTCCTGTAACAATTCCATGCTTTTATGGCTGTGTACATTAATCAGCAATATATGATGCTGAAGGTCCCACCTTCAGTTGCTGCTTCATTGATGTTCCTTCCGTCATAAGATTAGAAGAATCATCAATGTTCAGTTCCATTTGCTGCAGATCAGCATTCCAAGGATTTGTCAAGCCTTTGTCCCATTTGTGTGCTGCATGGTAAGCTAATATGGCAGAGTAGAAACATAGGTCTTTGGGTGAGCGACCCAATTGGAGACAAAATTGCTGAAGGTGAAGAATCCGAGGATGGTAGTGGAAAGTTGATATTCAGATTGGATACCTGTGAACCAACACTTTCACGCTCAATGCAAAGTTACATCATGCTATGATCTTATTTTCCCAGAGGATATCATTTTGACTCATTAATAGGTGACAACTGAAAAAAAAAGTTTACAAATAATTCCAGAATCCAGGAAGTTGCCAGCAAAAGTCAGTAAGAAAAAATAAATCTGAACTGCAAAATGACAACAAAATGCAGTTAGCAAAATATAGTAAAAGAATTGTGGAATTCTGCAGCACATAAGGAGACCCAAGACAGCAGGCTCTGGAATCTGAAGCTACAAACAATAGAATTATGTTGCTTCATGTCAGCAAATCGATCAGCATCTATGGAGGAAAGGAGTTGTGGACATTTCAGGTTAATCAGTCTCAGAAAATTGCTCATAAAATGTAGGAAGTAGATGTGAAGGTGGGATAACATAGAACTTGTATGAATGGGTGATCTATGGTGAGCGTTCTAAAGGGCCCGTTACAACGGTGTATCTTTCAATCAATTAATTAAAGACATGAATGCCAAAACAATTAGAAAACAATTCCATGGTAGTGTAGGAGATGATCCATAGATCATAGTCAATAGGAACAGGAATAGAATTAGGCCATTCGGCCCCGAGTCTGCTCCATCATTTGGTCATGGCTGATCTATTTTTCACTCTCAACCCCATTCTCCTGCCTTCTCCCAATAACCCCTGACACCCTCACTAATCAAGAACCTATCAAGCCCCGCTTTAAAAATACGCAATGACCTGCCCTGCACTGCCATCTGTGGTAATGAATTCCACAGGTTCCTCACCCTCTGACTAAAGAAATTCCTCCTTGTCTCCATTCTATAATTGTTGGTTAAATTCACGGCACATCATGAACATTTGGCATTTTTTATAATTGTGCCATCAGTTTGAAAAGAACAATTGCACCAACTGCCTTGCTTTTCCTGCACACTTTTCATGGTGCGGATTTAACAATAATTATTGACAGGAGTCTTTACTGCACCAATAACTCTAAGTCCTGACTCATCCATTAAGTATTCACTGTTGAACTGCTCAGTGAAAATGGGCTGCTTGGCAGAACAGTGACAGCTGTTCCCCTTGTCTCCCTACCCTGCTCTACCCACAGCTGTACTGTTAACTGGTGCCTTGAACATAGAACTAAGGGCTATTTTTAACTAATGTTTATCTTTGGATCCCTCCTATTTTAGAAAAGAATTCATTTGGTGAATGTCTGGGTCCTGACAGCTGGGCATTTGCCACAGAGAGAAAAAAATGATTTAGAGCGCCTTTAGCACTGAGATATCCGGGCGGTTTCATCCATTGGGTTGTTTTCCTCAATTAAGTCCGAGCTGCAGGGCCACACTGTGGATGAGGGTGAAGAAAATACAAAAGGAATTCTATGACCTGCTTTATTTTAATCCTGGCACTTTTAATCTAAGGTAAGTGGGTTTAAATGTTAAAATGCGGTTTGATGGATCGGGGACTAGTTTTTTTTCGTTGGATCAAGGCCTAGTTCATGCAGTTGCCATGAAGATGTTATTTATCTGTCATCGTACTTGAATGAAATTGGCAGCACCATTGAAGCATACAAATTGGACTGTTAATTGTTAAAATTCAGAAGTTCCTCTCAGTAATTTCCTGCATCTCTGTGGTGTTCACTGTTCACAGTAAATTGTCAAAGGCTTCATCTATTTACAAGCTATTCTTTCTGTAACCTATCGTGTTTTGCAGCATGGGATTTAAGTGAGTTTTTAATAGTGTTCTAAGCCTTTATATAATACGATAAAACTTTATTTATCCCTGGAGGGATATTGGTCTACCAACTGTCACAACACACAAGGTAGCCAAAAACTTGAAATTAGAAAAAAGAAAAGGACAAGCGGCTGTTGGCTGGCTGCAGTGTGCACAGCGCTGAAATCAGAACGAACAATAAAACACACACAGGCTTAGGCAGAGGATTCTAAAACTAGAATGAACGCTGGGTCCCACATTCCACAGTCACCAAGGTTCCTGCCTCTGCCGAGGTTCCCGCCGTCGCTGAGGCCCCATCACCTCCGAGTCTCCCGCTGTCCGTCGAGGCTCAAGCTGCTGCTGAGTCTCCTTCGGCTCCCATCGCCACTGCCGTGGAGGCTCCTTCAACCCAAGCAGGCCTCGCCGCCCGGCTCCTCCGCAGTCTCCTGGGAGGCCTGTGGTGCGTGGGCCTACCGGGGCACGTTACGGTTTTTGGTCATCGCTCCATTCATTTATTAATGCTTAGCAAGCTCTCAGACCCTATTTAAAAAAAAAATATATATAGATGCTTTTTAATTCCCTCAAATTAATGTTCGAAAATGTTTAATATTTTTATTTGAAATGTTTATGATTTAACCTTTTCACTAAGTTTCACTAAGTTTTTCACTATGGAATAACAAACCTGTTTTTTTAATTGATAATGCAGTACTCGTATCAAATAAATGCAGTTTCACATTAGATTAGTTTAGTTTAGATTAGTTTATTGTCACTTGTACTGTGGTACAGTGAAAAGCATTTCTTGCGGAAAGACTATACAGTACATGATTACAATCACCTGTTGTATTTTCTTTATATATGGCTTGTCAAATAACGATGTAGGTTAATGGATTAAATAACTTCTAAAGGATGAAATTCTGTTTTGTAGCACAAAGGTCTTTCAATTGTCGCCGTGTGTTAAATTTGGTCAGATTGAAGATCAAAACATATCAAACGGTGCATGCTGTTTGCCACATAGAAATTTATTTCAATTCTTTTCCATTTGAATCTGTGATCTTCGTCAATGACAGGGTATAGAAACCATACATAGTATGCCTAGTTAGATTTTTTTTAAAGAGACATGTTGTTTTAATCCAATTAAAAATGAGTCCAGTTCCTTCTGATTAGTTAAAGAAAGGGTTCCATTCTGCATGACTCACGGCAGATGCTAATTGGGTGAACATTCAGTACAATCTAGTGTTAACATATATACCTACGACATTGTCCCTTCTGTCTAACAGATTAAGAGCATATGACATAGAAGCAGAATTAGGCTATTCGGCCCATCGGGTCTGCTCCACCATATAATCATAGTTTATCCATTTTCTCCTCTCAACCCTATTCTCCTGCCTTCTCCCCGTAACCTTTGATGCCTTGATTAATTAAGAACCTATCAATCTTTGCTTTGAAGATATCCAATAACTTGGCCTCCACAGTCATCTGTGGCAATGAATTCCACAGATTCACCACCATCTGGGTAAAGAAATTCCTCCCTCAACTAAATAAATTACTTCAGTATGTGGTTAGGTCACATTTATAGTGTAGTGTGTAGTTCTGGACACAATAGGACAGGTGTGGAGGCTTTGGTACAGGTTCACTGTCATATTATCTGTATTGGATTATATTAATTATAAAAAGAGGTTGGACAAACTTGGATTGTTTTCTCTGGAGCATAGAATGGAGGAGTGACCTGAAAGATGTATATAACATTACAGGAGGTATAGATAAGATAGATAGTCGGAGTATTTTCTTTGGGTGGAAATTTCAAATACTAGAGCAACACAAACAGTAGAGTTGCTGCCTTACAGCGCCAGAGACCCAGCTTTGATCCTGACTATGGGTGCAGCCCGTACAGAGTTTGTACTTTCTCTCTGTGACCATCTGGGTTTTGTCCGCGTGCTCTAGTTTCCTCCTACATTCCAAAGATGTGCGTGTTTGTAGGTTAATTAGCTTTTGTAAATTGTCCCTGGTGTGTAAGATAGAACTAGTGTATGGGTGATCGCTGGGCAGTGCAGACTAAGTGGGCTGAAGGGCCTGTTTCCACGCAGTATCTTTAAACTAAACTAAACTAAACAAAATGGCACAAAATGCTGGAGCAACTCAGCGGGGCAGGCAGCATCTCTGGAGAAGAATGGGTGATGTTCCGAGTCGAGAAGCTGAGGCTGTGTCTAAAGAAGGGTCTCGACACGAAACGTCACCCATTCTTTCGCTCCAGAGATGCTGCCTGTCCTGCTGAGTTACTCCAGCATTTTGTGTCTATCTTCAGTTTAAACCAGCATCTGCAGTTCCTTCCTACACAAAATGACATAGGTTTAGGTTGTGAGAGGAAAAGATAAAAGGAGATTTACAAGACTCAATTTTTATGCAGTGAGTGGTAGGTTCCTGGTACGCGCTGCCAGGGTAAGCGGTGAAAGCGGATATGTCAGTAAAGTTTAGCAACAGGCAGGGTTTAGAATGATACTGACCATGTCACGGCAGATGGGATTCGTTTTTTGCATACAGATATCATGGACCAAAAGGCCTGTATTTTTCTATTTTTTCTACTTTCCATATAACAAACTGCAAATTAGCAGAAGAAAGATAAACCTATTAAATAAGATAGAGAATAGGAGAAAATTGTATAAAGTAATTCCAAAATATGACATGCTTATTAAAGGGCAGCACATTGGCACAACTGGTAGAATTGCTGCCTAGCTGTGCCAGAGATCTGGGTTTGATCCTGACCTCAGTGCTGTCTGCATGGAGTTTGCATGTTCTTCCTGTGATGGCACGGGTTTCTTCTGAGTGCTCCGGTATCCTCTCACATCCCAAACATGTGCGGGTGTGTCGGTTAATTGGCCTCTGTAAAATTGGCCTCTAGTATGTAAGGAGTGGATGAGAATGTGGGAAAACTCAGAATATGTGTGAACGCGTGATCAAGGATGGGCATGGACTCAATGGGCCGAAGGACCTGTTTTTATTATGTATCCCTAAACTAAACTAAACTTATTTCTGTTGCAGCAAGACTACCCTTTACTTAGAACTATAAAGTCCCGAGGGCTAACACATACTGTGAAAACTTCAAGGCCAAGAATGAATAGCCCTGTATTTAATCTCGCAATGTATAAATAATCATGTGATTAACTATTACTGTCGGTCAATTTTTTAATGTGCTTAATATCTTTGTCAAAGAACCTCTTTGATCAGGGTTTTAAACAGGCCTGCTGATGTCTTCTTTGGCTCATTGTCAATGCTGTGTTTCTGTGTAGAGCTTGAAATATTTTGCGCCAGTAAGTTGTTATTGACTATTTATTCTCCCGTTCTAATTTTCATATAATTGCTTGACTCCGCTTCCAATCTCCTCGCTGCAACACCTAGAAGTGATACTTCAAGAATAAAATCCTTCCACATTTTTGTTGGAAAATGAGGAGACTATGAACTGGCCACGGCCTGAGAAAACTCTTTATATCAATAGAATCACACCTAAAAATTACTTCATTGGACAGGCCATTCAATACAACTACTTTTTGCTGTTAAATTTCACACACACATTCCCACAATTGTATCTGTTTGATCCCAGTTGTCCACCATTCCTTTCTACCCAATTTTCGTTCATGAAATCATCAAGTATTCTGTTGACGGTGGCCTATTTCACCACAACATTTCTGTTGTGATGAATTTCTCCTTTTATGTACTCTGAGCTAAGACATTTCCTTTAATTTAATGTTGAATATAGTTGGAAATAATTGCCACCTGCTATGCTTTGTCCTTCCGGCTTCTCTTCTTTCTGAAAGGTGAAACATCGCCCATCCTTTTACTCCAGAGATGCTGCCTGACCCGCTGAGTTACTCCAGCACATTTTAACTACCTGTACTGTTCGTTCTACGTCTATGGTTTCACCCTGACAATGGCTTGCCGATCGTTTCACTGAACACCTCCGCTCAGTCCGCCTCAACCTACCTGATCTTCCGGTTGCTGGATGCTTTAACTCCCTCTCCCATTCCCGCACTGACCTTTCTGTCCTGAGCCTCCCCCATTGTCAGAGTGAGGCCCAGTGCAAATTAGAGGAACAGCACCTCATATTTTGCTTGGGCAGCTTACACCCCAGTGGTATGAACATTGACTTCTCTAATTTCAAGTGACCCTTGCTTTCCCTGTCTCTCTCCATCCCTCCCCCTTCCCAGTTCTCCGACCAGTCTTAAGGGCCTGTCCGACTTACGCAACCTTTACAGGCAACTGCCGAACCCGTGATAGGTCGCCGAAATTGTCAACATGTTGAAAATTCAGCAGCGACCAGAAAGATGCTACAACTTTTTGGAGACCTCTCACGACCATAGGAGACCTCTCACGACTATACAGGCTATATGTCGTGAGATGTCTCCTGTGGTCGTGAGAGGTCACCCACAACATGTCGCCTGTGTAATCGTGTGAGGTCTCCTATGGTTGTGAGAGGTCTCCAAAGAGTTGTAGCGTCTTTCTGGTCGCCGTTGAATTTTCAACGTTGGAAATAGTGGCGACCTATCACGGGTGCCGACAGTCGCCTGTCAAGGTCGCGTAAGTGGGACAGGTCCTTTACTGTCTCTGACTATATTTTATCTCTGTTCGCTTTGTTGTTAACTTCTCCCAGCCAACAATGATCTATTCGACATGTTCCTTGATCACCATTACCTCTGCCCCATTTTCACACCTTCATACTTCCTTATCTATGTATCTCCCTCCTCCCTGACGTCAGTCTGAAGAAGGGTCTCGACCCAAAATGTCACCCATTCCTTCTCTCCAGCGATGTTGCCTGCCCTGCTGCCCTTTGTGTCTATTTTTTGTTTTGCCTGAGGCAGAAATAATGCATGGAACAATGTCACTGCGGGAAGTGGGAATATGTGGGTTTAACATGACTGACCAGGGTTCCTGAGTTAAATTGGCTTGACTGGTGTATCTATTGACAATGTGTGAGCAGTTCCTTAGATTATGTTTTCAATGATGTAATAAATGAGTATTAATTGTCCAGCTAAGTGTCAAGGTGAGGAGCTGCGTTATACGTAGCTGCACACAGCTGCCTCTCACCTTTCTACGGATCAGGCACTGCCCTAATTCACGTAAGCTATCAGCCTGAAAAGGTTCTCTGCGGTTTAATCAGCTTTCACTACGATCTAATTCCTCTCTGGTGTTTTGTTGCTGTTCTTAACGCAGATATTGAAAGTGGCACCTTCCAGTTCATTCCGATCCTCAATGCAGAGCAATAGTGAGCTGCACGAGATTGAGCTCCATGCCGTGGAGTCCATTAATGACTTGCATTGCACCAGCTCCAGCCAGGAGGCCGCTAAGTCTGACTCGGGTAACTACAGCGTTGACATTCTGTGGCTTCATAGACCTAATGCAATCCTACAGACAGGATTAATGTCGAGGATTAAGACCCATTATATCGTCACAAAATGAACAGGTAGTTCTAGAGAGTGAGAATAGGAACATGTCCCTGATGATTTAAAGGTTCTTGCACCAGTTGGGGGAAAGCAGAGAAGATTTTTGACCATCTAATATACTTTTGATGAAGGCAATAAATGGAATCACTTGAAATGTTGACCACATACACTGCAAAGGAGCAGACAAACAAAGATGCTCGTGAATCTGTGCAAGATATTGGCAGATGGAGCAACAAAGAACAGGCACATCACATTTTTTACATTTGATTAATTTATTCCTTTTTTAAATAACATAATTGTGTCTTCAGTCTAAATCCTAGAACTCTTTTCCCAAGTGTATTGAGGAACCACCTTCACCAGAAGGATTCCAACAGTTCAGAATGTTGACTCAACACCATCTCCACAAGAGCAATTAGGAATGAAAAATAAATGCTGGTCTTCCCAGGGGTGCACAAAATGAATAAACAAAAGTAAAAAAAATCAAAGATTTCCAGGGGACTCAAAACATCATCTCTCTATTTCCCCCCCACAGATGTTGTCTGATCCTCCAGTTGCTTGTTTATTTGAAAGTATATGATATTTAGATAAGAAGGGTCTCGACACGAAATGGCACACATTCCTTCTGTCCAGAGATGTTGCCTGCCCCGCTGAGTTACTCCAGCATTTTGTGTCTATATTCGGTTTAAACCAGTATCTGCAGTTCCTTCCAGCATGATATTTGGCCATCCTGACTACTTCCAGATTTGCTTCAGTTATCCTGGAATTAGTTTAGTCTAGTTTTACTAATGCCAAACGGAATAGATTTTGAAACCCAGTTACTCATTGCCAGCATCTCTAAATACGTAACTGGAAAAGAGAAACTCTTTTCTCCTCTTAGCAGGGATGGGAGAACATAGTTTATGAGTATACTGTAGATTTTGGCTGCAACCAACATTAATCGATTTGGGGAGTTTTTTTATTGATACAGAAACCAGCTGTGACCTTAAACTTTCAGGGAGACATAAAGAAGCTGCAAAGAGATATCAGTAAGTTTAGTGAATCTGCAGAAAAATGATAGATGAAGAAAAATATAATCATGCCCGAGGACGAATGCGACAGCAGGTTTAGTTTTAGCGATTATTCACTGGCAAATGTATTCGGAGGGATTTTGGTGATGCTGTGAATGAATCACAGTAAAGTGATTTGCAGCAAGGATTTAGGAAGGCAAGTGGCAGGGGAGCTTCCATTTACAAAAGGATTGCAAAACACGTGTTGGAAAGAGTTGGCAAAATGTTTAAGAAGGAACTGCAGATGCTGGAAAATCGAAGGGTTGTTGCATTTGTACATGGTTTTGTTGAGGTCACACTTAGAGAGGTGTGCAGTGATTTAACCTCTGAGGGAAGGATATTCTCTGAGGGAAAGATAATTTGCTTTGGAAGCATTGGTAGTCAAGGTTCAGTCTGACGGCGGATCTCGACCCGAAACATACTTCTCTATGTCCTCCAGAGATGCTGCCTGACCTGCTGAGTTACTCCAGCACTTTAAATCCATTCATGACTGTAGTTGCTTCCTCTGACACTTGCTGATCAACATCCTCTTTACCACCTGGATACACATACAAAATTAAAGAGCTATAACATTGTGGATTTGAACTTTATTATTCCCTTGTTAAGTATAATTTTTTTTAAATTGGCAAGCACCTCAGCTGACAGGCAACCTGTTTACAGAAGGTTTTTGCAGCTTTCTAACGATGATTGCAGCCCACAAACACTGTTGCAATGCTCACTTTGCAGATTGCAGCCAGGCGAGGCCTTCAGCCAACTTTACAGGTCGGGAAAGGTCTGCGAACGGACTGGTGACTGCTCCGTTACTGGAGCAAGGGCAGGGCCAGGCAACATTAACTCATGCGCTGGATCCATCTCGCGTGCCTCAAGATCGGTGTGAATGCAGCTGCACCTGTTGCCAGCCAACCTGTCGAAATCATGTTTTCTACGCTGTAGTACTTCTGCTCATGCTGGTCAGCATCACCATAGGCCTGCTCACGGTTTACTACTCAGGTACGTTGGAACTCTCAAATCATTTAATTTCATTAGTAGGGCATAAGTTGTAGGAGCAGAATTAGGACATTCGGCCCATCAAGTTTAGTCCACCATTCAATCATGGCTGATCAATCTTTCCCTCTCCACCTCACTCTCCTGCCTTCTCCCCATGACCCCTGACATCCGTACTAATCAAGAATCTACTGTATCAATCAGCACCGTAAAAAACACCCATTGACTTGGCCTCCACAGCCATCTGCGGCAATGAATTCCACAGATTCACCAGCCTTACAGTGCCGGAGAACAGGGTTCGATTCCGACTACGGGTGCTGTCTGTACGGAGTTTGTACGTTTTCCTCGTGACCTGCGTAGGTTTTCTCCGAGATCTTCGGTTTCTTCCCGTACTCCAAAGACATGCAGGTTTGAAGGGTCTCGACCCGAAACGTCGCCTATCTCCTTCGCTCCTTAGATGCTGCTGCACCCGCTGAGTTTCTCCAGCTTTTTGTGTAACCCCAGGTTTGTAAGTTAATTGGCTTGGTATCAATGTAAATTGTCCCTATTGCGTGTGGGCTAATGTTAATGTGCGGGGATCACTGGTCGGTGCGGACTCAGTGGGTCGAAGGACCTGTTTCCGCGCTGTATCTCTAAACTAAACTAAATTACAAAGACGTACAGATTTGTAGGTTAATTGGCTACAATAAAATATTGTAAATTGTCCTGAGTGTGTGGAGGATATTGCTGGTGTATGGGGTGATCACTGGACAGCGAGGACTCGGTGCGCCAGTATCTGTGACTCGTTGTATCTGTAAACTAAAAACTAAACTAAACCCCCAAAGTTACCCCAGCACTTAGCCTTATAACGTGAAGCCGAAGATTTAACTTTAATTCAGGTAACATGTGCCAATGCAAAACTGGTTCTGAAGTGGGGTGGATGCAGAGGTATATTTGACACCATTGACAAATTCAAATATTAGGACAAGTGGGGGTCTATGGGGGGAAGTCAACGATTGTGACGAACGAGAATGGAACTAAAGTTGAACCAAATATTAGATCAATGATGATTTTGTTGAACGGCAGAGCAGATTGAGCCTACTTTGCTCCTGTTTTTAATGTTATTGTGTTCCTATTGTTCTGGAATAATTAATCACTGGAGGAACGTATTCTCCTGAATGCTCATAAATCTTTAGAATCCACTGCTCCGGAGAGCTGGGGATGATGTATCATTGAATATATTCAAGGCGGAGATAGATTATGGACAATAGTGAAGTCAAGCATTTTGAGAATAGGTTTGGAAATTTGAAGCTAAGATTAGATCTGCCTTGAATTTACTGACCCCCCGCTGGGCTATTTCTGCACCTGTTCCTTATGATTAATGGGAAAAAGGGATCAATTGACTAAGGACTATACAAAAGGAGAAGAGAGAGAGAGAGATAGAGATAGAGATGTAAAGATTTAGGAAAGTGATTTTAGAGTTTAGAGCCTGGATCATTGAATGGTTGCCATTGATGGAGCTGAGATATTTGGGATAGTCTTAAACATGGGAATTCTCTCCCCAATCTAATGTTGTACTATATTAGTGGTGGGTCTCTGGAACTCTCTGCCACAGAGGATAGTTGAGGCCAGTTCATTGGCTATATTTAAGAGGGAGTTAGATGTGGCCCTTGTGGCTAAGGGGATCAGAGGGTATGGATAGAAGGTACGGGATACTGAGTTGGATGATCAGCCATGATCACATTGAATGGCGGTGCAGGCTTGAAGGGCGAATGGCCTACTCCTGCACCTAATTTCTATGTTTCTATTATTAGCATCATATTTTCCCAAACTACTTCAGGTCCACCACCCATATCCCTCTAAACCTGTCCTATCCATGCGCCTGTCCAAATGTCTCCTAAATGTTATGATAGTACTGCCTCAACTACCTCCTCTGGCAGCTCATTCCATGCACCCACAGGCACTTTGTGCAAAAAAAGGTACCCCTCGGGTTCCTATTATTATTACTATTTTTTTAATTAATCCTTTCAGGGAAAATGAACAAAGAATTGAAGGAGGTTTCCCATTATCTGGATGTCTTGGACCAGAGTGTGAAACAGATGAATTTTGCAAGCTACCTGTTACAAAACCAAATGAACTTCACAGAGAACATGGATCCAATGAACAATATATGAGTTGGCTTTGAAAGAAAGCTCATTCCTCTCGGATATATGATTATGGTGTGTTTTGAATGCAGCAATGAATGTTCTGAATGAATGCTCTGGGTACAAGATGAATGCCTGAGCTGCACAATAACCAAACAAAAATAGTTGACTGATATGTATACGACCATGAATTAATCACAGATTTTGTCAGCGAGATTACGTAAGTGAAAAATATCATGTCACCGTAACCCTGCTTTCCACATTGTTTTCCAATTAACATGGCAAACAAGGCTATCATTTATTTTTCTTTTCTTTTATTTTGCATTGGTTACACGTGGCTCCAAGTAGAGCAATATCTACTGCTGGAAAAACACTCTGCAGATCAGGCAGCATATGTGAAGAGAGAAACAGGCATTCTTCAGGTTGATGACATGATCAGAAGTGAAGAATGTAGAAGACGGACATTGTTTTTAAAGTTCGGTAAAGAGGATTTAACTTTTGTTAGGGGGTGGGTGGGGCAAATGGTCAAAGGTGAGGCAAAGGGAAAGCCAAGGATATGGTAGAAAGTAGGAGTGACTGCGTGATAGAAGGAACCATGATGGGAGTCCAAATGGGGTGTTAATTGCACCAATGTATAAACAAATGGTGAGATGGGTTTAGAGAAGGTGTAAGAAAATGTAGCTGAGGAAGGGGCAGGGAGGAGTGAGGTTAGGGGTGAAATTAGGACAATCTGGATAAAAGTGCCCTCCCACGCCCAATTTCAACTGGGACAAGCTCCAGCGGAGATAATTGAAACAGGTACTATTACAGGTACTTTAACAGCTACATGGACAAGTACACGGATGGGATAGGTTTAGAGCAGGGGTGGGGAACCTTTTCATGTTGGAATGCCGCATTAAGTTAGCTGTAATCTAATAAGGCCACAGCCAAGAAACTTCAATTAGATATACTTCAAAATCTAACTACTATGTACGAACTACAAGAATATCAAAAAATGTTGTTAATTCTAAAGGTAACTTACCTTTTATTGACTTTGTTGTGACTGCTTTTTGTGGGAGGTTAACATACATTTTAGAGTCGCATTGGAACTAAATCATGAGCATAACAGGTGTTAAAATAGCCCTCATGACTTACTAATGTTTTAATTGTTGCCGTCAGTCGGGGAGGATTATTTTGTTGAATCTTCTTTTACTCTTTGGTATTTTAAATACGTTAATTTTAAGGTAAAAATAATAAAAGATGAACAAAAACATATTAATAAAATGAAAATAAAAGTATTTATTCTACAAAATTTGGATTAATTCAAAGGGCCGAACTTAATGGCCTAGAAGGCCGCATGTGGCCTTAAGGCCGCAGGTTCCCCACCCCTGGTTTAGAGGGACACAAAGTACTGGAGTGACTTAGCAGGTCAGGCAGTATCTCTGGAGAAACATGGAACATCCATGTTTTTCAGAGATGATGCTTGACCCGCTGTGTTACTCCAGCATCTCATATCATGCTTTGTAAACCAGCATCTGCAGTTCCTTGTGTCTCCAAGATTCAGAGGTACTGTATATGGGCCAAATGCTGGCAAATGGGACAAGCATAAAAGGGGCATCTTGGTCGGCATGAACGAGTTGGGCCGAAGGGTCTGTTTGCTGTTATTTGCCTCTATGATTAAAATACTAATGCTCTCGTACCTTTCAACCCTGATATAAGATCAAAGATAGACAAAAAGCAGGAGTAACTCAGCGGGACAGGCAGCATCCCTGGACAGAAGGAATGGGTGGCATTTCGGGTCGAGACCCTTCTTCAGACATAAGATTGCACATTTGAAATATTATCTCTGTTTCTCTCTGCACAAGTACTTTGTGATCCATTGTGTAACTTCCAGCAGGATTTTGCTATTATTTTTGCAATACATTATTTTGACTTTTTTTTTAGATTTTTTTTCCTTAGCATTTATTACTGTCAATGCACCTTTGTTACTGGTTAACAAAGTTTGACACTTTGTTATTTTTATTAATTGTAAAATAAAGTGCATAAATCGAACTTCAGCATCCAGTTTGAATGTTATTAGGAGCAGGCCATGTTCCAAACAACTGTGTAACTCTATGATGGGCCATTAATTTTGCACGCCATTTTAGGGGCGGGAAAGAGGCAGGTGGGTTAAAGGTGAGACCTGATGCTGGGGGATGGGGGGTGGGGGGGAGATGGATGATGGGAAGCAAAGATGCTAGATGCTAGAGGTATCTTTGATGGGAACAGGGTTGGGGAAGGGGAGAGGGAACAAAAAAACAAACTGAGAAGAAATCTAGTTGGACAAGTGAAAAACACTGATGTAACTTATCGATCAAATATTAAAGCACTTGAGTTTATAGACAGTGCGGAAACAGGCCCACCACGTCCACACTGACCAGCGATCTAACACACACACACACACACACACACACACACACACACACACACACACACACACACACACACACACACACACACACACACACACACACACACACACACACACACACACACACACACACACACACACACACACACACACACACACACACACACACACACACAATGGGCCGGGTGCGGCAGCAATATTGGTCTGCTTCCTGTTCCTCCGTCTATGCCGCATGTACTCCCAGGATGAGGTGCTCCACACTAGGGCATCGGAAATGTCCTCATTCTTCAGGGAACGGGGGTTCCCCTCCCCTACCATAGATGAGGCTCTCACCAGGGTCTTTTCAATACCCCGCAACACTGCTCTCTCCCCCCATCCCCCCACTTGTAACAAGGGCAGAGTCCCACTTGTCCTCACCTTCCACCCCACTAGCCGTCACATGCAACAAATAGTCCTCCGTCATTTTCGCCATCTCCAACGTGACCCCACCACTCACCACATCTTCCCATCTCCCCCCGTCTGCTTTCTGCAAAGACCGCTCCCTCCGTAACTCCCTGGTCAATTCTTCCCTTCCCTCCCGCACCACCCCCTCCCCGGGCACTTTCCCTTGCAACCGCAAGAGATGCTGCACTTGTCGCTTTACCTTCCCCCTCGACTCCATTCAAGGACCCAAGCAGTCGTTCCAGGTGCGACAGAGGTTCACCTGCATCTCCTCCAACCTCATTCGCTGCTCTAGATGTCAACTGATCTACATCAGTGAGACCAAGCGTAGGCTTGGTGATCGTTTCGCCGAACACCTCCACTCAGTCCGCATTAAGCAACCTGATCTCCCTGTGGCTCAGCACTTCAACTCCCCCTCCCATTCCGAATCCGACCTTTCTGCCCTGGGCCTCCCCCATGGCCAGAGTGAGCACCACCGGAAATTGGAGGAGCAGCACCTCATATTCCGCTTGGGCAGTTTGCACCCTAGCAGCATAAACATTGCCTTCTCCAATTTCCGGTAGCCCTTGCTGTCTCCTCCCCTTCTCAGCTCTCCCTCAGCCCTCGGGCTCCTCCTCTTCCTTATTCATTTCTTCTCCACCCCCCCCCCCCTCCCCCACCCTACATCAGTCTGAAGAAGGATTTTGTCCCGAAATGTTGCCTATTTCCTTTGCTCCATAGATGCTGCTGCACCCACTGAGTTTCCCCAGCACTTTTGTTACCTTCGATTTTCCAGCATCTGCAGTTCCTTCTTAAAGTAAACTAGGTTTTGGAGAGGGTGCAGATCAGGTTTACCAGAATGCTGCCTGGATTAGAGGTTCAGCTACAGGGAGAGGTTGGATAGATTTGGAGTATTTTCTCTGGAATATCGGGGGTTGAGTGGAGACGATAGAAGTGCGTAAAATTATGAGAGGCATAGATAGGGTAGACATTTTCCCAGGGTAGAAATGTCCAACACTAGAGGGCATAGTTATGAAGTGAGATGGGCAAGGTTTCATGTAAATGTGTAGGGCAAGTTGTTCTTTTTTACAAGAATGGTGGGGGCCTGGAACACATTGCCAGAGGTGGTGGTGGAGGCAGATACAATAATGCCGTTTAAGAGGCTTTGAGATTAGTACATGGGAGTGCAGGGAATAGAGGGATATGGATCATGTAGAGCCAGCTGCGATCAGTTTGACTTGGCATCATGTTCAGCTCAAACATCCTGAGGCAAAGGGCCCGTTCCTGTGCTGTACTGTTCTATGTTCTATGTTATGGTTTTTAGTAATTAATATGAAACATTGAAATCCAATACATATACACCACAGCAGTCTTGATTCAAGGTGGCAGAATACAAAGTCATCTTATTTTGTATTAGACAAATATTTATTAAATTCTTAGACCAACTATGTAAAATGTTATCAAATTAAGAAAGGAATTTTCTAATCTTCCATTTGTTACTCAACAAGGTGCATTAGAATTGGCATTTCAGTGCGATTCACTGCACTGTGCTCTGAAGTTTCCACCTGTCAGACCCCCAAATTAATCTGTGTTAGTTAATTGGTTGGGAGATATTTTTTCTGAAGATATAAAGATAAATGTGGCCGTTATTTTTATAGATCCTGTGGCGTTCAGCTTAACAATGAAGACACAAAGGTGAGTGTGAATATTCTTTTGCTTATTGGAAATCTGCTCCAGTTATTAATAGTCTGGAAACTACGTCTGAATGTGGACATGTGATAGGCAAGAGTACACATTGCACAATTACATAACATCAGTTGCACTTAGTTCTAATCTTAGATTTGACATTCAGATAAAGCTGAAGGTGACGAGGTTAGGATGTAGGCGTGCCCGATTGTAGAATGGATAGTTACTTCAAGTGGTGAGAAGGTGTTTGCACTCATGTTTTGTTTATGATTCTGATCTCAACTACCACAGTGAGAGGATTTTCTGCAAGTTGGCTTGAGATGAGAACGTCAGACCTCACAGAACGTCAGACAAATTTAAAGCAGCTTACTGCCTCTTCTGTCTTGGTAAAACCTACCACATTCACAAGAAGGATACATAGACCTTCAGTGTCATTTTCTAAGCCAACTAACTACATATTGAGGCACCAGTTACTGACAATTGACTGAAATCACCAGCACAATGGACCAGTGGTAGAGTTTGCTCCCTCACAGCGCCAGAGATTCAGGTTCGATCAGGGCCGGATTTAGATGAAGAGAGGCCCTAAACTATTTCACTTGTGAGGCCCCCCCCCTCCCAATCCCCCACCCTCAAGACTAGAGGACCATGACTACCCGACAGTGACAGTGTGACACTTTTAGATCCTGCTGCATGTTGTCATTAAACGGTTGGTTTAAAAATACATATTGGATTCACCGCGGAGTGAGCGATGCCTTACCTGGATCGCCGTTTGAAGCTCTTGAGTGTTGGGCCTGCTGCTTCAACATCATGGAGCTGTGGTTTGCGGAGCTCCCAGCCTTGGGCCGCGCTGATTTTAATATCGTGGAGCCCTGGGAACCCTTTGCCGAGGGCCGCCAGCGTGAATCTCCACCCAGCTCAGCCTGTCGACTTCGGGAGCCGCGGTCTCCGGTAGGAAGTGGCCGATTCAGAAGTCCAAGCCGCTGAGAATGTTCTCCCGTTCTGACTTCGGATGGTGACCCCCAAATTTCATTGTACCAATGGCCATGAGGGGGGGTCCAAGAGGAGGGGGTCCATTGAAGACAGGGAAAAGGGATCATCAATGAGGGCGAGGACTCCTTCCCATGGAAGAACGGTGTGAGGCTGAGGCGACGGAGGTAGAGCTCCAAATCGCGGCGGGCGTGGAACTCATTGAGGTGGGGATGGAGGGGGACAAAGGTGAGGCCTCTGCTGAGGACAGACCATTCGGTATCTGAGAGGAGGAGGTCAGGGGGGATGGTGAACACACGGCAGGGTTGGGGGTTGGGACCGGAGGAAGGCAGGTGGGTGGTCTGAAACCAAGGCAAGATCTGGTGGAGGGGTGGTGGGTGGTCAGGGGGTAGGGGTGTATGAGGACTGTAGTGTGGGTGGGGAAGGGCTGGGGTCACATGGTTTGAGGGGGATGGGGAAGACCCAGTGGAACAGCCACTGAGATTACCAGGGTTGGGTGACTAGCATTAGGACCCAGCGCAGTCAAACCCAGGGGGGTGGGAGTCTGCAGCGTGGAAACATCAGGCCCGGTGCTGAGTCCAGGCTGCAGGTAACGCGACAGCCATGGGCTGCTGGAGTGCGGTGGAGTGGCCAGGGTTAGCGGGCAAAGAGTAGGAGGTCCTGGTGGGCGGATGGTCGGTGGGGCGGCGAGGTTCGACGGGTCCGGTGAGGCAGCGAGGTGAGTAGGCCCCCCTAGATCTCGAGGCCCTAAGCTTAAGCTTGTCTAGCTTATACCTAAATCCGGCCCTGCGTTCGATCTTGACCTCGGGTGCTGTCTGTGTGGAGTTTGCACTTTCTCCATGTGACCAAGTGGGTTTCCTCCTGGTGCTCCGGCTTCCTCGCACATTCTAAACACATGTGGGTTTGTAGGTTAACTGACTACTGTAAATAATCCCTAGTGTGCAGGGAGTTGATGCGAAAGTGAGATAACATAGAACTAGTGTGAGTGGATGATTGGTGGTCGGTGTGGACTTGGTAGGCTAAAGGGCCAGTTTGTGCCCCTTCATCCACCCCATCAACCATCACCTACCCCATCAACAGTAGAGTTTGCTGTTCCCACATTAGCCTCATTAGTTACCTTAGAACCCACAAAGCTGGAGTGGATGACATTTTTAATTCAGTTTAATTTAGTTGATTATTAGTCAAAGAGTAATACAGAGTGGAAACAGGCCCTTCGGCTTAACTCGCCCACACCGGCCAACAATGTCCCAGCTACACTAGTCGCACTTGCCTGCACTTGGTCCATATTCCTCCAAACCTGTCCTATCCATGTACCTGTCGAACGTCCTTAAACGATGGGATAGTCCCAGCCTCAACTATCTCCTTGGCAGCTTGTTCAATACACCCACCACCCTGTGTCACATGTACAGAGATATAGTGACGAGATTGTTTTGCATGCTATCCAGTCAAACCATACCGTACACAAGTACAAGAGATCATCTTCTGGAACAGCACGCAGAGAGTCACTAAGTTCCGGCATTGTCTTGCAACTTCCAAGTCTATGAAAAGTCCAATCTTAGCCCAAGGAGATATTTTTAGTTTAGCTTGGTTTATTATTGTCACATGTCCTGACATACAGTAAAATGCTTTTGGTGTTGGCATGGTCGAGTTGCTGCCCTGCAGCGCCAGAGACCCAGGTTCAACCCTGATTACGAGTGCTGTCTGTATGGAGTTTGTACATTCTCCTCATGACCTGCGTGGGTTTTCTCCGGGAGTTCCGGTGTCCTCCCACACACCAAAGGTGTACAGGCTTGTAGGCTTGCTGCTTTGGTAAATTGTAAATTGTTACTGTGCGGGGATCACTGGTCTGTGCGGACTCGGTGGGCAAATGGGCCTGTTTCCACACTGTATCTCTAAACTAAACTAAACTAAAACCATACATGTTTACAACCATGTATACAGATACCAGTGTACATATAAAGGTTTAGTGCAAGGTAAAGGCCCATTAAAGATAGTTCATAGGTCTCCGATGAGGTAGATGGGAGGTCAGGACTCCACTCTAGCTGATGAGAGGACCTTTCAGTTGGCTGATTACACCTGGCCAGAAACTGACCCTGAATCTGGATGTAATTTCTGATTTTCTCACTTTAAGGCCGGGCGTCCTGGCGGCTCTGGATCGAGGGGGTCGGCCTGGCCCAGCAAGATGCCGTAGGTTCAGTGGTCTTCATCCCCAAGGGACTGCCAAGGAAGAAGGAGAATTGCCTCGGAGCTGCCTGGTAGTGTGTGCTGATTCATGGCCACTTCTGCGGTCAGAACACGAGGTTGCCAGCAGTTGGTTCACTGTTTAGGAGAGAGGGAAAAACAAACGTGACATTGTAACCAGCTTCTCGGGAGATAGTCTTTGATCCCAAAAATAGTCCTTTGAGTGTAGAATCTTAGGGAAGGAATCGTGGAATTGTTTTCATTCTACAAACATCAGAGTCATGTGACATTATCTAGACTGTTCTGCCCAGCCTAATGTGAAACATAAGAAACAGGATATTTTCCCCATTTAAAATGTATTCATCTTTGGTATGTGGAGATAACCTGCAGTTTATAGTTGATCCCCAATTTCTTCTGAACTGAGGAGGCAGTTGAGAATCAATGGAATTGGTAATTCTGGAGTTATATATAGGCCAGACCTGGTTAGGATGGAAGATTTCATTTCATGAATGATATTAGCAAACATAATGGGTTTTTAACAATAATCTATTAGATCCACGTCTACCAATACCATGATGCGTCTTTTGTTTTGATTGAGGATTTATTTAATTACATAAATTTAAATTTCCCACCTGCCATTTGAACTTGTATCTCTCAATCAATAGTCCAGACCTCTGGCCAGTTAATCAAAACAGTCTGTTGCTGAATCATCTTCATAAATCTAATATGTTTTTCAATAACATCATAGCTCTCCCTTGCATGTCCTTTTATGCCTAATCCCCAAAACGCGAAAAATCCCAATCTTAATGTCAGTTTATAAAATATTGCTTTATTTTAATTTTCTAAAATATCAGTGTTAATGATTGTGCATCTACATCAGCAGCACAGGTAGACACGAGTTGTACAGATCACAATATATACATTTTTAAGATGAGTTGTTTTGCCATCAGTCACCATCGGCGGTCACTAAAAAAAAACGAGTATGGCTGTCCTAACCTCTCCTCTCCTCTCCATCGGGTCGTCTACTTGTGAGTCTGCAGATGTCTGTAGAGGCCGATCCGCGATCCACACACCTTGGTGCAACGTGGGCAGTGGAGACTGGCGGTGGTCGGTAGTCGTCGAGCCCCCTTCTCTCTCTCCTTACGGTGCTGTCTTTTTGTCTCTGCGACACGGCGTAGCTACGTTTCATGACGTGCAGCTCCTTCCTGCACGGATTTCCTCCTGGAGCACCTGTCCAGTGCAATGTGCTCCCAGTTGCTTGATGTGATGTGGAATTTCTTCAGACTGTTCTTGATGTTGTCCTTGAAGTGTTTCTTTGGCCAGCCGGGGGCTCGCTGACCTTCCTTCAATTGAAAGAACAGGATTTGTTTAGGGAGACGTGTGTTGGACATGCGGATGACATGGCCAGTCCATCAAAGTTGGTGCTGCATTATTGTGGTGGTGATGCTGGTCATGTTGGCTTCCTCCAAAACGCTGATGTTGGTGCGTTTGTCCTCCCAGCTGAACCTCAGAATCTTTCATAAGGATCTTTGACGGTATTGTTCCAGAGCTCTCAGGTGTCTGCTGTAGGTGCTCCATGACTCGGCTCCATACAACAGGGTGGAGAGGACAATGGATCTGTAGACCAGTAGTTTTGTTTGAGCATTTAGGTCTCGGTCTTCAAAGACTCTTTTCCTGAGTCTGGCGTAGGCTCCACTGGCACAACTCAGGCGATGGGTGACCTCAGAGTCGATGCCAGCTTTTGAGGAAAGAATGCTGCCAAGGTAGGGGAAGTGGCCAACGTTTTCAAGAGTGGTGTCGTCCACTTTTATAGTGGGCTGGATAGATGGCTGGTTGGGTGGAGGTTGATGTGGGACCTGGGTCTTCTTGATATTTAAGGCTAGGGCCATGGCTCTGTATGTCTTGGCAAAGGCATTCAGGATGCCCTGGAGGTCTTCTGCAGAGTGTGCTGCAATGGCGCAATCATCTGCGTACTGAAGCTCCATGATGGCGGTGTTACTGACTTTGCTCTTGGCCTTCAACCTATTAAACTTGAAGAGCCCACCATCAGTTCTGTAGGTAATCACATCAACATAACATGCTGAATTATCATGAAAGGAAAGCAACAAGTATATTTCTTTTTGTGTTGCCCATCGGAAAATTCCCCCTCATGCCATCCCCCACAAGCTGAAGGTAAACCAGTGGATCATTATATTTTGCAACAAATTAGATATACCGTACATAAATACAATCAAGTATAATAGATAGAACAAGGGGGAAGAATATTGTTCTTATCAACCGTGGCATAGTGGCGCAGCAGAAGAGATGCTGCCTTAGAGTGCCAGAGACCTGGGTTCGATGCTGACTACGGGTCCTGCCTGCACGGAGTTTGTACGTTCTCCCTGAGAACGGTTTCCTCTGGGTGCTCCGGTTTCCTCCCACATTCCAAAGACGCGCAGGTTTGTAATTTAATTGGCTTCTGTAAATTGCCCCTAGTGTGTAGATTAGAACTAGTGTGCGGGTGATTAATAGTTGGCATGGGCTTGGTGGGCCGAAAAGCCTGTTTCCACTCTGTATTTCGAAACTAAAACTAAATTAAATGCACTCGTCAGATTAGTTATTTGCCTCGTCTAGCCTATTGCTAGCTTTTCACTTAAACTGATAGCATTTTACATAGAAATACTGTCATGAAGTGAGTGAAATGCCCTGTGCAGTCCAGTTGCTAATGATATAATGTTGTTCTTATTATTTATCATTTACTAGATCCATTGGTAGTTTTTGATTGAATATGGTGAACCTAGCAAGATCGAGCAAAGAATTCAATGCAACAAAGTTAACTGTGCAGAATACTTCCTAACATTATCCATTTCTCCACTGTAATTTTCAGTATGAGGTAGAAAGAAATATCCTTGGAGCACTGTACAAAGAAGATTCGAGAAGAAGAATTATTGTGTTACTGTAATCATATCATTTATTAATGTAATTATGATAATACTAAACAGAACACCATTTGAAAATAGTTTGAGTCTAATCAGTTGACTTTACTTTTACATTACTTTATAGATACTTTATAGATACAGTGCAGAAACAGGCCCTTCAGCCCATTGTGTGTGTCCCTGCTGATCAACTTAGGGATCCCACTAGGGACGATTTACAATTCCCCCCCCCCCCCCCCCCCCCCCAAAGCCAATTAACCTACAAACCGGCACGTCTTTGGAATGTGGGAGGAAACCGGAGCACCCAGAGAAAACCCACATGGTCACAGGGAGAACGTACAAACTCCATACAGACAGGTTCAAACCCAGGTCTCTGGCGCTGTAAGGCAGCAACTCTACCGCTGTGCCACCGTGCTGCCCTGTTGATTGGGGTCTTTTGTTTGAAATATGCATCATCCCTGATCAAAATGACCAATTTCTTTTGGACAAAGCCTGATTGTGTTTGCAGTAGATGACGGGTGAACCAACATAAGGGATAAACCTGAAGATACAGATCAAGCGGCATCAATGAATGAGAATAGCATAGATAGGCATCACGGTCCTGTTTCCATGCTGCAACTCTAAAGTACAACTAAACTAAACTAGACTAAATTAAACTAAACTTATATAAACTAAATTAAAACTTTCCTAAACTATCGGTTCTACCTTGTAGAATAACATGCAGCTGGTGCATTTGAGTCTCTCCACCTGCAAAAAATTCATTCTGATTTAGAAATATGTAGACATTTCTTCATTGCCGTTGGGTTTAAAACCTGGAACTCGCACCTCTAAAGTCCCTTGGAACAAATGTCCTTTGTTTGGAGTCATAATGACTGCGATAGTTGCAGTATGTTGTTATTGTCCAAAGCTTCATAGATTCCCAACACTAAAGTCCCTTGCACTGATCACAATTACACCCCAATAGCTTGCAATCTGAAAATAACCTATTTAGACACTAAAATCTGAAGCAACTCAGCAATTCAGGCAGCATCTCTGGAGAAAAGCAATAGCTGATGTTTTGGCTCGAGGCCCTTCTTCAGACTGAGAGTCAGGGGAAAGGAAAACAAGAGATATACAAGGTAAATTGAACAAAGGAATTAAATATACCTGCAAAAAGAAACTATGATCAAGGAAATGTGGAGCCCACAATGGTCCATTGTTGGCTGTGTGCTGGGTGATAACAAGTTATACAGACAACGAAACTCAACAGGACGACAGTGCAACTAGTAGAAAATATCTAGTGAATGGAGCATTATGAGTGGAAATATGTTATTTAGCTAGAATAGGTGTGGAATCTATATACATAACTAAAGATCTGATCTTGTTATCTTCCGGTTTGCACGGTCATTCTATTTGCGCAAGAACGGTACACGATAGTGCCACAATTTTACGTCAGCTTACTCACCATTCTCCTGAGCTGCGATTGCACTAAGTTTCGTTCCGATCGGTGGTCTAATGTAAACGTTATCGAGGTTTGACAAATCTTAAAAACCGCGCATGCGCAGATCGATCTCCTCTGCTGCTAGTCAGCGCCGCATGGATTGGTCTTTTCCCCTGTCACTCCGCGGGACGGTCCGCCCCTTCCTGCGCTATCGCATCTTTACTGGAGCTGACGGAGGCACTAGATGGCCAGTGGACGTCTCCAACCGGACACCATTTTTGGAGGGAGATTGGGTCGGAGACCCAACCCGAAGCAGCCCAGCGTCGGAGACCCAGCCCAGCCCAGAGTCGGAGATGTCACCAAACGAAAAGTGGAGACTCAGATCCCAGCCGAGGAGAAAGACCAGTGCCCGCTGTGAGTCCCCATCGCAATGTCAGCTCCAGCCCTTTCCCCTCTGGTCCCCCTCGCTGGCTCCTGCCCCCCTCCCCTGTGATATCACCCTCTCCCTCACAACCCCGTCTTGTCTCCAAGCTCCCTTTCCCCCCCACCCCCACCCCCCCGCCCACACCCTCCGCCACACCCCCCCTCCCCCCCCTCCCCCACAACCCCCCCTCCCCCACATCCCCCGCTCCCCCACACCCCGTCAGCCCAAGGTGCCCGTGCCGACCAGTGATCGCCCGTGCACACTACAAAGTTTAAACGAGTATGGAATGTGGAGAAACCTGGAGAAAACCCACGTGATCACAGGGAGAATGTGCAAACTCCACACAGGCAGCACCTGAAGTCAGAAATGAACCTGGGACTGGCACTGTGAAATGGAAGTTCTACCGCTGCGCCACTGTGCTGCCCTGAGTGCAACAGTACCGCACTTCAAGATGGGAATTCAATTGTGAGACCCTGACAGGGTGGATACCGAAAGCCAATTTCCCCTCACGTGGAAATCGAGAACTGGGTTCCAAATAAGTGATTGATCATTGAAAGCGGGATGCAGATGAATTTCCTGCGAATCGTTGACATTTTTTACCCCAGATGCTGGGAAAGCTGAATCTCTGGATATATTCCTGGTGAAGGGAAACATATTTTTGGCCTATGAAAGATTCGAGGGTTGCAGGGAGCTGGTGGGAGGGTGCAGCTATGTCTAAGATTAGTCTGACAATAATATTACTGAATGGTGATACAGGTTTGGTGGCAATAAGGCTTACTTGTGTTGCTATTTCCTATCAAGAGAGAGTTAGATCTAGGTCTTAGGGCTAAAGGAATCAAGGGATATGTGGGGAAAAGCAGGAATGGGGTACTGATTTTAGATGATCAGCCATTATCATATTGAATCATAATAAAGGGCCGAATGGCTTACTCCTGCACCTATTTTTCTATGTTTCTATGTTCCAACTTAACAGCTCCATGGGGAGTGCTTTTACCATTTGGATGGCAAAACATGGTTTATTAAAGATGCTTAGGAATTGCCAATAAATTCTGGGAAAGCGTTAATGTGTCAAGCCATCCCAGCATTTAGTGACAGTTCCAAAAATCTTTATTTGGGAAATATCTTTATTTAGTCCCTATGTTTTTTTTTGCATTAATATAAGAGAAGAGGGGATCTGAAGGAGATCTGTTTCGCTCAAGGAGCTGCTGGTGAATGTGGTGGAAGCTGCTGATTGAGAAGCTGTCAGCATTTCAGAAGGGTCTCGACCCAAAACGCCACCCATTCCTTCTATCCAGAGATGCTGCCTGTCCCGCTGAGTTACTCCAGCATTTTGTGTCCATCTTCAGAATTTAAGTAGTTTGTTAGACACACAATTTAAATTGCCCAGGTATAGAAGGTTGTGGGCCAAGTGATGGAAGGCGGGACCAATATAGGTGGGTGTCCGCTGGTTAGAATGGCGATGAGGGTCAAATAGCCTGCTTTCGTGCTATGTGACTTCATGACTGTTTCACTCTCCGGGCTAATTTGAGCATTCACTAAATTTATTGTTGAGGCCTTTGTAGGAACTGCAGACGTTGGTTTTACGCAAAAGGATACAAAGTTCTGGAGTAATTGAGCAGGTCAGGCATCATCTCTGGAGAACATGGATGGGTGACGTTTCGGGTCAACATACGTCTTCAGACTTCAGAGACCTTTCTTCGGACTTCAGAGTCTGAAGAAGCGTGTCGACCCGAAAAATCACCCATTCATGTTCTCCAGAGATACTGCCTGACCGACTGAGTTACTCCATTATTTTTTGTCTATCTTTGGTATAAACCAGTATCTGCAGTTCTTTGTTTCTAGTCCTCTAGAGATTCTGCCTGCCCTGCTGAGTTACTCCAGCACTCTGTGTTCTCTAACTATATTGCCCATTCATATATCATATGTGATTTTTCTCCCAGTCTCTCCACACGGGTGAGTTTGGGAGTAATCTGGCTTCCAAAGTGACCCTACGGGGCACAGGTAACTCTTGTCCCGCGACGCTCTGGTGCTCAGGAAAGCCAGATGGTTTGAGTGGAACCTGTCGACCCCGGCCGCTAGGGGTAGGCTGTGTCCGTGTGACTTGGTAAAAGGCAGCAAGCAATGCTTGGAGACAACCCAGAGAGGGAGAGGCAGGAGGTGCACGGGATTAGAGAGGCAGAGAAACGGCGACCCCGGGAGGTAACCGAAACGAAATTAAACAAGAAACCTTACCATGTCGAGACCAAACGGAGCCCAAAGTCGGAAACTGGTGGATCCCCCGGAAGGTGGCTGGGGATGGATAATCGTCTTCTATCTCTTTATGGTAAGAGGAAAGTTTTTGCAGCTTGAGAGAAGAAAGTGAGAATTGCAGCAGGAACGACCTGTTGCAACAAGACGGGGCAGCTAGCAACTAGAGGCAGAGGCGGTGGGCACCAGCAACTAGACGTTGGAAGCCAAGTTGTCTAGTTTCATGCCCTGGGGCCGACGAAATCACCTCTGGTGGTGGGGATATATTTATTTATAAAGTCCGTGAGCCTAAAATAACCAGGAAGAGAGCTTCTTTGGCAGAGTTTAAAGATGTTCTTTTGGCAACAATCTGAAACAAAAGTCCATGGAGTCAACAATTTTTGATTTGTTGTTCAGGCTGTTCAAATCTGGCAATTCCAGCTTTATGTTTTGTGCAGAGGATATAGCTTTGGCGACACAGGGTCGTCGGAAGTCGTGTGCTTATTCTTGTATTGGGTAATTATAAATATAATCTAAACTCTAAATAATCCGCGGATAACGTGTATTGGTTCCGTTCGCACTGTACTCTTTGTGTGATGGTTTTCACATATGTTTTTTGGGTCCGGGCTAAATGGGTACGGCCACTCTTAGCGACCTCGTTATCCCAGTTCCCCTGCAAGGTATTGGCCTTCTGATGGTCGCTGTATAACTGAGCCGCTGCCAACACATTACCCCACAAGTCGTCAGTAATAGGGCGAACGCTGGAATCTTTTACAAAACAGTGGAACTCCTTAAAATAAATGTTTAAGAAGGAACTGCAGATGCTGGAGAATCGAAGGTAGACAAAAATGCTGGAGAAACTCAGCGGGTGAGGCAGCATCTATGGAGCGAAGGAAATAGGCAACGTTTCGGGCCGAAACATCTGAAGAAGGGTCGCCTATTTCCTTCGCTCCATAGATGCTGCCTCACCCGCTGAGTTTCTCCAGCATTTTTGTCTACCTTAAAATAAATGCTGCCTGTTCCGCTGGGTTACTCGAGCACTTTGTGTCTAACCTTGAAAATAATAATGGGACCCAGCAAAGTCAGCATGGACTTAGCAAAGGAAAATCATACGGGACTGATCTACTGGGCTTTGTCATGTATCCAGTAGAATAGGCAAGAGGAAACCAGAAAATGTGGCGAATGTGGAATTTATGAGGCTTTTGATAAACCTTAATGTGGAATTAGAGATAATGTATCGATGTGGATGGAAAATTGGTTGTCAGAGACAAAGCAGAGATTTAATAAATGGATGACTGATTGGTTTCAGGGGTGGTACCACAGGGATGGGCCAAGCTCCATCTCCATCAGGCTTTGGCTGAGGGCATGAAGTATCATTTGCCATGTTTATTGATAGAACATAGACATTTTTTTCAGTTCGGTTTAGTTTATTGTCATGCCTACTGAGGTACAGTGAAAAGCTTTTGTTGCGTGCTAACCAGTCAGCAGAAAGACAAATCATGATTACAATCAAGCCATTTACTGTGTATAGATTCATAAGGGGATAACGTTCAGTGCAAGTAAGGCCAGCAAAGTCCAAGCAAGGATAGTCCGAGGGTCACCAATGATGTAGAGTGTAGTTCAGCACTGCTCTCTGTTTGTTGTAGGATGATTCAGTTGCCTGATAACAGCTGGGAAGAAATTGACTCTGAATCTGGAGTTGTACGTTTTCAAACTTCTATATCTTTTGCCTGATGGGAGAGGGGAGAAGAGTGATTGGCCAGGGTGCGACTTGTCCTTGACCACTGGAACACTGGTGGTTGAGGAGAGACTTGATAGAAGTATATAATAGGTATAGATAGGATAGAGAGTCAGAACCTTTTTTCCCCAGGGTGGAAATGTCCAACAGCAGAGGGCATAGGTATAAGGTGAGAAGGGGGAAAGTTTAATTGAGATGAAATGTCAAGAGAGCATAGCTTTAAGGTGACAGGGGAAATGTTTAATGGAGATGTGTGGGGAAGGTTTTTTTCACAGAGAGTGGTTGGGGGGGGGGGAGGTGCTGGAGGAGGCAGATATGATAGAGGCATTTAAGAGGCTTTTGGATAGGCACATGGAAATGCAGCGACTAGAGGGACAGGGATCATGTACAGGCAGATGAGATCAGTTCTGTAAGGCATCATGTTCAACACAAACATTGTTGGCATAATGAGCCCATTCCTGTGCTGTGCTGTTCTATGTTCTATATGTCTGGTACATTCGGTCCAATGTCAGTGGCGAGCACAATGCCAAATTAAACTAATCTCCTCTGCCTGCATGTGATCCATATCCCTCCATATCCATGTGCCTATCTAAAAGCTTCTTAAACACCACTATCGTATCAGCCTCCACCATCATCCATGGCAGCACATTCCAGGAACTCGCCACCCACTGTGTAAAAAACTTGTCCCACACAATTCCTTTAAGCTTTTCCCCTCTCACCTTAAAGCTATGCTATCCTGATATTTCCACCATGGGAAAAAAAGTTCTGACTGTCTACCCTATCTGTTCCTCTCGTAATCCTCAGTCAGGTCTCGCCTCAACCCCCTGTGTTCTAGAGATGCAATATGATGAAAGAATGGATCGACTGTCACTGTGTGGATTTCCTCTAGGTGCTCCAGTTTCCTCCCAAAGACCTGTTTCAGCGCAGTATCTCTAAACTAAACTAAATAAGTGAACATCGCGTGACCTTCCAGCTCGCACTAATGCAGAATCGGCACACTACAGTCATCCAGTGTGGGGACACCAAACCTGGAAGCCGTGGACATTGCAAAGACAAACCTCCACTCTGACCTTAAAAAAAAAAAATGTGCCTTGCAACCTGCGACTAACTGATCCTTCTGGGCAAATTCAGTTCCAGCCTCGGCAAAGATACAATACTCTGGCAAGGCATAAATGGAAAGGAGAAAGCAAGATAGGTTAGCTCCAATGGTGTCCTACTCCTGACAAAACGCTTGGGGCACAGTCTTGTCATAACCAACGTGCTGTTTTATCAGAGAGACTAGCACAACATCGCATGACATCACCCATGATCTGGAGATTTGTTCGAGATTATATCCTATCCGAGCAGAAAGGACATCACCTGCCCATTACATGCACCAATGACCTTTGAATTATTTAGGAAAGAACTGCAGATGCTGGTAAAATTTAAGGTAGACAAAAATGCTGGAGAAACTCAGCGGGTGAGGCAGCATCTATGGAGAGAAGGAATAGGTGATGTTTCGAGTCGAGACCCTTCTTCAGACAATTGTTGCTCTGTTACCTCCAACAACTTGACCATTGGCAGCAACCTGCTCGTTCACTTGTGTGTCAAACGACGTGTAGCTCGCTGTTGGCTTCAGTCGTCCTCCAACATGTTGACAGAATTAGTCGCCCTAAAGGCCCTGTCTCACGGTGCGAGTCCACCCAAGAGTGACCCCAAGTGAAAGAAAAAAAACGGACTCGTGGTTATGCACGAGATTCAAAGTTTATGGTCAAGTTTTTAACCGAGTTCCCACGGGCATGTTTTTATACGATGTGCCAAGGTGCTCTCCCGTGTTACCAAGTTCCTCTCCCGTTACACTTGAGCCAACCGTGAATGAAGGTATGTTTTAATAAAGCAACAATGTTAAAGAAAACATCTCCATCCTGTGGCTTTGAGTTAAAGATAGATATCAGCGCGGCTGCATCTATTAATATGACCTACAGAGGGAAAATGCGCATCAGATTGTTGGGAGACGGAGCTCAGGGTTCGCCTCCTGAGCTGCTTTGGTCCCCAGGCGTGAGGGAGGTTGGGGAGGGTGGGGGGGGGGGGGGGTCATTAATCTGTCTGGGGTGACAAGTCTCTTGGGTTAGGAGTGGTGTGCAAGGGAGTGGTGTGCAAGGGAGGCATAATTCCCTCCGATCTCTCTGAAGCCCCGGACGAGAACAAAGGAAACCTAACTTGGCAGCGCGTACAAGCCCTTTGTATATTCGGGTCTCGACCCGAAACATCGCCTATCTCCTTCACTCCTTAGATGCTGCTGCACCCGCTGAGTTTCTCCAGCCTTTTGTGTACCCCCGTTGTATATAACTTTGCTGCTGACGCGCACACCCACTCTCTCTCCCTCTCTCTCTTTTTTTTTTTTTTTTTTTTTTTTTTTTTTTTTTTTTTTCCATTTCAAAAACTTTATTCAACACAAATCATAAAATACAACACATCAAAACACAATCAAAAATCACACTATAATGAACAGATCATTGTAGTACAGCAGTACATTCATTTATAATCGCCTCAACCCCACGCGGCGACCAGCGCTGACGGAAGGCCTCCAGAGTCCCCGTGAACACCGCGTGTTCCCTCTCCAGGGACACACGTGCACGGACGTAGGCCCGAAAGAGGGGCAGGCAGCCGACTCTCTCCCTCTCTCTCTCTCTCTCTCTCTGCTCTCTCTCACTGCAGCTCAGAGACCAACCTCGTCATCCTATAGTGGTAACATTCACATCGGGTCCCCTCCACACCCACACCCCCTCTCTCCGACACACACCCCCCACAAGGCAACAGGCAGCGTGAGAGACAGAGAGTTTGTAGGGTGCTAGTTTTGTATAAGGATTTATTATTAAATTATTAGCCAAAGTCAGATTTACTTATTTTAAACGAAGTTTGGAGCGCTTGACAATACTTTTTTTTCTCTTTGCGCTCGTTTTCAGAAAGGGTTCAGACCCCGCTTAGCTCGTTGCCCCCTTTGAACCAAGCCCTGCGAGAAGGAGGGAGGGAGGGAAGGTGTGAGTGAACAAGAGCGCCGAGGAGGAGAGGGAAATAGGGGGGGGGGGGTGGGGGGGGGGGTGGGTGGAGGAGAAATAGGGAAGAAGTTAGTTGTTCAGATCAGAAACCTGTAGGCTGGGAGCCATAATGGTGAAGAGCACACCCAGTTCTTCTGAGGAGTGCATAAGAGACATCGATCCGAAGCAATGTTCCTCTAGAACTGTAACTGAAACCGTGTCCACATCACCTCCTCTTGGCCGGACCGCTACACCAAATCTACGCGTCAGGAAAATCCATTGATTCATCTCCATGGTTTTTATAGCTAATTTTCCAATAAATAACTGCAGTAATCACCCCCAGAAAGGGTAGGATAGGGCTGAAGCCCAGTGTTTAGACGTTGGAATGTTTTTTTTTTATCATTCTAGTAGAATGATTTTCCACTCCTGTGGTAATTAAACCTTTTTTTCACTCCTAGTTTTTTTAACATATTTTTAGGATATACATTATATATAAAAGTGTACACATGGGAAAATAAGACGAAAATGACCAAAAAGCAAAGAATATTTATCTAGGGTGAATTAAATTTTGTGATTAAGACTCGAGCGTGAATGGCACTGAAATAATTTAAAGAGTTCCCACGGTAGACTCACGATTCACTAAGTTAAACGCACGGGCCCTACGTTCTTACAACGAGTCTAAATGTTTCAGTTTTAATCTTGAACACTAAATTTGACTCGTGGAAAAAGTCAAACATGTTTGACTTTTTTCACGAGTTCACAAGTTTCACGGGTACCTGCCGTTAGCGCCACGAGTGGACAAGTTGATCGCGCGAGGTCCGACGTTCCGGCTACGTTGGCTGTACGTGATCACCACGAGTGAAAACTCGGGGTCACTCGTGGGCCAACTCGCAACGTGAGACAGGGGTTTAAGTGTCACAGAGTGCATCGTGTCATCGTTTCCGGGGATCGCCACGAGGAGACTTCTGTCGTGATCCCCAACAACCTGCTGATTGCCTCCAACATATGGCCTATCTTGAAGTCCACTTTGACAACGATGTACCTTCTAACAGAAAATATCAGAACAACTGTGGGAGAGATGTCATTAAAGCTGGAATGTCCAAAAAGATTTATAAGGATTTTGCCAGGGCTACAAGCTTGAATCATAGGGAGAGGTTGGGGAGGCTAGATTATATTCCTTGGAGCGTAGGAGACAGAGGTGTGATCTTATGGAGGTGTGTAAAATCAAGGGTGCAGTAGATTATGTATTCACAGTCTTTTTCCACAACAGTTTACCTGATTTGGCTGACAGAGTATTGAGAAGACCATTAAACAAGCGAAAAACAAAAAGTATTGCGTGCAGTTCTGGTCCCACATTCAAGGAAGGACATGGAGCCTTTGGAATAGGTACAGAGGGGGTACCCAAATGATGCCTGGATTAGTGGGTATTAGCTACAGGGAGGGGTTGGACAGATTTGGATTGTTTTCTCTGGAATGATGATGGTTGAGAGGAGACGTGGTTGAGAGAAGTGTATAAAATTGTGAGAGACACAGAAAGAATATAGTCAGAACCTATTTCCCAGGATGGAAGTATCAAATACTAGCAGTTATAGTTTCATGGGGAAAGTTTAAAGGAGACGTGCAGGATGAGCATTTTTTACACCAAGAGTGGTCGGTGCCTGGATCACACTGCCATGGGTGATTGTGGAGGCAGGTGCGATTATAGAAACATAGAAACATAGAAAATAGGTGCAGGAGTAGGCCATTCGGCCCTTCGAGCCTGCACCGCCATTCAATGTGATCATGGCTGATCATCCAACTCAGTATCCCGTACCTGCCTTCTCTCCATACCCCCTGATCCCTTTAGCCACAAGTGCCACATCTAACGCCCTCTTAAATATAGCCATGAACTGGCCTCAACTACCTTCTGTGGCAGAGAATTCCAGAGACTCACCACTCTCTGTGTAAAGAATGTTTTCCTCATTTCGGTCCTAAAGGAATTCCCCCTTATCCTTAGACTGTGACCCCTTGTTCTGGACTCCCCCAACATCGGGAACAATCTTCCAGCATCTAGCTTGTCCAACCCCTTAAGAATTTTGTAGGTTTCTATAAGATCCCCCCTCAATCTTCTAAATTCCATCGAGTACAAACCGAGTCTATCCAATCTTTCCTCATATGAAAGTCCTGACATCCCAGGAATCAGTCTGGTGAATCTTCTCTGTACCCCCTCTATGGCAAGGATGTCTTTCCTCAGATTTGGAGACCAAAACTGTACGCAGTACTCCAGGTGTGGCCTCACCAAAACCCTGTACAACTGCAGTAGAACCTCCCTGCTCCTATACTCAAATCCTTTCGCTATGAATGCTAACATACCATTTGCTTTCTTCACTGCCTGCTGCACCTGCATGCCTACTTTCAATGACTGGTGTACCATGACACCCAGGTCTCGTTGCATCTCCCCCTTACCTAATCTGCCACCATTCAGATAATAGTCTACCCTCATGTTTTTGCCACCAAAGTGGATAACCTCACATTTATCCACATTGTACTGCATCTGCCATGCATCTGCCCATTCACTCAGCCTATCCAAATCACCCTGCAGCCTCCAAGCATCCTCCTCACACCTAACTATACCCCCCAGCTTGGTATCATCTGCAAATTTGGAGATGTTGCATTGAATTCCCTCGTCCAAATCATTAATATATATTGTAAATAGCTGGGGTCCCAGCACTGAGCCTTGCGACACCCCACTAGTCACTGCCTGCCATTCTGAAAAGGACCCGTTTACTCCTACCCTTTGCCTCCTGTCTGCTAGCCAGTTCTCTATCCACATTATGATATTGAAGAGACTTTTGGATAGGCACATGGACATGCAGAGAATGGAGGGATATGGATTATGTGCAGGCAGATAATGGTTAGTCTTCGCATCATATTCGGCACAGACATTGTGGGCCGATGTGCCCATTCCTAGGCTGTACTGTTCCATGCTCTGTGTTATGATTTTTAGTAATAATTATATGAAATATTGAAATCCAATAAATGTACACAACACAGTGTAATTTTTTTATCAGCAGCCTTGAATCAAGGTGGCAGAATACAAAGTCAGGCAGATGTGCAGGCAGATAACGGTTGGTCTTGACATCAAGTTCGGCTCAGACATTGTGGGCCGAATGGCATGCTCCTATGCTGTACTCTTCCATGTTCTAAGACCTTGCGAACTGATGGTTTCCCAGATGATGTTCTTAAAACTTGCATGACCAGACCGTCAGATGCAAGCTTAACTCCCAAACCTGGGCAGTGGAGGACATGCCTGAGGATTATGGAGATGGCATAATCATAACCGTCTTCACAATCGTGCTAACCCCCGAGGGGCTCCCTGTTATCTTGCATAGCGAAAGCACTAGTCCTCTTCAATTTAGCTTCTCCCGGGAGAAACTGCTCCCTGAATCGCAGTCTGGGCTTTGTCCATCCAGGCGAACTGTTGAAGTGATCTTCATTGCACGTCAATTCCTACATGAAACTCAGGTGCAGCATTAACTACTGTGCGTGCATTTTCTCAACCTCACAAAAATCTTTGTCATTTGACAGGAACGGAGGATCATTCTTCTTAAATTTGACTCCTCTCTACGATTCGTCTCCATCTTGTGTCTGCTACCTGATGGGTTGCGGGCTGCAATTAGAGTCAAGAGACAAAAAGCTATGCCACCAAGTCAATGTAGTTTCGAGCTTATTTGGAGGTTGTAGTGTTTAATAGCCTGATGGCTGTAGGGAAGATGCGTTTCCTGAACCTGGATGTTACGGTTTTCAGGCTCCTGTATCTTCTTCCCGATGGCAAGGGTGAAATGAGCGTGTGGCCAGGGTGTTGTGGATCTCCGATAATGCTGGATGCCTTTTTGAGTCAGCGACCCCTGTAAATCCCTTCAATGGTGGGCAGTTCAATAGCTGTGATGGACTGGTCTGTCTTCACCACTTTTTGCAGTCTTGTTCGCTCCTAGGTGTTCAAGTTGCCAGGCCGTGTTGCAACCAGTCAATATGCTCTCCACTGTGCACATGCAGATGTTCAAGAGAGTCCCCTCTGACACACCAAATTATAATGAATGATTATAACAAATGGGTCCAGAACTGAGTTATTCTTCGTGCACAATAATGTTGAGCAAAGTTGCATTACTGCCCAGCAAGCTTCCTTTTTATCTTTCTTGTGCTGCAATACTACACGTTACATCGAATAAACTTCCATACAATGTACAGGTCAAACAAAACATAAACAAACATTCAATCTATGCAACCAGTCCAGTCCAGAACCAAAAGTCAATTTAACCTCAGTCATTAAATTACAAATAATACTTGCATAGGTGCATGAAGCCAGGAGCAAAGTGATTGTTATCACATACAAGTGAAAGGACCTTACTCTCAATGCATGCAAAACAAAGGTGCTGTACCACCGTGGCTTGTTGTGGTTTACCACCCTCTGATAATAAAGGTCCAAGACAATACTCTGGTGTACAAATGTACACCACTTACCATATCTTAAAGCTATTTGCTAAAGGGCAGCGCAGTGATGCAGTGGTATAGTTGCTGCCTTACAGCGCCAGAGACCCGGGTTTGATCCTGACTATGGATGCTGTCTGTATGGAGTTTGTACATTCACCCCGTGACTGCGTGGGTTTTCTCCGGGTGCTCCGGTTTCCTCCCACATTCCAAGACATGCAGTTTCCTAGGTTAATTGGCGCCAGTAAATAAGCGAGTTCGGTATTCCGAAGCTCAACTCCTGCCTGGCCAACCAACAGCCCCGGACCAAGACACCAACGGCCACAGGCCCACAGCCAGCGCAGAGAAGAAGCTCAACTCCCACCAGGCCAACTGACAGCCCCGGACTGGTATTTACTTACCTAGAAGAATCAAAGATGGAAAAAACAAAAGAAATGAAGGTGTATGTACACAACTCCACTGCTTTCCAGCAATGTTTATGCATAGTGACCTTTGACCGGGGCATGTGCAGTCGGAATACCGAACTTGCTTATTACCTCTAGTGTGTAGGATGTGAAACAGGGATAATATAGAATGAGTGAATGGGTGATTGCTGGTCGATGCAGACTTGGAGAGCGGAAGGGCCTGTTTCCACGCAGTGTCTCTAAACTAAACTAAACCAATGTGGGCAGATATTGATGAAATTAAACGTTGCCTTCAGTGTGCCAACACAGTAATTGGCTTCTGAAGAAAAACGTATGTGAAGATCAAAACGTCAAACCCTGCAGAAAACGTCTGGACATCACAGACCTGTGGTCTAATGTATGGACTGGACTGCTTACAGCAGGCACATTGAAACATTGGAAAAAACACCATTGCTGTTTCTATCAAAATGTTCCGTGGTTTAATAGTGCTGTATTTGTCACACATGCAACTATGCATTGAATATCTTTTTGTATATTCACACATGCAAACATCGCCATTTTTCTCACCATTGTTCAAAATCCGGTCGGCCCTCATGCTAGATGTGCTGGAGCAGTTCCTGTGAACCGATTCTCCTTGCCCGGCCATCTTTGGAACCCGGGGAAGCCTCCTGCAGCGATGTTAAAGGCGCTGAAAACATTACCCCAGTCCAAAAGCAAAGAGAATTTTAATCATCTTGCAAGTGGGTGTTTCTGGAATGCGATCGATTGGAACATTGCTTGTGCGGCGAATTTGAACCCCATATCGGCAGGAAAGACTCTGCCGGTTCGTATGGTGCCCAAATCATGTTTTCGCAATGTAAAATTAGATTAAAGTCACACCAAGAAGCAAGATTATATGTAAAATAATTGACTTACCTTTTCTTTTGTCCTCGTATTGCGATCCGTCACGCTGTAGGCATTGAGGGCGTTCGAAGTCGCTTTTTATTTTAATCAAATTATTAAATTGTACAACGATTTATTAAAAAAAACAGGAACGGAAGTCCGATCGATTTTTCTTCATCGACTCGCAGCCTGAGGAAATCCCTCTCCGATAAGCGATACATAAGCATTTTAATTCCCCCCCCCAAAGGCGCCAAAGCCGCGCACACGGCCAGTGGCAGAACTGCAGCACCGCTGAAGATAGGTTTTGTAACATCGCTATTATTTGCTTCCCACTTTCCACCTTCCTTTCTCATCCGATTCCAGAATCTGCAGCCTCCACTTGTCACCTCCCAACCCAACTCAACGGCTCTCTCCACCCTCCCATTCCCCACACCTGATCCTTATCTGCACCCCCTCACCTTCATTACATCCACTTATCACTCGCTAGCTCTTGCCCCGCTTCTCCCCACTCCCCCACCCTCCACCTCTTTAAACTGACAACTTTCCCTCTAGTGTGTGGGAAGTGGATGCCGGCTCGAAGGGCCAAATGGCCTCCTCCTGCACTTATTTTATGTTTTTCCAAGTTAAAAGTCAGAAAACATAGAACCAGTGCAAACGGGTGATCGCTGGTCAGCGTGGACTCAATGTGCCCAAGAGCCTGTTTCCTTGCTGTATCATTCAATTCAATTCAATCACAGTACAATGGCCTCAGTGAGAGAGTCTGCGGGTTTTGTTATGACTCATTATTTCCTTGTTCCTGAGGTGTGTTTTCAGTTTCACCCAGTGATGTAGAAATGATTCTGAAGGGATTTTGCTTAATATCTGTTAATTATAAATGTTCCGTGTTGCAATCAGAGTATTTGAGTAAATAGATGTATAACAGGACAGTATTGTGGCTTTGAAGATAGAATGTAAGCTTACATAATATGAGTTGCATCATTGAAGAACATGAGATACTGTTTTCTCAGTGGAGAAAAGTCTGTGAGTAGTCTTTTTATGTTGAACTCTGTCACAGTGAGACAGTTTTATGGGTTGTGCAATTACTGACTATGGGTAAAGGTTGTTCAAGAATGTAAATGCAAAAGGTCATTAACTGTTCCTATATACAGTATGACAGTATCCCACATAGGATAAGGGAATCTCATTGCATCCGGATGTACAAGGCAATAAATTAATCTAACCTAATCCTCATATAAAAATGATCTACAAATGACATGGAAACTTACAAACTATGTGACAGGATATAATTAAAAAATGGTGACAAACCAGGTCGATTCTGCTCTCCACGTCTGCATTAGATAAATTAATCATTTGGTCCTTTGAAGACCAGTCTTTGGGCATAGTGACATTGTGGTTAAGTTAATGATTTGTCCTCCAGAGACTCGAACCATTGATTGGGAGTGATGTGCTTGTGAAATGGGATGCGCTGTTTCAGAGTGGCGGATGCAAATTCATTTGTGGCTTGCGAAAGCGAATTGGATAAATATTAGAAGGAGCCGAGGGGGAAAAGCACAGGGAATGGGATGAACCACCCTGCTGGGCACAAAGATGGCACTGGCTCAAGGAGTAAAATGGCTGCATGATACCCTGATCATACATTTGAGAGAGTTCATGTCCATAAGTTGTAGGAGCAGAATTAGGCCATTCAATCATGGCTGATCTATCTTTCCCTCTCAAGCCTATTCTTCTGCCTTCTCCCCATAACTACTGACACCTGTACTATTCAAGAATCTGTCAGGATCGAACCCGCTGGCTGGTGCTGTAAGGCAGCAACTCTGCCGCTGTGCCACCGTGCTGCAAATGTTACAAATAGTTGTGGTTTTAGAAACGGCATCGTCATCTATCTTCCCGCAGTGTGAAAATCAATATTTACCATGATGTTCTTATCTCTACCCATGACTTACTTCCTTATCTACGCCATTATTGACTCTTTTATTCCTCGGGCCTCAATTTAACTTTCTAGCCTTTTACGTGTGATTCTGGAAATCCAGCACTCATAAATTCATAGCAAAAGGATTTGAGTATAGGTTCATAGCAAAAGGATTTGAGTATAGGACCAGGGAGGTTCTACTTCAGTTGTATAGGGTCTTGGTGAGACCACACCTGGAGTATTGCATACAGATCTGGTCTCCAAATCTGACATTATTGCCATAGAGGGAGTGCAGAGAAGGTTCACCAGACCTGGATGTCAGGACTGTCTTATGAAGAAACACTGGATAGACTTGGTTGATACTCTCTACAATTTAGGAGATTGTGAGGGGATGTTATAGAAACGTACAAAATTCTTAAGGGGTTGGACAGGCTAGATGCAGGAAGATTGTTCCAGATGTTGGGGAGGTCCAGGACAAGGGGTCACATTAGGATAAGGGGGAAATCCTTTAGGACCTAGATGAGAAGGACTTTTTTCACACAGAGAGTGTTGGGGTGGGTCTCTGGAACTCTCTGCCACAGAGGGTAGTTGAGGCCAGTTCATTGGCTATATTTAAGAGGGAGTTAGATGTGGCCCTTGTGGCTAAGGGGATCAGAGGGTATGGAGAGAAGGCAGGTACGGGATACTGAGTTGGATGATCAGCCATGATCATATTGAATGGCGGTGCTGGCTCGAAGGGCCGAATGGCCTACTCCTGCACCTAATTTCTATGTTTCTATGTCTATGTTAACACAGACTTTGCAAAGTGACTATTCAGTCTTCTTTGTTTATCTTTCTTAATGTTCCCCCATCAATGATGTTAAAGTTACAAGCCTTTTGTTGACTGATTAAGGGCCTGTCCCACTTTCACGACCTAATTCACGACCTTTTTTACTCGTGGACATTTTTCATCAGGCGAGAAAAATGCCCCGACCTACTTGATGCCACGAGTACCTACGACTAGCACCACGACCTACCTATGACCTCATGACGACCATGCTGCGAGTACGAGTCAAGGGAAAACTCGGCAGAGGTCGTGAATTAGGTCGTGAAAGTGGGACAGGCCCTTTAGTCTCTACGCTCCTTGTTGTTATTCCCCATCTCTCCGTTACATCCGAGTGTCCGTGGAGAATGGAAGAAACATGGCCAGTCCATATGTAATTCCCATTCCAACTGTATGCAGCCTGGCATCCTATCTACAAAGACTGACTTACCCAGCCTGCTTTTCCAGAACCCCGACGGCATATTTTTCATCCCACCCAATATCTCTAGTATCTTGCAGAAACAAGAAACTACAAATGCTGGTTTACAAAAAAAGGTCATAAGGGCATAAGGAAAAGTAGAATTAAGCCATTTGACCCATCAAGTCTACTCCACCATTCAATCATGGCTGATCTATCTCTCCCTCCTAACCCCATTCTCCTGCCTTCTCCCCATAACCTCTGACACCCGTGCTGGAAGTAACAAGTTTGGCAGCATGGTGGCGCAGTGGTAAAGATGCTGCCTTACATCGCTTACAATGCCAGAGACCCGGGTTCGATCCTGTCTATGGGTACTTGTATATATGGAGTTTGCACGTTCTCCCCATGATATGTGTGAGTTTTCTCTGAGAACTTTGGTTTCCTCCCACGCTCCAAAGACGCGTAGGATTGTAGGTATAAATGGCTTGGTATAAATGTAAAAATTGTCCCTAGTGTAGGATAGTGTTAATGTGCGGGGATTGCTGGTCGGTGCGGACTCGGTGGGCCGAAGGGCTTGTTTCTGCGCTAAACTAGTATCTAAACTAAACTAAAAAACGAAACTCAGCTGGTCATGCAGCGTCCCTGGAGAACATGTATGGGTGACGTTTTGGGTCGGGACACTTCTTCAGACTGGCCCACTGAATCACTCCAACACTTTGTGTCTTATCTATACTATCTACCCTCTGGGCGAAGGCAGCATCCCCTTCCATGGTAAATACAGATGCAGCGTTAATAACGGGGATGGTACACAGCTAACGGAGCTGCTACCTCTCACGGATCTCCTATACGGATTGTATCTCCTATACATCTCCTGGTCGGACTTTTCTCCGAGTCGCATCTCAGGCACCCCCTCCCGGCCTACCATTTGGAATTCCATTGCGGAGCGGGACAATGCCTTACTGGGGATCGCCATGTTGGAGCTACAGAGTATTGGGTCTGTTGATTAACCGTGGAGCTGTGATTTGTGGGAACTTCCAGCCGCGGGCAGCGCTGACTTTAATAAGAGTCCTGAGATCTTTTGCCAAGAGTCGCCAGCGTTGAATCTCCACCCAGCCGCGGTCTGCGCTAAGAAGTGGCCGATTCGGAAACTCCAAGCCGCTGAGAGTGTTGTTCCGTTCGGACGCCAGAGCTCCAATCATCCCGGTGAGAAGGCGTGAACATCGGGCGGCCCATAGCGGCGACTGCGGAGGGCTCAAAGGCCCCGACCCCGGGTGAACAAAGAGGAAGATGACTGAACTTTATTGTCTTCCCTCACATTGCGAAACGTTGATTCCGCTCTGGGGGATGTTTATGTTAAATCCTATTGTGTATTGTGTTATTTTATCCGTATGGCTGTATGGTAACTCAAATCTCACTGTACCAATTGGTGCATGTGACAATAAATGTAACTTGAACTTGAACAGCTACATCGATCTGGGTTTGTTCCAAAATGCTGTTTAAGTGGAGTTTGCATGTTCCTCCTGTGGTCAGATGGGTTTTCTCTGGGTGGCACAGTGGCGCAGCGGTAGAGTTGCAGCTTACTGAGCCAAGGACCTGGGTTTGATCCTGACTACGAGTGCTCTCTGTACGTGTTGTATCTCCCATACAATTGCCAGTGGCCTTTTCTTTGGTGACCTTTGTTTCCAACCCTAAAAGGCTAATGGGAGCCAGTACATTTCTGGTCCCACAAGGAATTGCAGTTGCTGGAATCTTGGATAGAACACACAGTGCTGGAGTAACTCAGCAGGTCAGGCAATATCCCTGAAGGATATGGATAAGTGACGCTTCGGGTGAGAACCCTTCTCAGTCTGAATGCTGTCTGAATCCTGCTGTGTTACTCCAGGACTGTGTTTTTATTCAGAGAATAGCATCTGCATTTCCTTGTTTTTGTAATAAGACATCCATTCAGACTCAGCACCACACTGAATCTATCCATTGTCAACTTCTGTTCTCTTGTTACATTCATAAAATGTTTTTTTAGCATTAACATTTTATCTTTAAAATCCTGGGCAGGATTTAGAATATCTACATTATGACATTTATCTACATTATACTGCATCTGCCATGCATCTGCCCACTCACTCAACCTGTCCAAGTCACCCTGCAACCTCCTAGCATCCTCTTCGCAGTTCACACTGCCACCCAGCTTTATGTCATCTACAAATTTGCTAGTGTTACTTGTAATCCCATCATCTAAATCATTAATATATATTGTAAATAGTTGCGGTCCCAGCACCGAGCCTTGCGGCACTCCTCGCCACTGCCTGCCATTCTGACAGGGACCCGTTTATTCCTACTCTTTGTTTCCTGTCTGCCAACCAATTCTCTATCCATGTCAATACCCTACCCCCAATACCATGTGCTCTAATTTTGTCCACTAATCTCCAGTGTGGGACCTTATAAAAGGCTTTCTGAAAGTCCAGATACACTACATCCACTGGCTCTCCTTCATCCATTTTACTTGTGTCATCCTTAAAAAATTCCAGAAGATTAGTCAAGCAGGATTTCCCCTTCATAAATCCATGCTAACTTGGACCAATCCTTTTACTGCTTTCCAAATGCGCCGTTATTACTTTTAAAATAATTGACTCCAGTATCTTCCCCACCTCTGATGTCAGGCTAACTGGTCTATAATTCCCCGTTTTCTCTCTCACTCCTTTTTTGAATTATTATTCCTAACCATTATTCCCGGGAATCCATTACAGTTAGTTCACATAAAAACGCGTTTGGCACGGATTTCTATGAGAGGCCTTATGGATGAAGAAAGCTAATCAGGAAAGTATAGCAGCATTTTCACTGACTGTATCTTGATACATGTGGAATTCTTTTATGCCATATTCCAGTTTTGCATCAGATTTCAATCTGCTGAGTTACTAAAACTTTTCATTACCAGCCCAGCAAAGGAGATTTATTCTTTAAACAAAAGGGCTTTTTGTTTGCAGCTCAATCTCTGGTGTAAATGTCCCTGCTAGTACGTGTCGATTTCCCCTGACAATAACAGATTGACCACAGTAAGTCTGCACTCACCTCTTATTGTATCTAATAATGTGTTTATACATTCTCAACTGAAGCTGCAACTCTTGACAAAATCACAAAGATTTTCATTCATTAACTTTCCATTCCATAATTTTTTTTAAATCTCCTCATATTATATTCTTTCCATCGCCTGCCTTCCCCACCCACTGATTAAATGGTTATGGGACAGGGTAAGGTTGCGGGGTGAAGGCAGGAGAATGGGGTGAAGAAGGAAAAATAGATCAGCCATGATTGAATGGTGGAGTAGACTCAATGTGTAGAATGACCGACTGCTGTTCCCATGCCTTATGAATTTGTGAAGGCCATTTGGCCCATCAAGTTACTATGTTTCTCCTCACATTCTGAGGTTTACTAGAATACTATCTGGATTAGAGAGTGTGACCTACACTGGAGACCTGAGAGAAATATATAAAATGATGAGAGTAGGACAGTCCAAACAAGTAGATGTTGGACACATAGATAAGTTGGACAGTCCAAACCTTTTCCCCAGGGTGAAAATGCCAAAGATTTGTAATGTTTGTTTTACAGAGAGAGCCCTGGGTGCCTGGAACACACTGCTAGGGGTAGTGGTGGAGACTGGGGCAATTGTGGTATTTAAGAGGCTTTTAGATAGGCACATGGATCTGCAGGGAGAGGAGAGATATGGATCATGTGCAAGCAGAGCAGATTAGTTTAACTTGGCATTGTTTTTGGCATAGACATTATGGGCCGAATGGCCTGTTCTTGTGCTGTGCTGTTCTATGTTCTATGTTATGAGTCTCCTGTTGAAGCAATCCCATCATGTCCTTTCTCATTGCCTTGCACTATTCTTCAAATTCCTTTCCAATTCTCTTTGAAGACAGATAATTGATTACATTCTAAAATCTTCACAAGGAGTGATTTTAAGATTGTAATATTCTCTGCTTAAGAAGGATTTCCTCGATTTCCCCCTTGTATCGTTTTTCCCAAACTGGGCCTTGAACTTGCTGCGAAAAGGAAAAAACTTGTGCCTATCTATTCTTAAAGCAATGACCATCTAGTTTTCTGGACAATCGCGTTCTCTTCAGCAAAGAAATGCACAATGTGTATCATTTCTTGCCTTGATCTGTAACCAGTGAAGTACTTCTTGGATATGCATAAAAATATTATTTCACCTCAGTTTAACATTTTTCAAATGCATCACTGCGAAAAAAACTTCCCTTTCTGCCTTTGCATTATTTTACCGCCACAATTTAGGAGGGGTGGGTGGATTTGAAACAGTGCTAAAGTATACATTGTCTGCAGAAACCAGGAACTGTAGATGCTGTTTACTCTAAAAATAGCACAAAGTGCTGGAGTAAATCAGCGGGTCAGGCAGCATCTCTGGAGAGTAAGCATGGGTGACGTTTCGTGTCAGGACACCTCTTCAGACTGAAAGTAGGGGGTGGCATCTGAAGAAGGGTCCCGACCCGAAACTTTGCCCATTCTTTTTCTCCAGAGATGCTGCCTGTCCCGCTGAGTTATTTCAGCGCTTTGTGCCTATCTCCGTGGTATTGGGATTCTTCTTCTGGACCTGAAAAGTCATCTGTCCATTTGCCTCCACAAATGCTGCCTGACCCACTGAGTTCCTCAGCAGTTTCTTTTTGCTCCAGATTCCACCATCTGCAGCCTTTTTTGTCTCCTGTCTCTCTGAATTGCAGTGGATTCTGAAATTCTTACCAAGATTTTCAACTATGTTTTGATGAAATCGTGAACAGACCCCTTGAGAATGAAGACAGTCATTTAGTTTATCTCTGTTTGCTGAGCAAGTTATTTATCTTGGTTCTTCCATCCTGCTGTGTTCTGTGTGATATCTTTATACAAATACATTCTTGAATGAATGTGGAAATCATATCCCTTAATTGGAAGAAATTCTTTAGGTGTCCAGTTTCTAAAATCTTTCCACACAACTCAATCTGTGGATATCAGCTGAATACTTCTTCTATGTATTGTCACCAAGATGCAAGTGTTTTCTTTCAGATGATGAATAAAAATGAACACATTAATCAAAGGGCAATGAAAATGATTTTGTTTTAAACTACAGGTAATTGATACCAAAAAAAAAGAGTTCTGGAAATACTAAGAACTAATACAAACAACTAATGCCCCTGTCCCACTTAGGAAACCTGAACGGAAACCTCTGGAGACTTTGCCCCCCACCCAAGGTTTCCGTGCGGTTCCCGGAGGTTTTTGTCCTCCGGCAACCACCTTCAAACCACTAGCATCGCAACCGGCTTCGACTAAAGAATTACCTATTTTTAAAACTGAAATCACTTTCGACCATTAGGGAGACTGACAAAAACCTCCGGGAACCTCACAGAAACCTTGGATGGGGCACAAAGTCTCCTGAGGTTTCTGTTCAGGTTTCCTAAGTGGGACAGGGGCTTAACTGATAGAGGAACTCAGCCGGCCAGGCAGCATCTGTGGAGGGAAATCGATAAATGATGTTTAGGGTCAGGACCGTACTTCAGGAGTAGAGAGGAGCTAGTTGGTAGAATGAGGTGAGGGAAAAGGGTGGGGCATGAGCTGGCAGGTGATGAGGATCCAGGTAATGAGGGGATGATTAGAGAATGAGTCAGGTGCAGGAAACAGGCCCTACAGCTCAACTTGTCCCTGCCAACCATCATGCCGCTTCCACCTGCCTGTGTTTGGCCAATATCTAAACCTATCCTATCCATGTACCTATCTATATGTCTAAACACCTCATAGTTTCCAATAGTTCTGCTCTAACCTCCCCCCACGCCCCATTCCCTAAGACATTAGGCGTGGAGAGGGACATCGGTTCATGGGACGACTGAATGGAGGCCACAGCTACAATGGGCCTTTGTGGCCAGTTGCAACTGGGACTGTAAAATAGCTCCAAAATGGCGCCTCTTTCATATTGGGTCAGTGGGCTGTTCTGAACATTATGTACCAACTGGGGGCATTGTGCTGATGTATGGGGTTGGTCTTGTTGAGCTATATGCAAAAAATGTATTTCACTGTACCTGGTACAGGTGACAATAAAAAAACCATTGAACTATAGACCAGGGATAGAGTTCCCCAGGCCTTTGTCTTGCACCCCACCAGCCTCCATATCCAACCTGGATTTATTACAGGGTGCATGGTGTCACTTCCATGTTGTAGACTTGCCACGTGCACATTAGTGATGTGCAAAAATGCCTCACAAACACTCCCTTCATTGTGTCCTCTTTATCAGATCATCTCTTTGCCTACATTGAGGCCACTGGCCGTTGATCAGTTGCAGAGGCTCGGAGAAACAAATGACATAGACACATAGAGACATAGCCATAGGGTCTTACTGTGTGGAAACATGCACTTTGGCCCAACTTGCCCACACCGATCAACATGTCCCTTCTACACAAGTCCACCCACCTGTGTTTGGCCCATATCCTTCTAAACCTGACCTATCCCTGTACCTGTCTAAATGTTTTTTAAACATTGTGATGGTACCTGCCTCAAATATCTCCTCCGACAGCTCATTCCATATACCCACCACTCTTTGTGTGAAAAAGTTATCCTTCAGGTTCCTATAAATCTTTCCCGCATCGCCTTAAACCCATATCCTCTGGTTCTCAATTCCCCTTCTCTGGGCGAGAGGCCCTGTGCGTCTATCCAATCTATCCCTCGCATGATTTTGTACACCTGTAGAAGATCACCCCTCATTCTCGTACACGCCCAGGATGGAACTCATGGAAGTCAATTGAGCCCAGTCATAGTCATGAAGGAGAGCTTCACATCCCCCTTCCCACCGATTCCCTCGCCTTCATTGCAGCTTTTTCTGCAGCTATCCAATGTCAAAAGCGACAGTGTGCTCTGCATGTGACCGCATGCCACTGACAACCCCAGTCTTGTCTCAGTGCACGATTCGATATTCAAAGCACTCCAAAACCCCAATAATGGGCTTTGGTCCAATTCTGTGATGATTTTGTCCCTGGAGTTTACATTTGGCATTGAGTCTGATTGCTGCAACCAAAGAAAGAGACATCCGCTTTCTGGCCTTAAATATTTCCCAGGTGGTTGCAACCAAAGCTATAAGATCTTTGGTTGCAACATAGGAAGGCAGCACAAATACAGTGCGTATAATTTGCTGCAGATTGCCTCTAATTCCACTCTCCAGCACCACTCCCACCGAAGCAGCCTTCTTCTTCTTGCGTATGGCGTGCACAGCCTACAGTTTAAGGACAACTTGTCAATGATCTTATTTGATTGCCAGGTTGATTGCATTCATCGAAACAGGGCGGACCACGTGAAGGTTGCAATCTCCCACCCCTCCTGAAGCAGTTATCCCCTTAAAAAGACACAAGTGCTAGAGTAACTCAGGGGGGGTCAGGCAACATCTGTGGAGAACATGGATAGGTAATGTTTCAGGAAGGATCAGTGAGTAATCATTAATTCTTACTCTCACGAAGATACTTTCTCATAGCAACAGTTGTTCAACTAATGCGTAGAAAAGTTCAACAGAGACAAGTTCAACAAGTTCAAATTTGATCAGCTGCTGGTCAGTGTTAACTTAAATGTCTTTTTTCTAGAATCATTCCTTTCCACACCTAAAGTAAAACCACACCTTAAACTAAACTACACCCAATCAAGGACCCTTGCATCCTTCTTAAAGAGCGGGTACCAGAGTTGGATGCCTTGTTCCAGTCATGGTCTAACCAGTGTTTTCACATAACCTCAAAGCTATACATGAGATTCAACATAACTTCCCTGCTCGTGTACCAGGTGCATTGATTTATAAAGTTTGAATGTTTCCTTAGCTGCTGGACCAAGGAAGTATCCGCTTCCCCCCTCTCCCACCCACCCCCGTTCCCTTTCACATATTCCTTCCTCTGGCTTCACAATTCGGTCCTCTTCTATCCTTATCTCACACTTTTCATCTTTTTATCTCTGGCCTTTGTCCTCCATCTGCCAACCAAAATCATTTGTATTCACTTATCATTTGCCAGGCTATTCCCTGCCCATCCTCTCTTATAGCCCCTCCCCCCACACACAATGTCTGATGAAAGATCCCGACCTGAAACGTCACCTATACATGTTCTCCAGAGACACTGCCTGACCCGTTGAGTTACTCCAGCACTTTGTGTCTTTTTCTGTACACCAGCATCTACAGTTCCTTGTGTCTCCAATCCCCTTAAATTATAGACATATTGTCTATATACAAATAGACAAAAGGCTACATGCAACTAATAATTGGCAATGGAACAGAATGATTAATTAGCAACACAGCAAAGTGTTTGCTTGGGAGGCAATGTTTACTTTTGCTAAAACATTGCAAATTGATGAAATATACAAAGGGGCAATTTAGTAGTCAGTGACTTAGGTGCAAAGCAGTCCACGCAAACAGGTGAGTAAATCTCCACAGAATGGATTGTTTCATTTCTCCTCTGTATATAATAAAATATTTAATATACAGTTCAATGGAGAGTAGGAATGAGACGTGCATTTCTAAACCACCATTCACAATCCCATGCCACCCCCACAATTCTTTATAGTCAACACATCCTGATCCTGACTACGGATGCTTTATGTACAGAGTTTGCACTTTCTCGAAGGTGGACACAAAACGCTGGAGTAACTCAGTGGGAGAGGCAGCATCTCTGGAGAGAAGGAATGGGGGACGTTTCGGTTCGAGACCCTTCTTCAGACTGATGTCAGGGGAGGGGGCGGGGCAAATATAGACTGAAGGCAGAGACAGTAAGACTAGTGGGAGAACTGGGAAGGGGAAGGGGATGGAGAGGGAAAGGAAGGGCTATCCGAAGTTAGAGAAGTCAATGTTCATACCGCTGGTGTGTAAACTACCCAAGGAAAATATGAGGTGCTGTTCCTCCAATTTGCGCTGAGCCTCACTCTGGCCATGAGTGAAGAGGCCCAGGACAGAAAGGTCAGATTGGGAATGGGAGGGGCGGGTTGAAGTGCTGAGCCACCGGGAGATCAGAAAGATTAAGACGGACTGAGCAGAGTGTTCAGCGAAACGATCGCCGAGCCTGTGACTGTGTAAGTTTTCTCCGGGTGCTCCGGTTTCCTGCCACACTCCAAGGATGTACAAGTTTGTAGGTTAATTGGCTTCTGTAAATTGTAAATTGTCCCTAGTGTGTTGGATAGTACTAGTGTACGGGGTGATCATTGGTTGGCGTTGTCTCGGTAGGCCGAAGGGCCTGTTTCCGCGCTGTGTCACTAAAGTCTGAATTACAAACCACTCCAAAATTCTTTATATTCACCACATGTTTGTATAATAGCTTGTTTATGTTTAGCAAGCATTCAAAAATAATATGTTAGCTGGTGTAGGTAATGTTGATTTAGAGATGCTAAGGAAACCATCATACCCGATTGTTTTTCGATAGAATGCCTGTGAGATGTTGGTCAAAGAGTCAAGAGTCAAAAGAGCTTATTGTCATGTGTCCCTGACAGGACAATGGAATTCTTTCTTTGCATAGCACAACAGAACATAGAAGGCATTGACTACAATTATATACGTAAATACACACATGAATTAATAAATTAATAAAGTGCAAATAACAGATGGAGGGATATTAATGTTCAGAGTTTTGTCAGAGCCGAGTTTAATAACCTGATGGCTGTGGGGAAGTAGCTATTCCTGAACCGGGTTGTTGCAGTCCTCAGGCTCCTTCCTGTACCTTCTACCCGAAGGTAGCAGGGAGATGAGTGTGTGGCCAGGATGGTGTGGGTCCTTGATGATGCTGCCAGCCTTTTTGAGGCAGCGACTGTGGTAGATCCCCTCAATGGAAGGAAGGAAGGCAGGAGAGAGAAAACAGGGAATTATAGACCAGTTAACCTGACATCGGTGGAGGGGAAGATGCTGGAGTCAATTATAAAAGATGAGATAGCTGAACATTTGGTTAGCAGCAACAGGATCGGTCCGAGTCAGCGTGGATTTACGAAGGGGAAATCATGCTTGACTAATCTTCTGGAATTTTTGGAAGATGTAACCAGGAAAATGGAAAAGGGAGAGCCACTGGATGTAGTGTACCTGGACTTTCAGAAAGCATTTGATAAGGTCCCACGTAGGAGATTAGTGGGCAAAATTAGGGCACATGGTATTGGGGGTAGAGTGCTGTCATGGATAGAGATGTGGTTGGCAGACAGGAAACAAAGAGTAGGGTTAACGGGCCCCTAGTGAGACCACACCTGGCATATTGTGTGCAGTTTCTGTCCCCTAATTTGAGGAAGGACATTCTTGCTATTGAGGGAGTGCAGCATAGGTTTACAAGGTTAATTCCCTGGATGCCAGGACTGTCATATGCTGAGAGAATAGAGCAGCTAGGCTTGTACACTCTGGAGTTTAGATGGATGAGAGGGAATCTCAATGAAACATATATATTTTGTTAAGGGTTTGGACACGCTAGAGGCAGAAAACATGTTCCCGATGTTGGGGGAGTCCAGAACCAGGGGCCACAGTAGAAGAATAAGGAGTAAGCCATTTAGAACGGAGATGACAAAACACTTTTTCTCACAGAGAGTGGTGAGTCTGTGGAATTCTCTGCCTCAGAGGGCGGTGGAGGCAGGTTCTCTGGATGCTTTCAAGAGAGAGCTAGATAGGGCTCTTAAAAATAGCGGAGTCAGGGGATATGGGGAGAAGGTAGGAACGGGGTACTGATTGGGGATGATCAACTATGATCACATTGAATGGCGGTGCTGGCTCAAATGGCCGAATAGCCTACTCCTGCAACCTATTGTCTATTGTCTATTGACCTTGTGGGTTTTCTCCAAGATCTTCGGTTTCCTCCCACACTCCAAAGACGTACAGGTATGTAGGCTAATTGGCTTGGTATAAGTGCAAATTGTCCCTAGTGTGTGTAGGATAGTGTTAATGTGCGGGGATTGCTGGCCGGCGCTGACTCCGTGGGCTGACTCAGCTGTATCTCTGAACTAAACTAAACTAAACCAAAAGATTGATGATGCAAGCTTGACACAGGATAGGATTTTGAAGAGGGATCATTGAGCCATTTTTGCCATTTGCTGGAGAAAGAAGTATAAACATTGGCCAAAGAAAGATATTGTACATGAACTAAAGAGAAATGCTCTCATTCCATGATAACAGAACAGTGAAGCACCCGTATCTTGCGGTCAGTGGTATAATCATTAACTGTTACTGTCTCAAAGATACTTGCTCATAGCAACCGTTCTTCAACTAATGTATTGAAACATTCAACAGAGACTGCCAGAGGTCAGGATCAATGGCAAATGCATCACAAGGTAAATATCAGGGATCTGTTTTAATTCCCCTAAAACCTCTCGCCAACCGGGTGATGGCTCTGAAGATAATAAGCAAATTTGATTAGCTTAGCTGCATTAACGAAAAATGCATTTTGCTCAGAATCATTCCTTTCTGCATCACTCTCGCATCCTTCTTAAAGAGTGGGTACCAGAGTTGGACGCCTTGTTCCTGTCACGGTGTAACCAGTGTATTAACAAAACCTCAAAACTATACATTAGATTCAACATAACTTCCCAGCTCTTGTAAGATAAGCATTCATTTATGAAGGCCAAATGTTTTCCGAGCTGCTCTTTCAGTATGCCTGCCTAATGGACCTTCCCTTCCCCTTCCAGCTATATTACGTCTTCTGGCTCCTCTTCTATCTTTATCTCACACTTTCAAACCTTTTAATCTCTGACCGTCGTCCAACCATCCGGCAAGCAAATCAATCTCTCTCACCCTTATTCACTTATCACTTGCCTGGTTCTGACCTGCCCCCACCTCTCTTATAGGTCCCCCCCCCCCCCACCACAATCAGTCTGACGAAGAATCCTGACCTGAAACATCACCTATCCATTTTCTCCAGAATGCTGCCTGACCACAGCACTTTGTGTCTTATTTTGTACATCAGCACCTGCAGTTCTTAGTGTCTCTAGGAAATTAGCCAGCGCATCAACAGTCAGTCAACATTACTAAGAGCAGATGATCTAGTCATTATCATACTGCTACATGTTAGAGGTTGTTGTCACATGTATATATTGACTGTGGGACCAGTGTGGAAACAGGACCTTCAGCCCACCGGGTCCACGCTGATTCCCTTTTATCCCACATTCTCATTCACCTTCTGCAAACCAAGGGCAATTATACAGAGACCAATTAGCTTGCAAACCTGCACGTCTTTGGGATTTGGGAAGGAATCAGAGCAACTGGAGAAAACTCACATGGTCACAGGGAGAATTTGCAAACTCCACACAGGCAGTACCCCAGGTCAGGATCGAACTGGGTATTGGGTATAACCATATAACCATATAACAATTACAGCACGGAAACAGGCCATCTCGGCTCTTCAAGTCCGTGCCGACCAACTTTTTTCCCTTAGTCCCACCTGTCTGCACTCATACCATAACCCTCCATACCCTTCTCATCCATATGCCTATACCTGCCGCCACCACTTCCACTGGAAGCTCATTCCACACCGCTACCACTCTCTGAGTAAACAAGCTCCCCCTCATGTTATCCCTAAACGTCTGTCCCTTAATTCTAAAGTCATGTCCTCTTGTTTGAATCCTCCCTATTCTCAAAGGGAAAAGCTTGTCCACATCAACTCTGTCTATCCCTCTCATCATTTTAAAGACCTCTATCAAGTCCCCCCTTAACCTTCTGCGCTCCAGAGAATAAAGACCTAACTTATTCAACCTATCTCTGTAACTTAGCTGTTGAAACCCAGGCAACATTCTAGTAAATCTCCTCTGTACCCTCTCTATGGTATCTGGTGTTGTGAGGCAGCAGCTCCTCAGCGGCGTCACTGTGCCAGCGTAATCAGTCATTTGAAGACCTAGTCAAAGATGATGTCGACCAAGGGGAAACAAGGAACTGCAGATGCTGGAATCATGTGTAGAACACAAAGTGCTGGAGTAACTCAGTGGGTCAGGCAGCATCTCTGGAGAACATGGATAGTTGATGCTTCGGGTCAGGATCCTTCATCAGACTGAGACGGGTCATGACCTGAAACGTTGCCTATCCGAGCCCACCAGAGATGCTGCCAGACCTGCTGTGTTACCCCAGCACCTTGTGTTCATTGACCAAGGGTTTAAATTCAAATGCTTTAAAATTAACCACCTATACTATTCAGTGTTAATCTCTGAAGTTTCTTTGGTGGTTACACTAATGGAAATGCAGCAATGGAATTTATTTTGACAATTCTATCATAAGCTGGTTATCTAAGCATATTAAAATAGAATTTATTATACTTCATGCTTGAAAAAGGAAAGATTAGCACTAGAACGTTATGTGAGGAATGTCTATTCCAATATCCTGACTCGGTCTAGCAATCATCTTGATATGAAGAGTACAAAGTATGTCTCAGTGTAACTTGCAGAACATCAAGGCCAACTACTATAGAAGTATCAAACAAACAGATGCAAGTATACCTTACAGTGTGGCAACATGCACCGAGGCATTTGGCTGTGTTTTGTCTTCTTTGGCACAAAGTAGTCCAAATGACAATAAAGACAGCCCGGGCTGTGTGATTCAGTCTTAAATGGCTTTTGAGCTTATATGAGCTTGTTTTTTTTATCACGTTGATTGTGCAGAGTTTTAAACAGAGCTTTTTGTCACTGAAGACAGACACAAAAAGCTGGAGTAACTCAGCGGGTCAGACAGCATCTCTGGAGAAAAGGAATAGGTGACATTTCGGGTCACCGAAACGTCACCTATTCCTTTTCTCCAGAGATGCTACCCGACCCGCTGAGTTACTCCAGCTTTTTGTGTCTGTCTTTGGTTTAAACCAGCATCTGCGGTTCCTTCCTACACATGCTTTTCTCACTGGTGAATAGCTGCTAAGTCATAATTCCTGTGTGCATCAATGGAAGCAACCTATAAGATAATAGGTAAGCTTTGTACATGACCTGAAACATATACATAAGCAACCCCCAAGGACACCGTTCTTCATTAGTTCTTAACCTTTCATGATTAAAAATGTTTAATAAAATCAAAATAAATTGGTGAGACTGCATTTGGAATATTGTCTTCAGTTTTGGTCTCCCTGCTATGGCTAGGATTTTGTTATGTGTAGAGTAGACAGAACTAGTGTGTGGGTTGAATTGCAGTGAACTAGTGTATGGAGAGTATGGTGTTCATAACCCAGGGAGAATCAGTGTTAGAAAAAAAAGGTACCAAGTGCTGGAGTAACTCAGTGTGTCGGTCAGCATCTCTGGAGAAGGTGATGTTTCGAGTCTTGACCCGAAACGTCGCCTATCTCCTTCGCTCCTTAGATGCTGCTGCACCCGCTGAGTTTCTCCAGCTTTTTGTGTAACCCCCCCCCCTTCTCACACAATCTGTATTAGCTCACTTATCCCCCTATTTGAAAGCCTCTAATCCGCTAGGTTTATCTCACATTTTTTCAATATCACCCATCCCCGGGCCCCACTTTGATTTCCATGTATTTGCCTCCCCGGCCCCCACCACCATTCTCCACCTCCCCCGCCACTGTCCTCCCCCTGGCTTCACAATCCGAGACTCTTCAAACCTGTGCCACACCTCTGGTTCTTATCTCTGGCCTTTGTTCAAACCATCTGCCTGTAAAATAAAACTCTGGCCTGTGTCGACCTATTCCAAACCGCTCTTTGCCCTGCCTCTCCGCTCTCCCAGCTTTACTCTCTCTCCCCAACCCCCCCCCCCCCCCAGCCCTACCATCTGTCTGAAGAAGGGTTCTGACCCGAAACGTCGCCTATTCATGTTCTCCAGGGATGCTGCCTGACCTGCTGAGTTACTCCAGAACTTTGTGTTCTTTTTCCTAACCCTTTGTTCTTATTAACACTGGCATGAACTCATTAACAACAAATATTACTACCACTACCCTGGCCTCCACCCTGGCCTCAAGACTGCAATAAATTGCAGGGAATTGTGGATGCAGCCCAGACCATCACACAAACCAACCTCCCTTCCATTGAGGGTACACAAAAGGCTGGAGAAACTCAGCCGGTGCAGCAGCATCTAAGGAGCGAAGGAGATAGGCGACGTTTCGGGTCGAGACCCTTCTCCTCCTCCCTTCCATTGACTCCATTTACACTTCATGCTGCCTCAGCAAGGCCACCAGCATAATCTGAAGAAGGGTCTCGACCTGAAACGTCGCCCATCTCCTTCGCCCCTTAGGTGCTGCTGCACCCGCTGAGTTTCTCCAGCTTTTTGTGTAACCCAGCATAATCAAGGACGAGTTTCACCCTGGCCACTTCCTCTTCTCCCCTCCACCATCAGGCAAGTGCCAAAATGCACACCTCCAGATTATTATGTGTGTATCGTGGGACTGAACCATCCTACCAACGTCAATAGAACAGTCCTGAACTGCTATCAATCTCAATGGAGACCCTCGGACTCTCTTTAATCGGACTTTATCTTGCACTAATCTTGATTCCCTTTATCATGTATCTGTACACTGTGGATGGCTCGATTGTAATCATGTAATCTTCCCGCTGGCTGGTTAGCATGTAATGAAAGCTTTTCACTGTACCTCAGTACACGTGACAAAAACTAAACTAAACTAAATTTCAGAGACATCCTCTTTTCCCTTATCCACTTCTGACTTATTTTTTTTCTCAGTTCTGACAAAGAGCCTTTGACCTGAAAAGTTAACTTTGTTTCCGTTTCAACAGATGGCATCAAATCTGCCAAGAGATTCTGATTCCATTCTGAACATTGCATTTAAAGGATTCGCTCTTCCCCCTGCTGGCGCACGCTGGGAACATCAGAAAATCATATACTGTATTATCAAATATTTGTTATGTGATTGCAGGATAATCTTTCTTAAAATGTGATCCTTGTCTGTGCCAGGTGTGGAGGTCATGGAATATATATCTGAGATAAAACAGCCCACGTGGCAAAACTCAGATAAACAGATTAGCTGCTCCATGTGGTGTTTTACTCGCCTGTATAATACACTGCCCTTTCTTTGTCTCCTTCTAAGAAAATGTGTTTTTTTATAAAGGATGGGTGGCACCCTGATGGAGCAGTAGAGTTGCTGCCTTACAGCACCAGAGACCCAGGTTCGATCCTGACTACGGGTGCTGTCTATATGGAGTTTGTACGTTGTCCCTGAGGCCGCATCAGTTTTCCTTGGGTGCTCCAGTTTCCTCCCACATCTCAAAGACGTGCAGGTTTGTAGGTTAATTGGCTTTGATGCAAATTGTGATAGTTTACAGGGATTGCTGGTTGGCATGGACTCGGTGGGCCGAAGGGCCTGTTGCCATGCAATATCTCTGAACTAAACTAAATTACCTACGGATTCCATTTGAATGAGATAAAACCAGATTGTCAGTGAGGTGTCGTGATAACAGTTCATCAGACAAGCAAACGTAAAGGAACATGTGCGTAAAAAATATATCCACCAATTGAATGAAAGATACAGCATGGAAACAGGCCATTCGGCCCACCGAGTCCACGCTGACCATCAATCATCAATTATCTCTCGTTTCCCTGATCCCTGACCAGTCTGAAGAAGGGTCTCGACCCGAAACGTCGCCTATCTCCTTCGCTCCTTAGATGCTGCTGCACCCGCTGAGTTTCTCCAGCTTTTTGTGTAACCCCCATCATCAATTCACACTAGTTCTATGTTATCCCACTTTATCATCCACTTCCTACGCTCCGGGGGCAAATTACAGAGGCCAATTAACCTACAAACCCGCACGTCTTTGGTATGTGGGAGGAAACCGGCGCATCCAGAAGAAACGGACATGGTCACAGGATGAACATGCAAACTCCACACCGACAGCGCCCGAGGTCAGGATCGATCCCGAGTTTCTGGTGTTGTGAGGTAGTATCTCTACCAGCTGCAACGCGCTGCTGCTCTTAATTTGCGGTGTGATAAAATAATATTAACCACTCCTACTTCTTTTAGTGAATGTGTAATTGGTTCACATAAACATGTTCCCACCAAAACATGCGTAGGATTGACAAATCTCAATGATGCAGGGAATATTGGGTGGATGGGTAGGGGCAGATGGGCAGCTGTATTTTTCCTTCCTTATGTTTAATTAAGTATAACAAATATATTTTCAAAACGCAAAGAAGAATGTGACAGAGCATCTAATACTGCCCATGAGTACAAGTGTTAATCATAGTACATAGGAACACATGGTTAGGACCTTCAAGGGCAGAAGGCCCAGTGGTCCACCCGTTCTCACAGGGGGCAATAGGCCTGGCTCGCTGCCATGATGTAGGACCCGGCGGGCCGCTTGCTTCAGGGGTGAAGCTCGGAAGCTGTCGAGCTTGACCCACAAGAACAGAGAAGCGAGGAGGAGGCAGGGTTTGGCGATGACGGATGCGAGGAGTGGGCTGGTAGGAGAGGGATCAGGGTATTGCCTCCAGTGCCGTCAAAGTCGGCTGTGCGAGGCGCCCCCCGGGACACAGTGGCGGCCCGGTGAGGAGGGGCCGTCGGTTGTGGGCCGAGTCGATCAAGGGCGATGGAGGAGACCCTGTAGCAGCCTGGGGTTTACCAGGATCAGGAGCCACTTCAGTACATCGAGCGTGTGGACTGAAATTTGGACTTTAGTAAATGGCACCAAAATATGGCGACTCGTGCATGTGTGAGCTTTGCAAAAATAATTTCACTGTGCAATGAAAGGAGAATAGGTCTCCTTTAAACTCCATTGATCATAATCTCATAATCTCTATTGATCAGAACTCAGCCAAATTCCTCAGAACTCTTCATGAGTAGATTCCAATCTGCATATGGACAATAACCATTAGCATGGAATGTGTTGAAAATGGTGAGTGGGACTGCGACCTTGTAACTTTATCAGTGTGAATGTATGACTTTGAACTTTGTAACATTGAGTCATTTTCTGATAGTCTGACACAGAAGGCTTTTAAAAGTGCGATAGCAAGAGTTACGGGACTGAACGTTCCTGATAGCAAAGATCCTATAGCGAGCAAGATAGTCCACTCGACGAAAAAGACGTAGTACGGTCATGGGCAGATTCATGGGTAATTTAAGGCCCCATTTCCGTAACCGGCTTCCATCTCCGCACCAAAGATCCCATAGGATAATAGTGCGGAGACGGAAGCCGGTTACAGAAACATCCTCGTAAAAATAAAAGTTATTTGTTAAAAATCTTCTCATTTTCAGAATTTTAATTTATTAACACAAACTGATCCCCCGCAACGTTGATTACACTGCGAGTCGGGTCGGGTCCGGTTACCGAAATGTATGAAAAAAAGGCCCACGTTCCGTTCCGTTGCGTACTACACGTCAGCCCATTGCATTTAGCAGGAGTGGTCTATCTTGCTCCACTATAGGATCGTTGCCCTTTGCCTGATAGAGTGAAGGGTAAAGCTGGCGAGTTTAGGGAACCCTGGTTGACGAGATATATTGAGATGCTGGTCAGGAAAAAAGGAGGCATAACCAGGTTTAGGCAGTCGGGATCAAACGAAACCCTTAATAAGTATAAGAAGATAATTACGAGGGGAATCAGGAATGCTAAAAGATGTCCGGATCTGTCAGGCAATGTGAAGGAAAATCCCAAGAGTAGGTAATTTAAGAGTGAAAGGGTGGTTAGGGGAATAATGGGTCTCCTTTAACAATCAGCATGGTTATCTACAGTAATATGGAGCCACAAGAGATGGGTGAGATTTTTAATGAGTAATATCCCATCAGTCTCATGGAGAAGATCATGAAAGCTAAGGAATATGAGTTGTGACGTTTTGGACCAGATACAAATGAACAAAGAGGCGGTATAGTGTTACAGTGCATTAAGGTGGATAAATCCCCTGACTATGATCAAACACAGCCTCGGGCTTTGTGAGAATCTAGGGAAGAAACTGCAGATATTTTGGCAGAGATATTTGCCTCATCTTTAGCCAACATGAGCCAAGTTAGACTGACTGGAGGCTGGCTTGTGTTGACCCTTTACTTAAGAATGGTAGCAAGGACAAGCCAGAGAACTACCAGCCAGTGAGTGTGATGTCAGTGGTAGATAGGTAGACAGGATCTATCAGCATTTGGATAGACAAAGACAGATGAGGGATAGATAGCATTGCTATGCACATAAGAAATAATGTTTTTCTGTAATATATTTGGGTTTTTTGAGGATATAACCGAGAGGATTGATGCGGGCAGGATGGTGGATATTGGAGATGGAAATAATTCACATGTCTGGGCTTCACTTCAGAACAAATTCTCGTTATTGTCTGAAGGAGGGTCACGACCCGAAACGTCACCTATCCCTTTTCTCCAGAGATGCTGGGTTACTCCAGGTTTTTGTGTCTATTCATTACAGGTAGGCCAATCTGGGAGACACCTGGCCTAGGGCAGATGCACACATTCATTTTATACTATTCTGTATCCACTTGTCCCCCTGTTACGTGTAGCCAGCATGTGCGGTGAGTGCATAGGATGAGGTAAATTATGCTCCAATGCGCTGTAAGCTCTGCGCAGTTCCATTTTTACTCTGCATGTCCAATGATAAGTTCCCACCCTGGAGTTGGTAGTGGTTGCAATGATGTACCAGGCAAGGATTCACTATAGTTCGCTTTTATCTTGTAACTGGTGGCTGAAATTGGTCTTATCCAGTTTCAACCAGTTTGCAGCGGGCCTGTCAACAAACCATGAGAATCATCCCACTGCCTCATCCCACTGCCTTATCCCACTGCCTTATCCCACTGCCTTATCCCTTACCAGACATTGACTATATGGACTTTAACAAGAACTTTTGTTAAGGTTTGTTTTAGTTTAGTTTAGATATAAGCATGGAAGTGGCCCTTTGATCCACCATGTCCACACCGACCATCGATCACCTGTACACTAGTTGTATCCAACTCATTAGGGGAAATTTACAGAATTAACCGTCAAACCTGCGTGTCTGGAATGTGGGAGTAAACTGGAGTACCCGGAGAAAGCCCAGGAAAGCGCCCGGATAGAACAATGAAATTCTTACTTGCTGCAGCACAACAGAATATGTAAACATAGTACACTAAACAATATGATAAACAAGAGAGAAACAAAGTTCAGTGTGTATATATACACATACTCACAAGTGCACACACACATATATATATACATAGTACATATATACTGGATATATACACACATACACATGCACACATACTCAAGAAACAAACAATAGTTGTGCAATAATATTAATAATAATAATAATAATAATAATCTATTGGAGTTCAGAGCTTATTTGAGGTTGTAGTGTTTAATAGCCTGATGGCTGTAGGGAAGAAGTTGTTCCTAAACCTGGACGTTACAGTTTTTAGGCTCCTGTACCTTCTTCCTGATGGCAGTGGTGAGATGAGTGTGTGGCCAGAATGGTGTGGGTCTCTGATGATGGTAGCTGCCTTCTTGAGGCAGCGACTCCGATAAATCCCTTTGATGGTGGGTAGATCAGATTCGGTGATAGACTGGGCAGTGTTCACAACTTTTTGCAGTCTTTTCCGCTCCTGGACGTTCAAGTTGCCACGATGCAACCAGTCAATATGCTCTCAACTGTACACCTGTAGAAATTCAAGAGAATCCTCTTTAACATACCGAATCTCCTTAATCTTCTCAGGAAGTAGAGGCGTTCATGTTCTTTATTTATAATTGCATCAGAGTGCTGGGTCCAGGAAAGATCTTTGGAAATATGCACGCCCAGGAATTTGAAGTTTTTGACTCTCTCCACCATCGTCCCGTTGATATAAACAGGATTGTGGGTCCTCATCCTTCCTCTTTCAAAGTCCACAATCAATTCATTGGTTTTACTGATATTGAGAGCCAGGTTGTAGTGCTGGCACCATTTGGACAATCGGTCGATCTCACTTCTCTACTCTGATTCTTCACCATCTGTAATTTGTCCAGCAACGACAACAGACAACTCACGTGGTCAGAATCGAACCTAGGTCTCTGGCGCTGTAAGGCAGCAACTCTACCGCTGTGCTGCCCTTGTATACACTGAAAGGTCACGCTGCATTGATGAATGGAAACAATCTACTCTTGCCCTCACCTGTGTGCAAGACTGGAGTATGCAGTTCCCACATTGGCTTCATCAGTCATCTCACTGCAGGTTGGAGAGGAGGAAGAAGCAGATGACAAAGAAACTTCATGGACATAGCCTGCCCGTAGACTACAGCTGAAAGCAGGGGCAATGCATTTCTTTCACAAGTGCTCAGGCCAACATCTCTAGAAACAAGGCACTAATCACACCCAACTGACTTTGGTGAGCAGGTCCCATCGTTCTCATCCCAACATGAGACTCCTGAAATGAATGTTCAAGAGAATGTCAGGAGGACAGGTAAATTGCTTCAAGGACATTCTCAAAGCTTCCATGGAAATAAATGTATTATCCTCACGGGATCTCTGGCGCCAGGGGCCCTCAAAATGAAGATGGCGCATTTGGGATGGGACAGCGATTTTCGGGTCTCTTTGTTGGGAACACGTGGAAGCCCAGTGAAAACGGTGCTACCACCCACACCGGCAAACATCTCCTTTGGATCTCATCTCCTCCAAGCAAACTGTCCATCAACTCACCTCAGAGTTTGCAGAAGTCATGTTAGCCTCATCAGCCTCCTCGGAGTAGAAACCAATCCCTCTCAACCTTGAGGGACAGCCTCAGAAGAGAAAACTTTTATATCGCATCTAACTAGGAAATGCTGGGATGGGTTTATGAAGTTAGTTGGGAAAGGTTCATCACAAAAAGAAACAAACATATTTAATCGGATTGTCTCGTCCACCATGTATTATTCACCTGGCTTTAATTAATTGAATATGACTTCAAAAAACAAACCAGGTCTATTTAATAATTATAATGGCGCAATGTAATTAATTGAGAAATATTTAAATGGTTTTAAAACGATAATCTTGGTTTCCTTGTGTCTGGAAGATATTAATTTGTAGTGACTCAGAGCCCACAAATGGAGACAATTAGCAAACACTGTCCATCTGATTAAAGCTCTGTGGGCTTGTGCCCAATATTGTGGGCAGGACTGGCTTTTGTCACAGTGATCTAAAAATCGGAAACACATTTTTGCATGGTACCTAATTTATATTTGAAATTTCTTGATCATTTTTAGGGGTTTGCCTGTTTCAAGCTGTCTGTCTGTCTGTTTTGTCTGTTGTGTTGAAAGTTCAATCCTGGATTGAATGGACATGGAGAGAATGTTTCCACTAGTGGGAGAGTCTAGGACCAGAGGCCATAGCCTCAGAATTAAAGGATGTACCTTTAGAAAGGAGATGAGGAGGAATTTCTTTAGACAGAGGGTGGTGAATCTGTGGAATTCATTGCCACATAAGGCTGCGGAGGCCAAGTCAATGGATATTTTTAAGGCAGAGATTGATAGATTCTTGATTAGCAGTGGTTATGGGGCTCCTATTATGAGGAGGATGGGGTTGAAAGTGAAAGATAGATCAGCCATGATTGAATGGCGGAGTAGACTTGATGGGCTGAGTGGCCTAATTCTGCACCTATAGCTTAATAACATTAAACTATCAGAAATGTTTGCTAGGTTGTTACAAGCAAGCCAACAAAGTAAACCCCATTATAGTGCCTCCCTCGCATAGTTGCCCTGGGAGAATTGCTACCTCACAATATCAGAGACCCGGGTTCAATCCTGACCTCGGGTGCTGTCTGTGTGGAGTTTGTACATTAGCGCTGTGACCTTGTGGATTTCCTCCAGATGCTCTGGTTTCCCCCTACAGGTTTTGCCTCTGTAAATTGCCGCCAGTGTGTCGGGAGTAGGTGTGAAAGTGGGATAACCTAGAGCTAGTATGAACGAGTGATCGATGGTCAGAATGGACCCGGTGGGGCGATGGGCCTGTTTCTAAGCTGATCAATCAATCTATCTTTGGACTTCCATTACTTTTTCTTAACAACTTAATCATTGCTTCTGCTTCTCTTGTTCTCTCCTATTCTGTTTATATATGGTTATATATGGTTATATGGTTATTCAAACAGATAAATTAGGGTGAATAGTAGCAGGGACTCCAAAGTGAGTGGCATATTACTTGGCCTTTAATGGGGTTTGAGTGATGTACAGATGGCATCTAAATTACAAATCCCTTCTGTAAATTTAGTTGCATTTATTGCCATGTGTAAATGTACAGTGAGGTAGAGTGAGGTACAGGGACAATGAAAACCCTTGCAGCATCACAGGCCGTACACAACATCATAATATACTTAAATCCTACAAGAAAACGGTAAGAAAAAATGTGTGCAAAAAAGTAAGACATTAGTGTGATTCACAATTCAAAAACAAGTGATACATTTCTCACTGTTAGTGTGGAGCATAGCACACTAGTGAGCAGGCCGGCACGATGGCACAGCGGTAGAGTTGCTGCATTGCAGCGCCAGAGACCAGGGTTTAATCCCGACTTTGGGTGCATATGTCTGTATGGAGTTTGTACATTCTCCCTGTGACCCCGTGGGTTCTCTTTGGGTGCTCTAGTTTCCTGCCACACTCCAAAAAAGCACAAGTCTGTAGGTGAATAGGTAAGGTGAATAGGTCTGTAGGTAAGTCTGTAGGTAAGTCTGTAGGTCTGTAGGCTTCGGTAGAGATTGTAAATTGTCCCTGGTGTGTAGGATAATGCCAGTGTACGGGCTTCGCTGGTTGGCACGGACTTGGTGGGCCAAAGGGCCTGTTTCTGCGCTGTAACTCTAAACTAAACTAAGATGGGACAAAAGAACACTTTCCCCACCCCGTATATAGGCAGCTCTCTCATTACCTCTCTGATCTCCCGCTATCTCTTGCTATGATCGTCATCCCTCTCCCGTCTCCTGCTCTTTAAACCGGTCTCCTGGGTTAAGGTTTTTTTTTCTGCAACTCTTTCCATTATCCACTCCATTGGCCCAGAGTTTATTTTTTGTGTGCGATTGCATGCACCTCTGCAAAGTGCATCGAGACATTAAAGATGCAAGGCAAACATGTTGTTGCCAGTGGTATTGTAATTCCAGGCAAATGACCCGTGTAATTTGGAAGGCATGTGGCATAACACCAGTGCCCAATGGAGCAACACTAACACTGATGGCAACTAAAAGCATTGTTGTACAAAACTCTGAAGAGGTGATGTGCCTCACTGGCGTAACAATGGTCTGTGGTGCATGGGGCTTTGACGGTCAGTCTGCCTGGGTAGTCGCACACTACATAATGTGTTGCTTAGCAATGGGTGACCATGAGGTAGGCACCAGATTAAAGTTTGTTCCTTCTCATTGATTCTCGCAGATAAATGTGCTGGCCATGGGAATACTGAAATCATTTGGATTCTTATCTATAGCACTACAGGAAACATTTGAAGCATCTATGGAACAGATCAGCTGGATTGGATCTATTATGTCATGCGTCCGATTAACAGCAGGTACCATCAAAACTTAAAGCATTGCCATATGCTGTAAAAAAATATGATACATAGCTTTTTTAACTGCAAAAATAGACTTGTGTGCACTTGCTAACTACTAGACATTTTGTCATATCCCTGTCACATTATATGTCTACTTTTTCTGTTATAAATTGGAGTGGCAATTTATAAAGAGTATCTAAATATAAGATAGACACAAAATGTTGGAGTAACTCAGCGGGACAGGCAGCAACTCTGGAGAGAAGGAATGGGTGACATTTCGTGCCGAGACCCTTCATCAGTCTGAGAGTCAAGGAGGGGGATACGAGAGGTATGGGAAGACACAGAACAAAGCAGAGCCTGCATCGATGATTCAGGAAAGGTGGAGCCCACAATGGTCCATTGTTGGATGGGGACGAGGTGATAACAAAGGAATACAAATGGTGAAATTAGCAAAACAGCTAGGGTGGAGGAGGGACAGATATAGAGGGAATGCAAGAATAACTTGAAGTTAGAGAAATTGATTGAATATTGATGAAAACAACAAAAGGGTATGGTACTGTCCGATTCACCTCTATCATGTTGTGGACAGTGGACTTGTGGATATTGTGGACATGGAACTGACTTGCCACAATTTAGAAATACAACATGGAAGCAGACCAGCGATTACCTGCACACTAGTTCTATCCTACACGCAAGGGACAATTTACAAAGGCACACGTCTTTGCAGTGTGGGAGGAAACCGGAGCACCCAGGAGAAAGCCCACACGGTAACAGGGGGACTGTACAAACTCCGTACAGACAGAAGCTCCGTAGTCAGGATCGAACCCAGATCACTGGCACTGTAAGGCAGCAACTCTACCACTGCACCACTGTGCTGCCCTTTGTCTATGTGGCTTTTGGTTTCTCTCTTTCTTCTCTACCTTTCTCTGGGTGCTCTACCTTTCTTCCCACACCTAAAACACATTAATTGGTAGATTATTGGCCACTGTAAATTTCCCCTTGTAAGTGAGGGGGGAGGGGGGCATTTAAAGTGGATGTGAGGAGGATAACATTGGATTAGTGTAGGATTGGTTGGTTGATGGTCGGCATGTTCCCAGTGTTTCCATGCTGCCCGTCTCCATCTAAAACAGTGTTCCCACCATGAATGGCGGAGCGGCCAGTAGGCTGCTTCTATTTCTAACAATGCTGCTTTATTTGTCACGCGTGCAACTGCGCAGTGAGATTCTTGTTGCATATCTACACATGCAGGCACCGACATGTTTTGGCGCCATTTCCACAAGTCCAAAGTCTGGTTCGCCCACGTGCTCAGTCTACTGGAGCAGTTCCTGGTCCTGACAGTCATAGAGAGATACAGCACGGAAACAGGCCCCTTGGCCCAACTTGCCCACACCGAAAAAACAGGCCCCATCTACACTAGTCCCATCTGCCTGTGTTTGGCCCATATCCCTCTATACCTGTCCTATCCAGGTACCTGTCAAAATGTTTCCTAAACATTGCAATACTACCTGCCTAAACTACCTCCTCCGATCGCTTGCTCCATGCACCCACCACCCATTGTGTGAAAAGGATACCCCTCATTAAATCTCTCCCCTCTCACCTTAAACCCATGTCCTCTGGTTCTCGATTCCCCAACTCTGGGCAAGAGACTCTATGCGTCTACCTGATCTATTCCTCTCATGATCTTATACACCTCTATAAGGTTACCCTTCATCCTCCTGTGCTCCACGGAATAGAGTCCCAGCCTGCTCAACCTCTCCCTGTAGCACAGGCCCTCGAGCCTTGGCAACATTCTCGTAAATCTTCTCTGCACCCATTCCAGTTCCCGATCCTGGTAAGCCCCAGGCTCCTGCAGGGCCTTTCCACCATCACGCTCGACCAGAACCGACCCTCTCCTCACTGGGCCATCCTTCTGTTCTACCTGGCATTGTGATCCATTTGTGTTGTGGGAGGAGGTCTTGTTGTATTTTCAACAATCAGCATTGCCACTGGAAATACATTTGAATCACTTCTAACAGAAGACAAAGAATAGGCATGCATTTATAAACCTCCTTTCATGTCCCTTTCAGAAGGTGCCAAAAACCTTTCTAGCCAGTGAGATGCATCTGAATTGTGTTAATAGTGAGAAAGCAGCCAACTCACACGCAGCAAGCTTCCACCAACAGCAGTCGTTTAATGACCAGACTTTCTCTTTACTAATTTGTGGATTGAAGCATAAATATTGGGGCAGGAACGATTTTCAACAGACACCTGAGAAAGCAGAAGGGGCCTCAATCAAAAGATGGCACTTTAACACTGTAGTGTGCCCTCAGTCCTAAACTGGAATGTCAACCCAGAACATGAAGAAAGGTCCTGACCTTTCCCATCCTGGAGGACATGGATAGTGACGTTATGAGTCTGAGTCACCTATCCATATTCTCCAGAGATGCTGCCGTAACTTTACTTTCGACTTTAGAGATAAATCGCGGAAACAGGGCCTTTGGCCCCCTCCAAGTCCGCGCCGACCAGCGATCACCCTGTACACTAGCAATATTCTGCACACAAGGGACAATTTACAATTTTTCCGTGCAGGAAAACCAAGGCACCCGGAGAAATCCCACGCGGTCACGGGAAGAACGGGCAAACTCCGTACTCAGCACCCGTAGTCAGGATTGAACCCGGGTCTCTGCTGCTGTAAGGCAGCAACTCTACCGCTGTGCCACTGTGCCTCACCAGCCAAGTTACTTCAGCATTTTGTGTCTATCTTTGGCCTGTGTTGTCTGAGCCACAGCTAAAAGAACCAGGTGATGTGGTCCAATTGTTACTCTCCCCCCTTCAGTCTGCATGTTTGTATCTGTCTGTTCCAGGTCCATTTGCTGCTATATTCTGTGCAAAGATTGGTGAGAAGCAGACTGGAATTTTGGGAGGAGCCATGGTCTCCATTGGATTGTTCTTAAGCTCGTACTCTGAAAAAATTTCCTATCTGTACTTCAGCCTTGGCTTGTTGTCAGGTGAGGGCAGTACTTACTGAAACGTACACGAGAAATGTCCCTACTATGCTCTTTACTTAGAGCAGGAACTTAGTTTAGTTTAGAGATGCAGCGCGGAAACAGGCCCTTTGGCCCACCAAATCCTTGCTGACCAGTGATCCCCACACATTAACACTATCCTGCACACACCAGAGACAATTTACAATTTTACCAAACCAATTAACCTACAAACCTAAGATAGACACAAAAATCTGGAGTAACTTAGCGGGACATGCGCCTTTCTGGAGAGAAGGAATGGGTGACGTTTCGGGAAGGGTCTTGCCCCGAAATATTCCTTTTCTCCAGAGATGCTGCCTGTCCCGCTGAGCTACTCCAGCTTTTTGTGTCTCTCTCTGGTTTAAACCAGCATCTGCAGTTCCTTCTTACACAACCTAAAAACCTTATATGTCTGGAGTGTAGGAGGAGACTGGAGATTCCGGAGAAAACCCACGCAGATCATGGGGAGAACGTACAAACTCTGCACAGACAGCATCTGTAATCGGGATCGTACCCGGATCTCTGGCGCTGTAAGGCAGCAACTCTACCGCTGTGCCACCGTGCCGCACCGAGGATTAGTTTCTAAACTCCTCCTGCCTCTGCTTCTCGGTGTGACGGGCACAGCCACAGTGGGATGATTGGTCCTCCGGGTATGAAGGTTCCACAATAATAAGGAAGCAGTGTAGGAGCCCTGTCCCACGGTGCGAGTTCATTCCAAGAGCTCTCCCGAGTTTAAAAAAAATCAAACTCGTGGTAAGCACGGAGAATGAACGTAGCGGGTACGTCGGAGCTCGGGGGCGTCTCTTAGCGGCTCGTAACGCTAACGGCAGGAAAGCACGGGAAGACTCGTGAAGATTTTTCAACATGTTGAAAAATGTCCACGAGAGCCCCGAGTACCGACGAGTGGCCATTACCGTAAATCTCCGAGTTCAAATCAAGGCAAACTCGGGAGAGCTCTTGGAATGAACTCGCACCATGGGACAGGGCTATTAGTATTACATTTCAGGGAATGCAGACTGATTAGCAAGGCTGGGAGTAGTGGTGAGAGCTCAAAATCATCACTGATGAGTAATCAGTAGTGTGTAGCAAACAGTAGTGTATAGTAGTCCTCAGTACATAATAGGAAGTCTTTCCATCACTCGCACACAGGTTGTGGATTAAATCTCCTGAAACAACTTCTTTTCATGAGGAAAGCAGTGCTGACCACCCAATGGAGAGAGCCACGTCAATGCCCCCATTGCCACATTTGGGGAATTAATTTCCACCGCTCCTCCTTCCCTTTCCTCATGGGAGTCTCCCTGTGCCAGGTCTGCTTCCCGAAGCTTTGGACTAGTCTTGCCCTTTATTATTTTGTCTGATCTGTTGGAGTCGAGTTCCTCGCCCACACAAAAAGGCACTTCCTAGGAGAGTTAAATAAGATTCACACGAGGAGTTGCTAGGACGAGCTTGGAGACAGAAGATGATTTTAAGGAGAAGCCGAAAGGAAGACTAAGAGGTAGAGACCTAAACCGGTATCGGAGAAATGCAGCCTCCGCCTTTGGCCTGTCCCTACCAGCACAGTGACCCATCCAACTAAGTAAGTAAGTAAGTGAGTTTATTGGCCAAGTATTCACATACAAGGAATTTGTCTTGGTGCTCCGCCCACAATAACAACATGACATACAGTGACAGTTACGAATGACTCAGAAAACACTAAACATTAATAATAATAAGACATTAATGATAAAACTACCTGCTGTTCCACAGCTCTGCTTAATGATAAGACTTCTGCTGATGAGGGAACCAGTCCCTCAGGTAAGGGACCATCTGCTTGATCTAAAACTCAATGGCTGCGTCTTCCTTCTTTTCCCTTTGCAGGAGCGGGATTTGCTTTCTTGTCCCAGGCTGCGGCTCTTAACACGACCAGATACTTCCGTCGAAAGCTCACCACCGCCTGTGCCATTTCCCGCTCTGGTACGGGGCTAACCTTTGCCCTGGCTCCATTCCTTCAGTACCTTCTCAATGAATACGGCTCGCAAGGTAGGTGGTCAACCAAATGCTTCTGCGTTCCTTCACTGTTGAAACTTTCACTTACACACAACTTGGATTTATTTGGTACTTTGGCAAAATCATATACCTCAAGGCGTTAATTGTCAAGTGGCAACATCAGATTAAAGATGAATCTGATTTTAAAGAGGTGTACAAAATCATGAGAGGAATAGATCGGGGAGTCGCTTGCCCATAGTAGGGGAATCGGGAACCAGAGGACATAGGTTTAGGGTGATGGGGGAAAGATTTAATTGGAACTTGAGGGGTAACTATTTCACACTAAGCGTGGTGGGTGTATGGAACGAGCTGTTGGAGGATGTAGTTGAGACAGGGACGTTTAAGAAACATTTAGACAGGTGCATGGATAGGACAGGTTTAGAAGGATATGGGCCAAATGCAGGCAGGTGGGCCGGTGTCAGCAAGTTGGGCCTGTTTCTGCACTCGAACACTTTATGAGTCTATTACTATACGTAACATTATCACTGTTATCTCAAACACAGTATCCATTGGGATGTAGCCCAGTGTCCCAGCCAAGGACTAAAGGCTCTTTTTCTTCATGGCAGGAATGGCTCAATGTTAAGTAAATTTGGAGTTGAAAGGGGGAGAACATTTACAACCCAGTTCTTAGGAACTTACACTCAGAAATCCCTAACTCGATGAGGATAGTTTTAGTACTGCCACACCTTAGCACGATCCCCGATTATTACAAAGTGTATATGAATAGTCCACTGCAAGAGTCACCAGATTTTGGCGCCATTTCTAAAGTCCAGTCCGGTCCGCGCGCTCGGTCTCCTGGAACAGCGGCCAATCCAGGCGAGCCCCAGGCTGCTGCAGGGCCTCCAGCCGTTGCCTCTGTATGGATCATCCAGCGAACCGTTGTCCCTCTCTATTGAATTAGCTCACTGCAGATAACTCTCCAAAGGTGTGCGGACCTAACACTGAAACGTGGAAATATATTTTGATTATTATGATTTCATTGCACAATTCCAAACGTGTTTTGTTGTTATTTGTAAATAGAAAGAGGCATTTAATATTGCATTTAATATTGCGTCTTAATATTTAAAAAAAATATTACTACTCATATCACTCAGGGGCAATTCTCATCCTGTGCGGATTAACGCTGCACCTGATACCACTCGGCATGTTGAACCGTCCAATTTATTTGAAGCAAGATGCGGCCGAGGGTCGTGACTGGAGGCAAGGTCAGCAGAAGAAGCCAGATCTCCCTGAAGAGAAAACGGACAGGGTCACTGCAGGAGGGTCACAGTTTCCAACCGGTCACAACAGCAAGTCTGTGACGGTACCTGCTCTGCCCACTTGGAATGGACTGGAGGAACCTAACGCTCTATTGTGCAACAGGAAACAGGCTGGTGAGCAAAACCATTCCACTCCCAAAGACTTGTCTGTCTTGGAGCCCAGGGAGTCCTTCTTGCCTCAGGAGCCTGCTTCATTAAGACAGTTGCATTCTACTCCCCAGCCAAGTTGCAAAGTCATAAACGGAAGTTCAAATCAAATCCTGGCCACAGTCAGCATGCCAACTGATACGAGACACAAGGGCTTCTGCAAAGAACTGGGCGACCAACTGAAGTCCATTTTTGGTGAAGTGAAAAACCTCATTGATTTGACTCTGCTCACCAACCCATTGTTTATTATTTACACTTTATGCACCTTCTTCAGTCAATTGGCCTACTTCATACCTTATTTTCATCTAGTCGGTAAGGCCAAGGCATTGGGCATTGAGCCATTCCAAGCCACCTTACTCATTTCTATTGCTGGTGAGTAGCTTGTTGCATATCTATGTTGTTAAACAGTGAGTGGCACAGTGGTGCAGCGATAGATAGGTTCGATCCTGACTACGGGTGTTGATTGAAAAGAGTTTGCACGTTCTCCCTGTGACCACATGGGTTTCCTCCAGGTGCTCTGGTTTTCTCCCACATTCCAAAGACATGCAGGTTTGTAGGTTAATTGGCTTCTGTAAATTTCCCCTAGAGTGTAGGCTAGATCTAGTGTATCGGGTGATTGTTGGTCGGTGCCATCTCAATGGGATGAAGAGCCTGTGTCCACACTGTATCTCCAAAACAGTTCTAGGTGAACACAAGAAACACAAAAAACACATAAGATTTTGCATTGTACCTGAACCTCACCGTAGATGCGCATGTAACAATAAACTCATCATGCAAAGTACTGCAGAAGCTGGACTCTGCACAATGCTGGAGGAACTTAGCAAGGCAGGCAGCATTCGGAGAGGGAATGAAGGGATGACATTTCAGGTTGAGACCCTTCCTCAGACTCTCCATGATAGTTTGAATAAAGGTTCCAAGAGAAAAAACTGCTCTTGACTCCTCATGCACCAACACGCAAAAACACACAAGATATCTCCTAACATCACGAACACAAGGAGCTGCAGATATTTAAAAAAAGACACAAAGTGTTGGTGTAACTCAGCAACTCAGCAGCATCTTGGGAGAACATGGACAGGAGGCAGTTCTGACAATAAACGTCACCTATTCATGATCTCCAGAGAATCTGCCTGACCCGATGAGTTACTACAGAACTTGCCTTTTTTTAAAATCCCTAGTAACGTGAATTGGACTTCCACACATTGTTACATAGGTAAAAATATTGGATATAGGTTGTAATTAGAGAATTTGATTTAAAAAATAAAAGTCACATTTATATAATGTATTTCGCAACCTCAGTACCTATGAAGGCTCCTTAGACCCATTGAAGTCAGATAATTATTTTAAGATAAGAAATGAATGAGTATGCACAACAAACTTGCACAAGCAGCATTGTAATGGTGGCCAATTAATCTGTTTAACCATGTTTCTTTGGTCATCCCATTTTCCCTTGTTCTACCGGACACCTGATGTTCAGGACGAGCTGTACCCCAAGGCCCAGTGTGTTTTCCGGAGACACTTTGGGCATTTTTCACATGCTTGGCATTGTAGAGCTTTTGGAATGCAGACAATCTCACTGGAATGAGGGAGTGTGATCCATGCCCTATGTAAGACCCACTCCCTGTCGAAAGTCAGTAGAACATACTGACGGCAGGGTGGCGTCGCAGTAGAGTTGCTGCCTTCGACCCACGTTCGACCCTGACTACGGGTATTGTCTGTGCGGCGTTAGTACGTTCTCCTTGTGACCCCGTGAGGTTTCTCCGGGTGATCCGGTATCCCTCCACATTCCAAAGACATGCAGGTTTGAATGTTAATTGGCTTCTGTAAATTGTCCCTAGTGTGTAGGATAGAACTAATGTACGGGTGATCGCTGTTCAGCGTGGATTTGATAGTCCAGAGTGCCTTTTTTCCGCACTGTATCTCAAAACTAAACTAATCAAAACGTCTGATTTCTTCATAGACGTTAACTGCATAGTGTTGTAAGATGGCAAATGCTGCTTCCTCCTATCGTGTTAGGGTGCTAATATTCAACGCCACAGTACTACTAATCTTGCATGGGATTTCCTATTGACATCTATTCACTTCTTTCTCTAAATTGATTGAGGAAAGCTGGATTTCTGAATCCAAGCCAACACCTAATCTAGAAAATCCAAATGATTCACAATCCACTATATTTGCTTTGCAGCTTAATGATCAAATCCAGAATGACAAAGGTACAATTTTCTACATTCAATATAAGTGTTTTGATTGTATATCTGCAATGAATGATCAAATTTTCGATGAAATGTTTAACAACCAGCATGGAATGCATTAAGGAGAGGGACCTTTGGAAAACCATATTGATAATTGTGGGAACGTTGATGAGCAAAGGTAGACTATGTTGTAGAAGTGTTTAATCTTTTCTATTGAGGTGCTTTTCATTTTCAGATGCCCTGCTGGTTATCAGAAAGAGTTATATATCTCATATTTCCTTATAACATGGGAGGTTATTTTGCTCATTGGGTCTGTACCAGCTGTCAGAACAATCCCGTTCCCCCAATTACATCTCCGTGAGCTACCCTCTCACACGTGTCCATTAGGAACCACTGATCTCTGCCCTGCAGGGTAATCCACACATAAGAGATGCTTCTCAATGGTTTAGTTAGGATGCGTTGTGGACCAGATCTAGATAGAGCAGATGTGGAGAGGATGGGAGAGTGGGAGAGCTTAATTTAATTTAGTTTAGTTTGCAGATACAATTAACAGATACAGTTTAAAGATACAATGCGATACGATAAACCTTTATTCGTCCCTGGAAGGAAATTGGACTGCCGACAGTCACAACACACAAGGTACACAAAAACTTAAAATTAAAAGTGAAAACAAATAGAAAAGGACAGGCGAGTGTTAGCTGGCAGCCGTGTGCACAGCGCTTCAACCGGAACAGACGATTACACAAACGCAGACTTATCCCCTGCGCAGAGGATTCTAAAACTAGAGTGCCCCCCCCCCCCCCCCCCCCCCACACCGGGTGCCCCTTTGTTCACCCACCATCCCTCACAGTGCCACAGGTTGGCAATAGGCCCACCAGCCCTCCGACACCACGACGACCAGCGTTCACCCAAACATAGTTCTCTCTGGGAAACTAGGGGCAATTTACAGAGGCCAATTAACCTACAAACTTGGAATGTGAGAGCAAACTGGAGCACCCGGAGGAAACCCACGTGGTCATGGGGAGAACATACAAACTCCAAACTGACAGCACCCGTAATCAGGATCAAACCCAGGTCTCTGATGCGCCACGGTGTCGAGTGTAGGACCAGAGGGCACAGAGTCAGAATAAAAGGACGTACCTTTAGAATAGAGATGAGGAGGCATTTCTTTAGCCAGTGGGTGATTAATCTGTGAAATTCATTGCAACAGACAGCTGTGGAGGCTGTCATTGGGTATTTTAAGGCAAGATTGATAGATGGGGAGAAGTTATCGTATCGTATTCTATCTTTAACTCCACCTGAGTTTAGATCGTTATTTGCTGGCAGCATTCATCTCATTTTTGATTAATTTATGTAGAAGCAGTAAAGTCCTGATGCCATGCAGTGGTGGGAAGTGGATTTGCACTCAGCGAGAGAAAACTTGCATTCAGATCCATCTTTGCTAGGAACTCAGGATGCAAAATAACACTTCACAGTTGAATTGAATTCAATTGGAGATAGGCTGGACATATGCCCTTTGGCCCACCCGAGTCAATGCCAACCATCACTAGTTCACACTAGTTCTAAATTCATAAGTTTAAAAGTTCATAAACCATTGGAACAGAATTAGGCCATTCGGCCCATCGAGTCTGCACCGCCATTTAATCATTGATGATCTATCTTTCCCTCTCAACCTCATTCTACTGCCTTCTCCCCATAACTTGCACTAGGCCCCCACCACCATCTGTGGCAATGAATTCCACAAATGCACCTCCCTCTGGTTTAAGAAATTCTCCCTTATTTCCTTTCTAAAAGTACGTCCTTTTATTCTGAGGTTATGCACTCTGGTCCGAGACACTCCCATTATTGGTAACACCCTCTCTACATCAACTCTATCCAGGCCTATTCATCCTTCATACATCCTTCAAAACTCCAGTGAGTACAGTCCCAGAGCCGTAAAATGCTAATCATACGTTAACCCGATCATCTCTGGAACCATTCCTATAAACTTCCTTTGGACTCTCTCCAACGCCAGCACAACCCTCCTCAGATGTGAGGCCCAAAACTGAATTGAATTCAATTGAATCAAATTAAATCGAATTGTGACCCAGTCCACCTTGGCCTACGCAACTCCCCTTTTCATTCCTATACTGGGCCTCCTGCACTGTCAGAGTGAGGGCACATGCAAATTGGATGAACAGCTTACCTTCCCGAGGACATATGTTGCTGGCCCTGATTTGTTCTAGTCTTTTCTCGCCTCCAGTTTATTTCATTTCCCCCCCACCCCCATGTCTACTTTCAGTCTGACGAGGGGTTTTGACCCAAAACGTCACTTATTCTTGTTCTCTAGAGATGCTGCCTGACCCGCTCCAGCTTTTTGAGTCTATCGTCAATAGAATTAAATGTTCCGTGAGACTTGCATTTAAAACACTCTCTCAAAGGGGCACACTGTGGCACATCGGTAAAGCTGCTGCCTTTTAGCGCAGAGTCCCGGGCTCGGGACGGAGTTTGTACGTTCTCCCTGTAACCGCGTGGGTTTTCTCCGGGTGCTCTGGTTTCCTCCTGCATTCCAAAAGGCGTACAGGTTTGTAGGTTAATACAGGTTTGAAAGGTCCGTTCCTACACTGTACCGTTCCAGGTTCTGTGTGAAAAGCTGAATAATCCGTTGTTTCATTTTACATTTGTACCATTTTGCCACTTACGTTATGATGCTAACTGATGTATTGACATTGCCGACTTAAGATACATCGCAGTCACGGGCCGCTTTCCTAAAGTACAAGTTTTTCTTTCAGGAGTCGTTGAGATTGTGGCTCAGCTCATCTCTGGCTATATCGCTGACCGCAACTTCATCAAGAAGTATCATTACCATAAAATCTACCTTCTGTTTTGTGGAGCTATCAATCTTCTGGCACCCCTAGCAAAAACTTTCCCCACACTCATGGTGTACATAGTGTTCTTTGCCATGTTCTGTGGGGGTTATCTGACCCTGTTGCTGCCTGTCCTGGTGAGAGGGAATTTACTTGTCCTTTTGTCTATTATTTTCCTCCCCATTTAGGTTCTTCCAACTAATCACTGCAGACGCTGCACTGCACTGGAATGGAAATGTTTTAGAGACGGAAATGGGTCAAATGTGAGCAAATGGGTCTAGCATAGATGGGCGTCTTGGTCAGCATGGACGAGATGGGCCGAAGAGCCTGTTCCCATGCCGTATCACTCTACATCATGGTCTTCTTGGCTCCTTGCAGCCTCCCAAATAAACTGCACAATTAGAAGGCATTGGTGAGGGAATGGATAGTATTACAGGGCGGCAGAGTGGCGCAGCTGGGAGAGCAACTTCCTCATAGTGCCAAAAGCCTGACTTTGATGCTGACCTGGGGTGTTGCCTGTATGGAGTTTTCCCACGTTCTCCCTGGGACCTCATGGGTTTCCTCCATCTGCTCTGATTTTCTCCCACACCCCAATGACGTGCGAGTTTGCGGGTAAATTGGCCTCTGTAAAATTGCCCCTAGTGTGTCGGGAGTGGATGCACGATAAGCACGATAACATAGAACTAGTGTGAACAGGTGATCGATGGTCAGCGTGGACTCGGTGGGCTGAATGACCTGTTTACATGCTGTGCCTTAACATTTATTCCTAAACCAAAAAAAATTAAGATGGGAGGAGATGTTAAATTTACAAAGAAAACTGGTTAGACTACACCTGGGAGTACTTGGAACAGTTACACTCTCCAGAAAAACACCACCGAAAATGAATTGGTGTAAACCCAGGAGAGTGTAACAAGGATGTAACTGGGATTGAAGATACATCTTTCAAGTGAGATTGAGAAGCTGCCGTCGCTGCTTGTATAAAAAAAAGAGACCAGAGAGAGCGACTTCTGAAGATGTTACCAATTCTGAAGATGCCAAGAGGTTTGACCGCGGGGGACGGTATTTTACAGTCTTTGTACAAATGGACGAGAACCCAGAAATTAGCAAGATACAAATATTGAGTAACTAAATACGTTTTCAGAGGATTTTCTTTTCAAAGGAGGTGGTGGTGAGGAAATGGAGATTTCTGGCACGTTAATGGTCAAAGCGGATAGTAATGATGCTGGACGCAAACATGGGGAGGGGAGCATTGTCACCGCAAGTGGCAGCACTTAGTGGTTGGAGATGGGGAAGGGCAGTAGTTAGATTGGCTGAGGATTCAGATGTGTACACTGGCAATGCTTAAGTAAGATGAATGATCCGCTCTTGTGCGATAGGTGTGCAGTTCCAGGTAACGAAGATTGTCAGAACATTACCCACATCCCATGTACATTATGTGGAAACAAAGAACTGCAGATGTTGGTTAATACAAAAGATAGATACAAAATGTTGGAGTAACTCAGCGGGACAGGTAGCATCTCTGGAAAAAAGGATAGGTGACGTTTCTTTAGACTGAATGTAGGGGGTGAGAAGTGGGGGTTGGGGATTATGAACAGGTTGGAGGAGAAAAAAGACCAGGACCAATCTCGGCTGGCCATTAATGACCTCAGGCAGGGAGGTGCCCTGGTGGGTCCATTGTTGGCTGGGGAAGGTGTGAACTCAATTGGTGTGCAATGTGGTGAACTGTGGAACTGGTGAAACGACTAGAGTGGAGCAAGGGAGGCAAGGGAGAGGAAGGGGAGGGGACTGTAGGTAGAAGTTACTTAAACAGAGAATTCAGCGTTCATACCGCTGGGTTGTAAGCTCCTCAAATTGTTTTAATAAATTGCCATAGTAAGTTGAGAAGTCATTGGGGGGGGGAGAGGGGTGTGAGGTGGAGATAAAAAATGATCTTCTGTTACAAGCGCTGGACAAGTTGTGGTAACATATGTAAGTTGAATTCAATGAAACTGAATTTCAAAATGGGACTTCAACACATGTTACTGGAGGCGTCATCAATGCTTACAACTAAGGGGAGATCCTTTCCAGCAGGCTGCAATATGTTTCCGTGTAAACAACAATATGTTGGTTAAAGGTAGACAAAAGTGCTGGAGAAACTCAGCGGGTGCAGCAGCATCTATGGAGCGAAGGAAATAGGCAACGTTTCAGGCCTAAACCCTTCTTCAGATATGTTGGTTAATCAGTGACCTAGCAAGGATGTAACAATAAGCAACAACTGAATGAGGATAATGTTCCAGGGCTGGATCTGATAGATTTAGCCTCCCTCTCCATTAATGAATGGTATTAAAATGTCTTCATGATACATTATTAAGATTGACAGAAAACTCAGTGCATTTTATGCTCAAATTCTTTTTTTGACTTGGTTCCTTTTTGTCTTTTAGGTTGATTTCATTGGAAATCATAAGATACAGAAGGGAATGGGCCTTTCTCAGTTCTTTGTGGGAATTGGCTGCTTGATAGGGCCACCTGCAGCAGGTAAGTGTAAATCCAGGTGTGTTCTTGTCCCACCTAACATCTGAGTGGATGAAGTTATATAGAGAACTCATGGTGTAGAAGGTGAGAGATCGAAAGATCCAAAAATGTAAAATACCTATTGTTCAAACATGATATATGTATTGAATTTTAACAGATTTAGTTTAGTTTAGTTTGAATCAGAGATACAGCATGGAAACAAGGCCTTCGGCCCATAAAGTCCACACCGACCATTGATCCTGGCTGTGGGAACTGAACCATCCTATAAACAACTAGAGAATGGTCATGAGCTACTATCGACCTCATTGGACTATCTTTAATCGGACTTTACTGGACTTTATCTTGCACTAAATATTATTCCCTTTATCATGTATCTGCATACTGTAGATGGCTCGATGGCAATTGTGTATATTCTTTCCGCTGACTGATTACCATGCAACAAAAGCTTTTCAATGTACTTTGGTACACATCACAATAAACGAAACCAAACAATAGTTATATGTTATTCCACTCTTTCATTCACTCCCTACACACTAGGGGCAATTTACAGAAATCAATGAACCTTCAAACCCGCGCATCTTTGAGACGTGGGAGTAAACTGGAGCGCCCCAAAGGACATCCATGCGGTCACATGGAGAACATGCAAACTCCACACAGACAGCACCTGAGGTCAGGACCGAACCCGGGTCTCTGGCGCTGTGAGGCAGCAGCTCTACCAACTGTGCCACTGTGCTGCCCTAACTGAGAAAGAACTAAATGCTTACTTATGCAGGTGTTAAAATAGTTGTTTAATGGAATGTGGGTAGGTTGTGTCGATGATTTGTGTAGGGGACAAGAGTAAAGTTGGTGAACAGAGATCACACTGGTCTGAGGTCTTTGATTCTATTTAATCTTAGGTGGATGGTAGTGGCACTAATGTCTAAATTAGTTTAGAGATACAACGTGGAAACAGGCCCTTCGGCCAACTGAGACCACGCTGATCAGAGATCCCCGTACACTAGCACTATCTTACACACTAGGGACAATTTATAATTTTACCGAAGCCAATTGCCAAACAAACGTGTACGTCTTTGGAGGGTGGGAGGAAACTGGAGCAACTGGAGAAAACCCACAAGGTCACAGGGAGAATGTAAAAAAATGTACAGATAGCACCCATAGTCAGGATCGAACCCAGTTCTCTGGTGCTGTGAGGCAGCAACTCTACCGTTGTGCCACCATGCTGCACTAGGTTGACCTAATTCATTTAATGAAGCTAAACTGGGATGCCAAGTCCAGATGGCTCTCCAATTCTCCTTGCTGGTATCACGCAAAGGTAGGAATGAGAATAGATTGGACTACTATGGACAATTATTCATTGAGATACAAGGTGCCGCTGGACACCTATGCAACATAGCAAGTTGAACAAGCTTTCAGGGGAAGAGTGAAGAGGTAGCAAAGTTCTAATTGCAAGTCAACCACCTGCATCTGCCTGAATGTAATCCATTTCCCACCATTCCCTGCATATCAATGTGCCTTATCTGCCTCCTCCAGGTCTCGACCTGAAATGTCCACCTAATTTATTTTCTTCAGAGACACTGCCTGACCCGCTGAGTTACTTCAGTTTTTTCTGTGTATCTTCAGTGTAAACCAGCATCTGAAGTTCCGTCCTACACCCCTGGCAGCATGTTCCAGACACCCACCACTCTGTGTAAAAATAAACTTGCCCTGCACATCCCCTTTCAACTCTGCCCCTCTCATCTTGCAGGTACACCCTCTAGTCTTTGACGTTTCCAACCTGGGAGAAGGGTTCCGTCTGTCTACCCTATCTACGCCTCCCATAATTTTTTGTACTTGGTCAATCTCTGGCATTCTAAAGAAAACTGTCCAAGTTTGTCCATCCTATCCTTGTAATGAATACTCCATAATCCAGGCAGCATTCTGGTAAACTTCCTCTGCACCCTCCCCAAAGCTCCACATCCTCCGTTGGGGCAACCAGAACTGTATGCATTACACCAAATGTGGCCAACCAAAGTCTTATCATGACTTCCTGACTCAAAGCTCCAACCAATGCATGTTAGCCTACCAGACACCTTCTTTACAACTCTATCTACTTGTGCTGAAGACACAAAATGTTGGAGTAACCCAGCAGGTCAGGCGGCATCTCTGGAGAAAAGGAATAGGTGACGTTTTGGGTCGGAACCCTTCTTCAGACCAGACCCGAAACGTCACGTATACCTTTTCTCCGGAGGTGCTGCCTGACGTGCTGAGTTACTCCTGCATTGTGTGTCTATATCTTCTGTATAAACCAGAATCTGCAGTTTCTTCCTTAACATTTTATCTACTTGCGCTGTCACTTTCAAGGCGTTATGGACTTGGATCCCAAGACCTCTCTGTCCAGGGACGGTTAGGTAAGGCCGTCAAGGATTTGGAGGTGTGGTGGCTTTGTGCATTTGAGGTGCAGTTCAACCAAGACCCAATTGAATGTCAGAGCAAGCAAGAATGGTTGAGTGACCCATTCCTGTTCAGTTCATATATAGCCAGGGATTTTAATCTTCAGAAATCATCTTTTGAGACTTGCAGAATTGCAAGAGCGGGGTTTTTGGTTTGTGGGAATGGTTTCAAAGCTTCTGTCAGTTCGTCAATGTCCATTTCTCTTGTTCCAGGTGCTCTTCACGACTTCACCAAAAATTACGACGCCTCGTTCCAGTTGGCTGGCTCTTGCTACTTCGCCTCATTTGTGATCTTGTTCTTTGTTCCGCTGGCTGAGCGTAAGGTGTCGAGGGAGGCCGACGAAAAAACCAAGGACGACTCCAGCAACTCCAGCAAAGAGAACGTTCTCCCTGCCAGTCCCTCCACGAAGAAGGAGTACTTGCAGCTGGAGAGCATGGTGTGAGGGAGTCCCTACCAGCAGTACTTTACTGGACATGGGCCCCAGTCCCAGTCCCTTGATCTTGCCTCCAGTGACATCTCCAATTGTACTGCCCTTTGGATGGTAAACTAAGTGAAGGGAACATTGGAGACTAAGAGGTGGAGTAACGCCAGATGTTTCAAGGAGGAGCTGGATATTTACTGAGTTTTACGGGCTGGATAACCTACACCAACTCAGACCAATCAAAGTTGGGGGGAGGGGGGCGGGGGAAACAGCACTTTATTTGAAAATTCGTTTTGATTACTGAAGACTACACAAATTCCTACCAAATGATCATTCTGATATTTTTGTTTTATCGATTTTAAATGACTTTGTTTTGCACCACACAACCCAGGTACTGATGGAAACCTCAGCATCAGTGGTGTTGGGGAGCTATAAAGCATGGACAGACGGCAGCCAGGGTATTCCCAGTGAAGAAATATTGGTTCAGAATGATTTGCACAGGTGCTATTCAGCACATTTTAGGATAAGACTGAAGGAGTCTTGTGAACGCTTCACCAATACGTTCAGACGGGAATAACAAGTGAGCTTTTGTAAATGATGCCTTACGGAAGCTGAGGGGAAATGCATATTAGATATGGACAAACAAAAGATTGTAAAAGCACTGAGTGGAACAAAGCAAGTCCAAGTAATGTGCCTAGATTTAGACTCCAACCCTGGCTTTGTCAGGGCGAAAATATTGATTGTATGCATCCTTTTTATTCTCTCTCAGCATAGTGCCTTGAGTCATTTTTTTCCTGCATTTAAGGTGCTGTATAAAATAAAAATTGTTGGACACCTCTCAGGAGAAAATCAAAATCAAAGTACTGGAGTAACTTAATGGGTCAGGCAGTATCTTTGGAGAAAAAGGATGGGTGACATTTCGGGTCGGAACCCTTTTTCAGTTCTGACCAGAAAAGTCACCCATCGGTTTTCTCCAGAGATGCCGCCTGACCTGCTGAGTTACTCCAGCTCTTTATGCCTATCTTCAGTATAAATCAGCATCTGCAGTTCCTTTCTACATGTAGAAAACTCCAGCTCGATTCCTTCATTGAGTACTGTACACTTGGCATTGCTATCTTTGGATGTGTTGTTATACCTTCGATATTGTCTAACCTGCTGAATCCCTCCAGCACTTTGTCTTTTGCTCAATGTTTCAACACCTGCAGTTTGTTGTGCCTCTGCTATGGAGTAATTTTTGTCCCCCACGAGAGACCAGACAGGGTATCAATGTCATACCCTTATCTGAAAGACAGCACTCTCTGCAATGCTGCATTCCCTCAGCATCAGGCCAGGTTTTGTATTCCATTCTTCAGAATAAAGTTCGAACCCAGGACCCGATGAGAAGGCGAACAACTGGGCAACAGCTGGCAATAAAGAGGCTAACGGAAGTAAGATTGGAGAAAAGGACTAACACTGACTTAAACAAACAAAATGTGCTTATCCCAGTTCTATCTCATTAATCAGTCTGATGGCACAATGGCGCATGTGCCGCTGCCTCACAATGCCAGAGATCCGGGTTCAATCTGACCCCGGGTGCTGTCTGTGTGGAGTTGGCAAGTTCTCCCTGTGACTACGTGGGTGTCCTCCAGGAGCTTCTGTTTCCTCCCTCATCCCATAGACGTACTGACTTGTAGTTTAATTGGCCGCTGTAAATTGCCCCTAGTGTGTAGGGAATGGGTGCGAATGTGGGATAGCATAGAACGAGTGTGAACGGGCGATCCATGGTCAGCGTCGACTCGGTGGATCGAAGGGCCTGTTTTGATGCTGTACCTTTCAATCAGTTATTCTAGTTAATAACTGAATGTTTGGAACAAACTTGATGTTGTAGTGGGTTACACAAAAAGCTGGAGAAACTCAGCGGGTGCAGCAGCATCTAAGGAGCGAAGGAGATAGGCGACGTTTCGGGTCGAGACCCTTCTTCAGACGTAGTGTCTGGGCTGTTTGATACTTTTCTATCACGGAGTACAAAATACTGACGGCAACAGGCCTACTGAGGTCAAAACTGGCTGTGACAGTTTTACCATCACAGTTTAGTCAAAATTTATTCACAAATTTATTTTAAGCCGATAAACAGTGTCCAATTTGTGATCGTGAAAAGAATCTGGAAAGAGATAATGATTGCTACTGTTCTTTCTATTTAAAGAGACAAGGGTTACAAGAGCAGTCTCATTACCACCAAAAGCTGATGCAAAATCTTTTGTGAGATGATCAGGTTATGTCTTTGATATGGTAGTTAATATCAGGTCACAACCACATCTATTTGAATTGTCACTGGCTTGGTATATTTGCCTGTCCCTTAGGAATTGCTAACAGCAAATAAAAAAATGCTGTCGCTCCTGCTGGAATGAAATCTAATTAAGAATTAAAGGAATTGAAATTAAATTAAAAGCCTCAGATGACTGCTGTGACACCGAGGATATTATCGCCTTCTAATGAGCTGGTCTCCCACAGAAAAGGATTTAACAGCAACTTTCTCATTAAATTTGCAAAGATCCACAAGGTATTTGATAGCTTCCTGTACATTCCCATCCTGCACTTCACACGGGCTACTAAGTCTTGGGTGTTAATCCGCTTAAAAGGGCTTGCTTTCTCATGACGTACTTTAAGTCTGATCTTGGGGATATTAGAACCGGAGCCAGCTCCATCCATCCCACACTGTATCTCTGTCATCAGCAAACTGGATCAGTTTGGAACTGGCATAGTTGACCCATCTACAGAGACAGCCTTCACTCTTTCAACCTCGCTTGTGGGGATGAGCAAAGGCTTTGGCCAACTAAAGACACCCTTCTGCCTTATCACTCAGTTTGCCTGACTTGAAGCGCAGGAAGGAACTTCAGATGCGAGTTTACACCGAAAATAGACACAAAATCCTGGAGTAACTCAGCAGGACAGGCAGCACCTCTGATGAAAAGGAATAGGTGACGAAAGATGTCAGAGAATGCGATAAATCAACAGTTCACCTTTAGGTCTTGGCAATGTATGACAATAGTTTCTAACTCCTATTGTCCCATTAGGAGTGAGTTATTGCACAGAAGTCACTGACAGATTGAAATTACATCACAATAAGCCTTTGGGTTATTATGTTATAGCTTCAAAATTCACTGAAAAAAGTCAAGTATTTTCAATGTTGCAGTCTTTTTAAAAATGTCTTAATTATCTTCTATTTGTGGATTGTGTTTTTGCAGTAAAATTTGAGTTGTATATTAAAGTAGATATTGAAATGGTTGAAACGTAAGTGAGCTTTTGAGGAAATGCCTCTCTTTTGATTGCAATGGTACTTAAGTTTGAGTTAGAGGCACAGAACTGTTCAGCGCTGAAGCAGGCCTTTCAGCCCACCTTGTCCATGTTGACCAAGTTGACACATTGGGCTATCCCATTCATCCGCATTTGGCCCATAGCCCTCTAAACAAACCATTCCTTCCCACTTATTTGTCCAAATGTCTTTTAAGACTCATAATAGTATCCGCTAAAGAAATTAAACCTATACGTGATATGCTACCACAATAGTTGCTGAACTCCACTTAGAGTTCCGTTCCATTAATCCGGGGAGATGTGAAGAAAGCAAAAAGCTGGAGGAATTCAAAGGGGGGCAAGGTGAGTTCCTCCAGCAGTTAGTTTTTTGTTAAAGATTCCAGTAAGTGCAGTCTCAATGTCTCCTGGATGATGAATTTGAATCTCACCATGGAATGTGATTTAAAATAATTTTAAAAAGCTAGAATTTAAAATATAGATTTTTGTTGTAATCACAAGGCCTGGATGGAATGGATGTGGAAAAAATGTTTCTACTAGTGGGAGAGTCTAGGACTAGAGACCACAGCCTCAGAATAAAAGGACGAACATTTAGAAAGGAGATGAGGAGGAATTTCTTTAGTCAGAGGGTGGTGAATCTGTGCAATTCATTGCCACAGACGGCTGTGGAGGCCAAGTCAACGGATATTTTTAATGCGGAGATTAACAGATTCTTGATTAGTAAGGGTGTCGTGTTATGTGGAGAAGGCGGGAGAATGGGGATGAGAGGGAAAGATAGATCAGCCATGATTAAATGGTGGAATGGACTTGATGGACAGGATGGAATAATTCTACTCCTATAACTTATGAACGTCTAGTGAACTCACTATGCCCTCTAACACTCCCGTTCCAATGAAGGGTCACCAACCTGAAACATTAATTGTTTTGACGATGGCATAATCAGTCAGCCATGATTGAATGGCAGAGTAGAGCTGATGGGCTGAATGGCCTAGTTGTGCTCCGAGAACGTTTGCACTTATGAAGTGAAAATTTACTGAATTGTTGAAAGCACTCACCTGGTTCACTCATACCCTTCCGGGAAATAAAAATCTCATCTTTACCTGGTCTGGTCTACCCTAAATACAGAACCACCAACATGGCTGAATCTATAAAATTTAACATCTGCCTGCTCAGTTCTGGACAATTTGAGGTGGGGAATAAATCCTAGCATTCAAAGCAACATCTGCACCTCAATTATGAATACATTAAAGAGGCCCTGTTATTTTAGAGGATGAGGAGAGTGATTGTTAACCTAGATTGCTGCTACAACCACAGGAGGTTGAATCTACCACACTATACAGAACGTAAGGACAAGTGTAACAAAGGGACAAGAGACCACTCCCTTAACCAGTGCCTCCGTGGATAGATTTGAGTGAGAGAGTTATAAATGAGTGTTGTTATAACTGTCCTGATTTATATTTCCATTGATTTAATGATTGTATAATTGCACCTACAATGTTAGCAATAAGTGCTAATAAATACACAATGATTTGTTGAACAGCTGCATTTTTTCATTCTTATTTTAAACTACCTCACAGTCCTTTCATTGCCAGCAGATGGTGCTCACAACTTGGTATATCAAAGTGATGTGTATCAAAGACAAACTTTAGAGCACAGGCTCACACACTGAAGGAAAGCAGCTTGCATGAGTCTATTCCAATACACACACATACATACAGCTTGTAGAGCTGCCACTTCACAGTGCCAGGGATCCTGGTTCAATCCTGACCTCGGATGTTGTCTGTGTGGAGTTTGCATGTCTCCCTGTGGCCGTGTATCTTTCCTCCTAGTACTCCGGTTTCCTTCCTCATCTCAAAGACGTGTATCTTGAAGGGCCTGTCCCACTTGGGAGTCATTTGCGATTCATCTACGCGACATCATTTACGTGTCACGAGGCGCAAGTGATGCGCGCATGGTGCATGGTGACGTAGACAGTGACGCGCGGTCGCGAGCGGCGCCCCAGGATTTTGGGATGTACAAAATCTTCGCGAGCCACCTGCGTGACGCGCAAATGACGCCCACGTAAGACAGGCCCTTTAGGTTAATTGGCCTCTGTAAATTGACCTTAGTGTGAATGGGGTGGATGCAAAAGTGGGATAACATAGAACTAGTGTGAATGTGTCATCGATGGTCAGCATGGACTTGGTGGGCTGAAGGGCCTGTTTCCATGCCGTATCTCTAAACTCTAAACATGTTTTAATTGTCACAGTGAATCATAGAGGGAACTGGGTGGAATGGCGTTACTCAAGATGGCCCGGATGGCCAGTCAGTGAACTGAGGACGGTTTCCTAACCAATATTGCAGCCGCTGGAAAACCAAAACAAAAGCTGAAAACACTGCAGGTCAGGCAGCATCTGCGGAAAGAAAAACAGTTGACGTTTCAGGGTGGTTCTTATCATGTCAATAGGGCATCAATGTGAAATATTAATTTTGTTTCTGTCTATTGAAGGTGCCTGACCTGCTGCCTAATGCCAACATTGTCTATTTATATTTACCATAGACAACCAGTACTTTTGATATTGTTTCAGCGTGAGTGGAGAGGGTTTAAATGGAGACCAAATAAAACAGAATGTAGAACAATTCAACACATGAACAGCTCCTTCGGCCTACATTGTCCAATCAAAACATGATGCCAAGTTCAACTAATCTCATCTGCCTGTATGTGATCTTCCATTCTCTGTGTATCTTTGTCCCTATCCAATATCCTATTGTATCTGCCTCCACCACTAACCCTGGCAGCTCCTTCTAAGCACCCACCACTCTCTGTGTACAAAAAACTTGCCCTACACGGCTCCTTTAAATTTTGCCTCTCTCATCTTAAAGCTATGCCCTCTGGTCTTTGACATTTCCACCCTAGGAAAAAGGTTCAGACTGTTTGTGCCTCTTATAATTTTTTATACTTCCATCCTGTCTCCCCGTGCTAAAATGCCTGATAAGATGTAACATAAATAATTGGAACTTATGATAATCAATAGTCATTTTTTGCAAACAATAGGGCTTTCACTGCTTATACGAAGCTCTTTTTAATGAGCTCATGTTCATGATGGAATTTGTGCTGTGGGAAGTTGGCTTTATTTCCATGCCTTCAGTATCTATTTTATCTTTCAAGATTCAAGATTCAAGAGAGTTTATTGTCATGTGTCCCTGATAGGACAATGAAATTCTTGCTTTGCTTCAGCACAACAGAATACAGTAGGCATGAATACACAACAGATCAGTGTGTCCATATACCATTATATAAATATATACACACATTAATAAATAAACTGATAAAGTGCAAATAAACATATAATGGGCTATTAATGTTCCGAGTTTAGTCCGAGCCAAGTTTAATAGCCTGATGGCTGTGGGGAAGTAGCTATTCCTGAACCTGGTCGGTGCAGTCTTCAGGCTCCTGTACCTTCTACCTGAAGGTAGCGGGGAGATGAGTGTGTGGCCAGGATGGTGTGGGTCCTTGATGATGCTGCCAGCCTTTTTGAGGCAGCGACTGCGGCACCGAGTTCCCCTCGATGGAAGGGAGGTCAGAGCCAATGATGGACTGGGAAGCGTTTACTACTTTTTGTAGTCTTTTCCGCTCCAGGGCACTCAAGTTGCCGAATTTCAATTACCATTTTAGTTTCAATTACCATTTTAGACATAGCATTTGAAATATATGAACTAACACCACCATACTTAGGGGGGCGCAGTGGCGCAACAGTAAATTTGCTGCCTTTGAGCACCAGGGGCTCAGGTTGGATCCTGACTGCAGGTGCTGTCTGTACAGAGTTTGTACATTCTCCCTGTGACCGCATGGGTTTTATCCAGGAGTTCCAGTTTGCTCCCACATCCCAAAGACATGTAGGTTTGTAGGAAATTGGCTTTTGTAAAATAAATTGTCCCGGGTGTGTAGGATAGAATATAGTGTATGGGTGATCGCTTGTCGGTGCGAACTCGGTGGGCCAAAGGGCTTGTTTCCACACTGTATCTCTAAACTAAACAACCAACACTTGTTTTTTGAGTACAATCGGCAATAAGAGAGAGCTTCCCCCTCCCCCTGCGGGCAGTTAAAATAAGGGCTTTCTATAGCACATTTTGAACATGTTAAAAATATGTTTTTGCTTTCTCTTTGGACTTTCCTTCACAACACAAGTCTTAAAGATAGTGGAGTCAGGGGAAATGGGGAGAAGGCAGGAACAGGGTACTGATTGGGGATGATCAGCCATGATTACATTGAATGGCAGTGCTGGCTCGAAGGACCGAATGGCCTACTCCTATTCTTGCACCTATTGTCTATTGTCTATTGTCAAGTTTGAGAAAGTCACTCAGTTCTACCTCTTCTCTGTCTTTTAAAAAAATATACCGTAATTCAAAGTTTGGAAGCATTTGTAGCAAACCCCATTATTGGCCCTGGAAAGAAGTGGTGGTGAGCTTCTTTCTTGTGGTAATAGATTAGTGGCTTTCAGTACAACTGGATGTCTTGGTTGCAGAGATGAGTCTAAAGACAACCCGATGTAGGACAAGGGAGACAAATTTGGCAGATTCCCTTTCCAAAGGACTTTACTGTATAACAATGAGTAGATTCCCACTAACCTTACTGTGGCTTTGATGGATTCAATGTATTTTCAGTCAGCCAGGATAGGATTTGCGCTTCCATATTAAGATATCTACTCCAAGTTTCTGGGTCACCTACAGAATTAATTTACTTTTACATTTGCTCTACATTTGATAACATGCTCAAGGCGTGCCTTTTTAATGTAAAGCAGACATTGCTGGAGGTATTGCAGTAGTTAGACAGCATCTACAAAAGGATGAACAGAATGAATGTATCTGGTCAAAGATTTTTCATCACAACTTGTTGAACAGGTTTTTAGTCATTGAGCAACTCAGTGTCCAATTTGATTGACAATGGCTCTGTGGAGCATTGGGGATCATGAAGACACCATTGAACAAAAGCTAGAAGTCACAAAGAACAGCAGATGTTGGAATCTTTCAGCAAAAAAAATCCACAAAGTGCTGAAGTAACTCAGCAGGTCAGGCAGCATCTGTGGAGGGAACACAAAGGCGAGATTTGGGTCGGGACCGTTCTTTAGACATTGTAGTAAAAGGGGGGGGGGGGGGGGGGGTAAGCTGGAAGAGACCTGGGGGTGTACAAAGTTAGGCAAGTGACAGGTGGATACAGGTGAGGGTGATAGACACAAAACGCTGGAGTAACTCAGCAGGACAGGGAGCATCTCTGGAGAGAATGAATTGGTGACGTTTCGAGTCGAGACCCTTCTTCAGACGGATCGAAGAAGAGTCTCGAACCGAAATGTCACCCATTGAGTGAAGAAGGGTCTCGACCCGAAATGTCACCCATCCTTCTCGCCAGAGATGCTGTCTGTCCTGCTGAGTTACTCCAGCGTTTTGTGTCGATCTTTGGTTTAAACCAGCATCCGCAGGTCCTTCCTGCACAGGTTAGGGTGGTTCATTGGCAGATGGGTGGACAAAGACCAGAGATGACAAAGAGACAAAAAGCTGTGAGATAATGAGAAAAGAGGTTTCAAATGTAAAGCCAGAGGAAGGGATGTAGCTGGCAGGGTTGGAGGGGACGGGAGTGATGGAATACAAACTGTCATTTTGCCAAGCTTTGTCATGTGCTGGAATGTTACTCATGTGAGGTTTCTTTTGGCCAGGACGTGAAATGGAATCATTATAATTAAAGACTTAGATCAATACAAATGTCTGATTCACCTCTGCTTCTGCTAATTATAGACAATTACTGTTGTTTTATTGTTGCTGACTGCACGGTCTTTCAAACTACAATCTCTGTCTCGCTTTGCAACCATCTCTTCTCACAGGGCATTATGGTGGTGCAGCTCATCGAGCCACTGCCTGACAGCCCCAGAGACCCAGGTTTGATCCTGACCTCGGGTGCTATCTGTGCAAAGCTTGCACGTTCTCCCTGTGACCGCGTGCGATTCCTCCGGGTGCTCCAGTTTCCTCCCACATCCCAAAGACGTGCAGGTTTGTCGGTTCATTGGTCTCTGTAAATTGTCCCTTGCGTGTACAGAGTGGAAGGGAGGGATGAATGTGCCTATGAAGGATGCGTGTATCTCATGGATAGTGTGTTGCCTCCCTGTTGCCAGCGTCCAGGATGTCACTGAACAGCTGCAGAACCTTCCCAAAGGGGAGGGTGAGCAGCCAGAAATTGGTGTGCACATTGGCACACATGACGTGGGAAGATAAAGGGATGAGGTCCTGCAGAGTGAATATAGGGAGTTAAGCAAAAGGTTAAAAAGCAAGACGTCAAGAGTAGTGATCTCTGGTTACATCCCATGTCACGTACAAGTGAAGGTTGAAATAAGATAGGACAGACGAATGTGTGGCTGAAGAGTTGCTGCCTGGGGAGGAGATTGAGGTTTTTGGACCTTTTTTTAAAATAGATTTAGAGATACAACGCGGAAACAAGCCCTTCGCTTACTAAATCTGCGCCGTATAGCGAGCGACCCGTCCACCAAATCTATTATCTACACACTAGGGACAATTTATAATTTTACTAAAGCCAATTAACCTGCAAACCTGTATGTCTTTGGAGTGTGGGAGGATAAAGAAGCACCCGGAGAAAACCCGCGCGGTCGCAGGGAGAACGTGCAAACACTGCACAGACAAGACCCGTAGTCTGGAACGAACCCGGGTCTCTGGCACTGAAGGGCAGTGACTCTACCGCTGCGCCACCATGCCACCCTTTACCCCATTGTGCTGCCCTTGTTCTGACGCCTCTACTGCTGCGCCACTGTGCTGCCCCTTTGGATACTGTTCAGGGGCACTGTCCTTGATCACAGCTTTTGAGTTAAGTCAATGGAAAAGCAATAGGGAACACAGATGCTAATTTCCGAGTATGAAAATGGCCATAACTTTTTTTATACTGAAGATATGAAAGTGAATTAGGTGTCAAATTAAACTTCTTTTTATGCTTTATCTGATGGGATAAATTGCAGACTTGATTTTTTAAATCTAAATTATTTTTAACATTACTACTATAAGAAAGATGCCGCATTTAAACTAAAAGAGTGCAGAAAGGATTTGCGAAGATATTGCCAGAACTTGTGTGAATGAGTTACAGGGAGAGGCTAGGACTTTAAGGTGAATAGATAGGGAGAATACAGTCTTTTTTCCTGATAAATCAAGAATTAGAGGTTATAGGTTTTAAGAATAGAGAAATTTAATAGGATCCTGAAGGGAATATTTCTATCCACACGGCAGGTGGTAAATATATAGAACAAGATGCCAGAAACAGTGATTGAGGTATGTCCAATAACAATGTTTTAAAGACACTTGGACAGGAAAAGTTTAGAGGGATATGGGTCAAACACGGGAAAATGAGACAAGCTTAGATGGGACGTTTGGATGAGTGGACAAGTTGGGCCAAAGGCCCCTTTTCTGTGTTGTATTACTCTAAAAGCACTCAAGGAGATTGTGGACTAGAGTTAGTACAGAATCCCACCCAAAACTCAGGAAGGAACAGCAGGAAGAGGGGTTCAGCCCCTGAACCATCTTTTGCCGTTCAATGAGATTGTAGTTTCCTGTTTTACCACCTGTTACTTTTTTTTTTAAGATTCAGGCTGGAAATAAGCCCTTGGACCCACCAGGTACATGCCCGTTCCAGAGTCTGGGACAGTTTCCTCCCAACTGTTATCAGTCAACTGAAACATCCTATCAACAACCAGAGAGCAGTCCTCAACCTCCAATCTGCCTAATTGGAGAACCTCGGAACTATCTTAAATCAGACTTTATTGGACTTTCTCTTGCTCTAAAAAATGATTTCCTTATCTGTACACTGTGGAGGGCTCAATTGTAATGATGTATAGTCCTTCCGCAGACTGGTTAGCACGCAACCACAGCTTTTCACTGTACCTATATTATCCTATTTTTACATCCACTGGCTCCACACTAAGGGGAAATTACAGCAACCAATTAACCTACGAAGCCGCACGTCTTTGGGATGTGGGAGGACACTGGAGCACTCGGAGGAAACCCACGTGGTTACAGAGAGAATGTGCAAACTCCACATAGACAGCACCCAGGGTCAGGATCGAACCTGGGTCTCTTGCGCTGTGAGGCAGTCCTTGATCATCTGTGTCCATAAAGTTATTTTTCTCTCCCATCAATGTACTGAATATATTCTGGGGTTCAGAATTACAATGGTTTTAACTCTCCCTTTTAAATGTTGGTGTAAAGATGGCTTTGGGATTTTCACTCTTCACGTGCCTGTTTTTGTTTCACCACAACCTGTACGTCACCAGGGACAAAGCTTCCTTATGCGTACATGCATCAAGGCGATAATCACCTGACTTATCCAACTGTTAATTTCCACAGTGCAAACTTTGCAAATTACCCCTCAATTGCATGCTTCCTCTGTGACATCCCCTGGGAATTTACCCGATTGGTTCTTTACGACTTTTCCATGAGATCAACGTTAACATGGACGCGGCAGGGTAAACATGATCTCTGAACACAGAAACAGCTCACGAAACTCAATGGGACAGGCAGCATATGTAGAGGGAAATGGACAAGACCACATTTCGGGTCGGGACCCTTCCTTAGACTGGTGCACATCTGCAGTCTCATGTGCCTCTGGTTTCTGAACACATTGGCTTTATCTAGTCATTGAGATAAGCAGAGACGACACGTATCAGGTTTTAAATTGTTTAATATTTATGATTTCTTGTTCATACATATTACAGATCCACTCGACTTTAATAGTGACAGAATGCTGAGGTCTTACAAAAACAGACTGAATCAAATCTCTGGACTTGGAGGCAATAAAGTACTTTTTTTTAAAAGATGTTTCCTTCTCGACTTAATCCATCAAAGGATTGCCCTTTGATTAAATACACAAATCAATATTACCTCAAACAGGCAAGGAAATTAACTTTTTAAAATAAACTCTTCATTTTGTACACAGTCACAAATCAACACACAACTGCTTGTTTCCAATTACATTTTGCTCCCCACCCCAGCAGCCTGCAGCTGTGTGTTGTACATACATCCATTAGGAGGAATTAGTTCAAACAGTGTCATGTTACAACATAGAGGGAGGCCATTCAGCTCATCGGGTTTATACTGGCTTTGCCATCAGTTCCTTTCACCACACGTTTCCTGTAATCTATTCTGTCTCACATGTCCTTGAACTCCCTCCCCTTCCCTTGCCAACCAATCACTCGAATGGCTACTTATAGTTGTGCCTATATTAACCTACCGCCACATCCCAGGGATGTGGGAGGAAATCGGACTACCCAGAAGAAACCCACAAGATCATAGAGAGAAAGTGATCCAGATTAAGCCCGGGTTATTTGATCTGTGTCGCTGCTGCACGACTGTGCCACCCAAAAAAAGAATCAAAAGATTTCAAGTCCCACTCCAGAATCTTGAGCAAAAAAACATATGCTGTCTGTCCAGTGCAACACTGAGGGAGGGAGTGGTGGATTATTTAATGTCTTTTGGAGGAGATATTAGGCCAAAGTCCTACCTGCTGTCCTGGGTTGAGATAATACATGCCATTGCTGTCTTCTGGAGAGAATGGGAATTATCCCCAGAATCTTTTTAAATTTTAGTTTTCAGAGATACAACATGAAAACAGGCCGACCTAGTCCACGCTGGTCATCGATCACCCGTTCAGACTAGATCTATGTTACCCTACTTTTGCATCCGCGACCTGCACACTAGGGGTAATTTACAATGTACAGAGGCCAATTAACCTACAAACACGCACGTCTTTGGGATATTGGGAGGAAACCAGGGAACCGTGTCCAGGAAACCGGAGTGCTCGGAGGAAACCCACGTGGTCACAGGGAGAACGTGCAAAATGATCAGGCCAATATATTTCCCTTGATCTACATCTGTAAATCAAATGCAAACTGAATGATGTGTTTCCAACATTTTAACAGTGACTCCACTTCTCAAGCACTCATTAGTTCTAAAGTAATTTAGAGTGATTTGATCTTAAAAATGCAAAAGCCTCAAGAATGAAGTGAAAATGTGGATGGTTTGAGCCGCAGGTGCAAGAAGCACATAATCACTAGAGCAATGGGGCCATGGTCTCCCTGGCATTGCCACCCATGTTAAAAGCCAGATGAATGGCTGGGAATTGGAGAGCAGGGCTGCAATCACTGAGGGTATCAAATGACGTTAGAGAATATATCCACAAACAAAACGAAAAATGTTCATCGAACTACAACCTTTGAAAATGATTTGTGATTTGAAAATAGGGTATTTGAATTGAAAGTGATTTGAAAATAGGATTACAAGTTATCTGACAACATAGGGAATAATTACCTGGTCTAATAGTCAAATAATGTATTGGAAATTGTCATCTGACAACAAATAGCAAAAGGGGGAGGCACTAAGCATTGAATCGAGGTGGATATATGAAATGAGCTGCCTGGGGAAGTAGTTGAGGCAGCTACTATAACAAATTTTAAAAGACATTTGGACTGATACATGGATAGGGAAGGTTTAGAGGGCTATAGGCCAAACGCAGGCAAGTGGGACTAGCGTAGATGGGGCAACATGGACAAGTTGGGCTGAGGGGCCAGTTTCCGTGCTGTATGACTGTAATGACTAGTGGCTTAACACGTGGATGATGAAGCTTTCTTTAGGTTTGTAGCTGAGATGCACCACATTAGGACATAAAACATAGGGACATAGGAACAGGCCCCTCGGCCCACAATGTTGGTTCCGAACATGATGCCAAGTGCATCTGACTTTACATGATCCATATCCCTCTATTCCATGTGCCTATCTAAAAACCTCTCAAACACCACTATTGCATCTACCTCCACCACACCCCTGGCATTGTGTTCCAAGCCCCCACTACTCTCTGTGTAAAAAAACTTGCCCTGCACATCTCCATTAAACTTTCCCCTTGTCATCTTATGGCTCTGCCCTCCAGTGTTGGACAATTCCACCCTGGAGGAATAAATGAAAGATATTTGTGCAGATCCTGCACTTTCTCAGCAGTCCACCAGCAGGTGCATTATAGTTACTGTTGTAATCGAGGAACCTTGCCTGTCATTCTAACACATGGTGAGATTCCACGCTCAGCAATGTAATCGTTTTTTTTATTAGTGATGCTGGCTGAAGAATAAATATTGGCAATCGGCACAGCGCTTTGAAGGTTGTGCCACGAGATCCTATATTTACGTCAGCCCAGACCTTGGTGCAGCAATGGCTCTTCTGTAACAGGGCAACGTTCCCTCAACAGTGCACTGTACAAACCCGATATCTACAGTGGGAGACTTGAACCTTCCTGATTCATGGTATGAGGCAAGACTGAATCAATACCCTAGGAAGAACAAGTTGAGAAACAAAATAATTAAAGATTGGCATACTGAATAGTTGAAGCGGAGAGATACACTCATGAGTCAGAGACTAGAAAGCAGGAGGGACATTAATGGATTGGCAGCAAATGTCCTAATACATTGGAAGATTGAAGATTGTGGATTTTATACATCAGAAACAGGGGTTGAAGGGGTTTCTATCAGCTACTGAGCTGGCTCTCTGGCAAATGTTAAACAAGGCCCTAACTCATGTGAATGATACATATTAATGCGGGCCCTGCCCTATTTTAGTGCCCCCTTCAATATATCCAGTGACACACATCTTATGTGAGTCACCACACAATCAGGCAGACTTTATGTTACGGCTTACAATGTAAGACAAAGGATTAATACATGATACAAATATCTCGGGCGATGTAGCAGTCATACATAAGGTTTTACTTACACACCCCGATCAGATCTATAAGGCTTTTTCCACTGCCAAGCAGAACATTAAATATTAAAAATCTTTTATGATTTTTATTTTCTATTAAATTAAAATTTAATTATACATTTAATAAAATATAAATATTGTGTGTCGGAATCTGAGAAGCTTCATTTCTAAAACACGGTAGCGCAATCTAATGAAACAGATCAATGTTGTATATTATAATACAAGCCAAAAATAAAATTCAAATTTTATTTAAACACAGCTGTAAATATTGCTTTCACCAAATAAACCATTTCTATTCATTGTCCCCAGAATTATTATTTTATAAATGCTCTGTGCTGTTAATAAACCAACGTACTAGGTTGGCAAGTTCCACTGGGCGGCCTCATTGCCCCATTGGCAGTATTATGCTCCTCATGAGAAAGGATATTATATTTAATAATTAAAACACAGACATAGAATTAAATCATTAAAGTCATTAGTAGATGACTTCTTCCCACTCTTTTGAAATTTTTTTTTAGTTAAATAAAAATAAATCTTCATTCGTATAAATGTTTTTTTTTTACTTTGTTGAATCAGTCCTCTTCCCCCGATCAGTGCACCCTGGAAACAGATGTTAATCCACCTCTGGGAAGGTGCATGGGATACCCTGTTGAGTTGCCCTTTCCCGATGGACTGGGTAACCTGCCTGATGGATTTAATACAGTGATCCACCTTTCACTGCGGTCTGGGTTACCACTGTGATGGGTGCCACCCCCAGGGGTAGGAATGCGTTTGCAGTTTCCAGCAGTCCCCTGCCTTCACAATCCTTCCCTCTGGCTTGGGTTGTCCTCCCCGTTGTCGACCAGCCGGTGTGATCAGTCCTGCCAGAAGGAAGGAACACAATTGCAGTGGGAAGTCATCTAGGTGCTTGCTCCTCCTGCTTTGAATGGACATAGGCTCCATCTGTTTTGGTTTGCTCCACGCCGACATCCATTCTTTGTTGGGTACTGTGCAAGGGAAACTGCGATGAATCAGAGTTGATGGGGGGGGGTGGGGGGGGGGGAAGGCCGTTGGTGAAAATACTCGCGGTCTCAGCTCGAGACGTGGCGCAAACAATCCAGTGTATGTTGCTCAAATGACTCACCTTGTCGAAGCAGTCGCTAGGATTCCTACCCTGGTCTCCCAAACTAGAGCACAGTGCATTCTCTTTCCAAGCTTCACAGAGACAGGTCATGGGCAAGTTATTACAAATTAAATAAAGCAGCAACCTGGAAGCAATGGTGAGGATGGTGAGGAACTTTCTCTTGCTGTTAAAATGGCAAGCAGAAAAATATCATTTGTTTCACTAATAAAGTTACAGTGGAACTAGTGCTTTGTAAGATTGTCATGGCCAAACATTACTGAGCTCAGAATGCTCGTGGGGTGAAGGACGAGAACGTAGCTCTGGGGCTCAAAACAGGACATTTATCTTCTCAAGGGACAGTCTGTCTGTACAAAACCGTGCTTCAACCAAAGTGCTCTACCGATCAGCTCTATCTCCGAATCTACTAAAAATATATACATTTGTGGCATATTGGGGTTCGATAGGTGATCTCGGCTAATTTGGCTGGTCTTAATTTGGGACTATCAATGAGTCAGTAACAGGGAGGCAAAACAGTAGCTCCTGTGCCCACAGTTACAATACTTGCTCTTCGAGTTGGAGAAGTCTAGGTCGTGGAACCCTGGCTGGCTCCCCAAGTAAACCAACTCCCACCCTGGTTGAGACCAGCCCCCTTAGCCCAGAATGGGAAATGCAAACAGCACGTATGGCCCTACAACATGTAATGCATTTAGCCTTCTGAAATATCCGGCTTTATTTTAACGACTAAGAAATATTAATTGTTCAAGAAACAAAATGCAGCACGACCCTGCTAGCTACAACCGAACTATGAAAAGTGCCCGCAGATCTCAGCAGGAGTTTGGTGGTGGAAATAGTGTATGGTAGTTTGAAATCTTTTTTGTTTGTTTGTAATCTTCTGAACCACCTTTAACAATGCGGTCATTTAGTGTTCAATTGTGTCAAAGGAGCGCAATATAAAATACATATATAAAAACAAGGGCCCTCCCCACCCCCCCTCCTAGTAAAACTCAAATCCTCAGTTCAGAACCCAGTCAGTCGAACACAGATGCCCCTGCACTATTTCACAGGCATTAACACTGAGAATGTCCTAGCTCTATACAAAATAACTTAGAAATGGTGTGGTTTTATAAAATTTCGTGCAAAGTGTTTGCATCAACTCTTTAGTACACAGTAACACGGTATAAAAATTGCAGGTGTGCATAAACTATATATATATGTGTGTGGCTGTTTTACATGTCTCATTACGGAGGGTTCAGCATGGGCTCTGCGTTTATCAGCCATTTTCTTCAGCAATGGTCTTGCTCCTTGAGGGCGAGGGGGGCACTTGGCTCTGAGTGGACGAGGCACTCCCTTATCTAGTGGCCTCCGTTTATGTTGCCACCGCCTGTGGACCAGTTGATGATGATGAAGCTCAGACTCATGGTCATGAAGAGAAAGCCCAGGCCTGCAAAACAAGCAGCCTGTGGAAAGAAAACAGAAGAACAGGATGAGACGGGGAAAGATCACCCTCCATCTCCTCATCTAATGGAAACGGCTTTTCTATGTTTAGACACTTAAGCTGGAAAGAGCACGTAGAAGACATGTGAGGATGTTGCCAGGAGTTGAGGGTCTCAGCTAAAGGGAGAGGTTGGGCAGGCTGGGACTCTATCCCTGTAGTTCACCCTTGCCTTGAGAGGGGGCGCTGGCGGTCTCAGGGTTTACCTGGCAGCTCAGCTTTGGGCTTGAAATAGGGGCCTGGGCTATACTGGTGGTTCAGACTTTGCCTCTGTGTGTGGACACAGTCCCTGGTTGTCCACGGGGAGGAAGAGGCATTGGCATCTCAGGCTTGCTCCAGCCCCTCAATCGTGGCCTCAGTAGAGCGCTGGGTTTCGTCCCGGCAACTCAATCCTGACCACAAGGTGGCATTATCCGTCTCGGGTTTGTCCCAGTTGCTTGGTCTTCCTCAACCCTGCGACAGGGGTAAACAACTAGCAGGGAGTTCCCCCCCCCCACTTTATCTCTTTCCCTCCTTCCCTTCTTCTCTCCTTCTTTCCTCCTTTCCATCATTTCCTCCTTTCTTCCTCCCCTCCGGCTAGAATGCCTGGATTCATAAGCAGTAGGTTGACGAGGTTTAGGTGGGTCAATCTGATGCCAGCTACTTGGACCTACTGATGCTGGGGATTGGCCTCTGTTGGCCAGTCAGCCAGTGATAGGGATCAGAGAGGTACCCGAAGGAAGGAGGACTATTGCAATACGTATGACATTTAAACACTCTTGACTTGACTAATCCAGGGCGGCACAGTGGCGCAACTGGTGGAGCTGCTGCCTCACAGTGCCAGAGGCCTTGGTTCGTTCTTGACCTCGGGTGCTGTCTGTACGGAGTTTGCACGTTCTCCCTGTGACTGCGTGGGTTTCTGCTGGGTGCTCTGGTTTCCTCCCATGTTCCAAATACATGCAGGTTTGTAGGTTAATTGGCCATTGTAATTTGCCCATAGCATGCAGGATGTGGATGCCAAAGTGAGATAACATGGAACTAGTGAGTACTGGTGATCACTTGCCGGTGTGGACTTGGTGGGCAAAAGAGCATGTTTCCACACTGTATCTGTACACTAAACTAAACTATTGTCTTTGAGTCCCTTGTACCTTAGTTAGACCTCTTGCCTGCTCCACCCATCTGGGCCTATGCATATTATTCCTTTATAAGCAGAGAATTGGTAACTTTTTTGAAAGCTGCCAGCAAATCCTTTCCCACCATCTTTACAGGCAGTGAATTCCAGACCAGCGTGGAGATAATTTCATCTTCCCTCCTCTACTTTGTGAAGTGACAACATTTTAAAAATGGTGAATCTCTTCTGAAGCTCGAAGGAACAAGAGCCCATCAGTAATAACAGCATGTGTTGCATTTCGAGCGAGAGGAAGGTACAGGGGACCATAAATTTCCCCTGCCCATCGGAGACGGGTGTCTGTACCGTATGTGGACAGTCACACCAGTGAATAAGTTGTGCTCTGTTTATACTGTTTATCGGTGTACAGAAAATAACAAATGTTTACTCTGTCCTTGGGGTGATGACTGACTGGCTTTCAGTCATTCCAGTAGGACTAGTACCATCACCACATCTTGGCCTGGAGTCCAGTTATAAACATATTTTCTCTCCAAGTTCCTAGGATTAAAATCCAATTTGGTTCCATCAAGCCTATCTTAATGCATCTCTTTCTGATGTTGCTATTGCACACACACTAAGAATTTGGAATTGCGAGATACAGCGTGGAAACAGGCCCTTTGGCCCACTGAGTCCGCGCCGACCAGCACCAGCACCAGCACTACACACTAGGGACAATTCACCATTTTCACTAAAGCCAATTGACCTGCAAACCTTTTAATGTGGGAGGAAACCGGGGCACCCGGGGAACACCCACACGGTCACGGGGAGACCGTACAAACTCCACACAGACAGCACCCGAAGACAGGAGCGGACTCGGGTCCCTGGCACTGTAAGGCAGCAACTCTTCTGCCTCGCCACTGTGCCATCTTTAAGAGGTAGGACATCGATGACGATAATGCACCAGGGCATGTTTGGCTCATGGACATTACATATTCCAGTTAAAGGTTGGGCAATTAACCTAGTTTTCTGGTACTGGTACTGAATTGCAACTTTGTGCTCAGTGTAAAACCCTGTGTACACACAGCGCTGAGCAAAGGCAGCAGTGTGTTCCTGCCCGAGACGACAAAGCAACTCTATATTCCAGTCCCTGCACCACATGTATGTTGCTGGCTACCTACGTAACTGAGGCAGCGGCTCTCAATGCCATCCTTGGTTAAGAAGCACTGCAGCTCATCCTGTGCACAGTTAAATCATAATTTTAAATGAAACCTATTGACTAAAGGGCTCAATTCCCTTATATGGTGTAGGGCCATAGTCCCAATAACCATCAGCTTATTGAACGCTACAAACGGCAACTAAACTAAATGAACTCTGACCTGCCTCAATTGCATTAGGGACTTTGAGCTTTATTTTTGTTTTTGTGTTATTTTGTTTTTTTACATTTATTTTTTTTGTGTTTCCTGTTAATTATGGCATCCACTGAGTACTATATTTACATACCTGTTGTGCTGCTCCACTTTGGGACACATGACAAAACACTGCTCGGTTGACTTCAGTTGTGGATTATTTTGTGTATTTCACTCCAAAGTGTGGAGCCCATTGATTAAAAATTTCAAAAGGGTTGCAATTACCGCTTTAACATTAGCTCCCCTTTCCCTCATCATTGTAGCAGGCGTCCCATCGCAACACCACCCATTTGTGCTTGTGACAGTGTTATGCACCACCCTCTGTTCATTCAGCTTAGTTTAGAGATACAGTGCAGAAACAGGCCCTTTGGCCCGCTGAGTCTGCGTGGACCAACGATCAACTATGTGTAGGAAGGAACTGCAGATGCTGGTTTCACCGGATAGACAAGAAATGCTGGAGTAACTCGGCGGGTCAGGCAGCATCTTTGGATGAAAGGAATAGGTGATGTTTCGCATCAGTTTAGATGCGAAACATCACCTATTCCTTTTCCCCACAGATGCTGCCGGACCCGCTGAGTTACTCCAGCATTTTGTGTCTATCAACCATACTATCCTATACACTGAGGATAATTTACAGAAGCCAATCGATCTACATACCTGCACAGCTTTGGAATGTGGGAGGGAACCGGAGCACCCGGAGAAAGCCCACATAGTCATAGAAAGAACATACAGACTCCGTACAGACAGCACCCATAGTCAGGATCAAACGCGGGACTTTGACGCTGTAAGGCAGTAACTCTATCGCTGCGCTACTGTGCCGCCTCAGTGTGCTGGCAATACCCCTGCAAAACCCCACTTCACTGTTAATGTCAATTGGCCCCAACCCAGCAATGGGATTGTGGACTGACACTAGAACTACACCCCAGCCTCAACTGGCCTCCAGCATTGAATCTGCACTGTTGGATAATTCACCTGTTGATGCACAATATTGACTGCATTTCTACCTTGGTAATGATGCTTTTGGAATCTCTGCCACTCTCCATAATGTTGGCTTAATATTACTGCATGTTAAGTGTTGTTAACATAGCAATGGAGGGGATGACATCATTTCGCGGGCAACAGAGTTGGGAGATTTATACTTAAATTTACACTTAAATGTGACGAGACCCACCAGGATTTTTGGAAACGTGCACATGGGTTCCTCTTCCTTTGGCATTATCCGTATGTAGAACACAGCTGGGAAGATGAAAATTAAACACGGAGCGGAGGTAGCACCTGGTGGAAGACAAACCAATGAGCATTAGCACACAACCTGGGCTTGAGATGCACATTAACTACAGAACTGCACAAAATACACTTTCTCTCACACGCTTTTTATTTGACCAAAGTCTACATTTTGTTGAGTTTTTTAAAAAAACAAGGACTTTATAAACAAGTGGCAACTCTAAGGAATGATCATTTTAAAGAAGTTTTCAGAGATACATCGTGGAAAACGGACCCTTTGGCCCAGTGGGTCTGCGCAATCCCTGCACACTAAAGGGCCTGTCCTACAAGCATGCAACTCTATGCGATGAACGCGATCAACCTAGAAGCGGGGGCCGCGCGGAGGTCGGGTGATCAATCTGTACAGGGCCGTTCCCACCAGCATGCGCCTGCATGCGGCAAGCGCGACCAAACAGGCAGCAGGGGCCGCGCGGAGGTTGGGTGAGTGGCGCAACGCGGCGCAAAGTGAGGCGAACTTGGAGCGAAGTCTAAGGTACGTTCGCCAGGACAGAGAGGGGCACACAGAGAGGGGCACACAGGCACATACACACACAGGGTCACGGAGCCACACACATAGAGGGTCACGGAGGCACCTACAGATAGGTTCACGGAGGCACGATGTCGAGGCGGTGTGTAATGTGTCGAGGCGACCGAGCCGACAAGCCGTTGCCGCGCTGAATTTTTGAACATAGTCAGCTTTTCGGAGCCCCGCGCGATGTCGGGACGAACTCCACACAATTCCGCACGGCTCCGGCGATCGAAGAGGGACCGGCCCCGCGACGACAGACGGCTCAAGCTACCACGTTAGGTCGTGCTAATCGCATAGAGTTGCATGCTTGTAAGACAGGCCCTTTAACACACAAGGGACAGTTTACAATTTTACTGAAGCCAATTAACCTACAAACCTGTACATCTTTGGAGTGTGGGTGGAAACCGGAGCACTCAGAGAAAACCCATGTACTGACAGCACCCGTAGTCAGGATCAAACCCGGGTTTGTGGTGCTGTAAGGCAGCAACTCTACCGTCGTGCCACCGAGCTGCCCAAATGTACCAACTTCAGGTTCCTTCATCATTATTCAGGAGGGGGTGCAGTTTCTGACTGGGCAGCACAAGGAGGAAGTCCGGAGGGAGATTGACTCGCTGACAATACCCCAAATAAAATGCCTGGGCAGACTGCCACCCACTGTGGTCCTGGGCTGCTGATAACAGCTGTAATGTCCAAGGCCTGCGCCAACTGTTCACTAACTTGCCTTCCCCAACTCTAGACTGAGCAACATATTAGAATTCTCTGCCAAAGAGCATTATTTCCTCAAAATGTGGTAATTTAAAAAAAATGTATGTAAATATATATAAATACTGGCTAAAAATGTGCCCTGTATCCAGCGTCTGCATTGCTTTAGGGGATGTGGAAGATGCCAATTGTCACGATGGAATATGGTCTTTGTCCTACAATCTGTTTATCCCCCTCCCCCCACCCGCCCCCTGCCTATGTTCACCTGTTATCAGCCATGCTCGATCCTGCCCCTCCGTTCTCCCGGCTTTCGTTCCCGCCCCCCCTGCAATCACTCTGAAGAAGGATCCCGACCCGAAACGTCACCCATCCTTGTTCTCCAGTGGTGCTGCCTGACCCGCTGAATTACTCTGAGCACTTTGATGGTGATTAGCCCATAACAGCCTTCCTGTCCAGGGCCTCCACCATTGCCAGAGTGGGACCACACATGAACTGGAGGAAAGGCCTCTCATATTCTGCCTGGGTGGCCTACGACCCAATGGCACCAGCATTAAATCCTCTAATTCTACCACTAATGTACGGGTTGATTAGCACGGGTGTCAGAGGTTAGGGGGGAGAGATAGATCAGCCATGATTGAATGGCGGAGTAGACTTGGCCTAATTCTGCTCCTATCACTTACGATCTTATCTTATGACTACTCTAGAAAATACATCCCCACATTCGAACATACATCACCACACCAGACCCTACCTCGCCACACGAGACCATACGTAACTGCATTGGACATCATCTCCCACACCACCATACCAGGCCATCCATCAGCACCATTCTTTACCATAAGTCACGGCGTTACAATGTACACCCTTATCCGTTACCACACCAGAATATGCAACCAGTTCCTAACTAGATCACACTAAGCCACCACAAGGCCACACATCTCAACACGATACCAACATCACTGCATCACATTTGTGTTTGTCATCTATCCAACTAAGATCCCACTAAAATAATAAGATTAAACGAGAACTTGCCAGTTTGAAGTTTGATCTTCATTTTATGAGGAGTTACGATGAGCGATTACGTGAAGAACCCCGCCAGTCCGCATGCGCGACAATCTTCAAAGCAGCAGTGTGAAATCACAGATAACAGTAACTGAACTAACGTAGTAAGATTATAAACCAGACCTTCCAGTTGACCTTTAAGATTTTGAGGGCCAGGAGCGGAAGGCACATAATCGCTCATCGTAACTCCTCATGAAATAAAGATCAAACTTCAAACTGGCAAGTTCTTGTTTAATCTTCCTATTTTACTTCGGAGTCACGTGAGTGATTCCATGAAGATTTCAAAGCTCTGTGATTTCACGCCGATCCAAATCCAGGCATCTCACACTGGATCGGTTGACTCAGGAGGAGTGAATAATGAGCAATACATTGAAACATGATACTGATTAACATGTTGATGCTTTAATTCACAAAATAAACAAAAGAAAAACACAATAGCGACTCCTCTCTCCCAGGGAGAAGCTATGAAACAGAACCTAAAACGGAATGGGCGAACACCCCGGGTTCAATAAGTGGTTTATTATAAAACCTTTGAAAAGTCAATTCATTTGACCATCCTGCGGCCACGAGGATATGGTCTAGAGGAACGTCCATTGCCCTCACCGCTGATTTTGATGCCGCCCTGGTGGAGTGTGATTTAAAATTGTCAGTATTACCTCCTGCACAACCCAGCACTTGTTTCAGCCATCTTGAAATGGTCTGAACGCACACTTTCATATGTGGCTTTTTGTGGCTAATAAACAATGCTACTTCGGAGCCTCTGAGGCTCTTGGTGACATCGATATAACGTCGCAAGTGCGCCACTACACACAGCCGTAAATCCGTGGGATATGCTGACAGTACAAGCTTGAATCCTGACACCCCTGGTCTGCTTTGTTTAATTAGGTCATAGATGTAAAACATAGCGTCATTCCCTGATGACACCATCCTGTCCAGATGCAGTGTGTGCAAAGTGTGAAGCCTTTGCGCTGATACCAGCGCCATGAGCATGACAAACTTTAGGGTAATCTTTGGCAAGGACAAGGATGTGGCTGTACCCCACGGATGAAGCAGCATGAGTACCATGCTGACATCCCAGATTTCAAAGTACCTAGGCCTGGGGGGATTGGAATTAAAAACACCCTTCATAAATCTGGATATTAACGGATGAGATCCTACAGACTGAATTTCCGACCCCCGGCATAGGTACGATGACAGGCCACTCCTAGCACTATTGATGGCACTATAGCTCAAGCCTTCATCAAAATATAACTTGGACAGAAATTCGAGCACATCTGGGATGGAAGCTGTGTGGTATGTAATGTTCCCATGTAAACAAAACTCCTCCCATTTCCTGACATGAGAGATGTACTGCTTTTTCGTACTATCCCTCCAGGACGATGTGATGACATCCACGGTCCGATTGGATAGTCCCAGACCCAGTTATGGCCTTCTTAGCATCTGCAAATTAACAGATTAACACGATCAGACAACGGGTGTTGATCTCCAGTCGCAGGGTGCACCAATAGTTCATGACGTTTTGGAACCACCATAATAGGCTGTGTAATAATGTCCGAAATGAAAGGGAACCATGGCTGTGTAGGCCAGTCGGGTACCACCAAAACTCCTGAAGCGGAGTCCTGCTTGATCTTGGTCAAGCACCGACTGATGAGGCAGAATGGGGGAAATGCATATAAAAACATTCCGCCCCACTGTAGCGAGAGCGCATCTACCGCTCCTGCCCCTGGATCTGGTTCCCATGAAACATACATCGGTACCTGGTGATTGAGTCTGGATGCAAACAAATCGATATCTGGCATCCCATAATTTGCAACAATCTCATTAAATACATCACGATTCAACATCCGTTCTGTGTTGTCATTGAATTTGCGTGACCTGGTGTCTGCCACCATGTTGAATCTGCCTGGCAAGTAGACAGCTGAAATCCAAATGTTCTTTTTAATGCACCAGTGCCAAATAAGGTTAGCCAATCTGTCACAAGATTTCGACTTGATTCCACCCATGTGATTAACATATGCCACTGCCGTGGTGTTGTCAATCTGAAGCTGAACATGTAAGTGATGCTTTGTGATACAATAAGCCTTGAGCCCGTAAAATGCTCCTAAAAGCTCTAAATAATTAATTCCATGTGATTGGAGAATAAATGCCTCATGCATATTCCATCTGCCTCCACAGCTAGAAATTGTATCAGTAGCACCCCAACCTAGGGCACTAACATCAGTCTGCAAAACAACTGAAGGTGCTTCCATTAGAGGTTTGCTAGAACAATTTGAAATGTTTCTTCAGCAATGGCTTCAAATGGTAATTGCATGGGCCAGTTGAAATGACCTGCATGTATTCTGAGTGCCTGTACCTTTGCCCTCTGTAAATTTTGGTAATGCAAAGGTCCATACTGCACAGTTGGAAAGGCAGCTACCAATTTGCCAATCAAGCTGGCCATTGAAGGTGATTGCTCCCCCAAGAGCTTGATACAGCCTTCAATTAAATTTAATACCTTACCTTTGGGCAAAGTCACAGACATATGAGTTGAATTAACTGTGAATCTCAAATAGTCAATTACTTTAACCGGCACCAATTTTGATTTTGCTGGATGGATGAGAAACCCTAATCTCTCAACCATGAGTTTAACAGCTGAAACCGATAACTCAGCTGCCACCCGGGTTTTTCCAATTATTAAGATGTCATCCAAATAAGCCATTACAATATGACCCTGAGCCCAGAGTACAGGGTAAAGTACTGGTTTTAGCAGCTTTTTAAATAATCTAGGGGCTGATGCCATTGCCCATTAGGCAATTGCTCCATCCAGCTAAATTTCAAATATCTCCGATACTCTTTATGAACAGGCACTGAGTAATATGCATCCTGAAGATCTATACATGCCATATAACACCCTCTGGAAACCAATTGCTTGGCAGTAGCAAATGTTTCCATTTTAAAATGACTATACTGCACAAACGGATTAAGTCTGTCAGGTCCAAAATAATCCAACTCCCACCATCTTTCTTTGGTCTAGGAAAAATATTAGATACGAATTGGTGAGTTTGATAAACTGTCTTCTCAATTATACCTTTAAAATATAATTCTCCAATTTCAGCTTGAACCTCCAAATTCTCTTTTTGTGAGAAAATGAGTGCCCGCTCTGGCATGTGCTGGGTGGGTGGACACAAATTGGGAATAAATTCAAATCGAAACCTTTGTATACTCTGCAGTATAAACAAGTTTAATGTTATTTCATACCATTCTTTCAGAAACCAATGTAACCTCCCCCCAACTGGTAGGTAATTCTCACTCAATATGTTTTGACAAGAACCAGACCCACCTACCTCCATGGTTACTGGTGGAGTTCTTTGTCCCCTGGCTCTGGAGGGAAAAGGCATGTTTGCCCGTACTCCTGTTGGAGTGCGCCAGCTGCGCACATTGAATGGCCGGCTTGGTCCTTGACCGGACCCGGTTTCAGCAAACCGCTTGTAGGGGTACTGCTTCCGATGGGTTCTACTGGTCACTGGTGCCTTGATGAGCCCGATGGTTTTTGCCTCGTCGTCCAGTTCCTTCACCCGCTTTGCGAGGTTTTATCCGAACAGCAGATTCTGTGGCTGTATGTTACTAGGCTTACACAGGGCAGCGAACCTTGGGTTAATGGTAGGGTGGATGGCGCTCTTCCTGAGGCAGTTTATCTCAAAGTGCACATTGCACATGAGAGCCAGGGCATCCTGCTGAACGTCAGTCAGGTGCCCACCATCCACCGACCTACCGAAAGCCGTAATACCCGATGCGGGCAGCTTCAGCACCCTTTGCAGCTTTATCTCCTGCGCCCTGATGCCTACATCCATATGGCCCAAGATGGCATGGTTTACGGCCGGTACTTTAAGCAGGATACAATTCGCTGGGGTTTCGTACTTCTTGGCCATTGTATCCAGGGCCAGCTCCTGAAGCTGGTGTGAGGCCAAGTAATTTATACAGGCAGCCAGCCCTTCCCCCAGCGGCTCTCCGGAGTCTATTGGGACGGCAAACTTCTGCCAGGAATGGGACCTCTGGCTCATGCCCTTCGTCCCTTGGGCAGCCTCCAATGCTAAGCCCACAGATTCGGCGTCAGAATCGTACTGACCCGTTATGCTCTCCTCCTCCAAGAGGGAGACATTAGGCAGCCCTGTAGGTGCTGCTGGCGCGGGCTCTTGATGGAGTATCCTCTCCAGTAGGAGCTCCATCCTGGATAACCATAACATGGTATCCATTCTCGAGGGAGGACCCTCCCGACCGGACTCGTCCGAGTCTATCGGCCGTACAGACTTTCTAGTGGCCTTACTCCCCTCCGGCGCAGCCACGGTGCCCTCAGACACCAAGTTTGTAGTCGCTGGTCTTGTTATTAGCGACTCGGTAGATGAGCTAGGCGGCTGCCCGCTACCCGCATTCCTGCGGTCTTTATTTACTTTTGCAACGTCTCGCCTTGCTCTCAACGATTTCTCCATGCTTGGACTTGTCCTCCTGTAACAAGATTTAACAAGCGCAGAAATGACCTCCAACAAGTTTGACACTCACCTGAGGCTTTTTAAACTTACTGCTGGCGAAACGCTGCTCTTCACAGCCAGTCGCTGCGCTATGATTCAGACGCAATGACGCGCATGTGGACTGGCGGGGTTCTTCACAGAATCACTCACGTGACTCCGAAGTAAAATACATTAGCCCATCTTTCTCTTTTAGGTGTTGTCTTTTTTGTTGGATTGTACAGCAACCAATAGGCTTCTGTTCGACGCACTGGTTATTTTCGCTTAGCGCTTGATTAAACCTCAGTCAGAGAAACAGGCTGAGAACAATTTGTAAACGCAATAGGAAGCAGAGCTGCACTAATGTCTGCCGAAATAGCTCAGCTGAAATGTCAGTACATTCATCCCCTGGGCTGACGTCTGCGTCAGGACCACAGCAGCATTGATAGACCTCTGGCAGACTCCACTGCATACTCAGTGGGTTTCAGCACATTGATGACGGCATAACAATCGCAGGGCAGCACGGTGATGCTGCAGTAGAGTTGCCGCCTCACAGCGCCCGAGACCCGGGTTCGATCCTGACTGTGGGTGCTGTCTGTACGGAGTTTATACGTTCTCCCCGTGACCTGCGCGGGTTTTCTCCAGGAGCTCTGGTTTCCTCCCACACTCCAAAGACGTACAGGTTTGTAGGTTAATTGGCTTCATTAGAACGGCAAATTGTCCCTACCGTGTAGGATAGTGTTGGTGTGCAGGGATCGCTGGTCGGCGCAGACTTGGTGGGCTGAAAGGCCTGTTTCTGCGCTGTGTGTCTAGACCAAAGCATCACCACCCAGTCTGGTCAAAACAGCAGGTCACATTGTGGAAAAGCTGAGGTAATGTCTTCAGACGCCCAGGTTGTGTGTATCTCTGGTTTACTAAGCCTTTCTCAACATTGAAATGTATTCCTTGACGTTGCATAGTTGATCCAGTATATGACCTCACCCGATCCTTCTCACTAGACCATTAAACAATCGCACGCTAATATAATCCAGATGTGGCTTCTTACAGATGTCCTTCTGCTCCAAATGTAGCATTCAGTGAACGGAGAAATGATCTTGGCACCTCCTTACTACAGCATTCTTGGGTCTGAGGTCTAGGGAGAGGTTGAGCAGGCTTGGACTTTATTCCTTGGAGCACTGGAGGATGAGGGGTGATCATACAGAGGTGTATAAGATAATGAGGGGAATGGATAATGTAGACACACAGTCTTTCACCCGGCACGTTGGCGCAGCAGTAGAGTTGCTGCCTTACAGCGCTTGTAGCGCCAGAGACCCGGGTTCGACCGCGACTACAGGTGCTGCCTGTAAGGAGTTTGCACGTTCTCCCCGTGAATGCGTGAGTTTTCTCTGACATCTTCGGTTTCCTCCCACACTTTGAAGACGTACAGGTTTGTAGGTTAATTGGCTTGATGTATGGGTAAATTGTCCCTCGTGTGTGTGTAGGATAGTGTTAATGTGCGGGGATTGCTGGTTGGTGTGGACTCGTTGGGTCAAAGGGCCTGTTTCAGGTGAGAGGGTAAAGGTGAACCTGAGGGGCGACTTTTTCACCCAGAGGATGGTGGGTGTGTTCAATGAGCTGTCAGAGGAGGTAGTTGAGCAGATACTATAACAACAGTTAAAGGACATTTTGATAGGCACATGGACAGGAAAGGTCTAGTCTAGAGGGATATGGGCCAAACACGGGCAAGTAGGACAAGCGTAGATGGAGCATTTAGATCAGCGTGGGCTAGTTTGGCCACAGGGCCTGCCTCCATGCTGTATGACTCAATGATTCTATGATACCTCTGACCAAAGATAGCTCCGCTCTATGATCATTGCCTCTGACCCCTGACCCCTGACCCAGGTGGGTTGGGACAAGATTGTCCAATCGCGCTGGCACAATCTTGAAGGGATTTCTTTATCAAGTGATATTTCTGGCCTTGGCTGTTCCTACACCGCCTGGTACATGACGTAGGGCAGTGTTGGTGACCTGTTTCTTGAAGTGAAGATTGAGCTGTCTGTTAGCTCACAGTTAAGTCGGTATTATTCTGTAAATCTGCAACTTTTTAGCAAAGGAGTTTTATTTTGACAGTTTGACAACACTGCCTGGATATCATGACCGTGCCTGATGCCTTAATCAGAAGGCATTCCAAACATTTAGTTTGACTTTAACAGGAATCACAGAGAGCTTGGGGAGAAGGGAGACAGCGTAAATAAATATAACAGCTACAGAATGTAAGTTGATCTTGATTGTGATCACCGCCCTCGGGTCCAGGAACATGGATTGGCTACATCGACTTTTCCTAATAATAAACATGCTGACACAGGATCACACACAACCCGTGACATCAAGCACATGTTATCCCGGTCAAGGTCACAGCACACGAGTTCACAGAGGGTTGGTGGGCTAGAGTGGAGCTGTCTTAAAGCTGTTATGTCCTCATCCCGCCCCCACGGAAAGCCCCAGGCATTTCACACAAGAGGACGCAGACATATATTCCAATCAAATATTACAAACTGCTTCACGAACTGGGTTGCAAGCAGGTTTAGTCTAGTTCAGAGCCGTTGCATGGAAACAGACCCATCGGCCCCGACTATCGATCTACGCTGACTATCGATCACCTCGGTGGCGCAGTGGTAGAGTTGCTGCCTTACAGCGCCAGAGACCCGGGTACGATCCTGCCTGTGGGTACAATCAGCATGTTCTCTCTGTGAGCTGTGTGGGTATTCTCCAGGATCTCCATATTCCTCCCACACTGCAAAGATGTACAAGTTAGTAGGCTAATTGGCTTGTGAAAATTGTAATTTGCTCCTAGTTTGTGTAGGATAGTTTTAGTGTGCAGGGATTGCCGTTTGGCGTGGACTCAGTGGGGCGAAGGGCCTGTTTCCACGTTGTATCTCTAAACATAAACACCTCTTCTCACTAGTTCTTGCTTATCCCACTTTCCCATCGTAAACCAAACTAAACTGCCTAAGGGGAGAAGCCAGGAGAATGGAGTTGAGAGCGAAAGATAGATCAACCTTGATTGAATGGCAGAATAGACTTGATGGTCCAAATAGCCTAATGCAGCTCCAATAACTTATGATGCACCTGATTGTAATCCAATTCATGAAGCAGTTTTCAATATTGAATTTTGACTTGAATATGTGTCCCCATCCTGTTGTGTGGAAAATGCATGGGAGACTCAGCCCAGCTCAGAGTCGAAGATGTCGCCAATGTCTCCAAACGGAAAGCGGAGACTCTGATCCCGGCAGAGGAGAACGACCAGCGACCAGTGCCCGCTGTGAGTCCCCATCGTACCGCCAATTCCTGCCGCTACCCTGCCCCGTGATACCCCCCCTCGCCCATGGCTCTACCCCGTCTTTTCTCTGAGCTCACTCCCCCCCCTTCCCCCCGCGCTCACACACTCCTCTCCCCCCCACAACTCCACTCCACTTTTTATCTTTCACCTTCAAGCTGCCCTCTAGTTTTTGATATTTCCATCCCAAGAAAAAGGTTTTGACTGTTTACCTTATCAATACTTCTCATAATTTTATATACTACCAAGTTTACCCTTAACCTCTGGCATTCCCCCCAAAACAAATCAAGGTTTATCCAACCTCTCCCTGTAGCTAAAGCCCCCAATCCAGGCATCATTCTAGTAACCAACTTCTACACCCTCTCAAAAGCCTCCACATCATTCCCGCGATGGGGTGACCAGAACTGCAGCATGTACTCCAAATGTGGCCTAACCATGGATAGGTATTTTCCTTCTACATCTATTGTCCTGCAGAACTGTCTCTCAATGGTATCTCTCCATTAACCTCCAAATTCTATGACTACACAAAAGGTTTATAAATTTATAGTCCAAAGATCCAGTGTGGAAACAGCCCCTTGGGTCCACCGAGTCCATGCCAACCAATGATCACCCCTACACTAGTTCTATCCTACACACCAGGCACAAGTTACAGAGATCAATTAACCTACAAATCTGCACATCTTCGGGATGTGGGAGGAAACTGGAGCATCCGGAGAAAACCCACAAGGTCACAGGGAGAACGTACAAACTCCATACAAGCAGCGCCCGGATCCGGATCCGGATCAAACCCGGGTCTCTAGCACTGCATGGCCGCATCTCTACTACTGCGCCACAAGTTGGTGAATAGTTTTATTGTCATCATTAAGGGCATCAGCAACTTTTCTATGAAAGAACATTGTTATAACTGTGTTTCAGACTATTTCTTCATGATTAAGAAAATAATAGCAACATACTTTACGTGTCTAAAGTACTTTGGTAATGTTCATATTTGATATCGGCCTCTATGGTTTACAACGTGAGTTTAGAACTGCTTAAGTGAAAGGAGCATATCACCTTAGAATTGGTTATCCTTTAAACCATTAGACTTCATCATCCTCTGTTGGCTAATCATTCTAAAGAGCTCCGTTCTACTTACCGATAATTCCAAAGATGTCAAGTATGTTGGGTGCAAAGATAACCAGTAAGTTGATGCCAGTCAGAAGAATGACGGCGATGATGGTGTGTCTGAGCCAACTGAAGGGTCTGTTCTGGAACAGCATCTGCTGGATAGCACGACGCACCTGCATCCAAACAAAAGTATGGGAAAGATTGGTTTCACTCCAATGCACTCCTTGTACCGCTAATCTCTTCACCCCTAGAGGTTGACCACCTCTCTGTCCATCGCTCTCTCTATTATTCATTCATCCCAACCAGTTGTGGTGGTGCAACAGTATTGGTACTTATTCTGATCATCGACAAGTTCGAAGCAAATAACATCAACTAAATTTATAGTAGGAAGGAACTGCAGATGCTGGTTTACACTGAAGATAGGCACAACATGCTGGAGTAACACAGCGGGACAGACAGCATCTCTGGAGAGGAATGGGTGACGTTTCGGGTCAAGACCCTTCTTCTTGACCCAAATCATCACCCATTTCTTCTCTCCAGAGATGCTGCCTGTCCTGCAATATTTTGTGTATATCTTCAACTTAATTTCTGCTAGCTGGGATTATGTTCTGCGAATGCATTAGAAATGGCCATCTTAGTGCCCGTCTGCACCGGGGCATTATTACAACAACTGTAACATGACAATGTTGGAATGATTTGTTCTTATTTTAATGCAAGAGCGGATCTCAGCGTAGAAGTGCCAGAGAGGAAGGTACTTTTGTACTCCAGATGCTGGTTTACAAATAAAGGACACAAGATGCTGGAATAACTCAGCAGGTCAGGCAGCATAAATGACTTTTCAGGTCAGGACCTTTCTTCAGACTCGCGACTCTAGCCTGAAGAAAGGTCCAGACCCAAGACATGTGCTCCAGAGATGCTGCCTGAGCCGCTGAGTTACTCCAGCTCTTTGGGTCTTTTTTAGTTAGAATTAGAACCACTAGATAAGGTAGATAAGGTAGAGAGCAAAGTGGCATTTAAGGGAAAATTGATATTGTTACTCCAGCACTTTGTATCCTCTTTTACAGAAATGCCAGAGGTTATTAATAACATCCATCTGGGTTGAGATGTTAAATTGGTAACTCCAACACACTACACCACAAAATGTTTGACACTGACATACTAAGTTGCTAAAAGCTGCTGGATTTTTGATAACTAAATATGAATCAGTGATGGGGAGAACTTTATTTTTGGTTGCCAGCATTGATACGCTGTTGAATTTACCTTAAAATATTCAGTTCCAGCAATGTCGCTGGGACAGATTGCGTATGAGTAAGACAAGCCAGTGAACGGTATTTTCTCATGAATTTAGTGCCATAGACTTCACCTAGCTTCCTCTCCTAAATATTTTATGCTTTGTCCTTCGTACGATTAGCAAGATTGAGAAATGATCAGTTGTTTATGTACAATCCCTTATAGAGTGAGATTGGAAGAAAGTATACCGAGGAAAAACAAAATGGCTGACAAATAAACGGCAGTAAAGTGGAATTATCAGTAATCTTTGTAAAGAATTGTCAGATTTTTTTTCCGCTGTTAAACTAGTTTGACCTGAAAGCAAAATAACAAAGATCCATTAGGTTGGTTTATAATTTTGTGCCTGCATTCTACTTCCTGATGCAATCCAGGTACAGAGAACAAATGCTTTTTCCGTGGAGCATGATTTGGATTAAGTGCTGCATAAGGTTTGAGAAAGGGTGTAGCTACTATTAAAAAAGTGAGGACATACGCTCAATATGAATATGCTCAGTGGGAGAGTCTAGGACCAGAAGGCACAGCCTCAGAATAAAAGGTCAAACCTTTATAATGAAGAGGAGGAAGTTATTTTGACAGAAGGTGGTAAATCTGTGCAGTTCATTGCCACAGACAGCTGTGGAGAGCAAGTCTTAGGTATTTTCAAAACAGGGATTGATAGGATCTTGATTAGGAAGGGTGTCAAAGGTTACGGGGAAAAGGCAGGAGGATGGGGTTGAGAGGGAAAAATAGATCAGCCACGTTCGAATGGCGAAGGAGACTCAATGGGCCAAATGGCCTAATTTTTCTTTAATAGTGATCTTGTGACTATATATTGAATGCAGACGATGGCATGGACTCGAAGGAGTGAGTGGCCTCCGTTATTATCCTAAGGATGTATGAAATAAATGGAAAGTCCAAGGCAGAGAAAATAATCTTCCTATAGAGAACTAATGATATAAATCATGATGTTTGGGGAGATGTTTCTAACCCTTTATTCTGCCAGGGTAGTATCAGCTGTTCAACACTGCTGCAGGGGGATCACAGGCCCGTGGACTTACCGGGAACAGTACGATGGGCACGGTGAGGGTGACTGCGACCAGCACGGCGACACGGACACACAGAATCAAAGTGTCGAACGGGTCAATCTTACTATATGTGTGCAGCATCTCCGGTTCAACTCGTCCTGCAACGGATAAACACAATCTCATGCCTTCAGGTCCAGGAATACACGTTGCATGCCCATGCTAACAATGAACACCGTGTCAATGGAAGCAGAAAGGGGACAGCTGGCCCTGGCTTCTGAATGAGCTTACCAGGCTCATTAAAATTCCTACTCTTAATTGGAGGGAAAACAAAAGAAAACTTATGTAATGCCTTTAACAACCTCCGGGCATTCCAGCATGCTTTACGCTCCATGAAATACTATTGAAATGTAAGTAAGCAAGGATGTATCTAACTTATACAGAGTCAGATACCACATATATAGATATATATATATAGCAAAGGACCAGATAACTGTGGTAATCTGGTTGGTTTATTATTGTCATGTGTATTGAGATACTTTGTTTTACCTGTGTTTATGGGGTACTGATTGGGGCTGATCAGCTATGATCACATTCAATGGCGGTGCTGGCTCAAAGGGCCGAATGGCCTACTCCTGCACCTATTGTCTATTGTTCCTGGCAAATTAAACTCTTACACGAGTACTTCAGGCAGAGCAAAAGATAAATTAAACAGAGTGCAGAATATGGTGCTACAGCCACATGGAAAGTGCAGATTGAAAAAAGAGCAATGATCGCAACAAGGTAGATATGAGTAGAGGAGAAAATGCTGGGTAGGATACCAGGGAGAACTCCATCTTTCCTTCATTGAAATTATGCTAGAAGATCACTTTCCTTGACCTGAGAAAGGAAACAGAGTTTTGGTCCAATGTCCCATGTGCAGCACTCCCTCAGTGAGATTGTTGGCTCATTGGTCTGGGTCACGCCTTCAGCTAGACTATCTGCCCACTACCCCGAACAAAAGTCCAGCTCAAAACTCCTAGACCTAGGAGTCAGCAACCCCCTCTGCCATTTTATCCCCGACTTCTTGATCCATCGACCACAATCAGTGAGAACAGGCGACAAAACAAAGGGCAGAACGGTGGCACAAAGGGTGGTACAGTGGCGCCGTGGTAGAATTGTTGCCTTACAGCGCCAGAGATCCAGGTTCGATCCTGACTATGGGTGTTGTCTGTACAGAGTTTGTACATTCTCCCTGTACCCATGTGGGTTTTCTCTGGGTGCTATTTCCTCCCACCTTCCAAACGATGTGCAGATTTGCAGGTTAATTGTCTTCTGTAAATTGTTCCTAGTGTTTAGGATAGAACTAGTGTATAGGTGATCGCTGGTTGGCATGGACTCAGTGGGCCGAAGGGCCTGTTTCCTCACCGTGTATCAAAATTAAACTAATAATACTCCATGTTCCTGCCTACTCAATGCAACTTTTCACACCCCACCCTTAATTAAGAATCTACCCACTTATTCCTTATAAAATGTCAAAGAATCTGCTTCCACTGCCCTTTGAGGGAGGGAGTTCTATGATCTAGTATGAGAAAATAAATTCACCTCATCTCCATCTAACAAGAGGAAACATCCTCTTCACCCATGTGAAGACACCACAGTATGTTTTGTGTTTCAGTCCAGTTGCTTTATTCTCTTCTAAACGCCAGGGATATTAGCCTGCGGGCAAATGGCAAGCATCAAACGACCATTGTGGTTGATGCCAGGAACACGCTGCCAGAGATAGTGGTGGGATTTCTATATTTATGACGCATTTAGGCAGGCGTTTAAATAGGGAAGGCATAGCAGGATATGGTCCCAGTGCAGGCAAATAGGATTAGTGTAGGATGGGTAAAGAAGGTCATAATTCGCATGTTGAGCTAAGGACCCTGCTTCCATGCTGTATGACTGTATAAAACCTGCGGTTTGGACACAGTCAGTCTTGCAGAGTCAGCTTTATAAATTGTTACCCTAAAATCTTCCTTGTATCATGTATGATTTAGTTTAGCTTAGAGATTTCGTGTGGAAACAGGCCCTTCAGCCCATCGAGTCCATGCCGACCATCTAGTTCACATTAGTTCTATGTTATCTCACTTTCTGATCCACTCCCTCCACATTAGGGGCAAGTTACAACGGCCGATTAACCCACAAATGTGTACGTCCTTCGGATGTGAGAGGAAACTGGGGCACCTGGAGGGAACCCACGGGGGTCACAGGGAGAACTTGCAAACTCCACACAGACAGCGCCCAAAGTGAAGATCGATCCCGGGTCTCCAGCCCTGTGAGGCAGCAACTCTACCTGCCGTGCCACTGTGCCACCAGTCCTGGCTCTCAACCTCAAAATCGTCTCCGCACCAGCTGAGAAAGTTTGATTGTCAAAGCCATTGTTTGAAACTAAAGGAGAGATCAGTCAGCAGATGGTCCTGACAACCTTCCCTGGACCAAGGGAACGCCCTTCCATTTGTTGCTTTCTCTGGTGAACCAGAGGCAAGAAAATGGTAAACTGCACAAAATGAGTTTCATTGTACCTTCACCTCACCATACTTGGGCATATGAACTCAACTTGACGAGCTGATGAGAAGCTGCAGGTAATTTTCCTGGACCGGACTCCACCTGAGATGCAGGGTGGGAGAACTCACAGACAGCAAGTGTTATGAATCGAGACGTTAGATGGCCAATTGTGGAGATCATACCAAAACTGAGGTGCAAATTGATCAGAAGGCGTATTGTGACCTCAGGTGAAATGGGGTGAATATAAGACAAGTATTATAAAAGATCCTGAGGGGAATAGATAGTGTAGATGCACAGAATCTTTTACCCCGAGTCGGGGAATCGGGAACCAGAGGACATAGGTTTAAGGAGAGAAGGGAAAAATGTAATAGGAACTCTAGGGGCAACTTTTTCACACAGAAGGTGGTGGGCACATGGAATGAACTGCCAGGGGAGTAATAGGCATGTACATTAATCATAGTTATAAGACATATGGACAGGTATATGGATATCCTCATATCCTCAATGGCCCAAATACGGGCAGGTGGGACTAGTGTAGATGGGTCCTGTTGGTTGGAGTGGGCAAGTTGGGCCGAGGGACTGTTGCCATGTGTATGACACTATGGCTCCATGAGAGGAACACCAAATAACGCCTGTGTTACTGGGAGTTGACGGGGCAAATGTTGAAAGAGGAACAACTCAAATTGAATAAAGAGGAGACAAACAACTACCTTGGGGATGGCACAAAAATAAGACATCTTAATGTAGGAGTCAGCAAGGCATCCGACAACTCTACCAACATTTTCGAACTTATTTTTGTCACGCGTTTCAAATTTCACCACCAGCTGATACGTGGGGATTTCTTTTCAGTGGAAAGTCCCTTTTTGCATTCCTCTCTTTGCCACAACATTGATTGCCTACTTGTGTACTATTCCAATGTTCCAAAATTTGCAAAACCCCTGCATCTCGTCCCTTGTTATCATATCGTACAACGTGGAAACAGGCCCTTCAGCCCAACTTGCTCAACTTAAACCAACACCAACCAACATGCCCCATCTACACTAGTCCCACCTGCCTGCGCTTGGCCCATATCCCTCCAAACTGTCCTATCCATGTACCTATCCAGATGTTTCTTATACGTTGCGTTAGTAGCTGCCTCGACTATCTCCTCGGCAGCTCGTTTCATACACCCGGAGCCTTTGTGTGAAAAGGTTACACCTCGGGTTCCTATAAAATCTTTCTTTGGTTACCTGTACTTCTACAGCTTGGCTGTTTAAATAAAGAGTTGCTTGCCAAGTTGATGTTATCCTGGATTTGAGGAAGATCGGAACTGCAAGGGTCTACTTAACAAGTCTCCCACAGTGACATAATGACACAAACATTTCCATCTACCCAACACAGCACAAGACGTCAACATTGAGCCCGTGGTTGTGAACACATTCAAAACTGGCCAACTATGTTTTCTCACTGTCGTTTATCAGACATGGGAAAATTCTGAGGAAGGAAGTACAGTATAACCTAAAGTCCACAGAACCTTAGGTGGGGCTTATGATATGTTTAATATTGTGAAGTTTATGGTAACACCATGCTTCTATGAAACATTAGCAAAAGGATATAAGAGCGCACAAAGGCACACATAGCCAGGTAAACTCCAGTATAGAACAGCTGGCACAATTTTTAACATTAAATGTTAAGAAGCATGATGATCACAAGAATAGGGGTTAACTAGGCTGTGGTGAATCTTGGTAAGATATTGGCAAGGGCACTGATTTGTCTTGGCCAGAATATTTGCTAAAAGACACACAGAGTTTAGGAGTGGCTCCAAAAGTGTAACAAACCAACGAGTTATTTAGAGACCCTAAAGAAAATTGGGGAAGAGGATGGGGAAAAATTCAGTGACCATTTCTGCCAGCGGAGTTAAACTAAATTGGTGGTCTTCAATGAAATGGTTCTTTCATCGGTAAAGTATGAGGTTAGTGCCACCGTGTGAAAGAGTTCCTATGGGCCTTATAACTAGCTCAGACTAACAGGATGGGTGAGATGCTAACAGTCTTTCCAGTATTCTCAATATCGTTCACCAAAAAAATGATGACACATATTTTCTTTGAACTCACCATAAAATGTCAAATATCCAAATAAAGCAGCGAGGAAATACATGACGTACATAACCGCGATTGAGATGTTGGACACGTGTTGCATTTTCTGCTTGGTTGGGCTGGAATGGAAGGTATATATTTTAATATAAAACACTGAACAGCATCTAGAGTCGTCATCAAGAAATAAAACGTACACGGCGCACTGAAGAATGGCGATTACAAATACAGGTCTACCAAAGATATCAGATATGTGATGATAAAGTGGTCCGATTATGTTGCTTCCAATACTTAAATCACAGATTAAGATAGAAGTAAGAGTCATTGAGAGAATATTTAATGGCGTTGAAGGGTTCTAGTTACAGGGTTAGGTTGGACAAGATCATAAGAAATAGGAGTAGAATTAGGCCATTTGGCCCATCAAGTTTACTCCGCCATTCAATCATCTCTCCCTCCTAACCCCATTCTCGGGGTGGGAGATTGCAACCTTGGTCCGCCCTGTTTCGACGAATGCAATCAACCTGGCAAGCACAATCAAATAAGATCAAATAGAACAAGTTGGCCTACAACTTTAGGCTGTGCACGCCACACGCAAGAAGATGACCCCATTCTCCTGCCTTCTCCCCATGACCACTGACACCCTGTCAAGCCTTTAGAGTCGATTAACATTCAGAATAAGAAATTAAAATAAAGGTCACGAAGGTTGGATAAATAGAGTCATAGTCTACTTTAGTGGAGGGTGACGCAGCAAGGAAAATGGTCCTACAGCCTGACTTTCCCATGCCGATCAAGATGCCCCATCTCCCACCTGCCCGTATTTGGTCTATATCCCTCTAAAAGTTTCTTATCCATGTACTGTTCAAATGTTTTTAAATGTTGTTATAGTACGTGCCTCAACTACCTCCTCTGAGAACCCATTCCATGCACCCACCAGCCTCTGTGTGAAATAATTGCCCATCAGGTTCCTATTAAATGATTGCCTCAATGACTCGATAACCTATTTGTGAATTTGTATTTTAAGCACGGTTAAAGCTGAGAAACACATAACTATCATTGAATTACAAAATCTCATCTGAATATACACAGTGACAAGGAACAAAGCGTCCTTGTGGCATTTACAATGGCCTCAGAACTCAAGACACATCATCCCTTAGTCGGTCAGCTCCAAAGCAAGGAACCCCAACTAAAAATGATACTCATACATACTTTTTCAGCTCTGTGTAGATGGGAAGAACCTCTGGATGACAGACAAAGGCAAAAGCCAGGATGGGAATGGTGTATGCAGTCTGTAAATGAGAGAGTCAGAAAATTGAACTCTAATTGAAATATACGGCTCTATCCAAGACCACAAGAAATTGCAAAGAATTGTGGACGCAGCAAACCAACCTCCCTTCCCTTGACTCCATGTAAACGTCACGCTGCCTCAACAAGGCCACCAGCATAATCAAGGACCAGTCTCATCACTGCTGCATCTCCCTTCTCCCATCAGGCAAGAGGTTCAGAAATGTGAAAACGCACACCTCCAGATTCAGGAACAGTTAACTTCCCAGCTGTCACCAGGCAACTGAACCATCCTTTCGCCAGCTAGAGAGTGGTCCTGAGCTACCATCTAACTCACTGGAGATCCTTGGACTATCTTTCATCAGACTTTACTGGACTTTATCTTGTATGAAATGTCATTTTATCATTTATCTGTTCACAGTGGATAGCTTGATTGTAATCATGTATAGTCTTTCCGTTGACCGCATGCAAGAAAAAAGGTTTTCACTGTAACTCGGTACATGTGGCAATAAACTAACTTAAATAAAACTAAAAAAAGCCTGATGCAATAATAAAGTCCATTTTAATCAGGATCTCAAATATGCTGAAAACCAAATGCTGACATGCCTTACACATCAACCGAACATTTGTGTTACGGTTTCTTTATCTGCACAGAACATGCCCCGCAATGCTTCTTTTTTTTAATATATTTTTATTAGAGGCCATACGTATTACAAATAATATGATAATTTTTTCAGATATACATATTACATCTTTCAATAATTATATAAATATTACCAAGCCATAATAGGCCTCAATTTTTTTTTAAGGTGTGAAGAAGAAAAAAAAGAGTAAAGAAAGAATAGAGATTAATTTAAAGAGTGTGATTATAATTTTGATTAAAAGAGAAAAAGAGAGAGAAAAAAAAGGAAAAAAAACATATAGCTAATAAACAATTATTATACTTAAAGATAAAAAAAAACAGTATACATCTTAACAATGAATGGAACAATTTCTAATTGTAATATATAGAGACAAGTATATAAATCTCAGATTAAACATTTTCGTTTGACCTTACCACCGGGTACTTATTGAGTTTCAATGCTGAGCCCAGCTACCCCTTCATATAATCAGTGAATGGAGACCATATTTGTTCCAAAAGCTCGTGTTTATCCATTAGGATAAACCTAATTCTCTCCAATTGCAACGTCTCCAACATTTCCACTGTCCACATTTTAATTGTAGGGGATAATGATCCCTTCCAAAATTTTAATATTAATTTTTTTCCAATTATTAAACAATAATCCAGAAAGTGCCCCTCAATGCTTCTGCTCATGTTTTTACCTGCGAGTTCATGGTAAACAACCTCGGGCTGCAATGATCATCAGTGTCCGTGTGAATGTCATTGCTGCTGTTGTAGGTAATATTCTCATAGTTAATGCTGTCAGCAAGGGAGCTGTTTGCATGTATGTTGGTAAATGGGCAGGGAATCTGGAACTTCTTGTAGATCACCTGGAAATACACATCCGGCTTGAAATCAGCATATCAACACGTAAGCGCAAAGAAAGTTAATAGAATCACAAAATTATGACAGAATGGCCATTCAGCCCATCAAATCGATGCCAGCTTCATGCAAACTCATTCCCAGTTCCATTTCTTTCCTAATCGCCCCCAATTTTATCCTGATTGAACCTGGTTCCACCAGTCTTCCAATCAGCCTCCCCCCCACCCCACCCCCACCATTCTCTGCATAAAAAGTTTTTTTCTCACATTCGCCCCTCACTTCAAATCTTGCCCACCAGTCCGTTAACCTTCAACTCATGAGAGAGCTCCTCTTAATTTGCTCTCCGTGTAGACAAATCATGATCTTGTACAAACACCATTTCCTTCCCTTTCCCAATCAAACGTCTTCTCAACCTTCCTTGCCCAAAGAAGAACAACCCCAAAGTCCCCAGTCTAACCTTATAGCTGATAACCCCGTCTTTTAGCTTCAGTTTTAGCTTTGGAGATTGAGCATGGAACCAGGCCCATCGGCCCACCAAGTCCGTGCCAACCAGCGTTCACTTATACACCTGCACACCAGTTCTATGCTACACACCAGGGGCAATTTACAGAAACAAATTACCTTGCACACCTGTACATCGTTGGAATATGGGAGGAAACCGGAGCACCCCGAGAAAACCAACAAGGTCACAGGAAGAACGTACAAAACTTTGGAAACACTCTCGTAAATATCTTCACTACTCTCTCCAGAACCTACACATCCTTCCTAAAGAGTAACCATTGATGACAGAATATACATTATCATTAAAAAAAATCTGAATAAAATGAATCTTGTTGGATAATTTACTACCATATATTGGTGTAGGAATCTTACTTCCTATGGTAAAGAAAGAGTCCTTTGGGCCCATATGATCCATGCCAACTCACAAAATAACAATTCTATCAGTCTTATGTCCCCTCTCCTTATCTCCCTGTACCATGCCATCTTATTCTCTCTCACATGCCCACCAATGAATAGTCCTTTGATTATTTAGCCACGACTGCAGTAATGGGTAATTTACAATAGCCTATTTTCCAACCAATCTCTGAAGAACCTGTAGCACATGACAAAAACCCATACAGTCTCAGGCAGAACATGCAAACTCCACATAGACAGCACCGATCAAAATCAACCTAGTTCTCTGGATCTGTGAAGCAGCAACACTAACTAGCTCAATCATGCCACCCAATACATTTAAGACAATAATGAAAAACAATGATTGTGAAATGAGAAACATTGTGCTGGAACGGGACATTGCCACAGACGGCTGTAAGGAGGCCAAGTTATTTTTAAAGTGGTAGGTTCTTGATTGGTAAGGGTGTCAGGGTTTATATGGGGGAAGGCAGGGAATTGAGGTTGATGAAAAAATAAATCAGCCATTATCAAATGGCAGGTCAGACTTGATGGGCCGAATGGCCTAATTCTGCACCAAAACAAACTGCAGAGCAAACTGCGAATGTTACTACACTCACCGCAATTAGGAAGAAAACCATGCAGCAGAGAGAGAAACCGCTTGTGTAGCCCAGGTAACCTACAAATAAAATATGGAGAGAAAGAATTATTTTGCTGAATGCTGCAAAAATTGTTTATTAGAATTCCAACCGTGTGAAGTTAATGCAGAGGAATTGCAATTATGGCTGAAGCGTTCTTTTGGAAAATCGTGTCAGTTAAACCAGCCATATTCAGAGTACTCTAATATCCTTATCCGTAGTCTCCGCCTTTTGCCAACCCTTTATTCTGCTGATAGACACAAAGTGCTGGAGTAACTCAGCGGGTCAGGCAGCATCTCTGGTGAAAATGGATATGTGATGTTTCGGGTTGGGACCTTTCTTCAGACATTTATCTTTACCCATTTTCCCCACAGATGCTGCCTGACCCACTGAGTTACTCCAGCATTTAATGTCTATCTTTGGTGTAAAGCAGCACCACCAGTTCCTTGTTATTGCATCTTTATTTGTTGTTTCTGTCTTATTTAGATCCTCACTCAGTAGTTTTACAGCATTGTCCTTTCAGGAACTGATGCAAACCACAGAGAGGAAGGTCTGAAAATCCATACTTCTTTCAGGCAACTCTAATACTTAAAGCCACAGGATATGGAAGGTATATGCATCATTCCGCAGATACCTTCTCACTTTCCCATTAGACTTGAATCCCAGATCCGATCAGGTCAGTCAACAGTGCAATGGAAACGCCAAAATGTCCTGAAATTGCTCCACCCATTTCCACCGTCCGTAATACCCGTCCCAAACCCATGTTTAGCAAGACTTTTCAAAATGTTTATGAGCAGTAAATGGTACGTGAAGGGCCTGGCCGTCATTTACGCCACAGGCCGGTAGTGACTGACGCGGGATGGTCGCGCGCGTCATCATGCGTCCGCATAGCTGTCTGGGGCGCGTGACGTCATTTGAAGAAGTCTGAAGAAGGGTCTCGACCCGAAACGTCACCCATTGCTTCTCTCCAGAGATGCTGCCGTTCCCGCTGAGTTACTCCTGCATTTTGCATCTATCTCCAATCGTCTTGGCCCCGCTCTGGGAGTAGGAATGGGAGCGGATCCGGATCCGCAATGGCCGTGAGCCCCAGGCCGATCTCGGCGATCGCTTGCCTGCTTCTGCTGCTGTTGGAGGTGAGATGTTGTGTCGCGCCAGGGTGTCCCACTTGGCCGTCATTTACGTGACAGGCCGGTGGCACGCGAAGATTTTGTGCAGCACGAAATCCCGGAGCTCTGTGTGATACCGCACGCAACTTCACACTCCTCCACGCCACTCCATGCGCCCGTCCCGCGCTATCCACACGCTACCAGGTCGTGTAAATGGCGCACAAATAATGGCCAAGTGGAACAGGCCCTTAAGTCACTGAATTGCACTCACATCAAGTCTCAGGTCTTCATGGACTAAAGGATAAAAGGGAGGAGAGGGAGGAGGGGAGGGAGCCCATAATGCTAAAGTCTTGGAAAATAATAAATTAGAAAGGCAAGTCCCACCAGATTAATTGATTCATTGCTTTCTGATATCGGACATCTGTGGCTCTGGCCGACATTGCTTAGTTGAGTTTAGTTTAGAGATACAGTGTGGCAACAGACCCTTCGGCCCACTGAGCTTGATGCAACCTCGTAGTTGAGGGGAGGCGGAAGAAGCAAGCCCATGAAGCTTGCTCTTTTCCATCTTTCTCCCCCCCAATGAAGTACTGATCCTGACCTAAAACATCACCTGCCCATTCCATCCAGGGATGCTGCCTGCCTCGCTGAGTTGCTCCAGCACTTTGTGTTCAACCCAAGATTTCATCATCTGCAGTTACTAGTGTAACCTATAAACCTGGCTACGTTGAATATCCTCGTGTGGTGTGTGAGGGAGACGTCAACAAACATGAGTGCTAATTTACTGACCTAGTTCACATTAGTTTCATCTTCTAATTGCTGCGCTGTGGACATCAGATCAAACATCATTAGGTGGAGATGCAAAATCATGACAACATACGATCCACAAAACTCACAACTCAAGAAATAAAGAGCGATTATCTTAATAACGGTTTCAAATACCCATGAGAAAGAAGATGATGACCTATTTCTTTGGTCCCTCTCATTACTAGCAATTTAAACTGAACCTGATTCAACCTTTCACATGTCCACCGTACGTCAATAATTAACAAGCATTTGTTCTGACGGACAAAGCTCGGACTGTTCGCTGCGAGGCAATTACCCTTCCCGCTGGTTTGATTCTGACTACGGGTGCTGTCTGTACGGAGTTTGTACGTTCCCCCTGTGTCCAAATGAGTTTTCTCCAATTACTCCGGTATTCTCCCACACTCCGAAGATTTGCAGGTTAATTGGCTTCAGTAAGTATTGTAAATTGTCTCTAGTGTATAGGATAGTGCGAGTGTACGGGGATCGATGGTCGACGCAGACATGGTGGGCTGAAGGGCCTCTTTCCATGCTGTATCTCTAAACTAAACTAATTATCATAAGAAGATGGTTATAAGGTGGCTTCTGAGTTTATTTAGGATAATTGCAATTGATTTCCAGATGGTTTGCAGATATATAAACATAATACATGATAAGAGTTTTACGGCACTGGGTCTGTACTCATTGGAGTTCAGCAAGATGAGGTGGGACCTCATTGAAATTTACTGAACAGTGAAAGGCCTGGATAGAGCGGATTTGGGGAGGATGCTTCTGTTAGTGGGGGATTCTAAGACCAGAGGGCACAGCTTCAGAATAAAAGAACGTACCTTTGGAAAGGACATGAGGAGGATTTTATTTTTGTCAGAGGGTGGTGAATCTGTGGAATTAATTGCCACAGATGGCTGTGGAGCCCAAGTCAATGGGTATATTTGAAGCAGAGATTTATAGGTTCTTGATTAATATGGATATCAAGGGTTATGGGGCAAAGGCAGGAGAATGGGGTTGAGATCGAATGGTGGAGTGGACTCAATGGGCCAAATGGCCTAAATCTGCTCCTATGATTTATGGAGTGAATCCAATATTGGTCAACATTGGATTACCCATCCTGTTTATAACTTGTAGGAAAGTGTCAATTGGTTGGGGATAATTTCTCTGTTAAAGTACAGTGGTCTTTAAAATTGTGAAGGCATATGTTAGGTACGTAAGAAAATCTTTTTGTTTGTGAATAATTTGGTACTTTAGAAATATACTACTAATCCCAATTGGAGACTCAGAGAAATATCTTTACCCAGACCTTGTGCTGATTATGTGTTGATTACCCTGATCTGAAGAAAGGTCCCCACCCAAAATGTCGCCCATCATATTCTCCAGCTCAGTTACACCAGCACTTTGTATCTTTCCTTGGTAAACCAGCATCTGTAGTTACTTGTTTCGCCATTTTTACCCACCCAGTTAGAAGTAGAAGATACAAGGTTCTGCAGATGCTGGTTTACAATTCTGACCTCGGGTGCTGTCTGTGTGGAGTTTCCACATATGACAGTGTTTTTGGTTTTGGTCCACGATATACAGAATATCTCTATTTTAAGGCTAGGTATCCAGCTAAAAGCACAGGATTGAGATCAACAGGTTCCACAGTTTACATGACCACTTTGTGTGCTTTTCTCCCGCTTTTCACTTGCTAACTAGTAGATTGAGTCTATTTGTTCCGTAAACCTGTTGCCACGGAGACCAGACCATCTAGAGTCATGGAGTCATACAGCAAAAAACACGCCCTTAGGACCAACTTTCCATTGCCGATCAAGATGCCCCATCTGCATTAGATCTACCTGTCTGGATTTGGTCCCTCTAAACCTTTCCTATCTATGAACCTGTCCAAATGTATTTTCAATGTTGTTATAATACCTGCCTCAACTACCTCCTCTGGCAGCTCGAAATGTGTAGGAAAGAACTGCTGATGCTGCTTTACACCGAAGATAGACACAAAATGCTGGAGTAACTCAGCGGGACAGGCAGCATCTCTGGTGAGAAGGAATGGGTGACATTTTGGATCGAGACCCTTCAGTCTGTCCCACCGCATTTTGTATCTGTCTTCTGGCACCTTGGATCTTATAGAAACGTACAAAATTCTTAAAGGGTTGGACAAGCTAGATGCAGGAAGATTGTTCCCGATGTTGGAGACGTCCAGGACAAGGGGTCACGGCTTAAGGATAAGGGGGAAATCCTTTAGGACCGAGATGAGAAGGACTTTTTTCACACAGAGAGTGGTGGGTCTCTGGAACTCTCTGCCACAGAGGGTAGTTGAAGCCAGTTCATTGGCTATATTTAAGAGGGAGTTAGATGTAGCCCTTGTGGCTAAGGGGATCAGAGGGTATGGAGAGAAGGCAGGTATGGGATACTGAGTTGGATGATCAGCCATGATCATATTGAATGGCGGTGCAGGCTCGAAGGGCCGAATGGCCTACTCCTGCACCTATTTTCTATGTTTCTATGTTTCTATGTTTCTATGTTCCATACCCCCACCACTCTCTTGGCCCCATAGCAGAAGTGTCCACGTCGCGGGGTTGGAAACTGGAAGTATCCTGAGCTAATTCTGCTACCACTATCATCTATTGCCACAAGTGATGGCTTCCATTGATTGTCGCCGGAAGCTTGCGTCCTTTTCAGGACGGACGATGACAGCGAGGCCGACAAGATGGACACGAAAATAAAAGAGAACCATCCTCTTCTCTGATTTTTGTTCTTGAGACCTTTGACCATTCCATTACATGCTTTAAAATAGTTGATTTCATTCTCTAAAAATTGCACGAGCAACATAAGGATATTGCACAGATCCTTAACTCTAATATCACTGCTGGAGTAGCAATTCCTACCCCTCCAGCATCACAGAGTGGTGCATCAACCAGCATCAACAAAAGTGAATTTTCTCGCATGCTATCACGGGAAATATCACAATGTGTCCAAAACTAACCGAGTTGTTTCATCAGGGCCAGAGGCAACACGACAGTGGCAGTGGCAATGATCACCAGGTAGTTCCCATTCAGGTACCATTCTCTGAAATAAAATAGAATTCAAGAAAAAGTTAACATGAAAACTCCAGTGAGAAATTAACAGTCAAGACTCAAGAGTCAAGTCAAGAGAGCCAAGAATGTTTTATTGGCGCATGTCCAGTAACAGAAAAGTTACTCCAGCATTTTGCGTCTACCTTTGATTTAAACCAGCATCTGCAGTTCTTTCATACCTGCTCTGGCAACTTGTTCCATACACCCATCACCCTTTCTGTAAAAAAGGTTACCCCTCAGGTTCCTATTAAATCATTCTTCCCTCATCTTAAACCTATGTCCTAGGTTCTCGATCCTACTCTACCCAATCTCTTCCTCTCCCGATTTTGTACTGCTCTATAAGATCACTAAGTCTTATGGGGAGTTAGAATGGTTGGCAACCAGGAGATAAAGTTAATTGAGGCGAAAGCACGGTTGCCACTAGATTTTAACCGAAAGGTGACGTTTTCCAGGTCTCTAAATGGTTTCATCATCTTACTGAAGCATCCCACTAGATCCCACTGCAAACTGAACGGTTCTTGCTCAAAGATTTCACAGCGCTATTGGAGGGTACTGTGTCAAAGCCCATGTTTCTCTTTCAGTCATCACTAAGGCTGATTTACTGGTCCATTAACAGGTTGCCGCTTGAGGAAGCAGGCTCTGCGCAAATTATTTCCCACATTAAAACCGTGACTGCACTTCAAACAGCACTTAGTTGGTTGTTATGCACTTTGGAATGTCATGTAAGATGTTCCACAAACCCAATCTTGCTACTCACTCCAAGTGTTGCTTTTTTTTTTGCTGAAAATCAGTATTAAATGAAAATCACACCCTCATTAAAAAGCTATCTTACGAAACATTTGATCGCTGTGTAGCAGAAATTTGAACGCGTATCAAAATTTTTTTTGAAAAGTACTTTGTTTCAGCAGCAATAAAATGTTATTCTGGGCATGTTCTGATTAGAAAGCCTGTTCTCTTTGCCAAGAGGTGAGTAAGTTTGAAAATATTTTGGCAGTTCTTGTCTGGAGACACAGTCTTCTGTAGGCAGCCTCTGGCTACGTTGGCTGGTTGTTCTGTATTCAAGGAAGTACTCTGCTAGAAAATGAAGAGCATTTGGTAACAGAACTCAGGAACAACTTCATCCCCTCTGTTATCAGGTGCCTGAATGGTCCTCCCATAAGCGAGGGTATTGCCTAATTCACCTCTACCCCATCGCGGAGATTGGACTCTGTGGAATTGATGCGCTATAATGCTGAGAACTATATTCTGCGCTCTGTATCTTTTCCCTTGCTCTACTTACTGTACTCGAGTTTGACTTGATTGTATATGGATAAAGTCTTATCTGATTGCTTTGGATTGCAAACAAAACAAGGCTTTTCATTGTACCTCAGTGCAAATCTAAACCTAAAGAACTGGTGATTTACTGTTTTTGACTCATAATCATAGTGCGTGGAAACAGGCCCTTCGGCATGACTTGCTGACGCCGACTGCTGACGCCGACTGACTTGTCCCATCAGCACTAGTCTCCCCTGCCTGCATTTGGCCAATATCCATCTAAACCTATTCTATCCATCTATATACTTCTTTAACATTGTAGTAGTACCTGCCTCAACTATCTCCTCTGGCAGCTCGTTCCATGCACCCAACACTCTTTGTGTAAAAAAGTTACCCCTCAGGTTCCTTTTAAATCTCCCCCCCCTCCCCATCTTCACCCCCAAAAATTTAGTGTATTATTAGCTTTGTATTATGTGGGGGATGGAGGGGGTGTGGTGGGGTGGGGAACGTTTTTAATCTCTTTCCTCGATGGAGGTGACATTTTCCTTATCGTATCTCTGTCTGCAATGTGGCCTGGCATCGTGGAGCTGACGCCCTCTTGCTGGGGATCGACCTTGGGAGCTCCAACTGCGGGAGCCTGCGGATTTAACATCTCGGAGCTGGCGTCCCTTGGCCATGAATCGGCCTCGGAAGCTCCAACCGAGCTCCATCCGCGGGACCCGGCGGACTTAACATCGTGGAGCTCGCGATCCCTTTGTCAGGGACTGGCTTCAGGAGCTCCAAGCCGCAGGATCACCGATTCGACCGCCCCGATCACAGGAGCTACGATCGCCGGCTGCGGGAGCTTCAATCGCCCCAACTGCGGATGGTTCGACTCCCCCGACCATGGCAGAAAAAGGAGGAAAGAAGGAAAGACTTTACTGCCTTCCATCCCAGTGAGGAATGTGGAGGAGCCGCTGGGATGGATGTTTATGTGGCTGCGTGTTTTGTTGCTTTTTTGGTAGGACTGTATGGCAAATCAACTTGTATGATTTACCTACTTGTTTTGTTCTCATATATGGCTATTAAAATCTATTACAATCTTAAATCTATGTCCTCTGGTTCTCAATTCCCCAACTCTGGGCAAAAGACTCTGTGTGTTTACCCCATCTATTCCTCTCTAGATTTTGGACACCTCTATACCTTTTTCACACAAGGTTTGGTCTGCGCTTAAAACAAACTGTTGGAGGTACCCAGGTCCAGCAGCATCTGCGGAGGCAAAGAGATGATCGAACCCTTGCATTGGGGACTGCTGGGATCTGATGCATTGGAATTTGATCGTTCACAAAAAGCTAAGGTTGGTTCTTCAACACTTGTAAATAAATGAAACAGTGCAACACAATAGCGATTGACATTTGGCACAGTGCGAATAGGTTTAGGTTTATTGTTGTCATGTGTACAGAGGTACAATGAAAAGCTTTGTGGGAAATTAGTGGAGAGTAAGATTGCGCCGTGAACTGGCGCAGACTTGATGATGAGATGAAATGGCTTCCTTCAATGCAATAAGGAAACATGGAATCATTTTGACCAAGCCATTAGTTGATCTATTTCCTGCTGGTGTTGGCTGGAGGTATTTAACATGCAGTGGAAATGCAAGAATAGACAAACCCGGTGATTTAAGGTCTTGCCTTCTGCTTAGATTACATCTGCAGATCCAGGGCTGGAAATCTAACCATGAGTTCCTGGCTCGGGGCCAAAGCTTGGCAAGCTCAAGGCAAGAACACTGGGTAGAGCTCAAGAGCAGAGTGGTTCTTCTACAAACTCCAACCCATTGTTCTATTCATCTCTGCGTCTAAACGGTGTTGAAATGTCATTGAGTGGAGAGCATGAATCTTACCCATCCTTGGCCCCTCACCTCCTTTATCGTCATAGAGTCACACAGCACAAAAATAGGCCCTTCGGCCCCTCATCCTTGCCAACCCATTTGACTGCATTTGGCCCTTATCCCTCTAAACCTCCCCTATCCAAGTATCCATCCAAGTGTCTTTTAAATATTGTCTCAGCATTGATCTTTATTTCTGCACAGATCAATTCCAACCACAAATCTAGCACTCCACCATCACACTGAGTGTATTTGTCTTCCTCAGTTCAACCTGTGGTGGGTTTCAGAGCAGAAGGTAGACCGCTGAGCATTAAACGTGCAAGAAGACAAAGGATACCGGTCGAGGAGGGCATATAGCGAGCACCAGATGCAATAGACCAGGGTGGACCACAGGTGCAGGTGAACTCCTGTTTCACCTGGAGGGGTGTTTAGATCTCTGGACACTGGTGAGGGAGGAGTTGATGGGGCCGATGTTACAACTGCTGTGGGAGTTGCCATAGACAAACAGGAGAGTGATTAAATGTGCACGTCCTGAATTGTTGTCTCGTCTTCAGGGTGACCCAGTGGCACGGCGGTAGAGTTGCTGCCTTACAGTGCCAGACACCCAGGTTCAATCCTGACTACGGGGTGCTGTCTGTGTGGAGTTTGTGCGTGACCGCGTGGGTTTTCTCCGTGTGCTCCACTCTCCTTCCACACTCCAAAGATGTGCAGGTCTGTAGGTTAATTGGCTTCTGTAAATTGTCCCTAGTGTGTGGGATAGAACTAGTGTAGAGGTGATCGCTGGTCAGGGCGGACTCGGTGGGCCGAAAGGCCTGCTTGCACTAAACTCTATCCCTAAACTAAACTAAACAACATGTCGAGTCCCATGTACAATAGGTTTTTCAAAGCATGTGTTGGCATATAATTCACTGCGTATTTAATACATTTCTCCTAGCACCAAAGAAGTTATGAGACACTTGCATCCAAACCTCGCTGACCATAGATGGGCTTAGCAACAGCCACAGTTAAACAGACACGGTTAAAACAAATACATTGGTACAAGAGGCCCTAGTAGCTTACTTCCTTCTGTCTCCTAGTAACTAGGTGATAATCAGCATGTGAACCTAAACACGCTATGCAAGGTGAACTAGATAAAGTGGCATGAATCGATTGTAAAGAACTGAGGGAAATTATAAATTATGGCAGAAATGTCAATTAAACAATTTATTTATATTTTCATGGAGATGACTTTTTGACTGAAAGTGGAGGAAATCAAACAAGCTTTGTAGTGACGTTATATGAGCACAGCGATTAGTTAGCACAGAACATTACACAAATTAATATTTACTCTGGCATTTTTATGATGTATTTTTAATTGCCTGCCTTGTTTGAATAGAATTACAGATAAGCTCACTTGCAAAATCAGTTGCATGTGTGTGTGTGTGTGTGTATACCTGTGCTTGCATGTGCACTCGTCTGCCTCTCACTGCGCCTCTAACAGACTAAATGATGCGTGATCGTAGATAGGATGCTTGATGGAGCAAATATAAATCACTGCTGCTGAAACATAGCAATGAATAGAATCACAAAGGCAGCACCCAAACAGTTGCCCACCTAGTGTTGTGCCAGTGAATCACTGCACAAGGCCTTGGAGATGCCCCGGGGGTTCTGAGGTCGGCTGTGGGAGATGCCCTGGGGCATGGAGAAGGAGCGATGCCCGCGGGAGTTGAGGGATGGCGTGTTCGCAGGTCGCTGCGTCCGTGGAGTGGACCTGCTGGAGGTTCCAGGAGCAGCCAGGGCATCATTGGAGGCCTCGCAGAGGCCAGGCGAGCGGGCGGATCAGACACGGCCTACAGCAACACGACGGGATGGTGGAAGGCACCGACATCCTCACCAGGCCAGGATGCCCCCTGCAACTCCGACCCAGTGGCAACGCCAGGACAACGGGCCTCTGAGGCCAAGTTAACATTCTACATTTTTAAGAACTTTAAATCTTGAAGGACACAAGATGGCATCGGAAACGTGTCGACTCTTGTATACTGCCTCAGCGTAATCTACTAATCTTACACTCTTTACACGGCTATCATTAAACCTGTTTTTACTGAAGATTTTACTGAAGATATAACTGATTTTACTGAAATATATCCAAAACTAATTGTTGGATATATTTTCGATATATAAAAACAATTTAATTGTCCCTAGGAACAGGTGACAATAAACTACCATTGAATCAGGTATTGGAATGATCGGTCAGTTGGATAGATTTCATTCTGCCGTGTAAAATGGATACCTTGTTATGTACTGTCGTATACATCCGTCTGTTTAATGGAAGCAACTTATTAGCCTTCCCCCAGCAGAGCTTCACGTAATACTATTCCAAACCTGTATCTGATGAGTCCCTCACTGCTCTCTGAAGTTGCCCAAATCTAAAGAGAGTTGGATAGGGCTCTTAAAGATAACGGAGTCAGTGGATATGGGGAGAAGGCAGGAACGGGGTACTCAGTGTGGATGATCAGCCATGAACACAGTGAATGGCGGTGCTGGCTCGACGGGCCGAATGGCCTACTCCTCTACTATTGCCTATTGTCGACAATGAAATACATCTCTATGCTACAGCAGTTCCAGAAGAAGCTCAATTACTGCTCTGGTCAACCCGGGATGGACGGTAAAGATTGATCTTGCCAGTGATGTCTACAAACGTAATAATGGATTTTTAAGAAGTTTGTGAGCTGCTGCCTCACATTGTCAGAGACCTCGGGTGCTGTCTGTGTGGAGTTTCCACGTTCTCCCTGTGACTGCATGGATTTAGTTTAGTTTAGTTTGAAGATACAGCATTTAAATAGGTCCTTCAGCCCACCGGGTCTGCGCCGACCAATGATCACTTGTATATTAGTTCTATTTTTTCTCAGTTTCGCATTCTACACCCTAGGATCAATTTACAGAAGGCAATTAACCTGCAAACCTGCACATCTTTGGAATGTGGGAGGAAACCGGAGCACCCAGAAAAAACCTTACCGACACAGGGAGAACGTACAAACTGCGTACAGAGTGCACCTGTAGTCGGGATTGAACCCGGGTCTCTGAGGCTGTCAGGCTGCACCAATACTGCTGCACATCATGCTGCTCTCCAAGAGGGGTCCACAGGCCTTGTTCGGGGCCAAGGGAAGAATCAATGCACCATTGTTTGCTTTTTTTAAATTTTAGAAATATAGCGTGGAAACAGGCCCTACAGCCCAACGTGTCCGCGTCGACTAACGATCACCTGTACAGTAGTTCTATTGCACACCCTAGGGACAATTAATAAATAGACAATAGGTGTAGGAGTAGGCCATTCGGCCCTTCGAGCCAACACCGCCATTCAATGTGATCATAGCTGATCACCCCCAATCAGTACCTTGTTCCTGCCTTCTCCCCATATACCCTGACTCCGCTATCATTAAGAGCCCTATCTAGCTCTCTCTTGAAAGCATCCAGAGAACCTGCCTCCACTGCCCTCTGAGTCAGAGAATTCCACACACTCACAGCTCTGTGAGAAAAAATGTTTCCTTGTCTCCGTTCTAAATGGCTTACACCTTATTCTTAAACTGTGTCCCCTGGTTCTGGACTCCCCCAACATCGGGAACATGTTTCCTGCCTCCAGCGTGTCCAAACCCTTAACAATCTTATATGTTTAAATAAGATCCCCGCTCTACCGCTGCGCCATTGTGCAATCATTCCCAGTATCTTCGTGGCTGAAAGAACTCAGTATTCCCTCTGGCTCTGACTGCGGCAGTCTTTGGCCTGGCCATCGTGATCCTGTTACAGATGCTCAGTTTTATGGCTCAGGCCCTGAATGGATGCTGCTGTTGCCAGCATGTACAACACCTTCGAATGGAGACAGTAACAGCAGTCTGCGGCCACGCTCAGCTCATTCCTTAAACCCATCGGTTCCACCAAGCCCCGTGTTCACTTCTTGGATTTTTGAGATTCCAGTGGAAAATTTCAGTGTACTAGAACTAAAGGTTCTTTTGTACAAAACAAACATATGGTTTCACTCTAATATGCAGGAGGTGTTCAGGGCGGCACAGTGGCGCAGCTGGTAAAGCTGCTGCCGCACAGCGGCAGAGACCCCAGTTGCACGTTATCCCGGTGACCGCATGGGTTTCCTCCGGGTGCCCTGGTCTCCTCCCACAGCAAAGACGTACAGGTTTGAGGGCTAATTGGCCTCAATCAGGTTAATTGGTTAATTTCTCAGAAGAGGTGGATGAGTAAGTGGGTTAACGTAGAACTAATGTGAACGGGTGATCGATGGTCGGCGTGGACAGTGGGCCGAAGGGCCTGTTTCAATGCTGTATCTCGAAACTAAACTAATCTAAACTACTCCACTTACATTGTGACCTCTTTAAATGTCCGGTTTAGGTCTGAGAAATAGCGTAGTCTTTAGTGAACCACCTGTAAGATACATGAGTGCACTCCTCTTTTCAAGCATGTTCCAATCCCTGTAGCTCCTTCTACTTAGAGGAAGGGTGGGCAACCTTGTTCTGCATAGGGGCCGGGAAGCATGTCTGTGAGCGGATGGCGGGCCACATCTATCACGTGTACACATGGATCCCGCCCCCATCCAGCCCCGGATGGCAGGCATCAAATCACATGTTCACAGAAGGTCGACAGAAATGCGGGAGTAAGTTAGCGGGTGAGGCAGCCTCATGCAATCCTTGCATGTTTCACCAGCAGAGTTTTTCGAGCATTTTTTGTCACATTTGATTATTCCAGCATCTACAGTTCTTTCTTAAACGTGTTCACAGAAGGTGCGCGGCCGTGCCGGCGGCTTTGCGCAGGATGCGGTACAGCCAGAGCTTGGCCGCGTTCGGGGCGCTTTGCGGGCAGGATGATTACGGGGGAAAAATTCCGCCTGCGGGCCGGATGATTTTGGTATACGCCCGGGGCCCGTAGGTTGCCGACCCTTGACTTAGATATTCAAAACCCAAAAGGTTGAGCGGGGAAGATAGGAAATAAACTATTTTTAAAGATATGACGGCAGTTTAAATGACACTGCAGTTCCCAGTAAAATATCAGCATCTTAACTTCCTTATGGGAGTCACACCACCATATAAATGTAGCAGAATCGCACTCCAGTAAAAGTCAAACACTGAGGCTGCACCAGCAGAAGACATGAGAAACGATCAGGGTGGGATTAGGAATGCATGCTCAACATTACACCCCAGTGGTATGAAAATTTACCTCTAACTTCAAGTAACCCTTGATTTACCTCTCCCTCCATCCCTAACCCTTCCCAGTTCTCCGACCAGTCTTAAGGGCCTGTCCTACCAGCATCCGACTCCATGCAATGAGCGCGATCAAACTAGAAGCGGGGGCAGCGCGGAAGTCGGGTGATCCCTGTACAGGGCCAGTCCCACCAGCATGCGCCTGCATGCGGCAAGCACGCAGGCAGCGAGGGCCGTGCAGAGGTCGGGTGAGTGGCGCAACGCGGCGCAAAGTGAGGCGAACTTGGAGCGAAGTCTTACAGGTAAGTTCGCCAGGACAGAGAGGGGCACCCAGAGAGGGGCATTGAGGCACACACACAGAGGGCCATGGAGCCACCTACAGAGAGGGTCACGGAGGCACGACGTTGAGGCGGTGTGTAATGCGTCGAGGCGACTGCGAGCCGACAAGCCGTTGCCGCGCGGAATTTTTGAACATGGTCAGTTTTTCGGAGCCCCGCGCGATGTCGGGACAAACTCCGCACAATCCCGCACGGCTCCGGCGATCAAAGTGGGACCGGCCCCGCGACGCCGGACGGCTCAAGCGACCACGTTAGGTCGCGCTCATCGCATAGAGTTGCATGCTGGTGGGACAGGCCCTTTACATTCTCTGACTCCATTTTATCTCTGTTTGCTTTGTTGTCATCTTCCCCCAGCTAACTCTGATCTATTCTACATGTTCCTTGATCTCTATTCCCTTTGTCCTGTTTTCACACCTTACATTTCCTTATCTATGTATTCCCCTCTCCCCCGACATCAGTCTGAAGAAGGGTCTCGACCCGAAACGTTGCCCATTCCTTCTCTCCAGAGATGCTGCCTGTCCCACTGAGTTACTCCAGCACTTTGTGTCTATCTTTGTTTTAAACCTGCATCTGCAGTTCCTTCCTGCGCATCACTCTGCTTCCTGCTATCTAATTTTAACATAAGCTCCATCATGATCGTTTGACATACAGTGGTTTTGGTCATTTTTTAAATACAAAACGTTACCATGCTAGAGTGGAATCCATTTGGTAATTCCCCTGCAAAGGCTACCATATCTGGGCCATTACAGGGCTGCACAGTGGCACAGCTAGTAGAGCTGCTGCCTCGCAGAGCCAGAAAACCAGGTTCAATCCTGACCTTGGGTTTGATCCTGACCTTGGGTGCTGTCTGTGTGGAGTTTGCACACTCTCCCTGTCTCATTGGTTTTCTCCGGTTTGCTCCCAATTCCCAAAGACGTGCAGGTTTGTTAATTCCTCAGGGAGATGTGTATGTAAATACAAAAAAGGACATAAAATGCTGGAGTAACTAAGCAGGTCAGACAGCATCTCTAGAGGACATTGATCAGGGCCATTCTACAGACTGATTGCAGGGAGGGAGACAGAACGCTGGAAGAGAGGAGGGGCAGCACAAAGCCTGACAGATAATCAGGTTGTAAAAGGTGAGGGGGGGTTTGATTGGCAAATGGTTGGTCAAAAGCAGAGATGAAAGTATAGGAGGTGTGAGACAAAAGGATTGATGAGTTACAAACTGTGAAGCTAGAGGAAGGAATGTAGGGCAAAAATACTGTGTGTGTGTGTGTGTGTGTGTGTGTGTGTGTGTGTGTGTGTGTGTGTGTGTGTGTGTGTGTGTGTGTGTGTGTGTGTGTGTGTGTGTGTGTCTATTTTTATATATTATTTCTCGTTGAAACATAGGCAAGCATTAAGGATTATTTTAGTGTCAAAGTAATTCCCTCCATTAATGTTTTTATCACCGCAAAACGAGGCCAATTGCCCACTGTGGCCGTATTGGTTTTCTAAACACGCAGTCAACTAATTACTTCTTCCCTGCTCATTTCTCGAAACACTGAAAAACGTTCAATGCTTCTTTTATTGCCCGTGTACCATAAGTACAGCGAAGTACATTATTTGCATATAGATCTGTGCGCTTATAAAGATGATCCCCGATTAGGAACCCCATACATGAACACAGCCCACTGAGTCCATATGCAATAGTCGGCAGACTGCCCTTTCCAATCAAAATGTATCTATTCTAAAAAAAATGAAAATTACAATTGAATTAATTTTCAATCCATTTGTCAAATCTCTTTTAAGCCGTGCACTGCACAATATTACAGACTTGTTTAAAACATTTGTTATCTTCTCCACTTGGCTTTTCTTTCCAGCTGCATTGAAGCCAAACTGAACTGCATTCTGAAGGTGCTCTATACTGCCACAGGGTGAACAGATTTGAAACTTTCTCGCATTTAACTTTTATAAATTATTGAACTGGCAGAAACGGCTGGCTGTTGCAAACTAATGTTGTAGTAAAAACATCCTGATAGCGTAACACTGTTGCATTTGGCATAAATGAGCTTTTAATTACATTTACTCCCTGTTCTTAAAATACAAATTTTACGTGTCATGCTCTACGATATTTCAAAATTCTGTGTTTTAACATTTAAAAAAAATCATCTTATTTTCTCGATATTTGTTGAGCTTCTACCTTAGGCTCTTGTGCACATTGAAATCTTGATTTTGCATATGCAAAATGTTAAAAAAAAAAACACATTAAAAACTGATTGGTGATAAGTGGTGTGTGACTTCAATGTAATTGTTTGGTTTGCTTGATTAAAGGGCCTGTCCCACTTTATGTCAAGCCGGAGGCGGGCAAAGATTTTGTGCCCTACAAACCCCTGGAGCGCCGCGCGATACCGTGCGCAACTCCATACCCCTCCGCGCTTCTCCATGCGACCGTCCTGCGTGGCCCACACGCTACCCGTGCGTCTCAACGCAACGACGAGGTCGCGTAAATGGCACGCAAATGACGGCCAAGTGGGACAGGCCTTTAACTCATTGTTACCTACAACCCATTGCAGATGCTGGAAGAGGAGAAGTTTAAGGTACATATTCCTAGTTCATTGTGGTCAGCATAACCCAAACTCCTGAATTTTTGCCCTCTTTTTAATTTTGAATAGGCTAAAATCAGATTAAATGCAGCAAGTGCGGCCCTGACCTCCTCATCAGGTAGAGTGCAGTACTGACCTTCCATCTCCACCATGGCACGGTGGCGCAGCGGTAGAGCTGCTGCCTTACAACGCCAGAGACCCAGGTTCGATCCTGACTACAGATGCGGTCTCCACAGAGTTTGCATGGGTTACATGTGACTGCGTGGATTTCGACCAGGTGCTCCGGTTTCCTTGCACATTCCAAAGACAGGTTTGTAGGTTAATTGGCTTCGGTAAATATTGTAAATTGTCCTTGGTGTGTAGGATAGTGCTAGTATATGAGGATCACTCATCAGCATGGATTCAGTGGGCCGAAGGGCCTATTTCCATACATCCATCATATCTATGTAACTAAAAGTCTCATCTTGACCACTTCCTGGCTGTGCTGTATATGATTTGAAATCGAGTTTGGTGGCCTGCACTCTGCCTGAAATGCTATGAAATCAATTTTGGTGGCCTGCACTCTGCCTGAAATGCTATGAAATGGATTTTGGTGGCCTGCACTCTGCCTGAAATGCTATGAAATCGATTTTGGTGGCCTGCACTCTGCCTGAAATGCTATGAAATCAAGTTTGGTGGCCTGCACTCTGCCTGAAATGCTATGAAATCGATTTTGGTGGCCTGCACTCTGCCTGAAATGCTATGAAATCGAATTTGGTGACCTGCACTCTGCTTGAAATGCTATGAAATCAAATTTGGTGGCCTGCACTCTGCTTGAAATTGAATTTCAAGGAATAGCCATAAGTGAACTCCCAGCCCACCAGCCCTGAGTGACTGATCTGTCAGCCCTGAATGACTGAGCTGCCAGCCCACCAGCCCTGAGTGACTGAGCTGCCAGCCCACCAACCCCGAGTGACTGAGCTGCCTGCCTACCAGCCCTGAGTGACTGAGCTGCCAACCCACCAGGCCTGAGTGACTGATCTGTCAGCCCACCAGCCCTGAGTGACTGAGCTGCCAGCCCACCAGGCCTGAGTGACTAAGCTGCCAGCCCACCAGGCCTGAGTGACTGAGCTGCCAGCCCAAGAATCTATTTGGCCCACAATGTCCATACTAGCCCTCTGGAAACCAGTCTCTTCGGCCCACAACACCCATACTAGCGCTCCAGAATGCCCCCCCCCCCCACTGGCCACCAATATTGGAATTGGTGGGGAGGTGGAATATTGCATTGGGGGACCAGCCCTCCCGTGTGAACATGGGCCCAACAGGTCCCACTTAGTCTAGTACTTTTTAAAACTCTGATCTTGTTAGTGTGTATATTTGTATATGTGTGTGTATATATGGTTGTCTTTACATCTTTGCAAAACACTATGCGGTAACGATTACAACTTTACATATTCCGGTTGACATTTTTCCCGTTGAGGCCGGGATCACCTTATCTGAACATTTCATGCTTTTATTTCTCGACTTATTCTCGACTCATTACTGAAAAAGTCAAAAGTCTTTTATGATGCTTCAAATTATGACGTCACAATGGCTCAGCTAGCAGTGCTGAGCCTCAGTGAGGATTTCATCCTACATTTGACATGTTATTCGAAATTAAAGTTTTAAAAATGCCAACTTTCACAACACTAACACTATCCTACAGACCAAGGACAATTTACAATTCTTACTGAACTCAATTAACTTCCAAACCTCTACGCCTTTGGAGTGTGGGAGGAAACCAGAGCACCTGGAGAAAACCCACGTATTCACGGTGAGAAAGTGCAAACTCCGTACAAGACAGCACCCGTATTCAGCATTGAACCCGAGTCTCTGCCGCTGTAAGGCTGCAACTTTACCGCCGCGCCACTGTGCATTCATTTTGAACAAAATGAACAAATATTTAATAAAATTCATGTTGCTCTTCCTGTGAGCTTCTAACCATACAGCAGTTCAGCTCTAACTGTTTAATAAATACTAGTGTGTATCCCTAAGGAGATGGATTCAAGTAGACAAAGTCTTGTTAGCATTATACCCTATAGCACAGACACTGTGAGTAGCACTTCGCTCCCTTTCCCGACGCAATCTTTATTAAGAGTTGCTCCTGGGTTCTATATTTGTTCCTCTGATATAATCAGACGGGCTGAAAGTACCAATGGGGGATCGCTAATTGTCCACCAATGGAGACCCTTGCTGAAACAGAAAGCTTCCAAGTACCTGAGCCAGTTCCAGCCAGAAGCATCTACAAATAGACTGGCCTCTATATCCCTGCAGCTGTCCTCTTCCCCTCACTGTCAAGGCCCTGCTGCCAATTGCGCAACTTCTGTGTACATCTGGTCAACTGACAAATGTTTAGGAGCGGCACTGTTTCTTCTTTCAATCACAAATGTATGAACAGGAGCCCCGAGCTTCCCTCTGGGATTAATATTTAATTTTCCTAGCCCGTGCTCCGATAAGTATGCAGGAACTCCAAGACGCATCCACCGTCGGTAATTCTCCTTTAACTGTTAAAGTGCTGAAAGAACGAGGGATCTGCATTTGGAAAATGGCACAACCTCACTCATACTTGAGTTAATCTCTGTTCTGGCGAATAAGCAAAAGTTCCCCAAGGATGAACTGTGCATGACCCTCAACCTGCTAAGTACGCACAAAATCAATACAGTCGCAAAGTGCATAACCCCACTCCTGGATAATAAACAGTAGCAGCTCCCAACTATTGCATTATTGCCTAACCTTCAATCCACTGGACAAAAGCTATGCACAATCCTCACTCTGTTAACATTTCACTCATTCAGATGTCAAGTGTGAAGCATTTAATTTTCCTTCCATTTTCTTTGAGAAGAATGTCTGCATAGAATCATGGAGTCATGTTGTACAACATGGAAACAGGCCCTTCTTTCCAACTTGCCCACACCGAACAACATGTACCATCTATTTTTTTCCCTCAGCCCCATTCTCCTGCCTTCTCCACATAACCTTGGAAGCTCTTACTAATCAAAAACGATCAATTTCTGCTTTAAAAGTACCCATGACGGCCTCCCAGGCATCTGTGGCAATGAATCCCACATATTCACCACCCTGTGCCTAAAGAAATTCCTCCTCATCTCCATTCTAAAGGGTTGTCCTTTTATTTTTAGGCTGTGCCCTCTGGTCCGAGACTCTCGCAATACTGGAAAAGTACTTTGTTAAGTTATGAAAAGGGGAGGTACAACGAGATCTGGGTGTTTCTGTACATCAGTCACTGAAAGTAAGCATGCAGGTACAGCAGGCAGTGAAGAAAGCTAATGGCATGTTGGCCCTCATGACAAGAGGAGTTGAATATAGGAGCAAAGAGGTCCTTCTGCAGCTGTACAGGGCCCTGGTGAGACCACACCTGGTGTATTGTGTGCAGTTTTTGTCTCCAAATTTGAGTAAGGACATTCTTGCTATTGAGGGAGTGCAGCTTCGGTTCACGAGATTAATTCTCAGGATGGCTGGACATGTATACACTGGAATTTAGAAGCATGAGAGGGGATCATATTGAAACATATAAGATTATTAAGGGATTGAACGTGCTAGAGACAGGAAACATGTTCCCGATGTTGGGGGAGTGCAGAACCAGGGGCCACAGTTTAAGAATAAGGTGTAGGCCATTTAGAACGAAGATGAGGAAAAACCTTTTCACACAGAGAGTTGTGAATTTGTGGAACTTTCTGCCTCAGAAGGCAGTGGAGGCCGATTCTCTGGATGTTTTCAAGAGAGAGTTAGATAGAGCTCTTAAAGATGGCAGAGTCAAGGGATATGCAGAGAAGGCAGGAACTAGGTACTGATTGTGGATGATCAGCTATGATCATAGTGAATGGCGGTGCTGGCACGAAGGGCCAAATGGCCTACTCCTGCACCTATTGTCTATTATCCAGTGTACTGGGTACTTTATTTTGCAAAGTATTGACGGTGTCATTGTTGCCGAATGTAAGTCGTGGAATTCCCCACCCAGTAGCTTTGCTCATCAATGGGTTTGTGATCGCAAGGACGGCAGTAGTTCAAGAATGTATCTCACCACTACATATTTAAAACAATTAGGGATGGACAATATATATTGGCCCTACAACACCTATATCTCAAAAATAAACATACAAAACAAAGTTGACAAATTTGCTGCCGTTGATTTCCTCTTCATCCTGTGAAAGTAAATTCACTGGTCACCTACCCCGACCCATGCAATTTGTGCAAGTTTTATTAATTCCACCTAAATTAATTTGGGACATTGTATATTACCGCACGGTAATTATACCTCCAATCTTCTATCTATGTATGTCCAAAGTACAGTATGTTTAAGTCAGTTAAGCTGCTACATAAGATTCTAAAAATTCATCTATTGTCAGTGTTAATGCAGTTTGTGACCAAAATGGTGATAGTTTTGAAAATACCATTACATATCCCTTGGCGTAACCAGAATTTTAATGCCTTAACTCGAGCATTCAGGGGCCAGATATGCTCGGAGAGCATGTCCATCATCGCTGGTGGTTGCTTGGCTGGGTCCAATGGATGAATGGGTGTCCACCAAGCCAAAGTAATGTCAAGAGGAAAGGCTCTGTAAATCTCTATCCACCTCTTCCCCAATATCAATTATTGAGAGCTCTCTGCTCGTCAGGAGCTCCAACTCACCCAGATTTCTCCTCGACGTTGAGGAAGGCTTGTATCACCAGTGGGAGTTCATACTTCACGATATAAAGGTAACTGGACATGGCTGAAAAGAGAAGAGGGTCATTAAAGACTCAACCCCAACAATGGACAAGTCTTCAATCTGGAAACCTCGAATGGAAACCGGTTCCTCGGTCATTTCAAATACATTGTTTCATATCAAAACATTTCTGGAAACATTAGTTCCTCTATTACAACTGTCACAAAAAGCCAGACGTTCGTAATTATTTGTTAAGTGCCTTAGAAAATCCTGAAATAGAACAGGAATTGTTGGAAATACTCAGCAGGCCAGGTGGCATCTGTAGAGGGAGAAATAGTAAGATTGAACGAGAACTTACCAGTTCGAAGGTTGATCTTTATTTCATGAGGAGTCGAAGTGAGGGATTTCGTGAAGAGCCCGCCGGCGCGCATGCTCGACATACTTCAAAGTAGCGGCGTGGAATCACAGAACCAACAATAGAAATGACTTCGCATAGTATGATTGAATTGACTAAGATTACCAGATGAAGGTGATTGAGGGTTGGGCGAGGAGGGCACGAAATCCCTCACTTCGACTCCTCATGAAATAAAGATCAACCTTCGAACTGGTAAGTTCTCGTTCAATCTTACTATTTCATTTCGGAGTCACGTGAGTGACTTCGTGAAGACTTCAAAGCTTCTGTGATTACACGCCCTGGACCACGTCCATGCTGACACACCACTACCAGGGATGGATGGGAGGAACAAACTGGCTCAATAGCTCATACTGCAAAACAAAAGCATATTTATTAATAACAAATCAAAAACCCCTCATGCGGGGACATCTCCACGTTCTTGACCTGCATTCAGCACGGCTTCTGCGAACTGTAGAGGAGCAGCAACAGGCTTGTTATAAAAACGCTGGAACACAGCTTCATTCGCCCATCCTGCTGTGGCGAGAATTTGGTCCATGGGCACCTCCATGACCCTCGCCGCTGACGTCGATGCAGCCCTGGTGGAATGAGACTTGAACACATTAGTGTCGATACCTGACTTACCCAAGACGACTCGAAGCCACCTGGATATCGTCTGGACTGTCACTCGATGATGAGGTCTCTTATGAGTGACAAGCAGGTATCTCTCCATTCCTCTGATGCGTGCCGTCACCTTGATATAGTGGCGGATATGTGAGGCTAAACATAGCCTAGCATCTGCGGGGTATGCCGGGAACTTCAGCTGCAGCCCTGTGCACCCAGGTCTATGCTGCTTTAGTAGCTCGTCAACGAAAAAGACTACTTCTGTAGGGGTAGATGTCATTCTGTCGACACGCAGTTTGTGTAGTGTCTGTACCCTCTGAGCTGAAGTCAGCGCTAGTAACATCACCAGCTTCATGGTGAGTTGGTCCAGTTGGAGCCCTTCCATGGGAGACCACGTCCTGAGCAGGGTTAATACGTCCCTGACATCCCAGGTGATATTATAGCGTGGTGTAGGCGGATTCATATTGAATATACCCCGCATGAGTCTGGACACTAGCCTGTTGGATCCTACCCCAATCTTGAGGTAGAATGATAGTGCACTTCTGGCGCTGTTGATGGCACTGTAACTTAAGTGTTCATCATGGTGCAACCCCGCGAGGAATTCCAGGACGTCGGTTATTGTCACGTCATCGTACGTGATGCGAGAGCGGCTGCAGTAGGCTTCCCACTTCTTAATATGCGAGCGGTATCTTCGCCTTGTGGACTCTCGACACGACGCCCCGATGGTATCCATGGTCCGAGCCGAGAGGCCGTATTGGACTAACGGCCTGTTCAGAACCTGCAAGCCAACAAATTTAAATAGCCATGGCAGGGATGTGGCTCCCCTGACACAGGGTGAGTAACCAATTGTGGGCAACCCTTCAAAAGGACCCAAGGTTCGTTGAGCATGTCAAAGACCACCGGATACCAAGGCTGTGTGGGCCAGTCGGGTATAATAAGGATGCCCTTGGCAGCATCTGCCTGAATCTTTTGCAATACCCGACTGATGAGGCAAAACGGAGGGAAGGCATAGAAAACCCAATTCCCCCAGTCCAGCGAGAATGCATCTAGCGCTATTGCCCCAGGATCTGGTTCCCATGAAACGTAGGCTGGTACCTGATGGTTCAACCGTGACGCAAAAAGGTCAATGTCCGGTTTACCAAATTTGGCTGTGACTTTAGCAAAAATCTCAGGATGCAACATCCATTCAATGTTGTCATTAAATTTGCGTGACCTGGTGTCCGCCACAGTATTAAGCTCACCTGGCAAATAGGTAGCTGAAATCCAAATGTCTCTTTGAATACACCAGAGCCAAATTGAGTTAGCCAATTTGTCACACGAAACTGACCTGGTACCACCCATATGGTTTAAATATGCCACAGCTGTGGTGTTGTCTATTTGGAGACGGACGTGTGCTCCAACAAGCTTGGAACAATATGCACGAAGTCCGTGGAATGCTGCCAGCAACTCCAAATAGTTAATCCCTTGAGTCAACAACATCGATGCCTCAAGGGTGTCCCATCTACCCCCACAACTAGAGCAATTATCAGTAGCTCCCCAGCCATTGGAGCTTGCATCAGTCTGTAAATATACCACCGGATTAGCCTCCCTGACAGGCTTAAATGAGTTGCTAATGTGACACACCCACCATTGCAACTCAGTTATCGCTTCGGACGGCAGCTGCATAGATCGATCGTAATGACCAGCGTTCCATTTTAACGCAGTAATTTTAGCTCTTTGCAAATTCTGATAATGCAAAGGTCCATATCGTGCTGCCGGAAACAAAGCCACTAACTTGCCAATTACTGTGGCTGTATGCCGAATCGATGGTATATTGGTGCCAATTAAATCTCTGCACACCTTAGTGACTTCCTCAATTTTGTTAATTGGTATAGTTATCCTCATGCTCATTGAGTTCACCGTGAACCCTAGGTAATTAATTACCTGGGCAGGGCAGAACTTTGATTTCTCTGGATGGACAATGAATCCTAATTGTTGAAATATATTGACAGCAGCTGCAACACCCTGTTCAGCCAATTGCAGGGTGTGGCCCACAATAAAGACATCATCTAAATAGGCCATAACTATATGATGTCGTTGTCTCAAATAAGCCATGATTGGCTTCACCAATTTAGTGAACAATCTAGGGGCTGTAGTAAGCCCATTAGGCAAAGCCTTATACTGCCAAAGTTGCCCCATCCAGATAAATTTCAAAAACCTTCTATCATCTTTCTGGATGGATACTGAATAATATGCATCCCTCAAATCAATGCATGCCATAAAGCAGCCATGAGAAATCAATGATTTGGCTGTTTCAAACGTATCCATTTTTAAATGAGTATATGTTACAAACGTATTCAAACGGGTTAGATCAATAATGACACGACAGCCTCCATCCTTCTTAGGTCTAGTAAATATGTTCGAAACAAATTCAATTGGCTCATGCACTGTTTTCTCAATCACACCCTTCTGTTCCAAACCTAAAATTTCCTTGTAACCTGCTGCCTGTTCTGCAGCAGACAATTTGAACGTACGACCAGGCATGTGCTGGGATGGAGGAATGTCGCCATTAATAAACTCAATTTTATGCCCCTGAATATTCCGCAACACATACTCATCACCAGTAAAATTACCCCATGCATCCAAAAACAACCGTAAACGACCACCAACATGGGAAGTTAAACAGAGAGAAAAGAGAGAACCAGACCCCCTCACCTCCGTGGTTACCGGCGGTCCTTGACACGTGTGGGTGGCCGTGGAGGTGCTGGGTTGGCTTGAGGGCGCGGCGTCTTCGATTTCCAAAAAGGTCTCTGCCGACCCTGTCCTAAAAAAGACCCTTGGTGCTGGTTCTGGTGTTGTTGTCGTTGTGGAGCTAGAGGGTGAGTCCTCGTCGAGGCACTGGCCGACCCTCGTGAGCGAATGTATGGAGCTTTTGAGCCGGACGGTGTGGGGGCACTCTTAGAGCGCATGATCCCCACCGTTTTGGCTTGTTCGTCAAGCTCTTTGACTCTCTTCGAGAGGTCCTCACCAAAGAGCTGACGGGGCGGCGGCGGCGGCGGTGGTTTGCACAATCCTGCAAACTTCGGGTTGAGTGCTGGGCGGATGCTGTTTTTGCGAAACCCGTTGATTTCGTGCTGGGTCGCGCACAATAAGGCCAGAGCATCTTCCTGGTCCAAATTCAGCTCGTCCTCGTCCACCGACCGCGCAAAGGCGGTAATACCGGCCGTGAGGAGTTTCAGGATCCGCTGCAATTGTAGCTCTTGTTGACGGATAGCCGCACTGATGTTGCCCCATATTGGCGTATTGACCACAGGCACGTTGAGGGAGTTGCAGTTTGATGGAGCCTTGTGACGGCTCATAGCCTGGATGAGGACTTCTTCCTGCAGCACCTGATTATTAAGAAAGTCCACTGTGGCTGCCAGCTTTGAATTGAGAGGAAGACCAGCCGTATGTGGGGCCGCGAATTTGGTCGCCACATCCAAAAGTTCCTCCGCTGGCACCTCCACCGGAGGTGGTACGGGATCCACCAGAACCTCCTCCTCGTGCTGCTCCAGGCTGATAGTAGATGTTGGTGAAGACGCCCTGTGCCTGTTGCTGCCCTGCTGTTGTTGACGTTGAAGCAGGAGCTCCAGCAGCCGCTCCATACGGTCAATACGCCCTTCACCCTGAACACTCAGGTGGTCGGAGTCCTCCGGCTCTGAAAAGAAAACCGGGCTCCTGTCATCGGCCCGCACCTCGTCGAGGCCCTGCCGGTGCCGGTAGTTGTCGCTAACAGCCGCCGAGGCGAAACTGCGCGATTCCTGCGCGGGCGTGTTCAATCGCCTCCGTTTAGCGAGAGCTGAAGCCGCTGCCACTAAGGGCACATGCGGCGAGGTGTCGGCACCAGCCGAAGCATGGCTGCCTGGGGCCCGCGCAGTCTTGCTGGCTGCCCACATCGTGGACGTTGCCGACGCATGGTGCCGCCCACCCATCCATGGGGGGCTCGGCGACCGCGACGAGACCCGACTCAACCGACCCGTCCCGGCGTCGAGAGTCGGGGTGTGCCGGCTGGACCTCACAGCCGCCCCGGGTCTCGCCCTGGAACCTGACCGCTCCTCCGCGACAGGCAATGCCTTAGCCCTAACAGGGTTAGGCTTCTGGGCTCCTCCCCTCCCCCTTCTCGGAGGGCTGAGTGGAACAGGCCGTGCAACGGCACGCGCCCTGCTCGAGGTCGCCAGCGAGCCCGCTGACAACCTGACTGCCATGGCAGGGTCCCCCTGCTCTGGCGGCACACCACACTCCTCCTCGTCGAACTCCTCCGAGCTGTGGTGTGCTGGCGGATCTGGACCTGTGAACACAGGGCTTACCCACATCTCCGCCTGAGTCCCGGCCTGCGCTGCAGGTACTGCCGATGGTAAAGGCCCCGGAACTGTTGACCGGCGAACTCGTCCTGACGTCCTCCGGCCCTTCGAACTCCCATCCATGTCCTTGCTGCAAGACATAATCAGACAACAAGGACCACCAACTAAAGGTGGAATACTCACCTCCGTGGCCCCTTATGAAGGGCTGGCGAGGAGCGCGCTCCACCGCCAGCCGTCGCAGCAACGCGTTACGACGATATGTCGAGCATGCGCGCCGGCGGGCTCTTCACGAAGTCACTCACGTGACTCCGAAATGAAATCAATGTTTCAGGTCATTGAGCATTATCTGAATTGATTATTTCCTACTGAGTATTTCCTATTCCAATATTTTGCTTCTGTGATGCTCTGAGGTTGTGAAAGATATTTTATGAATGCAAATCTTTTTTTTCTCTCTATTATTTTAGAAATATCCAACCAAATTCTATATCATTGACACATCCTTTCTGTGGATGGTTACAACAAACAGTCTTGGATAATAAAGCACATTCAGCCCACACATGACCTATTTGATTCTCTCACATTTCCATCAACCTCCTTACTCCCACCTCACAATTCCTCCACTCACCTGCGCACTAGGGACAATTTACAGTGGCCAATCTGTACATCGTTGAGGTGCAGGAGGAAAACAGAGGACTCTGGGGCAACCAACACAGAAGAAGGTGAGGGGGTAAAAATTGAATAGGCACCTGCGGTGTAACTTTTTTACACAAAGGGTGGTGGGTAAATGAAATGAGCTGCAGGAGGAGTTAGTTGAGGCAGAAACTATCATAACATTTAAGAGACATTTGGACAGGTACGTGGATAGGATAGGTTTAGATGGGCAGGTGGCGCTAGAATAGATGGGGCATGGTGGGCAAGATGGACCCAAGGACCTGTTTCCACATTGTATGACGCGATGATTCTAAGAACGTGCAAACTCCACACAGACAGCACCAGAGGTCCGGATTGAACCCCGGATGATGGAGCAGTTAGGTTCCAGCTCCACTAGCTCTGTCCCTGTGCCACCCACAAATCTGAGTCTAAAGGCAACATTGGCATTCTTTAAAAAATCAGCCAGGGTCCAAGGCCCCAATGATTCCTCAGGCAGCCTCTCAAAGAGGCCCATATGCAGAGGAGTATCGTGCCTGTCTAGAGCAATGGGAATCACCCTCTCCAGGGCCTTGTTTAGGGCTGGATGAGGACTCCCTTGAGCTTGGCTCGGGAGAACCAGGGCAGGAGGAGTCTGACCCTGAAGCTGGTGTCACTGCTTATGTGCACACACCAGAGCACAGGAGCCATGCTTCAGGTGTCCCGGATTTAGCGCAAAATTTTGCCATTCCGGAAGGGACTGGTGAGGCTATGGAGGACAATCTAGCTGCCAATGTGAATGACTTGGCTTCTCACCAGCTCCAGCAAACCATCATGGAGGAGACCACAGCACGATATAAAACACCTGTAAACTGTGCTTTGCTCAAGGTGCCCACCGTAAACTCGGCAATATGGGTACCTATGAGTGCAACGATGAGAGGACAGGAAGTACGCTTTCAGCGAGTCCTAAGGTTGGTCGCAGCAGGCATAACTGCATTCGGAAAGATGGTTCAAGGGTCACCGATGTCTTCAACCCAACAAGATATGCTGGCCCTATTCTGCAATGCCTACTTCGAGGAAAATTGCATAAGAAAGATAACCATTCGACCGACTTTGAATCCAAAGTTTGCAGCATTATGTAGAGCTACCAACGTTCAAGCACCTGATTACTTGTTCGGTGAAGACTTCGTCAAGCAAATCAGGGACATCGACGAAGAGGCAAAAATGATTGGCCTTATTAAACCATACATGCCTGCCCCCAGAACGGCATCTCGCAAGTCGGGTTCGATGCGAAGGGGGTCGGATCCAGGGGCAGGGCCAATCAGAGGGATGCCAGTGGGGCAAAGATATTACCCACCAGTGCAGCCCAGCAACAACCCCAATATCGGAAGAAGGAGAACTTCAAGGCTGATTGTCGAGGTACAGGAGATTTATTCCGTCAAGGATAAGACTTCTGGGGTCCAACCTCCGCTTGGGGGTAGATTGCAATTGTTTTATGACGAATGGTGCAGCATAACATCTGATTGGTTTATACTAGAGACTGTGTCAGGTTCTACAATAGAGTTTATGGCAGCAATTAATCCACCTGTACAGCATATGCCTAATAGAGTGTTGGTGTTTTCTGCACCAGAAACTCGGCAGGTAAACAAATAAATTAATAATTTGTTTCAGAAAGGGGTGATTGAGAGGACGGTTAACCACCCTCAACAATTTGTGTCCAATATATTCCCCAGACCGAAAAAAGATGGGGGTTGTAGAGTCATTCTGGACCTCACCCACTTAAATGTCTATGTTCAGTATAGGCATTTTAAAATGGACACCTTCAATACTGCTAAACAGCTGTTATCACAAAGCTGTTATATGGCTACTATAGATCTGAAAGATGCATATTATTCAGTACCAAATCATCATCATTATCGCAGGTACTTGAAATTCCATTGGATTGGACAGCTGTGGCAATTTAAAGCATCGCCTAATGGGTTAACTCCAGCTCCTAGGCTGTTCACAAAATTGTTGAAACCAGTGCTGGCGCTACTGATGGCCCAGAATCACATTGTAATGGCTTATCTAGATGATATTTTAATTGTAAGCAACACTGAGGAAAAAGCTGAGGAATTGGTTTCAGCATCCAAACACCTGTTTGAAAGATTAGGGTTTCTGGTTCATCCAACAAAATCCAAGTTACAGCCATCCCAAAAAATTGATTACTTGGGGTTTGTCATTGATTCAGTTGATATGTCAGTAACGTTACCAACAGCCAAGGCTGTGGATATCAGAGATGTCTGTACTTGTCTCACTGAAAAACATTATCCCTCCATCCGAGAAGTAGCCAGGGTTATTGGTAAATTGGTAGCAGCTTTTCCTGCAGTAGAGTTTGGTCCTCTGCATTATCAAAGTCTGTAACAAGCTAGAGAACAAGCACTAAAAGAGCGTGCATAGATCTATGCATTTAACAACCAAAGCTTTAGATGAATTGCAATGTTGGATTATCAATATTGGACAAACTACCAAAAACATTTTGGTTCAGCAACCTTCAGTGGTTTTACAGACGGATGTGAGCGCTCTCGGATGGGGGCTATGGACAGCGAGTCTAGCTGTGGTGGTAGATGGAGTGTACAAGAGGATTTGATTCTCCACAGCCATGGTGTAAATTATTTAGAGTTGTTGGGGGCATTTTATGGATTAAAAGCCTATTGTTCCACAATGAATCATTTACATGTTCAATTACAGATTGATAATACCACAGCTGTGGCATATATCAAGCACATGGGAGGATTAAGGTCAGTATCATGTGATAATTTGGCTAACCTAATGTGGCATTGGTCTATCTCCAGGAACATCTGGCTCTCAGCTATCTACATACCAGGTAGAGACATTGTGGTGGTAGACAAAAGATCACAAAAGTTCAATGATAATATAGAATGGATGTTAAATCCTTAAGTTTTTTAAATGATTGTCAGCCGTTATGGGTTGCCAGATATTGATCTGTTTGCATTCAGGCTAAATCACCAGTTGCCTAAATATGTTTCATGGGAACCGGATCCAGGGGCAGTAGCAGTAGATGCATTCTCGCTACACTGGGGACGTACATTCTTTTACGCTTTTCCCCCCATTCTGTCTGATCAGGCAATGCCTCACCAAAATAGAGCAGGACTCCACCACAGGCGTTTTGGTGGTTCCAGACTGGCCTACACAACCATGGTTCCCATTGGTGCTCAGAATGATGACTCAGCCATTCATGACGATTCCCAACTGCAGTAATTTGTTGGTGCATCCAGTAACAGGAGAAAGTCATCCGTTACATGGCCATATTCATTTGTTGGTCTGCAGGTTCTGACCAGACCATTCCAAGGCCTTGGACTGTTGAATAGGACCATGGATGTCATAACTGCAGCTTGGAGAGAGAGCACTAAGAAACAAAATGTGTCTTATATAAAGAAATGGGAGATGTTTTGTGTACAGTCAGATATATCTTATCATACTGCAAGCATACCGGATGTATTGGAGTTCCTTGCCATGTTGCATTTTGATGAGCACTTGAGTTATAGTGCCATTAATAGTGCTCAGAGTGCTTTGTCCTCCTATTTAGGGCATTTTTCAGAACGACAATCTATCGGGTCTCATCCGTTAATATCCCGATTCAGGAGAGGAATTTTTAACAAAAATCCTCCTAAGCCTAGACATACAGAAATCTGGGATGTCAGTATAGTTCTCACACTGTTTCGGCAATGGACTCCAATAACGTCATTATCTTTTCAGAAGTTAACATTTAAAGTGGTTATGCTGATGGCGCTAGTCTCAGCACAATGAGTACAAACATTGCAAATGTTTCGACTAGATTGCATGCATTTGTCTGTAGATAATATTACATTTTATGTCTATGATTTAATCAAGCAAAGCAGGCCAGGAATGGCTGGAGCCAAAGTAATCTTTGAAGCATACCCTGTTGACCAAATGTTAGGTGTAGTCAAACACTTGATTCAATATATTGAGGTAACTAAGAGTCTCAGCTAAAACTCATTAGCCATAAAAGACCATATAAAAGAGTGTAAGTACAAACTATTTCTAGAAGGTTAAAACATGCTCTGGATTATGCCGGAGTGAACACTCATGTGTTTAAATCTCACTCCACCAGGGCGGCAGCAACATCCGCGGCGAAGGAGCAGGACGTGCGGCTAGATCAAATCCTCGGGGCCGCAGGATGGTCTAAAGAATCAACGTTTTCTAAGTTCTATGATTAACCTGTTCTCACAATGCCAGGGTTTGGGCATGCTGTGTTGGGTTCTGTTTAATTTGGTGGTTTGCTTTGTTTTCATATAATTCTTTGTAATTTCCCCCTGGGATAGAGGGGTTATTACTGTCTTTTTGTTATTATTATTAAAATAGTTATTGAATAGTTCGAAGCAATGTTCAATACATTATTTATCCCTACTGTGTCAACTGAAGCAGTGTGTCGTATGGAGTGGATCCATGGCATGAAATCACAGAGCTTTGAAATCTTCACGTAGTCACTCACGTGACTCCGAAGTAAAATAGTAAGATTAAACGAGAACTTACCAGTTTGAAGTTCGATCCTTATTTTATGAGGAGTTACGATGAGGGATTACGTGCCCTCCGCTCCTGGCCCTCATAATCGAAAGGATCATCTGGTAGTTCTAGTCTTCTAAAGCCTTACTATGTTACTTCGGCTATTGTTTCTGTGTTTTCACGCCGCTGCTTTGAAGTATGACGCGCATGCGCCTGGAGGGGCTTCTTCACGTAACTCCTCATCGTAACTCCTCATAAAATAAGGATCAAACTTCAAACTGGTAAGTTCTCGTTTAATCTTACTATTAATGTTCAGAGTTTTGACCGAGCCAAGTTTAATAGCCTGATGGCTGTGGGGAAGTAGCTATTCCTGAACCTGGTCGTTACAGTCTTCAGGCTCCTGTACCTTCTACCTGAAGGTATCAGGGAGATGAGTGTATAGCCAGGATGGTGTGGGTCCTTGATGATGCTGCCAGCCTTTTTGAGGCAGTGACTGCGGTAGATTCCCTCGATGGAAGGGAGGTCAGAGCTGATGATGTAGTGGGCAGTGTTTACTACTTTTTGTAGTCTTTTCCTCTCCGGGGCGCTCGAGTTGCCGAACCAGGAAAGATCTCCAGAGATGTGCACTCCCAGGAATTTGAAGCTCTTGACCCTTTCAACCATCGACCTGTTGATGTAAACAGGGCTGTGGGTCCCCATCCTACTCATTCCAAAGTCCACAATCAGTTGCTTGGTTTTGCTGGTGTTGAGGGCCAGGTTATTGTGCTAGCACCATATGGACAGTTGCTCGATCTCTCTTCTATACTCTGACTCATCCCCATCAGTGATACGTCCCACAACAGTGGTGTCGTCAGCGAACTTGATGATGGAGTTCGCGCTATGACCGGCTACGCAGTCATGAGTAGAGAGTGAGTATAGCAGGCAGTACGAGTACGCAGCCTTGAGGTGCTCCCGTGCTGATTGTTATCGGGTCTGACACATTACCACCAATATGAACAGACTGTAGTCTGTGAATGAGGAAGTCGAGGATCCAATTGCAGAGGGATGTGCAGAGACCCAGTTCTGCAAGTTTGGTCACCAGCTTGGGAGGGATGATTGTGTTAAATGCCGTGCTGTAATTGATGAATAACAGCCTGACTTATGAGCTGTTGTTATCCAATTGGTCCAGAGCGGAGTGGAGGGCCAGCGAGATCGCATCCACCGTTGATCTGTTGTGGCGGTAAGCGAACTGCAGTGGGTCCAGGTTTTTGTCGAGGTAGGAGTTGATTTGCGCCATGATCAACCTCTCAAAGCACTTCATCATCACAGGTGTTAGTGCCACTGGTCAATAGTCATTGAGGCATGTCACCTTGCTCTTCTTGGGCACCGGTATTATTGATGTCCTTTTGAAGCAGACCTCAGACGTGACAGGTTGAAAATGTCCGTAAAAACTCCAGCCAGTTGGTCCGCACAGGTTTTTAGAACACGACCAGGTATACCATCAGGTCCAGGCGCTTTTCGAGGGTTTACCCCTCTGAAGGATTTCCTGACGTCGGCCTCTGTGAAATACCATCACAGCGAATGGGGGCTCGGGAAGGTACATCGATGTTCTCCCTATCAAAGCGTGCGTAAAACGCATTGAGCTCGTCAGGGAGTGATGTACAGCCGACATTCGAACTGCCTCCAGATTTCGCCTTTTAGGAGGTGATTGCATTCAGGCCCCGCCACAGCTGCCGAACATCTCATCCCCCAGCTTGGAGCAGAAGTCCCTTTTGGCCTTTTTGATGGCCTTACCAAGGTCGTATCTGGATGCCTGATAGCTTAACAAAATCAAAGAAATACGTACGGAAATCAACCATTATAGAGCATTTGTTCATGGAAACCAGGATTTCATGCCAGGAAGCGCTTCCTTCCAAAGTTATAATAATTATAAAGGAAGACATGTTGACTTGTGTTTTAAACTCCAAAAAAGGAAAATAAATGGTTCTATGAAATGAGAATATAGTCCCTTTAACTAAACAAAGTTATTTTTTTCTTGCGCCTGGTGCTTAGTAGCCTGGGAAAAGTTTGCCTTAAATTGTGTTCTCAACAAATGTAATTTTAATCTTGCTAATTTCAGTGATGCCTTAATGGTACAAGGATAAATAGAACAATAGGCCATATTAGGAGTAAGAAATAAGACTTGGGGGCCCTCATGCTGAGTCTCATTCATAGCTGAACATCACACACTTCCCAATTTCTATCACACTTAGGGCGGTACGGTGGCACAGGGGTAGAGTTCCTGCCTTACAGATTACAGGTTCTGTCTGTATGGAGCTTGTGCATTCTTCCCATGACTACGTGGGTTGCCTCCCACACTCCAAAGACGCACAGATTTGTAGGTTAATTGGCTTCTGTAAATGATAAATTGTCCCTAGCGCAAAGGTTATCGTACAGGGTGATCCCTGGTCGGCGCGGACTGGGTGGGCCGAATGGCTCGTTTCCATGCTGTACCTCTAAAGTAAACTTGAATGGTCCCAACCCAAAACATCACCTGGCCATGGTCTCCAGAGATGCTGCCTGACCCGCTGAGTTACTCCAGCACTCTGTGAAAATTTGTGTAAACCAGCATCAGCAGTTCCTTGTTTCTACTCTTGACATCCTCTGTTCTTGAAAATCTTTACCTTGAGTAAACCCAGTAACTAGAGATCCATTGGTCGTCTGAAGTAGAGACGATCATTGATTTCTGGTCTCAGTTCACATCGGGGAAAAGTGGCATTTTGCAGTAACGACATTCAAATGGTTATCTTGCATTGTACCGTTTACCTAGGACTGGCTTTCTGTGCATTTTTTTTTAACAAAATTGAATTTATTCAGTTATTTATAGAAGTACTTACACATTGTACTATAACAAAACACCCACCAATATAACATCAGACTGCCAAATATCTAACTACATTTCAAATTACTATATTACAATCCAACACAATGCAGGATTCAGTCAGCGTACAGCAGTGCACAGCAGTCCATGAATTCCCGCATAGTGCCAGTGGACACCGTGTGTTCTTTTTCAAGGGACATCGGGCCTGGACGTAACCCTGGAAAGGGGGCAAACAGTCGACTCGGGCAGAACCCTGTCTTTCTGTATATAGGGATCCCCAGTGTACAATGATACAATTGAAGTGAGCGGGTTTTAATGCTGTCATTGCAGAACTGTATATCCCATCAGTATTCCCCACAGATCTCCTCAAGCACAGTGCCCGTGCCAGACCAAACACCATCAAAGGTAAATACTTCATTAAAAAAATGACAGTTTTCATATCTTCAGTTTGACTTCTTACCTCCAATATTCTGCAGGGTGATTGCCATAGCAGCTGCTAATTTTCCAGGGGTTCCAAATGCCCTAAAGCCGAGCTGTTCATAAGCACGGATTCCTGGGAGTTGGGAAAAGGGAGATATCAGTCACTAGAGTTGATGCTCATATTTTTCACGTTAATATTTGGATACCTTAAAAGCATCCATTAACAACGGCTCCATCCAAGACCACAAGAAATCGCAGAGAATTGTAGATGCAGAGCTCAGACCATCACACAAACCAACCTCCCTTCCACTGACTCCATCTACACTGCCTCAGCAGGGCCACCGGCATAATCATGGATGCCTCATCCCGGTCACTTCCACTTCTCCCCTCTCCCATCAGGAAAGAGATACAGTAGTGTGAAAACGCACACCTCCAGATTCAGGGACAGTTTCTTCCCAGCTGTTATCAGGCAACTGAAATATCCTATTGCCAACTAGAGAGTGGTCCTGAGCTACTATCTACCATGCTGAAGATCCTCGGACTATCTTTAATCGGACTTTACTGGTCTTTATCTTGCACTACACATTAACCTGTATCTGCACACAGCAGGTGGCCCGATTGTAATCATGTATAATCTTTCCGCTGACTGATTAGCACGCAACAAAAGCTTTTCAGTGTACCTCAGTACACGTGACAATAAACTAAAGTAAAGACCAATAAACACTAACAACAACCAGGATGAGCTCAGTGCCACCTTTAATGTAGCAAAGGCACACCAACATGCTCGACAGAAGTGCCAACAAACAGAAATGTATTTTGCAGTGCATGATGTTATAGTGGGGCCACTGATGAATAGAATGGGCAAAGCGCTGGGTTTCAAAGAGATTGTGAGAGAGAACTTTTTTTCACAGGTTGGAAGTGTCAAAGACTAGTGGGCATAGCTTTAAGGTGAAAGGGGCAAAGTTTTTTAACACAAGAGGTTGGTGGGTGCCTGGAACGTGCTGCCAGGGGTGGTGGTGGATGCATATAGGATAGTGGTGTTTAAGAGGCTTTTGGATAGGCCGGGAATGAAGGGATTTGCATCACTTGCAGTCAGAGGAGATTAGTTTATCTTGGCACTGTTCAGCACATTCATTGTGGGTAAAGGGACCCATAACTGTGCTGTACTCCTCTCAATGAGGGTGAAGATTGTTCTCGATCTGTCACGCCAATGCTGACAACAGGCACTTTAGTCCAATACCTACATGGCGGTCTGAAGATCCTGTTTGATCCCGTACGAATCACAAAGACAGCCAAAATGGACACTAATACTGAATGTTTTTGCCAAGATGATCAGTCCATCATACCAAAAACAAGAATTGACCATACAGCCTCTCATGCCGACCACAACTTTCAATAAGACTACCCATCTCATGTCCCCTTTCGTGTCATCTCACCGTCACCCTCAGTTCCAGAAATCTGCCTATCTCAGCCTTCAACAACCAATAACCAGGGATCCAAAACCATCCAAGGCAGAGAATGGCAAAAGTTGACAACACTTAACGCAAACAAATACCCCCTCCTCCCAGTCCAACCTATCTCCCTGACACCTTATCTTGACACTATGCCCTCTAGTTCTAGACTCTCTAGCTTCTGAGCACCCTCCATCTCAGTTCCTCTCTCTCTCTCAGTGATGGTCAGGCTGGTCTTCCAAGTCCATCAATTTGGTTTGTCATTTTCCTTTGATCCTGGTGCCTTAACATTTTCAACATGACTGGAACATCAATCTCCAATGTACGTGTTTGATTTTAGCATATCTAGAGCAGAAAATGTCAGCATGACCATGCCCAAAGCATTAAAGTAATGAATTTGTTCAGTGAATTCCCTCTAAGCACAGATGGTTCGAGGCAAAGCACAGAAAGTACAACATACTGAAGCCACTTCACTTACCAACCACTCCAGAGGCTTTCAGAAGCAAGTGAATGGAATAGGAGGAAAGGAGGGCCACAGCTGACAATAGAAAGCTGAAACAAAATAAGATCAAGGCAGGTGATTAGCTTCAACATCGAATCATCAATTTAACCAATGAGCGGAAAGTTTAAACAATTGTGTTAAATGACTAACTCCTGGCTTTATTTGGAGTTTTTGTGACTTAAAATCTTCAAATAACAATTGACGGAGTAGTGCTTCAAGAATCCCACTGCAGCATGAAATTTGCCGAGAATAGAGGTGATTTTGGAAACATGTTCCTTTTGAGGATATCCTTCAGAAATCATAATAGGTGCCCAATTAAGTTTCATTTTCCGATTTTCCGAAGTTCTGCTGAACACCTTCACTCAGTCCGCCTGGACCAACCTGGTCTCCTGGTTGGCACTCACTTTAATTCCCCTTCCCATTCCAACATTGACCTTTCTGTCCTAGGCCTCCTCCATCGTCAGAGTGAGGCTAATCGCAATTGGAGGAACAGCATCTCATATTTTGCTTGGGCAGCTTATAACCCAGTGGTATGATATTGATTTCTCTAACTTCAAGTAACCCCTGGACTTCCTTTCTCTCAATCCATCCCCCACCCAAGTCGCACCAGGTTCCCGTTCTCACCTAGCAAACAGCTTACAATGGCCTGTTTCATTTATCAGCGTTACTTTTTTGCATATCTTTCATTCATTTGTTCTATCTTTCTCGACATCAGTCTATATTTCTCGTTTCCTTTTCTCCTGACTAGTCTGAAGAAGGGTCTCAACCTGAAATGTCTCCCATTCCTTCTCTCCAGAGATGTTGCCTGACCCGCTGAGTTACTCTAGCATTTGGTGTCTATCTTCCATTTCCGAATGTTCCATCTCCCAATATTTTTGGAATTGTATCCCTCACACTGAATTCTAAGTTTCTGTAGGATGATGAAGCTAAGTAGACTCTAATTCCAACGTGCACTCTGCTTTGCTGCCATCTGCCTGGCAGTTAGTTGGCGGCATGACCGACCATCTGCAACACTATTCATCAATGTTGCACCGCACTGAGTCAATGTTCTGTCCTTTGTTTATTGGCCCCCTCACACCCAAGTGGACAACCAAGTCACTTTCGTCAGAATGCCCGTCAAGGCTGGAGGTTGTTGTCTAAGCAGAGGATTGGGTCTGGCCATTTGAAAGTGTAAGAGCATGCCATTAATTAATGAGTTCTTTCAATTTCCCATTTTCTCACACAATCTAGCAGGAACCACCTCACGGACAGCACCATTCATGCAGTCATCATGTATTTTGGTAGTAGGAATAAAGGCGTTGACTATTTTCTAATGGGGAGAGGATTCGGAAATTGGAGGCGCGAATGGAGTTGGGAGTGCTGCTGCAGGTTCCAAAAAGTTAATTTGGAATTTGGAAGTTAATATTGCAAATGCAATATTAGCATTTGTTTTGAGAGGGCTAGATTATATATATTTTTGGAGTAATGCTGAGACTTTATAAGGCGCTGGTCAGACTGCATCTCGAGTATTGTGAGCAGTTTTGGGCCCCATATCTGAGGAAGGATGCGCTGGCGTAGGGGAGGGTCCAGAAGAGGTTTACAAGAATGATCCCGGGGATGAGTTGATTAACATACGATGAGATAGACACAAAAAGCTGGAGTAACTCAGCGGGACAGGCAGCATCTATGGATAGAAGGACTAGTGAAAGGCCTGTATAGAATGTGAACCTGTAGGTCATAACCGCAGAATAAAAGGTCGTATCTTTAGAAAGGAAATAAGAAGGAATTTCTGGAGTCAGAGGGTGGTGAAGCTGTGGAATTCATTGCCACAGATGGCTGTGGAAGCCAAGTCATTAAGTATATTTAATTCAGAGATTGACAGATACTTGATTGGTGAAGGTGTCAAGAGTCATAGGGAGAGGGCAGGAGAATGGTGTTGAGAGGGAAAGATAGCTGAGCCATGATTGAATGGTGGAGTAGACTTGATAGGAGAAGAATTAGGCCATTCAGTCTATGACACGAACATGAACTTATTCAACTCAGTTGATAGGTAATATCAGCCTGGAAGTTTCCTTTGAATCACCACATTTCTGCCTTTCCTGTATTATTGAGTTTAACTTTGTTCAGTTTATTACCGAGTTACAGTGAAAACTATTGTTTGTGTGCTAACCAGTAAAAGAAGACTACCTACATGATTACAATCAAGCTGACAGTGCACAGATAACGGATAAAGTGTGCACCATTTAGTATGATGAAGTTCTACTAAACATAATTCAAAGGTATCCAATGAGGTAGATGGGAAGTCAGGACCCCACTCTAGCTGATGAGAGGACGGTTCAATTGACTGATGACAGCCAGGAAGAAACTGTCACTGAATCTAGAGGTATACATTTACACATTTCTGTACCTCTTGCCTGATAGGAGAGAGGAGAAGTGGGAGTGACTGGGGTGAGACTGGTCCTTGATTATGCTGGCGGCATTGCCGAGGCAGCGTGAAGTGTAGATGGAGTAAATGGAAGGGAAGTTGGTTTGCGTGATGGTCTGAGCTGCATCCACAACTCCCTTGAGCTGTTCCCACGCCAGGTTGTGATGCACCGCGACATGGTTTCTACGGTGCATCTGTGGAAGTTGGTGTGGAACCCCCTTAGCCTTCTAAGGCAGTCGAGGCTTCACATCAAAGTCAGGTTGTTCCCTTGTTAAGCAACTGAAATTAACTTTCACCCTCAGTGAAATAATTTCACCCCCTCCGCCGGCACGAGGCGTTGAGAGCACAGCTGTGAGATCGGGAAACGGAGCAGATTCTGTTTCGGAGATAACATCTGTGAATTGCCCCTTAATCGCAGGAATTCCCCAGCATGAGTAATGTTTCCGCGCGGCCTGGAACCAGCTGTTTGGGCTGTGATGACACTGGAATGCTCTTGGAATTGGAATCACTTGCCACATGTGTTTTGAAACATGCGGAATACTGTTGTCACGAGATCCACGGATAACTCCGGACCAGCGGAAAAAAAAAAAGGCCGGACAGATTAGTGAATAAAACTGGACGGATTGAAATACACTTTGGTTAGACCGCATTTGGAGTATTTCATACAGTTCTGGTTCGCCCCATTGCAGGAAAGGTCATGGAGGCTGTGGAGACAATTGAGCTCTGATCTATCCAAAAACGTGTCTTTTGTAAAAAAAATCTATTATTTATTTATTTATTTATTTATTAATTTTTGTTAGAAGCGGTTGTCCAAAAAGAAAATGATCGACATAACAGATACAATTTCCGCACTGCTTCAGTTTTAACATTTGATGAACTAATAACTAGATCGGAAAAAAGGAAAAAGGAAAAAAAGGGAAAGGAAGAAGAAAAGCAAAAGGAAAGAAAACATTTCAAGAAAAACACAAAAAAGAAATAAAGGCAAACCCCAGAACTAACGAAGGTGTGAAAGAAGAGGAGATATATCCCACTACCCTTCCATACGCCCGCTCACCCGACCCTAGCATCCGTTTTGCGTTTGTGTTCAACCATTATGTTGTTAAAGAAATTCAATAAAAGGAGACCATCTTTTTGAAAATTGATCTGTTTGATCAGTCAAGACAAGCGTTATTTTTTCTAGATGTAGTGTCTCGGTCATTTCTGTACGTGTCTACTGATCACCATTCCACTTTGGTCTCTCTCCCACCACCAACGATCAGTTGTTTCTTCTTTGTACATCTTCATACCTCTAGTTTCCCTCTCCCCCTGAATCTCAGCTTGAAGAAGGGTCTCGAACCGAAATGTCAGCTGTTCCTTTCCTCGAGAGATGCTGCCTGACCCGCTGAGTTTCCCCAGCATTTTGCATTAATCTTGGCTGTACACCAGCATTTGCAGTTCCTTCCTACACATTTAGTTTGCTGTACCCGTGGGTTCATACTGCCCTAGTGACACAGGAACCCTCTCTAATTATCTCAGATAGGGTGGGAGATTGATAGGTGTGGGGGTGTAGGTGTGAAATCCATCAGGAGAAAGCCATTTGTCCTATTACGCTTCTGTTGGCTATATGAAAAAGTGACCAAATCAGCTGCACCCTCCTACATTCTATTCCAAGCCCTAACATATCACCAGCTGAAAGCATTCATCCAATCTGCTCTTGAATGTTGTACCAAATCCAATTCCAGAAAAACAAATTTCGCTTCCTTAATTTTAATTCCTTTCATTATCCACTTCCTGTTTCACTGAATCTTTGGTCAATAAATTAAGATGTGTGTGGCAGCATGGGATAAGGCTGGAGTGGTTCTCTCAATGTCAGCAAGACAAAGGAGACTGTGAGTGACTTCAGGAAGCAAAGCGCTACACACACCCCTGTACACTCTCCCTGTGACCATGTGGGTTTTCTCCGGGTATTCCGATTTCCTCCCACATTCCAAAGACATGCAGATAATTGGCTTCTGTAAATTGCCCCTAGTGTGTAGCATGTGAAAGTGGGATAACATAGAACTAGTGCGTGGGGGATCGATAGTCGGCTCGGTGAGCCACAGGGCCTGTTTCCACGATGTATCTCTAAACTAAACTAAACTAAACATCCTGCTTTCACAGGGATAACATGCATACTCCGCACAGTCAGTACCAGAGATCAGGATCGAACCCAGGTTACTTGGTGCCAGCCTGATCATCAACAAGGTTCCATTTACAAAAGGTCCCTTCTCATAGTAAAACAAAGCGGCAGTGTAGGAACATAATTCGTAATAATTTCAGAGATCAGCACATTCCAGTCGCAGTTTTTCTTTCGTGGTCCGGGTGAAATTTTAATTCTGATCATCTTTTGTCCGTGTCGGAACAAGGGAATGGGATGCTTTCACATTCACAGTCCTGCTTCTGGATAAGGTAAGAGGCACAACTCGAGCACAGCTGAGTCATCGGTGCCGGCTCCGATTTGTTCTGTACCTTTTCGTACGTCTAGTTTCCCCTGATTCTCAGTCTGAAGAAGGGTCTCGACCCGAAACGTCACCTACTCCTTTTCTCCAGAGATGCTGCCTGACCCGCTGAGTTATTCTGATCTTTCTACAGTCAGAAGGCAGGGGGGGGGGGGGGGGGGGTCCAAGTTCCATTCCATGAAGCACAAAAATCAAGGTTGGTGTTCCTGAGATTTGCGAGGCAGTTTTTAGGGTGAGACAATCTTGCCTTCCTAATGAGTTTCTCTCAGACATATCTAAAAGAAATTCTCACAGTACTATTTCGCCTAATAGTTGGGGAGTTATCCCTGATATCCTGTCTAATGCATATTTATCGCTGAACAAACGTTACTGAAATAAACCCATCCAGTCATTATTCCATTGCTGTCTGTGGGTGTTTGCTGTCTACAGGTTTGGCTGCCACTTTTCCTGGAATAGAACAGTGACTACTTTAATGGCTGTGAAAAGCTGTGCAATGCTGTGAAAATATTACGTCAATATGTGTTTCTTCGTATTTTACCAGCCTAATCCTAGTGAACTTTTTTGTACCTAAATTTGACTCAACGTTTTAATCTTCCAACTGTGACATTCAGACTACGCAAGATGTTTTTAACCATTTACTAAGGTGTTATGTATAAACTTTTCTAAGCTGACTGTTAGAAACATATCCTGCTGCCACATCGAACCTGATCCACATGTTTGGTAGACAAAAATGCTGGAGGAACTCAGCGGGTGAGGCAGCATCTATGGAGCGAAGGAAATAGGCGACGTTTCGAGCTGAAACCCTTCTTCAGACCATATGTTTGGTTACCTCTTCATGATTCTACCATCAGGCAGGAGGTACAGAAGCCTGAAGTCACACACCACCAGGTCCAGGAACATCTACATTCCTACAACTATCAGGTTCTTGAATCGACCTGCACAATCCTAATCCCACCTCAGCACTGGAATATCATGGACCACCTCTTGGACTTGATTTCTAAATGGTTTTTTTTTGGTACTATCTGGTTTTGCACCATTTAGTTTCATTTAATTTAGACAGGCAGTGCAGAAACAGACCCTTTGACCCCCCTAGTCCACGCCAACCATTAATCACCCATACACTAGTTCTATGTTATCCCACTTTTGCCTTCCATACACAAGGGGCAATTTACCGAAGCCAATTAACCTACAAATCTGTACGTCTTTGCAATATGGGAGGAAACCAGAGCACCTGGAGGAAACTCCCGCAGTTACAGAGGGAACGTGCAAACTCCGCACAGACAGCACCCGAAGTGAGGAGTGAACCCGGGTCTCCGACACTGTGAGGCAGCAGCTCTACCTCTGCCCCACTGTGCTGCCCAGAGTCTTTTTCACTGTCCTGTGTAACATGTTTGTCTGCGCCAATGGCTGTGACGTTGCTGCAAGCAAGATTGTCATTGTACCTGCACCTTACCTTTACGTGTGCACATAGTGTGCAATAAATTCAACTTGATTCAATAAACTCAACTCACATACTGCAAGGACTGAGCACAGTGTATCACAGACTGGACTGACTGAAACATCTGGGAGAATTAATGACGTGGATTAGTGAAGGAGAAAAGAATCATTTAAATCCTCCCTCTTTACTCAAAGCTAAAATGAGGATTTAAATCCCATCAGCCTTTAAATAGTAAATCTCCACTTCACCCTTTAAAATAGCTAGAGACTCAGGAAAAGATTTCATGCCGAGTGCAACAGGAGCTCGTTTGATTATTTCTTGCACCTAGATCCTATATAAAGCTGCTCCTTACCACTATGGTAAGCCGACATTTGAGCTAGTCAGACCTATCTCTGCATTGGAGAAGTTAGCATTTATTATATGGTAATATGTAAATATTCTATTCTCCCACATGTCAAATAAAACCAGATATTTCAAAATTGGAAGTACTTCTCCGATTCCTTTGATCTGGCAAATATTTTAGCTCTGGATTGCAAAGATGTCTGAAATCCAAATCACAGAAGCAAGTTTCAAAGTAGTTGAAAAAGTGCACATTTAGTTTCTAATCTGCTCTGTATTTAATGTGTTTTATGTAACTCGTCCTTTCTGTTGCCCTAATTCTTAATTGTTTCAGGTCAGTAGCTTGGGCACTGTATTACTCTCGAGTCCCAAATGCACCTTAGTCTCAGTGGAGTTCAGACAGCAGGGCATCATTCACTAATGCAGATGTATCACATACATGCATGTCTGCTTAATCCTGGAGCAACTATCAATGGGCAGCAGAGGCTGTCAAGGTAATTTGTGTACATCTAGTCAGAGATGCTCAACCGTTGAGAATACTTAGGGATGAGAGAGACAGATGTTTGGGTGTCAAGGGACAGATAAATTAGATGATTCTGGCTTTCATAAAACATTTGGACTGGTATATGGATAGAAAGGATTTAGAGGGATATGGGCCAAATGCAAGCAAATGGGACCAGCTCAAAATGCCAACTTGGTCGGCATGGACAAGTTGGTCCAAGGGGGCTGTTTCTATGCTGTATAGCTCTATGAGAAAGTACACTTCAGATCACGATCAGCTATGAGTCAGAGTGACGTATGGTCTATTCCTGCTTCTGTTTCTGGTGTTCTTCTATTATCGAAACACAAAGATGTCCATATGATGTAATTACACCTGGCAATGATACAGAGGTAAATTACTGAACTTGTAATCAAGAGACCCGAGTTCAAATCCCACCATGGCAACTATGACATAGAACAGAGAGCAGTACAGCACAGGAACAGGCCTTTTGGCCCACAATATTCGTGCCGAACATGATGCCAAATGTAAATTGATCTCATCTGCCCATTTATGATCCACAAAACCTCTATACCCTGCACTTATCTAAGATTTGCCTATCTAAAAGCCTCTTAAAAGCCACTATTGTATCTGCCTCCACCACACCCATGCCAAGCATTACAGGGTTCTGGCCTATTCTTACCTCCAGTTCCCTCCCCTCTACTTTCTGTGTGAAGAAGGGACCCGATCTGAAAAGGCACCCATTCCTTTTTCTCCAGAGATACTGCCTGACCCGTTGAGTTACTCGATCACTTTGTGTCTATCTTCGGTATAAACGAGCATCTACACACACGCAGTCCAGGCCCCCACTACCCTCAACATAAAATACTCGTCCCACACATCTCCATTAAACCTTCCCCCTCTCACCTTATAGCTGTGCTCCCCAGTGTTGGACATTTCCACCCTGGGTAATAGCAGTCTACCTTATCTATGATTCTCATAATTTAATATCATTTTATTGTCTCTTCCCCCCCCCCCCCTCTCCCATCTCTGACGTTCCAGTGAAAACAATCACAGTCTATCCAACCTGTAGCGGACTCCCTCTAATCCAGGCAGCATTCTGGTAAATGTCCTCTGTACCCTCTCCAAAGCCTTCCTGTAATGGGGCGACCAGAACTGCTCGTAATACGCCAAATGCGGTCTAACCAAAGTACTACTGAGCTGCATCAGGGCTTCCTGACTCTTATATCCAATGCACCTATCAATGATACCATACGCCTTCATTACCACCCTATCTACTTGTGATGCCACCTTTATTGAGCTATGAACTTGGACTTCAAGATCCATCCGCACACCAATGCTGTTAAGGGTCTTGCCATTAACTGCAGTCTCCCATTACATTCAACCTCCCAAAGTGCAACACCTTACACTTGCCCGGCTTAAACTTCATCTGCCTTTTCTCTGCCCGTTTCTGCAGGAATTTAATTACAGGTTAATATTGCAGAATTTGGAGAGAAAAAAAAAACGACTAGTCAGTAATAATGACCTGATTTTCATTAAAAAACGATCAAGTTCAATAATGTTCTTCCAGGGAGAATATTTGCCATCCCTAACCTGTCTGGTCTAAATGTAATTCCAGACCCACACGATGAGATTGATACATCACAGGAGTCTGAAATAACCTGGCAACTCACTCATTGTACCAGTGCCACTACATTCTCAAAGAAACGAAGAAATAAAACTGGGCAGACGGCCGAAAATCAACCTTGGCTCTAAACCTGGACATGACAAAGTTGATCCGAGCCCAGTCAACCCTCATAAATATCTGTGTTAAAGAAGGAACTGCAGATGCTGGAGAATCGAGGGTTACACAAAAAGCTGGAGAAACTCAGCGGGTGCAGCAGCATCTAAGGAGTGAAGGAGATAGGCGACGTTTCGGGTCGAGACCCTTCTTCAGTCTGGTCAGGGATCAGGGAAACGAGAGATATAGACAGTGATGTGGAGAGATAAAGAACAATGAATGAAAGATATGCAAAAAAGTATTGAAGATAAAGGAAGCAGGCCATTGTAAGCTTTGGGCACCATCACCTCATAAATATCTGGTGACTGGTGCCCAAATTAAAATGGCTGTACCACAGACAAATCCACTATAACAGCATCTCCTAAACCAGTCAGCTTAATTACCATCCAGGACAAAAGTGGCAAGTGCTTCGACACACCACCACCTGGAGGTGTCCCTCTGTGTTGTACACCATCCTGATTTACTTTACTGCAGTCTTTAGAGATACAGTGCTGAAAACGGCCCTTCGCTCCACCGGTTCTGTGCCGACCAGCGACCACCCTGTACACCAGCACCATCCTACACACAAGTGACAATTTTTACCGAAGCCAATGAACCTACGAACTTTGGAGCAATCGAAAACCCACGCGGTCACGGAGAGAAGGTCCAAACTTCGTACAGACAGCACCCGCGGTCAGGATCGAACCTTGGCGAACCCTGGCACTTTAAGGCAGCAACGCTTCCTCTGTGCCACTGTGGGGGCCTGATTTGATTTTGAAATGTATACCGTATATCAGTCCTTCACCATCACTGGATTTAAATTCTTGAACTACCTTACCCAACAGCAGAGAGAGTATCTTCACCAGGGAAATGTGGTCATTGAAGAATATAGCTCCCCATCACGATGCTGCTGTAAGAGGTGGCACAGTGATGCAGCTGGTATAGCCACTCCCCCACAGCACCAGAGACCCAGGCTCAATCCTGACCTCAGGTGCCATCTGTGTGGAGTTGCTCCCTGTGACTGCATGGGTTTCCTCTGCAAGCACCAGTTTCCCTCACATTCTAAAGACAAGTGCATTTGTAGATTGATTGGCCTCTGTAAATTGCCCCGAGTGTGTCGGGAGTGTATGGGAAAGTGATTGGCATGGACACGGTGGGCCGAAGGGCCTTTTTCCATGTTGTTATCTTTCAATTCAAACGGTTACAAATATTCCCTGGTGTGGAAAAATAAAAAAAGGCTGCAGAGTAGCGCAGCGGTAGAGTTGCTGCCTCACAGCGCCAGCGACCCGGATTTCATCCTGGCTATGGGTGCTGTCTGCACGCAGTTTGTTCGTTCTCTATGTAAACTTGTGGGTTTTCTCCGGGATCTCCGGTTTCCTCCCACAGTCCAACGACGTGCAGGTTTGTAGGTTAATTGTCTTCGTCTGAAGAAGGGTCTTGATCCGAAACGTCACCCATTCCTTCTCTCCAGAGATGCTGCCTGGCCCGTCGACTTACTCCAGCTTTTTGTGTCTTTCTTCTATAAATTGTAATTGTCTTTAATATGTAGGATAGTGCTAGTGTTTGGGGTAATTGCTGATCAGCATGAACTCAGTGGGCCGAAGGGTCTGTATCCGCGCTGTGTCTCTAAAGTCTAAAGTCAACCAATAATACCAGTAAATAGTAAGATACCTTTGTGTATATTGCATATTGCAGGAGTTATCTGAAATTAGTCTGAGAAGGAAAAGGCCAGCAAGAGTGTTCATAAATGAAGGGGTAAAGTTACCGAAGCAATCCTACGAAGAACCATTAGACTAATGTCAATCCCTCTCCCAGCTAATTTCAGCTGATTAGCTAATGCAATTACCTAAAGAGGGCTGCACTGTACCTGGTGACTGGTGGAGCACGTCAGTGCAGATTTGAATCCCTGCCCATTCCTCTTGCAGACACACAAACACAGACACACACATTAGCCAAGCACGTAGGCACGGCTTATAAGTATGAGGATCAGCTTGTGGAGGTAAACAACCTCTGTCTTCTCTCCATGCACCCGTGGGTCTTTGCCATTGACGCACCCAGATAAGGAATATCCTCTTTAGTGGTCTGCCTTGCAAGGAAGGCCTGGCTTCTTTCCTCGCCCCTAATTTACCTGCAGAATCTTGCAGGATGTTGGGCAAACATTGGTGTAGCCCACTACCTTTGACCTGTCAATAATTTGTGAAATAACAGTTGATTCACGTCCTGTCGGGACAGTACAGAGACAGAGATGTACAGACGGCGGTGCACCACAGTGGTGCAGCTGGTTGAGCTGCTGACTCATAACGCCAGGGACCCAGGTTTGATCCTGACCTCGGATGCTGTCAGTGTGGAGTTTGCACATTCTTCTTGTGACTGCATAGGTTTCCTCCGGGTGCTTCCGTTTCCTACCACATCCCAAAGGAGCGTGGGCCTGTAGGTTAATTAGCCTCTGTAAATTGCCCCTGGTGTGTAGGGAGTAGATGAGAAAGTGGGATAACATAGAATGAGTGTACGGGAGATCGAAGGTCGGCATGGAATTGGTGGGCCGAAGGGGCTGTTTCCACATTATATCTCTAAGTGCTGAGGACAGATGCATTTGCAGCCTCTGCAGAATGGAAGAGAGCTTTAGATCTAATTAAATAACAAGTTCAAAGATAAGCACAGGAAAGAGTACTATTTAGTTTAGAGATACAAAGCGAAAACAGGCCATTTGGCCCACCAAGTCCACGCCACCAGTGGTCACCCCATACACAACCACTGTCCTACACACTAGGGACAATTTACAATTTACTGCAGCCAATTAGCCTACAAACCTGGAGCGTGGGAGGAAACCGGAGAACCCAGGAAAAACCCATGCAATCACAGGGAGAACATACAAAATCCATACAGACAAGCACCCATAGTCAGGATCAAACCCGGGTCTCTGGCGCTGTGAGGCAGCAACTCTACCGCTGCGCTACCGTGTCTCCGCTCTCCTGGCAAGGACTTCTCATCTGCCTGAACATGGTCATGCCACACGTTATGATGTCCTGACAAGGCACACGCAAATGGACTGTCGCATTTTATTTTTGAAGGTCATTATTTTCTCCCTTCAGTCACCATCTGTGGGCCAAGCCAATGGGACACAGATGACCTATCTGTCCCCACCACACCCCCACCAGACCCATGCCAAGGTTATATTGTCACTGCCTAAAATGGCCTGGCCTCGAGCTTCTTCTGCACCCTGTGGTCTCAGCAGCTGGCCTGAACTGTGGTTGTCCCATCCAACAGCATCACAGGCTACTGGAACCTTTCGTGTAGTCATGGTCTTAAATTAGCATTCTGTCACCTTGCCCATCGCACTGGCAGTTTGACGTACATCCATGTATATCTATCTCTTATTAGAGTCGTAGTCATACTGCATGGACAGAGGCCTTTCGGCCCAACTAGCCCATGCCAGCCAATATGCCCCATCTACACTACTCCCACCTGCCCGCGCTTGACCCATAACCTTCTAAACCTGTCCTATCCATATACCTGTCCAAATGTCTCTTAAGCTTAATGATGGTACCTGCCTCAACCACCTCCTCTGGCAGCTCATTCTATATGCCCACCATCCTTTGTGCAAAATGGTTATCCCTCAGGTGCATATTAAATCTTCCCCCCCTCACCTTAAACCTATGTCCTCTTGTTCTCAATTCCCCTAATCTGGGCAAGAGACTGTGTGTCTACCTTATCTATTCCTCTCACGATGTAAACCTCTACAAGATCACTGCTCATCCTCCTGCGCTCCAAAAATTTGTGTCCCAGCCTGCTCAACCTCTCCCTCTAGTTCAGGGCCTCAGGTTCTGGCAACATCCTCGTAAATTTTCTCTGAACCCTTTCCTGCTTGATACCATAAGCTAAGATGTTTTCTCTGTATGCAAATTGGCCAGTTCTGCTTTAAGTCATCCATCTGCATACTGGCTTAGGCTTGTACAACTGTAACATAATGTCCAACTTCTATGCTCAATAGCCTGACTGATGAAGGCCAATGTACCAGAATCTTTCTTGACCTTACCTACCCGTGGCACCACTTCCAGGGAACTATTTACTTGTACTCCTAGATCTGAAAAAGGGGTCTCGACCCCAAACGTCACCCATTCCTGCTCCCCAGAGACGCTGCCTGACCCGCTGAGTTACTCCAGCTCTTTGTGCATACCTTGTACTCCTAGATCTATCTGCTCTACAATACTCCGCAAGGCCTGCCATTCACTGTGAAAGTTCTGTCCTAGTCTGACTTCCCAAAATGCAACACATTGCACCTATCTGCATTAAACACCTTTTGCCGCTCCTCTATGTGCCTGGCTGGTCAAGAATGTGCTGTAATTTTTCATGAAAAATTATAGTTCATGAGATTCCCTTTAAGAGGATTTTATGCGCTTCTCAGTTTAGTCATTGACAACATCCAGACAATGTGCTGGGTACAATTTGTACACGAGTTTCCACCAACATATGCAACCTTTAAAAGATTGAGGGGGGATCTTATAGAAACTTACAAAATTCTTAAGGGGTTGGACAGGCTAGATGCAGGAAGATTGTTCCCGATGTTGGGGAAGTCCAGAACAAGGGGTCACAGTTTACGGATAAGGGGGAAGTCTTTTAGGACTGAGATGAGAAAATAATTTTTCACACAGAGAGTGATGTATCACTGGGGAACTCTGCCACAGAAGGTAGTTGAGGCCTGTTCATTGGCTGTATTTCAGAGGGAATTAGATGTGGCCCTTATGGCTAAAGGGATCAGGGGGTATGGAGAGAAGGCAGGTACAGGATACTGAGTTGGATGATCAGCCATGATCATATTGAATGGCGGTGCAGGCTCGAAGGGCCGAATGGCCTACTCCTGCACCTATTTTCTATGTTTCTATGTTGCTATGTTTCTAACATCAATGAGATGAATAAAGTATGCTTAATAAAAACAGAAAGTGCGAGAGCTACTAAGCAGAACGAGGTAAGGGTTAATACTTCAGGTCAATAGACAATAGACAATAGGTGCAGTAGGCTATTCGGCCCTTCAAGCCAACACCGCTACTCAATGTGATCATGGGTGATCATCCCCAATCAGTACCCTGTTCCTGCCTTCTCCCCATACCCCCTGACTCTGCTATCTTTAAGAGCTCTATCTAGCTCCCTCTTGAAAGTATCCAGAGAACCGGCCTCCACCGCCCTCTGTGGCAGAGGATTCCACAGACTCACAACTCTCTGTGTGAAAAAGTGTTTCCTTGTCTCCGTTCTAAATGGCCTACCCTTTATTCTTAAACAGTGGCCCCTGGTTCTGGACTCCCCCAACATCGGGAACATTTTTCCTGCCTCTAGCGTGTACAAACCCTTAATAATCTTATATGTTTCAATAAAATCCCCTCTCATCCTTCTAAACTCCAGAGTATACAAGCCCAGCCGCTCCATTCTCTCAGTACATGACAGTCCCGCCATCCCGGGAATTAACCTTGTAAGGATCGGGCCCCAAACTTCATTGTAACAGTGAGTCAGAGTGGGAAGATAAAAGCTGTAGGTCAGAGTGGAGGTGGCATGGAGAATCACAGGGGCAGGTACTGAATGCTCAGGGTCACTGGTGCGGAATGAACAAATCCTCCATCAGCTGCAATTCTACTGCCGCCCAACTTCAACTCCACTCACTTTCTCCATTTCAAAGGTGAAACACGCATCGTTCACATTTCAAGCATCTGCAGTTCTTTTTCATTTTTAACAACATTACATTCTACAGTTGTATTGACCGGTTATTCCGCTGAGCTTTTCATTCAAATGCTGATAATTTTACGGGATATTCTGGGAAATATGGTGGTGGTTGCCTCTGAACAACATGGGCCAAGTTCTACGGCAATGCTTCAAATGGAGTCGGGAGTGCTTCATTGTAAATTTCATTCTCAATTGCATAAGCCTAATAAAAGTTTCCAAGTTTATGATTCCATGAAACGTAGGGGAGGAAAATGTTCCCCTAGAATCAGAATAAGGCACAAAGTGCTGGAGTATCTGAGCAGGTCTGGCGGCATCTCAGGAAAGCATGGATAGGTGACGTTTCGGGTCGGGACCCTTCTTCAGACGACACTTGGTGCTGTAGATATACACAAAGTGCTGGAGTAACTCAGCGGATCAGGCAGCATCTTTGGAAAAAATGGACAGGCGACGTTTCGGGTGGGGGCAGCTGCTTCAGTCTGAAGAAGGGTCCTGACTTGTTCGGTGTAGACGAGGTGGGCCAACGGGCCCGTTTCTGTGCTGTACAGCTCTCCGACGCTAAGCCTCTAAATCAGGTTATTATTGAACATGGGTCTGCTTTGACTTGGAACAGGTAGCTTTACATAAAGAAGTGTTGTTGAGTTGTACAGCAATGCCGTCACTGCTAACGATGAGGTTTTATGCACGTAGCCCATAAGTACGAACAATGTTTGCTCTGTTCAAATGCTTAAGATTTGAGGAATGAATTCTGAGGACACCAGAACATGTCCTTGTCCGTTTCGCCTGCATTTGGCCCTTAGCGACTTAGCCCTAAACCCTTCCTATAGAATCTAGAGCTGGAGCAGCACTGCATTAAAATAAATGTTTAATAGGAAGTGCGGAGATTAAGTCAATTATTTCCCCCACCAGAGAATTGTCTTTTGAACTCTCTTCCTCAAAACAGCTGCCAGATTTAATAACAGAAGCCATTGGCAATATTGGAGAAGATTGTTCAATGACACCTATTGATTTCAAAAGATGTGACAGGTCGAGGTCCGAGTCCAAATAATAGACGTAACAACAGCAAAATAGTGTGCTGGAGGAACTGGGCGGCATTGTGGCACAGCGGTAGAGTCTGGTGCGATCCTGTCTTCGGGTGCTGTCCGTATGGAGTTTGCACATTCTCCCTGTGACCGTTTGAATCTGAAGAAGGGTGTCAATCCGAAATATCACCCATCCTTTTTCTCCAGAGATATTGCAGTTACTTTAGCACTTTGTGTCTATCTTCAGCAGAAACCAGCATCTGCAGTTCCTTTTTACACCTGAATCTCTTTATTTGGTTTGGTGTCAAGTTTTGTTTGACATTGCTGGAGATGCATTATTATGATAAATGCCCTCTTCTGATTCAAGTTGCTTGTAATACTGCAAAGAGAAACATGATACTCGGCTCCCTTTTTGATACTCCACTGGCCCTGATCCAAATCTGAGGAAAGACATCCTTGCCATAGAGGGGGTACAGAGAAGATTCACCAGACTGATTCCTGGGATGTCAGGACTTTCATATGAGGAAAGATTGGATAGACTCGGTTTGTACTCGATGGAATTTAGAAGATTGAGGGGGGATCTTATAGAAACCTACAAAATTCTTAAGGGGTTGGACAAGCTAGATGCTGGAAGATTGTTCCCGATGTTGGGGGAGTCCAGAACAAGGGGTCACAGTCTAAGGATAAGGGGGAATTCCTTTAGGACCGAAATGAGGAAAACATTCTTTACACAGAGAGTGGTGAGTCTCTGGAATTCTCTGCCACAGAAGGTAGTTGAGGCCAGTTCATTGGCTATATTTAAGAGGGCGTTAGATGTGGCACTTGTGGCTAAAGGGATCAGGGGGTATGGAGAGAAGGCAGGTACGGGATACTGAGTTGGATGATCAGCCATGATCACATTGAATGGCGGTGCAGGCTCGAAGGGCCGAATGGCCTACTCCTGCACCTATTTTCTATGTTTCTATGATCCAACTGGTGCTCCTACACCCCATTTAAAAAAACATTTCCGCAAAGATTGTAGGAAAGAAATGAGAGGCGGCACAGTGGTGCAGCGGTAGAGTTGTTGCCTTGCAACACCAGAGACCCGGTTTCGATCCTGACTACGGGTGCAGTCTGTACGGAGTTTGCATGTTCTTCCTGTGGCTGCATGGGTTTTCCCCGGGTGCTCCAGTTTCCTCCCACATTTCAAAGATGTACAGGTTTGTAGGTCAATTAGCTCCTGTCAATTTATAAATTGTCCTTAGTGTGTAGGATAGTGCTAGTGTGCGGGGATCACTGGGCAGCGCGGACTCGGTGGGACGAAGGGTTTCCACGCTGTATCTCTAAGCTAAACAAAACTAAACTAAACTAAAGAATGAGAAATTGGTTAAGATAGGCAACAGGTCACAAGTAAGGTTCTGTGCATAGTTGATCAGAGCTTAATCCGTCGACAAAGACCAGGAAATTTGCAGTCTAATTGGTAGTTTAATTTATACCTGATTATTGGCACCAATTAAAGCTCTTTTGAAATCCCTGACTCATTGAAAGTTACAACATGCAAATAGGCTCCACTGCCCACCGAGTCCATGCCAACCATCGATCTCCCGTTCAGGTGAATTCCAGATTGCCCAACTTTCTCATCCATTCTCCCAAGGGGGAATTTACAGCAGCCAATTAACCTACTAACTCGCATGACCTTGGGATGTGGGAGGAAACCAAAGCACCTGGAGGAAACCCACGTGGTCACAGGGAGAACGTGCAAACTCCACACAGACAGCACTCTAGATCCTATCAACAATCAGTCCTGGGCTATTGTCTACCTCATTGGAGACCCTCAGACTATCTTTAATCAGACTTTTCTGGACTTTATCTTGCACTGAATATTATTCCCTTTACCATGTGTCTGTACACTGATTTGTCCTAATCAAAACTAGTCTTTTCACTGACTGGTTACCAACAAAAGCTTTTCAATGTACACGTGACGATAAACTAAACTAAACTAAAGATCAGGATCGAACCTGGATCTCTGGCATTGTGAGGCAGCAACTCTACCAGCTGCACCACTCTGCCTCCCTGGTGTGGATCATTTCTACATGTTCACTCTTTGTCAAGATATGTCGACAGTCACAAGCAACGTCTTTATTTGGCCGTGTAGGAAGGAACTGCAGATGCTGGTTTACACCGAAGGTAGACACAAAACGCTGGAATAACTCAGCGGGTCAGGCAGCATCTCTGGAGAGAAGGAATGGGTTACTCCAGCATTTTGTGTCTATCTTCTACATTTGGCCATTTCTCAAATTCAACCTTTACGGCAACGTTGACAGGTTTTGCTTTGTCACTTGCCTAACACCATTAATCATAATTAATTTGGAAGTTTCAACGACTAGAATTTGGTTCAATGGACTAAACGTTACCCATTCCTTCTCTCCAGAGATGCTGCAAGACCCGCTGAGTTACTCCAGCATTTTGTGTCTATCTTTTGTTTTCTTTCTCCCAGGAAAGATATCCTTGGCTTTAATTTCAAATGACACCTTTTGTGAAGAGGGTCCCGACACAAAACGTTGCCCCTCAATGTTCTCCAGAGATGCTGCCTGACCCACTGAGTTACTTCAGCAGTTTGTGTCCTTTCTTTTCACCATTAGGTTGGGATCTACAGGGTAATTAAATAGCCTCACATTCAGTGACACATATTCCTTTGCTTGGTGGCGTTAAATAATCTGCCCAAACTCATCAGACCTAATCACTCATTGAAATCAAAGCTCAGAATCTTCTCTACATCGGTGAGACCAAGCGAAGGCTCGGCGATCGTTTCGCTGAACACCTCCGCTCACTCAGTCTTATCCAAGCTGATCTCCCGGTGGCTCAGCACTTCAACTCTCCCTCCCATTCCCAATCTGACCTTTCTGTCCTGGGCCTCCTCCATTGTCAGAGTGAGGCCCACCGCAAACTGGAGGAACAGCACCTCATATTTTGCTTGGGTAGTTTACACCCCAGCGGTATGAATGTAGACTTCTCTAACTTCAGGTAGCCCTTGCTTTCTCTCTCCTTCCCCTCCCCCTTCCCAGTCCTCCCATTAGTCCCACTGTCTCCGCCCACTTTCTTTCTTTGTCCTACCCCCTCCCCTGACATCAGTCTAAGGAAGGGTCTTGCCCCGAAACGTCACCAATTCCTTTTCTCCATAGATGCTGCCTCACCCGCTGAGTTTCTCCAGCATTTTGTGTCTACCTCAGAATCTCTCCTTTTCTATGCATCACATAGGAAGGGCTCCCAAAAGGCACAATGGGAGAAAGCAGGAGAATGGGGTTAGGATGGAGAGATAAATCAGCCATGATTGAATGGTGGAGTTGGCTTGTTGGGCTGAATGGCCTAATTCTACTCCTATCACTTATGACAATCTCCTGCTTGAACCCCACTACCGGGAACCAGGGGGTGGAGAGAGTCGGCAATGGCAGTGGACCCTGGTCCAGTGAGAACTGGGGGTCTTACCTTCCGCGCCTTCAAGGTCAGCAACGGGCGGCGTCCGTAGGGCACAAATGCTGAAGGTGGCCGGGCAAGGAGAGGGGACAATGGTTCACGGATGATCCGGACGGAGGCGACGGGTGCAATGGGCCTTAATGGCAGCCGCAGGTGGGGCCGTGAAACCCTGATGATTCATGCAAATACTCAGTCACAGGTTTCTATGCATACGGTACTTAATTGGGAATTGCACTTATGTATGGTAATATTCTTACTGTTCTGCATGCAAAAACTGTAGCTTGGCACACGTGATAATAACAGAACCATTGAAACATACAAGAGGATTTTAAACCCATTTAACTCATCGATGCTCTTTCTTATGTTATTATGTCAACTTCAAACCAGAGCACCCGGAGAAATTCCACACAGGTCACGGGGAGAACGTACAAACTCCGCACAGACAGCACCCGTAGTCAAGACTGAACCCGGGTCTCTGGCGCTGTAAGGCAGCAACTCTACCACTGCGCCACTGTGCCTATGGGACTGATGTAGATGGGCAGCTTGATTGGCAGGGACAGGTTGGGCCAAGGGCATCTATCTGTAACTCTATGGCACTGTGACTTTAAGTCGCTAAAAAAGCTACAATATTGTGACGTCCTAGCTTTAAAGAAGCGTTTTCATGGCTTGCCTGCTTTGTCCAGTTAAAACGTGACTGGCAAGTTTTACATAGACCTCTGCATAGTAAACAGGCAGAAGCAAAATCATTCACACGCTGGCCCATGAGAAACGGTTGGCAAATTTAAATTAACTTCCCCGTGGCTGCCTCGGAGTGCCGTGGAGATGAGGTGAAATGGGAGGGGGGGGGGGGGGTGTTGTAGAAAAATACAGGCAGAGGGTGCACAGCAGCTGGATGATAGCACATGTGTCGTAGATTCATGCAGCAAGTCTGTGGGTGGTCCCGACACCCTGACAATCAGCGGCAGTTCAAGCGGTCTACAAACAGCTCTAATCAGTGCACAGATGCCTTGATCAATACTGGTGGCTGCCAGCAATGGAGCGGGATGAAAATAAAAATTACGCACATGCCATTCACAAGATGAACACATGAATACAATGTCACGGGGACAAAGTCACACAGGTTTCACTATTTTAAGCCCGATATTCTCCCTGCTGAACTCATGCTGGGTGGCATGGTGGCGCAGCGGTAGAGCTGCTGCCTTGCAGCGACAGAGACCCGGATTCGATCCCGACTATGGGCGCGGTCTGTGTGGAGTTTGCACGTTCTCCCCGTGACCTGCGTGGGTTTCCTCCCACACTCCAAAGACGTGCAGGTCTATAGGTCAATTGGCTTGGGTAGCAATTGTAAATTGTCCCTAGTGTGTGTAGGATAGGGTTAGTGTACGGGGGTCGTTGGCCGGCGCGGCCTTGGCGGGCCAAAGGGCCTGTTTCCGCGCTGTATCTCTAAACTAAACTCAAGTGAACTCTGTTAAAACGCTAACTGTAGACCAGATCTTTTCACCCAGCTTTTGCTGTTTGGTAAATAATATGGACTGTACACACCAATGATGGTGTCACATGTGAAACAAACCTCAAGGATGATATTAGGGGTGGCGTGGATCACACAAAGTGCTCACTCCAATCAGCATGGTTTGACAACAGCACCACACAAGAGCGCAAGAAATTACAAAGAATTGTGGACGCAGCCCAGACCATCTCACGAAAACCAACCTCTTTTCCATTTACTCCATCCACACTTCACGCTGCCTCAGCAAGGGCACCAGCATAACCAAGGAACCAGTCTCACCCCCGTCATTCTGAGGTGCAGATGTGTGAAACACCTGCACACCTCTAGGTTGGGGGACAGTTTCTTCCCAGCTGCTAGCTATCAGGCTACTGAACCATCCTATCACCAAATAGAGAGCGGTCTGAGAGACAATCTACCTCATCAGATCATCTTTAATCGGATTTTACTGGACGTTATCAGGCATTACACGTTATTCCCTTCATCCTGTATCTGTACACTGTGGACGGCTCGATTGTAATCGTGTATTGTCTTTCCGCTGACTAGTACCATGCAACAAAGAAGCTTTTCACTGTACCTCGGTGCACGTGACAATAAACTAAACTGAATCTCTTAAGAAATGTGTGTCAAACAAGCCGAAAATCACACTGACGCACAAAACAAAAATGATTTTAGATTTTCCCTAATCCAATTATTTAGTCTTGGGACTTCACAGGAATGTAATCCCTTTGATCCACCTCTCATAGAATGGCTTGTCTTCAGCTGCAACCAAAAATTACTAAGTGCAATTATACTGAAAGGCACCATAGTTTACATGGCAGAACTAATTCATATCCTTTCTGTCCTAAAGAGGTTTCATGTGGAGAGCAGCTGCTGACTTCTCTGATGACAACTGATTTACAGGACCTATTCTATTCTGTGTTGCACTGTTATAGGAATCAGCACCATGAACCCGTATAAATGGTGTTAAAACTGGAGTCTCTGTATGGGAATTGGATTGGAATCACATTAACGTACATTAATACACTCATTGACCCACCGCTGGTCATTATAAATTCCTTTTGTAAGGCATTAGCAAGATGCAAACGCTTCAGGAAACATCGTCCATGGTTTGAACTCAAAGACCTTCGTAGTGTCATAGTCATAGGTCTGTACGGCAGAGACATGGGGCCTTCAGTCCAACACATTGTGGGAGAGTCCAGGACCAGAGGCCATAACCTCAGAATAAAGGTACAAACCTTGGGAAAGGAGATGAGGAGGAATTTCTTTAGTCAGTGGGTGGTGAATCTGTGGAATTCATTGCCACAGACGGCTCTGGAGGCCAAGTCAATGGATATTTTTAAGGCAGAGATTGATAGATTCTTGATTAGTACGGGTGTCAGGGGTTATGGGGCGAAGGCAGGAGAATGGAGTTGAGAGGGAATGATAGATCAGCCATGATGGGCCGAATGGCCTTATTCTTCTCCTGTAACTTATGAACATTTAAGCTGACTATTTTGCCCCCTACACTAATCGCATTTACCCAATTTAGTTCTTGCTAGACTATCATCAATTCAAACATACTTCAAATGGGATTCGAACAAAACCAAGCACCTAGTTTCATTTCACTGAATATTACACTTTGCCTGCTATTTTTCATGGGTGACAGTTTGTTACATTTAATACATTTCAGAATCTAGACAGCTGCTTCAAAATCTTTTGTTCCCAATTTAAATCAGCACACACCCATGTGGAGATATGTGTTGTGGCACGATGGCGCAGCAGTAGAGTTGCTACGTTACAGCACCAGAGACCCAGGTTCGATCCTGACTACGGGTGCTGTCCGTATGGAGTTTGTATGTGCTCCCAGTGACTGTGTGGGTTTTCCCCGGGTACTCCGTTTCTTCCCACATTCCAAAGACATACAGATTTGTTGATTGGCTTCAGTAAAGGTTGTAAATTGTCCCTAGTGTGTAGGTTAGTGCTAGTGTACGGAGATCGCTGGTTGGTGTGGACTTGGAGGGACGAAGGGCCTGTCTCTAAACTACACTAAGATGTGTGGGGTCTTGATATTGGTGCCAAATCTGGTGACTCTGTATACTGTCTCAGTGTACTACTGCTATATACTTGTACTGTATCTGAGATGCCTGTCTAAGATGTAACTATAGTGATACTCGTGCTGAACCGTATACAAAAATTAATTTCACTGTAACTTGGTACATGGGGCTGTGATCTGAGGAGCTTCTAGCCGCGGGCGCGGTGGCGACTTTAACATCGCGGAGCCTGGGATCTTTTGCCGAGGATCGCCAGTGTTGGAGCTCCGTCCAGCGGGGCCTGTGGCCTTCGGAAGCCACGGTAAGCAGCGGCCGATTCGGGAACTCCAAGCCGCAGAGTGTGTTCCGATCCGTCCCGACGTCGGAGTTTCGATCATCCTGATGAGAGGGCTTGTACATCGGGCCGTCTGCGGAGGATTCAAGGCCCCGACCACGGTGAACAAGGAGGAAGATGACTGAACTTTATTGCCTTCCATCACAGTGAGAGATGTTGATCCCACGGTGGTGGATGTTTATGTTCAATTCTATCTCTGCCTCAGAGGGCGGTGGAGGCAGGTTCTCTGGATGCTTTGAGGAGAGAGCTAGATTGGGCTCTTAAAAATAGCGGAGTCAGGAAATATGGGGAGAAGGCAGGAACGGGGTACTGATTGGAGATGATCAGCCATGATCACATTGAATGGCGGTGCTGGGTCGAAGGGCCGAGTGGCCTACTCCTGCACCTATTGTCTATCGTATATTGTGTTGTTTTTATTCATATGGCTGGATGGTAACTTAAATTTCACTGTACCAATTTGTGCATTTGACAATACATGTGAACTTCAACAAACTTGAAATAAAACACCATTGTACCATTGTAAATTGGTATTTTTCTGTTTGTCAATCAATCTGAATGATTGAGATCACTATACTGTTTTTTTTTAATGCAGCCCTGTGTAAACTAAGCCGGCAGATAAATATGATTTACAGAAGTTGCAGCAGCTCTTAATGAATCGTATCTCTATTTCTCCCTCTACAGCTACATGGTGTCTTTGTTGGAAGAAGCACAGAGGCACAGCGGTAGAGTTGCTGCCTTCCAGTGCCAGAGTCACGGGTTCAATTCTGACTACGGGTGCTGTCTGTACAGAGTTTGTACATTCTCCCTTTGACCGCAAGGGTTTTCCCCAGGCGCTCCGGTTTCCTCCCACACTCCAAAGACGTACAGGTTTGTAGGCTAATTGGCTTGAGTAAAAATTGTAAATTGTCCCTTGTGTGTAGGATAGTGCTAGTGTTCAATGATCACTAGGCAGTGTGGATTCGGTGGGCTAAAGGACCTGTTTCCACGCTGTATCTCTGAATTAAAGTATACTCGTCCTTAAAGCACCTCAATAATACTTCAAAGACTCTGTGATGTAAATCAGGTGGCAATAACCGTCTGTTATTGGTTAAGTTCTTACTCTGACTCTCCTCCCAAGGTACCCAAGCCAAAGCCAACTGTTCCCACTGCACTAGGGACACTCTCAGAGTAACTGCAACTTCAACTCGGGAAGAGATTCCATGCTGACTGTGACAAACCGGCGATCTGACACTGTATCCATTCCAACACTAGAGGCTGACCCATTTTTAGAATACAGCAAATGTTTGAAATGCTGCCATTGAATTCACAACTGACGCCGTGTGCACTGCTATAGGAGCAGACGTTCAACACCAAAATTAAAGGCCAAGAGATTCTTGCATGTTTAGATGAGTTTTGTTTAGTTTCGAGATACAGCACAGAAACAGGGCCTTCGACCCACTGAGTCCACGCCAACCAGCGATCCCCGCATATTAACACTATCCTACACACACTAGGCCCAATTTTTACATTTACCAAGCCAATTTACCTACAAACCTATACGTCTTTGGAGTGTGGGAGGAAACCGATCTCGGAGAAAAACCACGCGGTCACGGGGAGAGCGTACAGATAGCACCCAGAGTCGGGATCGAACCTGTGTCTCCGGCGCTGCAAGCACTGTGAGACAGCAACTCTAACATTGTGGCCACCCTGTATTGCGACTTTATTCAAAATAATTGAATCTGTGATCATGCGGTTTGCTGCATTGCATTCCAGTTGTCCGAATGCAAGGCATAGACACACACAGAAAGCGCAGAGCCAGGCTAAGCACTGGTTGCACAAAATACATCTGCGCATTAAAGGGGATAGACCTTTCTGGTCCAACATTTGTATCGTCCGACAGCTAGGTCCCCTTAAGAATCGTATTGCGAACACAAGGGTAGATAGTCAGAAGCTTTTCCCAGTGTGGACATTTCGAAGACTAGAGAGCATAGCTTTAAGTTGAGAGGGGCAAAGTTTAAAGGAGAAGTGTGGGCAGGTTTTGTTACACAGAGGGTGGTGGGTGTCTGAAATGCGCTGTAAGGGATGATAGAAACATAGAAAATAGGTGCAGGAGTAGGCCATTCGGTCCTTCGAGCCTGCACCGCCATTCAATATGATCATGGCTGATCATCCAACTCAGTCTTCTCTCCATACCCCCTGACCCCTTTAGCCACAAGGGCCACATCTAGCTCCCTCTTAAATATAGTCAAAGAACTGGCCTTAACTACCTTCTGTGGCAGAGAATTCCAGAGACTCACCACTCTCTGTGTGAAAAATGTTTTCCTCATCTCAGTCCTAAAGGAATTCCCCCTTATCCTTAGACTGTGACCCCTTGTTCTGGACCTCCCCAACATCGGGAACAATCTTCCTGCATCTAGCCTGTCCAACCCCTTAAAAATGTTGTAAGTTTCTATAAGATCCCCCCTCAATCTTCTAAATTCTAGCGAGTACAAGCCGAGGATGATGACAGAGGAAGATATATATGATAGTGGGAGTTGAGGGTCCTGACCTGAAACATCACCTATCCATGTTCTCCAGAGATGTTGCCTGACCCGCTGAGTTACACCAGAACCTTGTGTCCATCTTTGTTACAAACCAGCTTCTACAGTTCATTGTTATTACATTAAGCTTTAGATTCACTTGTGAACTTGAAAGATCCAGTTCAATTATTCGTTGCATTTTTTAAGAACATCTCCCAAATTTTAAGACAAGTGCTGGATGACTCAATGGGTGAGGCAGCATCTCTGGAGGACATAGATAGGTGACATTTCGGGTTAGGACCCATTTTCAGTCTGAAGAAGACCTGAAACACAATCTACCAGTGTTCTCTGGAGATGCTGCCTGGCCTGCTGAGTTACTCCAGTACTTTGTGTCTTTTTTGTAAAATCAGCATCTGCAATTCCTTGTGTCTTCAAAATATTGCGTTAGGCATTGATGCAGCACTGACCAATGGCTCACAGGGGATAGAGCTGTTGACTTTGGTGGAAAGTAGTGAGGTTTCTCCACCCAGGAAGAATGGGAAACGAGGAAGAGTTACTCTTTACAGAAGAACACTTTACAGCAGCATATTGTTGGAAACATAGCACTGCTCTGGGAGGTGCCCGCACGCGGCGCCGACCGACAAGAGGCTGAAGCAAAGAAGCCGAAGCCAAAGAACCAAATAGAAACGAGGTCGAAACGCGAATGAACCGAAAGAGTTCGAAGACGAAACGCCTACTAACCGAAAGGATGGGATGCCTAAATGCAAGCTAACCGAGAGGGCGGGACGCCTAAACGCCTACGAACCGAAAGGCTGCGTCGCTTAAAAGCAAACCTACCAAATGGCTGCTCAGTCGATACGCCACCGACCCGAAAGGCTGCGGCGTCTACAGGCCAACGGACCGACTGCCGCTCAACAGAAAAGCCCAATAACGGACTTGGCGTTACCGGGGGGCGGGACTAGTCCGCGATTGGTCCAGCCCCCGCATCCATCACATCACCGTGAAGGTATGAACATTGCCCCAAACCTCCGCTCCATCCGACCCACAGCCCGCGCAGGGTGGCCGTGGGAGAGTGGGGGCTGCCCCGAGGGGTGCGCACCTTCGGCCGCTTTCAACTTGGTGCTTGGGTTCAGATTGCCGAGTCACCTATGGCTTTTGTGGGAAAATGAACCCCACGCTCCCGTCTCCCCCTTCTCTCTCCCCTCTTCTCTCTCTCTCTCTCCCTTCTCTCTCCTCCTCTCTCTAGCCTCTTCTCTCTCTCCTCCTCACTCTCCCCTCTCCTCTCTCTCCTCCTCTCTCTCCTCCTCTCTCTCCTCCTCTCTCTCCTCCTCTCTTTCTCCCCCCCAGCTCTCTCCCCCCCCACGCTCTCTCTCCCCTTCTCTCCCCCTTCACTCTCTCTCTCATCCGTCTCCACCCGCAGTAGCATCCCAGTCACTGACCGTGATGCACCGCCATCGGACCCCAACCTCCACACCAGGGTGACCCCCCCCCTCCGACCCCCGGTCACTGATATAAACACCCACACCAGCCGCGGGTACAGACGGTTTATATATTACCGTCTCGGTGTTTGTGGAACGCACCCAAGCTCCCACGTACAAAACAGGCAGCATCTCTGGAGGGAAGGAATGGGTGACGTTTCGTGCCGAGACCATTCTTCAGAGTGCGTCTGAAAGGTCTCGACCCGAAACGCCACCCATTCCTTCTTTCCAGAGATGCTGCCTCTTCAGCTGAGTTACTCCAGCATTTTGTGTCTATCTTTGGTGTGACAGTTGTGACAGTCGGCTTTGTGTTTTGCGGGCCCAGGAGGGGAGCTGGACATGCCGCTTGCATCTATTCAAACAAGTGCGCTCAAATTGAAATCCCACATGAACCATGTTCCCGAATGTAAGAACGATTTATACATGTAATACATAATATACACCAGTTAATTAACCATGTATAAATGGATATCATGTATTAATCGGTCTTAATGGTCTGCATCTTTCGGGTAGGTGTTGTATCGACTGAGCGGCCATTCGGTAAGTTTGCTTTTAGGCGACGCAGTCTTTCGGTTCGTAGGCGTTTAGTAGTCCCGCCCTTTCGATTAGTTTGCATTTAGGCGTCCCATCCTTTCGATTAGTAGGCCTTTCGTCTTCGTAGTCTTTCAGTTTATTGGCATTTCGGCCCCGTTTCTATTCAGTTCTTTGGCTTCGGCTTCTTGTCTGTCGGCACCACGTCCGCACACGGTAAAAACACAAAACTGTGGAGAACAGCCTATTCTCGTGGCGTGGGCGGCACGTTACCCCGAACATGCAAAAAGATTAAAATAGATGAAAGGTGTACTTACAGGAAGAGGACAATACCCGTGTTGGCCATCGCGTACGCCAGTCCCAGGATACCGCTACCCATGATGGCATTACTCAAGTTGAACACTGACATTCCTACGGAGGTTTTTCCTTCAAACTGCAATGGAAGAAGTGTCGTAAGCATGGAGAACCAAAAGGGAAAGCAAATCTACTGATTGATAATCTTTTACCAAGAGGCAATCTTTTCCCAAAGATCTGCTTTGATCCAACTGATCACATCAGCACTTTCATAAGTCCAGGAGCAGAATTAAGCCATTCGGCCCTAAGAGTCTACTCTGCCATTCATTCATGGCTGATCTATCTTTCCCTCTCAACCCCATTCTCCTGCCTTCTCCCCCCTGACACCCATACTAGTCAAGAATCAGGAAGGAACACAGCTCTCTTGACAAACACCAATGAAACTTACATCTGTAAATCGAGTTGGCTTCTTCTCGGTATTTGAATGAGGCAGAAATTCATCACACTCAGCTGTATGCCCTTCATTTTCTTCATACCTGTCGGGTCGCACAACGAGAAAATATATTAAAAGATCTATAAACTATTTTTTTTCGTCAACCTCCAAACTTGTGGGATTAGGAGAAAGCTAGGAAGATACTATTTGTTGTCCATTTCTAATAGTATCTGAAATGAACAATGTGTTTGGCCATATCAGAGTGTAATCTCAGACTTCAGAGTGTAGACTACTTTAAGTAACCATTTTGTTTGGGTCTAAAGTCATGTCATGACCTGACTTCATAACGATGACAAATTTTCTTCTCTGAAACACATGAATAATTTACATCAATTAATGCAAAATTAGGCAGATAGGTAGTCGATAGTCACAAGATAGACACAAAATGCTGGAGTAACTCAGCGGGACAGACAGCATCTCTGAAGAGAAGGAATGGGTGTCGCTTCAGATTGAGACCCTTCTTCAGACTTCAGTCTGCCTGCCTCGCTGAGTTACTCCAGCATTTTGTGTCCATCTTCGATTTAAACCAGCATCTGCAGTTTCTTCCTACATACTGTAGTTGATAGTCAGCAGGCTCAGTTGGCCGAGGGCCTGTTTCTGTGCTATATCTCTGGTGCTTCCAACTTTTTATTCTTACGTTATTCAACTATTCAAATTTTGTATAGTTAGTATAAGAATAGTGCAAAAATAGGTAGTTAATGGTGAGTGCAGACTCGGTGGCTGAAGCGCCTGTTCATGTGCTACATCTCCAGTGATCCCAGCTTTTTATTCAACCTTTATTTAATCATTTGAATTTAATTTCTCCACCGGTCAAGCTGGGATTTCAGGGTCATTTGTTATCTGTTACTATGACATTACTATTACCTGTTCCAATTCTAAGGTACCCAACATGTGATGCAGCCTTGTAGCTAATCTCCTTTGAGTCTATAGAACAAGGGTTGGATTCCAGGGAAAATTCTTCTTCAAAGGAATTTAAGAGATCAACTCCAGAAACAGGAGATTACAGAAATTGGTAGACACACCCTGGTGCATCACAGGTACTGTCCTCCCCACCATCAAAAGGATCTGTAGGCAAAATGCAGCCAATATTATCAAAGCCACACTACCCTGGCCACGCTCCTACCATCAGGAATCAGGTACAGGAGCCTGAAAACAGTGACCACCGGCTCAAGAAAAGCTTCTTCCCAACAACCATCAGGCTGTTGAACACGACACCACACTAGCCTCAGCAACTATGATGTTCTACCGCCGCCCCTCCCCCGCCCTAGCCAGTTCCACTGTTCGCATCCGCATATCTCTTCGGTATCGCCTCTTCCACAGCCAACAATAGACCATTGTGGGCTCCATCTTTCCTTGTTCGTCGTTGCTGGTTCTGATTTGTTCTGCACCTTTTCATACCTCTGGTTTCCTTCCCCCGACTCAGTCTGAAGAAAGGTTTCAATTCGAACCATCACCTATGCGTTTACTCCAGAGACGCTGCCTGACCCGCTGAGTTACTCCAGCATTTTGTCTCCATCCATAATCTTCTATCGACTGTCTTTGATTGTACTAACAACTTCATTTTTTGCACAAGTTTTACAACTATCAACTTATTGAACTTTTTGTAATAATTATATATATTATCTGTCTGTATTAGGTTCATGGACCTATTAAGCTGCTGCAAGTAAGAATTTAATTGTTCTGTTGACGGTACATATAATTAAACACGCTTGACTCTCATCCAATTGGCTGCATTTGTGACACTGTAGCACTCCCACAACACTGCACTGGGAATGTCAGCTGGGAATGTTTGCTCCAGTCAGTGGAACGAAGACACCATCCACAACCTTCCACTTCAGAAACTAGTGTGCTACCATGGAGCCTGGAAGGAACTGAGAGTTCCTAACCAGACAGTGATATATTCTTCATTAGGAGAACAGCACAAGCAGCTGAAAACCTATCCCTAGACACTTACCCCATTCCCCACCAATCGTCAAAGGACAAAGGACATTTGAGTTGCCATTTGCAGCACACCAATAAAAATAAGACACCACATTAAAGAAGAATTTAACATAAAACATAAAAACATCCCCCTACAATGGTTCCCACTGTGAGGGAAGGTAACAAAGTCCAGTCCTCTTCCTCTTGTTCACCCGTGGTCGGGCCTATTTGAGGCCTCCGCAGTCGCCGTGACGGCAGCCCATGTTTCAGGCCCTCTCGCCGGATGATGGAGCTCCGGCATCGGGAGAACACTCTTCAGCGGCTTGGAATGTCTGGAACGGCCGCTTCCTCCCCAGAGTCCGCGGCTCCCAAAGTCCACAGACCGGGCTTGTCGAAGCTCCGACACTGGCGATCTCGGCGAGGGATCCCAGCATCCGCGGTGTTCAAACTCAGCCCAGCCCGCAGCCGGACGCTCCGCGACCACAGCTCCGCGATGTAGGAGTCGGCGGTCTGAGTACTTTGGAGCTTACCACATGGTGACCTGGGTAAGGCATTGCCCGCTCCACGATGGTGCTTCAGCGCTGCGCCGCCGCCGAAGCTGAAGTTCTGGCCGGTCCCGGCAGGAAACGCCGCTCCAGGCCCGTTGGTAGGCCGCGAGGAAGGGGCGAAGATACGGCTCGGAGGAAAGCCGCATCTCCAACCAGGTAGGGACTGAGAAATGTAGTTTCCCCCTTCCTCACCCTCCCCCCCATCCCCCCCACATAAAAAAGATTAGACCTCCAAGACAAAACTTTTTAACATACTAAAACATTTTTAAAAGGGTGAAAAGATGGACAGCTGCAGGCTGGGCAGCAACACTCGATGGTGCCCCCACTCACAGAACAAGTGGACAACACAGTGGCACAGCGATAGAGTTGCTGCCTCACAGCTCCAGAGACCCGTGTTTGATCATGACTACAGGTGCTGCCTGTACGGAGTTTGTATGTTCTCCCTGTGACCACGTGGGCTTTCTCCGGGTGTTCCAGTCTCATCCTACATTCCAAAGACATACAGGCTTGTAGGTTAATTGGCTTCAATAAAATTGTAAATTGTCCCTAGTGCGTAGAACAGTGTGTAGTGTGTCTAGCGTGTAGATGTGCGGGGATCGCTGGTTGGCGCAGGTTGGTGGGTACAGGGCCTGTTTCTCTGCTGTATCACTAAACTCTAAAGTTTAAAGAATCATTTGCTTTTAAAAGGAAATTTATTCAAAAACGACATTGCTACATAAGTGACTCTATGAAGGGCAGGAATAAATATTTTGGTTAGGAACTTTAAAATAGAGCAGCAAAATCCTTCAAAATGTCAATTTTAACTTTGGCTCATTGACACTATTTATGATAATACTTTCCAAAATAAATAGTTCGAGAGGTTTTCTGGAGCAGATGCAAGGAAAGTGTAATTCTAATGAAAGAAATGAAAAGGTTGGTGTGTTCCAATGTCACTAAATTATGCCAGAGTGTGAATTGTTTCCAAACGAATTGAATAGAAGTGAAGAACACTTTGTATCTCAGTGTAGCTGGGATGCAGGGCTCTGCAAATCATACTTGTAATGCCTAAAACAGCTGGATATACGAGAGAAAGATACAGCATTAAGGGCTTGAAGCACAATTTCAGCTGCAGTCCAAGGTTTCCAAAATGAACTGGTCCAATTGAAAGTCAGAGAGTTATAGAGTCATAGATATTGGAAACAGGCTCTTCAGCCCAACTTCCCACGCCGATCAACATATCCATCTAAACTAGTTCCACCTGCGTGTGTTTGGCCCATATCCCTCTAAACTTGCCCTATCCATTGACCTGTCTAAATGTTTCTTAAAAGATGCGATAGTACCTGCCTCAACTACCTCCACCGGCAGCTCATTCCAAACACCCACCAACCTTTGTGTGAAAAAGTTACCCCTCAGGTCCTATTCAATATTTCCCCCTCACCTTAAAGCCATGTCCTCTGGTTCTCGATTCCCCTACTCTGAGCAGGTTGTTCTCATCTAAGAAATAAATCTCTGGATCTCCGAGGAAAGATCCTCACTCCAAGCATGGGATTGACAATGGAAAGGCCACTTAATCACACCAAGATGGAGGAGTCCATTTGGCCCACTGCCTCTGTGCTAGTTGAGGAAGATCCACTCAATCCCACCGTCTGACACTTGATCTGTAGTCCTGTGGTCACTGCTCTTCAAGTATACCTCCAGGTGCTTCCTAAAGGTCGAGGACTTCTGCCCTTTAAAGAAGCGAGCATCAAACAACCTACACACTGCAGGTGAAAACACTCTTTCCTCCTGCAAAATCGTGATCGTTTACTCTCTTTTTCTCAGGGTAGAGGACTCTAAAACTAGAGGCCATAGGCGTAAAGAGAGTTAAGAGAAATTTAAGAGAGACCTCAGAGGCAATTTTTAACTCAAAGGGTAGTCCGCATCTATGACATTTAACAATTTCAACATTTAAAAGACATTGGATTGGAACAGTTTAGGGGGATACGGGCAAACACAAAATAAATGGGACTAGCCCAGAATGCCAATATGACCAACCCAACATGACCAGATGTTCTAAAGGGCCAGTTTCCATGCTATATAGCTCTATGACTTCCTGCTAAACCTATGCCCCATGTTTTTGATATAACTATGGGAAGTAGGCTCTTTCCATTTCCTCAATTGAGGCTCCTCATAATGTTATATCCCTCATAAACTTCCATTCCAAAGAAAATAACCCAGATTATTTAATATTCCTCATTGATAAAATGTTCCAGTTCTGGAAACTTCCTCATAAATCTCTTTTATACCTCTCTTGTCCAATCGCATTTCTCTTGTATTCACTGTATGCTTGTATTCCATCCTTGGATTCCGCCACTTTGCATACTAAAGAAAGCAACATGCATGTCTTCTGAACCATACGGACTACCACAGCCCAGACCAGTTCCACCAAATGCACTTTAGATGCATTGCAAGGTTGATGTATGTCTGGCGGAATGACGTCTGAGTTCTGACGTGAAGTAATCCATGAGAAGATTAGTCGGTATGTCAGAGAGGACTCTCTCGAACTTCTACAGGTGCACAGTAGAGAGCATGCTGACTGGTTGCATCGTGGCTTGGTTCAGCAACTTGAGTGCCCAGGATCGGAAAAGAATGCAGAAAATTGTGACCACTGCCCAGTCCATCATCGGCTCTGACCTCCCCACCATTGAAGGGATCTATCGCAGTCGCTGCCTCAAAAAGGCTGCCAACATCATCAAGGACCCACACCATCCTGGCCACACACTCATCTCTCCACTGCCATCAGGTAGAAGATACAGGGGCCTGAAATCTGGTACATCCAGGTTCAGGAACAGTTTCTTCCCCACAGCCATCAGGCTATTAAACTCCCCATCAAACAAACTCTGAACTATAACAGCCTATTGCACTTTATCTGTTTATTTATGTGCATATATATATATGGTCTATGCTATATAGACACACTGAGCTGTTCTGTATTTATGCTTACAATATTGTGTTGTGTTGCAGCAAGCAAGAATTTCATTGTCCTATCTGGGACACATGACAATAAACTCTCTTGACTTGATATTAAGTTGTTGAGTTTAGTTTATTGTCAATGTGTACTGAGGTACAGTGAAAAGCTTCTGTTGTGTGCTAACCAGTCAACGGAAAGGCAAAACATGATTACAACATTACAAGCCATCCATAGTTTACAGGTAGTTGATAAAGGGAATAACGTGAATAATGTTTGGTGCAAGATAAAGTCCAGTATAGCTGGACGAAAGATAGTCCAAGGGTCTCCAATAAGTTAGATAGTAGCTCAGGACCACTCTCTAATTGTTGGTGGGATGGTTCAGTTGCCTGATAACAACTGGGAAGAAACTGTCCCTGAATCTGGAGATATGTGTTTTCACACTTCTGTAACTTTTGCCCGTTGGGAGAGGGGAGAAAGAGGAAATGAGGAACTGCATATGCTGGATTACACAAAAGGACACAAAGTCCTGGAGTAACTCAGCGGGTCAGGCAGCATCTCTGGAGAACATGGATAGGTGATGTTTCGGGCTGGGACCCTTGGCCAGACTGCCCTGAGAAGTCACCTATCCATGTTCTCCAGGGATGCTGCCAGACCCATTGAGTTATTTCAGCACTTTGTGTCCTTTTTATGATATTAACTGTTTCTCCCTCCTGAACCCCTGAGTTCTAGCATAATCTTTCTCCGTTTCCGATTCCCACCACAGCATTTTGTGCATCTGCTCTGTTTTCCCACTAGCATGTCGTAACTTGGACTCTGTTTGAGTTCCAGGCATCACTCTACTATCTATGCAGAAGAGACGAGACTGAAGGAGGGGCAGCCTTTGGCATTATTGCCCTCTCTACTCAAGTCACCACATCTTTCCTGTGACTCTGTGCTATCTCTACCCTCAGACGCTAATGCGTAGCATGGAAAGAAGTAGAGAAAATGCGCAGCATATATGTCCCAATGAGTGTTACTTCTGGCATTGAGCAATGGAGCCCATTGTGTCAGGATGTTGACCCATTACCCTTCATAGAAACTTAGAACCTCTGACCATTTTCAATGAGGATAGAAATCATCATTCACCCACCTGTCCTCCTCTGTGGAGACTTTAATCGGCACCGTCAGATCTTCCACATGATTCCCATTTGGAATAATCTCCACCATTTCCGCCTCTTTATTTACTTGTACGCACTCCATGTCGTCTCACTTCTTGTCAAAAAGGGTGTAGATGTTACTGCAAATTAAATAAAGATAAAATATTTATGAAACGTATTTATCTCAGTTTCACGGCTATGATGCGTAGACAACGGGAGCAGTTCTCGTCACCCGTACCCACCATGGCGTCTGCACTAGGAAAAGGCAGCACAGCGGTGGTGCAGCTGGTAGAGCCGTGCCTCACAGTGTCATAGACCCAGGTTCAACCCTGACTATGAGTACTGTCTATACGGAGTTTGTGTGTTCTCCCTGTGACCGCGTGGGATTCCGCCGGGTGCTCTGGATACCTCCCACACTCCAAAGATGCACAGGTTTATAGGTTATAGGAAGGAACTGCAGATGCTGGTGTAAACCGAAGATAGACACAAAATACTGGAGTAACTCAGCGGGACAGGCAGCACCTCTGGATGGAATGGTTTCGGGTCGAGACCCTTCTTCAGCCCGAGTCTGGGGAGAGGGAAATACAGAGATAAGGAAGTGTAAGATGAGAAAATGAGACAAAGGGGGTGGAGATCAAGGAAAAGGTAGAACTGATCATTGTTAGCTAGGTGAAGGCAACAACAAAGCAAACAGAGATAGAATGAGGACAGTCAGACTAGTCGGAGAACTGGGAATGGGGGAAGGATGGAGAGAGAGGGAAGGCAAGAGTTACTTGAAGTTAGAGAAGCCAAAATTCATACCGCTGGGGTTTAAACCTCCCAAGCAAAATATGTGGTGCTGTTCCTCCAATTTCCACTGGGCCTCACTCTGAGAATGGAGGAGGCCCAGGACAGAAATGTCAGTGTGGGAATGGGAGGGGGAGTTAAAGTGTTTTGCAACCGGGAGATCAGGAAGATTTAGGCGGACTGAGCGAAGGTGTTCAACGAAACCCATGTGTTAATTGGCTTCTGTAAAATTTTCCCTAATGTGCAGAAAGTGGACGAGAGAGTGGGATAAAATAGAACCAGTGTGAACGGATGGTCAGTGGTCAGCATGCACTTGGTGGGACAAAGGCCTGTTTCCATACTGTGACTTTCAATGGAGAGTGGTCGTAAGAGTGAACAGTCTGGTGTCCTCCACTGGGGATCTGAATACCAGGTGAGCAGGAAAAGCAACGGTGACCTTCTCTCCCGTTTTCACACGTTTCCCCTCCCCCTCCACTTACATTCATACCATTATTGAAAATTATAGTCAACAAATTTCTTGTCCTCTTCAGACGCATTAGAGAAGAATTTCAGTGCTTTTAAAGTGACTGAAGGAGATTCAGAATGCATGCACAGATAGATCCATGTTATAGTCATAGAGTCATACACCCTGTAAACTGGCCCTTCAGCCCAACTTGGCCATGCCGACCAACAGACCCCATCTACACTAGTACCACCTGCCTGTGTTTGGCCCTTATCCTTCTAAACCTATGCTATCCATGTACTTGTCCAAATAATTTGTAAAAATTGTGATAGCACCATCCTCGACCATCTCCTCCGACAGCTCATTCCGTATACCTACCATCGTTCTTGTAAATAAGTTGCCCCTCAGGATCCAATTAAATATTTCCCCCCCTCACCTTAAACCAATGTCCTCTGGTTCTTGACTTGTCATAAATGTGTACCATGTAGATGGGCTTAGGTTTGGTACCTGGTAACCTCACTTGCAGAATAACCTGAAGGAAGATGGGCGTTTACATCTGTACTTGCCTGTTATTCAAAGTTTATCTTTTCTTACATTCGTCTTCAGTCTATGAAAACTACTCCCGATAGACTGTATAATTAAGGAAATTCATAGCATAAATACAGTTGTCAAAACCAAATCATCACAATGACCATGAGAGGAAAACAGATTACCTGGTTGGATTATACATTCAAATCCCATTCAATAAATGTTCAACTCAACTACCGGTAGAACATTGGAAGGAACTGCAATGCCTGATAAATTAATAAACTAAAAATTGTGCCGCTTTGTAGGTTAAAACAACAAATGACACAACCGTTTCATGATGCCATCCCTTCACAGTTGCTAACAATTGGTTCCGTAGCTTGATATGATGTACTTGAGATAGACACAAAATGCTGGAGTAACTCAGAGGATCAGGCAGCATCTCTGGAGAACATGTACTTGGTCTACTGTTGCTGAGGTATGTTGAAGAAGGACAACTTGGGCTGGGTTTACAATCTGAACATCAGGAATTCTCAGCTCCTTGCCTGCCATCACAGACCACAATATTTTAAGACTTCACTATCATAGAGATTTGCAACACAATTTTGAGGTTGGACCACTGTTAGTTGAAAACCAAAATTAGAAAATGCCGGAAAGGCAGTCATTTCTGATTTATGTTCTTGGAGTCCGATTTTTTGTTTTGATAATGTAGGAGATGAGGTAGAGTTAAAAGTCACATTTAAATGGTCTTTTATTGAATCCATTCAACTAAAGTATTGGGTTCAAGTCTCTGGAGCAAGAATTGAACTAAAGAACCTTCGACTAAGAGTGCGGTCACCCGAAGCAAAGAACTACATCCACACAAATTAATGATTGTGTGGTGGTGAAGAATACAAACAAATCTCCATAAATCTATTAGGGTAAGATAGACACAAAGTCTTAAAACCGGTTCCAACCCAAAACGTCATCCATCCTTTTTCTCCAGAGATGCTGCCTGACCCGTTGAGTTACTCCAGTACTTTGTGTCTCTCTTCGGAATAAATCAGCATCTGCAGTTCCTTCCCACACAACCATCCATTTTCTGATTTACCTTCTCTTCTCCTCGCCGACATACTGCCTGCAAGTGAGAAGGCTCACTGTTAACATCCCTACCATACCATTTCTCATTCATTCTTGGTGAGATGGAAGGAAGGCTGCCTGCTGTTTGCCACAGGGAAAGCCATGGCCAGAGTCCTATCAACTCCCTCCTCCCATTGTCCAAAGTGCTGCTCGCAAAATTGCAGAAGGATTCCATCCATCTAGAAGCACAGTGGACCTGCGACAACTTCAAGTGAAATGCAAGTGCAGCAACAACCAGTGCATTTCTTAGCCTCACTGAACCCTTTGACCTTATCAACTAGGAGTGTCTGTGGAGCACGCTCCACAGACTTGCCTGCACAAATTCATCTCCATCGTACATCTGCTTCACGATAGAAATGGAATCATTAGTATATTCCTTCATTGGAAGGCTGCTCCTGAGAATAACGCAAATGGTCCAGGTCTCATCTTAATAAACTGGTCTATTTGTCGGCATGGATTTGGTGGGTTGTAGGGCCCGTTTCTGTGACAGAACTTTGACAATTCAGGACCCTCTGAGTTTAGTTTAGTATGGTTTAGAGATACAGTGTGGAAACAGGAACTTCAGCCCACCGAGTCCACACCATCCAAGAATTACCCCCATACACTAGTACATTAGTAGCCCCTACACACTAGGGACTATTTTTTTTGAAGAAGTTAATTAACCTTCACACATGCTCGTCTTTGGAATGTGGGAGGAAATAGGAGCGGCCGGAGAAAACCCACGCGGTCACAGCGAGAACGTACAAACTCCGTACAGATGGTACCCACAGTCAGGTTCAAATCCTGGTCTCTGGCGCTGTAAGGCAGCAACTCTGCTGCTGTGCCACTGTGCCGCCTGAGTTGTCATGAATCTAGGCTGCCACTTCAATAAGAAATGTTGTATTGATTGAAGTGCAATCTTCTGACAGAACCTTTTAAATCAACAGTCTGACTTCTCTGGAAGATTAATGATCCCAGAAAAACAGGAAAATCACCCCGAGTACTCATCCCTCAATCAACACCCATTGATTGCAGTGGCTCGTTGGTCTAGGGGTATGATTCTCGCTTCGGGTGCAAGAGGTCCCGGGTTCAAATCCCGGACGAGCCCACATTTTAAGAGTTCGATCCTGACCTTGGGTCTTGTCCGTGTGGAGTTGGCACGTTCTCCCTGTGACCGCATGGGTTTCCTCTGAGTGGCTCCAGTTTCCTCACACTTCCCAAAGATGTGCGGGTTTGTGAGTTAATTGGCCGTCTGTAAATTGCTCCTGGTGTGTCGGGAGTGGATGCACATGCGGAACTAGTGTGATGGGGTGATCGATGGTCGCATGGACTCGGTGGGCCGAAGGGCCTGTTTCTGTGCTGTATCATTCAGTCGATAAATCCACACAGATTATGCAGTCATTATCTTATTGCTCTGGGTGTGCGTTTGCTGTGTACATATTGGCTGAAAGATTTCTACAGCATTGAGAGCAAAATTTACCAGCTGAGAGCTGGAAATGGAAGAGAGCGAAAAGTGAAGGACTCAATATAAAGATGTGGACCATGTTCCCAGCAAGTCTGTAGCATTTGTAATAAAGTTGTCAAAACCCTCACATCTAGGTTCATAAGACATAGGAGCAGAATTAGGATTTTTGGACCATCGAGTCCACTCTGCCATTCAATCATGGCTGATTTAGTTTTCCTTCTCAGTCCCATTCGCCTGCCTTCTCAACATAACCTCTGACACCCTTACTAATCAAGAACCTGTCAATCTCCGCCTTAAAAATACTCAGTGACTTGGCCTCCACAGCCGTCCGTGGCAATGAATTCCTCAGATTCACCACCCTCTGGCTAAAGAAATTCCTCCTCGTCTCCATTCTAAAGGTAAGTCCTTTTATTCTGAGGCTGTGCCCTCTGTGCCCTCTCCCACTACTGGAAACATCAACTAGCAAGACCTCATTCCAGGACCAAATAATTAACAATGAAAAATTAGCTTAGGTCGACGTTTCTTTCATTCAAAGACCACTTTTGTTTCACTGTTTTGCTTAATGCATGGGAGAGTATTTGTACATATAAATTGTGAAACTGGTGAGAATGTGGTGGGAGAGCAGGAAAGGAAGGACTTCAATTCCATAGACGATGAATTCCTGAACCATGGAATATTAACAATGGGCCATTGAGAGTCATGACCCTGAATGCTTGTATGCTACTTTGGATCACATGTAAAATCAGCACCATTGCCACACTGAAAGAGACCATTCAGCCCTTTGACACTATGTTACCTCTTTGTACAGAAAGCCTTAAGGTGAGAGGTGCAAAGTTTAAAGGAATTAAAAACCAGAGGACATAAGCTTAAGGTGAGAGGGGAATAATTCAATAGGAACCTGAGATGCAATTTTTTCCACACAGATTGGGGTGGATGTATGGATCGAGGAGGTAGTTAAGGCAGGTACTATCACAACATTTAAAAGACATTTGGATAGGTATATGGATAGGAAAAGTTTAGAAGGATATGGGCCAAATGCAGGCAGGTGGGACTAGTGTAGATGGGGAAAGTTTAACAGCATGGGCAAGTTGAACCAAAGGGCCTCTTTCCACGCTGTATGACTCGATGACTACGAGATATGCGGGGCAAGTTATTTTACACAGAGGGTGTTGGGGTTTGGAATGCTCTGCCAGGTGATGTAGTGGAGGCAGATACAATCATGGTGTTTAAGTGGTTTTTAGATGAGCACGTGGATATGTAGGGAAAGGAGGGAAATGGATCATGTGAAGGAAGACCAGTGGTTTATTATGCTCGGCAAGGTCTGTGCTGTATTTCTTGTGCTGTATTTTTCTATGTGCTGTGTTCTAACTCTAGTCAATCCCATCCACCTGCTCATTCCCCATAATCTTACAGTCTTTTCGCAATGTTATCCAATTCCCTTCTGCCGAGTGTGTAAGAAGGAACTGCAGATGTTGGTTTATACCGAGGATAGACACAAAATGCTGGAGTAACTCAGGAGAAAGGGAATAGGTGACATTTCGTGTCAGATCTGAAGAAGGGTTCAGAACCGAAATGTCACCTATTGTTTTTCTCCAGACTTGCTGCCTGACCCGCTGAGTTACTCCATACTGTGTGCCTCACTTCTGCTGAATCTGCTCCCACACCACTTTCAGTGCAATCCAGATGATACCAACAAAGGTACCTTACCTATGCTCCTTGCCACCTGCATTTTACAGACACTAGGGTTTGTCACAGGACCACGACCCCGTCAAAGGCTTCAAATAATAGTAAGAACTTGACTGCACCTCCCTTTCAGATTTCTGATATCCATACCTTAGAATACAATTATGACCCATGTGGCTACAATTACGACTTTTAAAAGACATTTGGACAGATATATGGATAGGATCGGTTTAGAGGATGTGGTCAAATACAGGCAAATGGGACTCAGCCAGTTTACCAACATGGCCGGCATGGACAAGGAGGGCTGAAGGGCCTGTTTCTGTGTTAGATCTATGACTCTATTACTCCGATTCTTAATCTGTTCTCAGGTATCATTATACTACGCATAATTACACAACATTAATACACAACTCTATGAAATTAAGTCATTCACAGGTATTTTTTTCCAAAGTTAGATTGGCTTAATTTTAACAAGTTTAGTTTAATTACAGTTAATATCCCACACATAAGCTTTCCTACTATTATTCCCCCAAAATAATATGGACACTGAAACGTGGCAAATAAAATATTACAAGGACCACACTTAGATTAAGAGATGTGGAGGTATTTTCTGATTGTAAATTTTAGCCTTCACAGGATGGTAGACTTGAAACCGGTGTCTAGCATTTGTCTGCAATGTGTGCTAGAGGTGATGTGGAACTATTTGTTTGTGGCTATGATCTAGATAGGTGACTAGGTATAGATTCACAGGAAAGAATAGTAATAATGTGTGGAAGGGAAGCAACTACAAGGCAACAGAGAACAAATCCAGATACAAAAGACTAGAGATGGTGGAATATGAAGCAAAACACAAAATGCTGGAGGAACTCAATGGGTCAGGCAGCATCTGGGGAGGGAATGGACAGGTGACATTTTGGGTCGGGACACTTCTTCAGACTGATTGGAGTTGGGGAGGAAAAAGCTAGAAAAGAAAGGTGGGGGTGAGACAAAGCTTAGGAAGTGATAGGTGGATACAGGCAAGGGCGGGGTTGATTGGCAGACGGATGGACGTAATGACAAAGGCTCGATGTAAAACAGAGACAATTGGATGTCAGATGAGAAGAGGGCAAAAGGAGTGGAATGTAAATCCAGTTGTGGCGGAGGGGAAGAAAGAAGAGGGAGAGAGGAAATAGAGAACAAATGCATGGATGGGACCTAACAGGGTTTTAAAATTATGAAGAGATTTAATAAGGAAGCTGATATGTTATCATATGACAACAACCCAATATGTTTTCACTTCCAGGAAAACCAGAATTTGTAGTTTTTTCTAGGCACAATTGTCACATTAATCCAATTGATGCATTTACGGTGAATCTAGACAAGAAGATTTGAAAGAAGAATTGGAAGAACATTGTGAAAAGTAGTAGATTGGGATACAGCTTGTGCAGAAACTGGAAACTGGACAAATGACCTGTTTCCATGTGGTACATCCTCAGTGGATTCAGGATGACTATACTTCCTATGCTGTACTCCCTCAGTGCTGAATGAGGAGATGCCTGTGGCCAAACCATCAGATAGCAAATCAGCAGCTCCATCTCCGACCATGACGCCCTGTGATGTCAACGTCACTGCTGGGAGAATGCCATTGCTCCACTTCCCAAGTGAACCCCTCAATTAAATCTCAACCTCGTGACTCACACTCGCGCGTATCCATTATTCTTCTCTGCAGAGTTAAGCCCTGGGAACAGAGGCCGCTGTGTACAGCTGAATACTTCAACGGCAAAGTGCTGATGCAACCATCTCCTTGCTCGCCGCTGGAATTCCAACGGACGCCAGCGCTGAGCAGTATTGACGCTCACTTATCAACCTTTGCCTGAAGCTGTTTGTTTACTTTCTTTCAAAAATACGTTAAACACAAAATGGCTTTTGCCTACCAATGTCAGCATGGGCCTTGACCTCCTATGCAACCTCAAGCATCTAATCATCATGTATCTACTTTCCATTAATGCTGCAACGCATTTTTTTTTAACCTGCAATTTATTTGTCTTATTCGGAACACGATAGAGTTTCCGAGATTTCTCAAGCAGTGCGCATTCTAAAGATTAAAAAAATGTTTCTGCAGCTAAGTTTGACTTGGTTTATGCCTGTCAATTTATTTTAATAAAACTGTATATTCAAACTCCTAGTGGATTCATTCCGAATTTGCATTTTATGTGACTTTGCCTTCGTGTGTTTCTACCCTGTCCCTTTTGATTTCGGGAGATAGTCAGAAAGAAACTTCTTGTATGCTTCCTCTTTTTTAGTTTAGGTTAGTTTAGAGATAACAGCATTGAGACAGGCCCTTCGCCCCATTGAGTCCACGCCGACCAGCGATCACCCACTTCTATCCTCCACACTAGGGACCATTTACAGAAGGCAATTAACTGACAGACCTGCACGTCTTTGGAATGTCGGAGAAAATCAGAGCAACGGGAAAAAAACACACGCGGTCACAGGGAGAATGTACAATCTTCGTACCAACAGCACCTGTAGTCAGGATCGAACCAGAGTCTCTCGCACTCTACGGCAGCAACTCTGCCGCTGTGCCACTGTGCCACCCACAGCGTCTCTGCAAGTTGAGGCTTGTGAGCATTCACTGTGGACTTTCAGAGATCTGTTACTCCCTGTGGGAAGTCAAGATGTCATTCACTCATTCACTCTTCTCAGCCTGTTGCTTCACTCAGTTGAACAATGACAGTCCCTCAGTTCGAAGATGTCCCTCAGTTCAACATGAAAGACAACCTTTTCCGCAGATGGCGGTGGGCATATGGAATGCACTGCCTGACAAAGTAATTGAGGCAGGTACGAAGAAAACGGGTGGCACAGTGGCACAGCAGTAGGGTTGCTGCCTTACAGCGCCAGAGTTCAATCCTGACTATACTTACTGTACATACGGAGTTTGTCCGTTTTTCCTGTGACCGCGTGGGTTTTCCTCCGTTGCTCCAGTTTCCACCCACACTCCAAAGGCATACAGGTTTGTAGGTTAATTGTCTGCGGTAAAATTGTAAATTGTCCCTAGTGTGTAGGATAGTGCTAGTGTGTGGGGATCACTGGTCAGGATGGACTCGGTGGGCCGAAGAGCCTGTTTCCGCGATGTATCTCTAAACTAATTAATGTCCATTAGTATTCAATCCATTCCATTATTTCAATATTAATTATAACCCATCAATAGGCGAGTCTGAAGAAGGGTCCCAACCGGACAAGCCACTTGTCCCGTCTCTCCAGAGATGCTGCCTGACCCGCTCAGTTACTCCAGCACTTTGTGTCGGTCTAGGTGAGCTCCATTACTGTTTTGTGGGAAGAGCAATGCCTGGCTGGCCTCAACATCTCTTCTTTGTCTTCACCCTAAAGTCTTACTCGCGACTTGTTAAGTTGCTAGAACTCTTTGTTGAGAGAGGAAAAAGGAAAAAAGGCAGCTGCCACTCTGCCCTCAGTAAACCCGCACAATGGGGTAGAAACCACGTGTAATTGTTGCTTGTACACTGTCGGTGGGTGGTCAAACAGCCATTATATAAGTGTTTATTGTTGCGGCTTCTAATTGCCAATAACACTAGCCTCACGCTGCCAACTCTCAGCGGATGCACACTCACAATGGCATATTTAGCTTTGTTTCCTCCTGAAATGTCTTCCCACAAGTCTTCCATTAAGGCCCAGCTGGTCAACAAAAGCAACTTGACAGTTGTGCAGCACCTTTAACACCCAGCAAGGCTTCCTGAGACACTCCACCAGCATAGTGATGGGAACTCAGTCGGGGGGGGAAGTAGGTCGCATGTTTTGGGAAGGTGGTGGGACACAGAGTTAGCTTTGAGGAGGCTTCTGATAAAAGGTGGACGGAAAAGAGAATCAGGAAACGACTGCCAGACTCCGGAGACGGTGATATTTATACAGACGAGGGGCTCTGTTTTCAAAATAATTCTAACACAGCACCTCTTGGCTAGAGTCTCACGGATGTCAGTAATAGAGGCAACCTGCTGGGTTACTCAGATTGACCTGATGAGGGCAGAGAATAGGCGATGGGTGGTGGGAATTCCTTGACGAGACACATAAAGAGAGGACTAACTGATCATCATGTGTCCGTGCCCTGACTAAGAACGTCCTACACAGCACGAGCTAAAGTTGGCCCATGCACAGAATTTATTTTTTCTTATAAAATAAATTCTCGGTCTCTCTGCAAATATGCCCTTCACTGGGTTGAACGGAACAGGTTGGGAGGATGGAGTGATTACTAATGATTTTAAGGCTCCGGTAAAAACAATGGAAGTATTTAAAATGGAGCAACAGCATGAAAGAGCTGCATTTAATCTGTAGCCCTTGAATAGTGGGCACTATTCATAAACTTCAATGCCCTGTTGCACGGGACTAAAGATCTGTGTTTGTCTTTCAAGATACATGCTATTTTCCTTTCCCTTTTCTGCCATGATATATAGAGCTGGAAACATAAACATGATAATCACCATTAGAAAATGACAAAGTATAACCTGTGATATACAAAAACGGGATGAGCACTGATTAACACTGCAGCTCAATTCCTTGGAGGAGCCTTCAAAGAAATATCCAAATTGGGAAAAGGACAGTTTCCATTACATTACATGAAAGATTTTACAAACAGATTTCTTCCTTGTAATTCTACACTAATTTCTAGTGGAAGTCCCAATTAGTAATAGACTGCCAAACTACTTCATAACATTGAAACTAGGAAATGTGCATTGGCTGCTGCGGATTTCAGATTGATAAACGATCCCTTTTGTATTTATTCAGCTACTTTCACAGCTTCAGTGAAGTATGGTCACTGTTGTGGCAACCAATTTTACACACAGCAAGATCCTATAAACAGCATTATCATGGTTGTCATTTCTTTGGGTTAAACTGAATGTGGGATAAATATTGACCCAAATGCAGGGGAATATTCCCCTTCAGTACTTTGAACTGGTGTCTTGTCACTTTGCAGGAACACTTCAAAGGACAAACCCAGCCTCGGCTTAACATTAACATATAATCCAAGAGTTTACACATTAGTGCACCACCCTCGCTGTAATGCCCTGGGGTCTCCACTTATAACATGACAGAAGTCAGAAACACCACATTCAAGTATCCTTTTAGTTCATATTCTCATGTTTGGAACACTAGGGTGGACCTTTTGGTTAAGATCATGGCTTGCATGCGGTCATGTAGTAGACATTTTGAATTTCTGAGGACTTTCAAATTTGAGAAGGATGTTCCATAATCCCTCACCGTTGACCAAGTAGGAGGCTTCAGTGAGGTCAATAAATACCATGTACATTGGTTGGTTCTGCTCTCTACATCTTTATTTAGGTGATGTTTTTGTTGGACCTTGGCCTTCAGTTGACTCTGCATCTGTTTCGTACCCCACTAACCAGTCAGCGGAAAGAAGGGTCTCAACCCGAAACGTCACCTATCTCCTTCGCTCCTTAGATGCTGTTGCACCCACTGAGTTTCTCCAGCTTTTTGTGTAACCCTCGATTCTCCAGCATCTGCAGTTCCTTCTTTAATACATGATTACAATCTGGCTATCCACAGTGTACAGATATAAGATTAAGGGAATAACGTGAATAACGTTTAGTGCAAGATAACGTTCAGTAAAGTCCAATCATAGATGTTCTGAGGATCGCCAATGAGGTAGATGGTAACTCAGGACAGCTCTCTCGTTGTTGGCAGGATGATTCAGCAGCCTGATTACAGCTGGGAAGAAACTGTCCCAAATCTGGAGGTGTGTGTTTTCACTCTTCTATACCTGATGGAAAATGGACGAAGAGGGAGTGGCCAGGGTGTGACAAGTCCTTCATTATGCTGGTGGCCTTGCCGAGGCAGCGTGAGGTATACATTGAGTCTAAGAAGGTAGGTTGGTGTGTGTGATGATCTGGGCTGGGTCCATAATTCTCAGCAATTTCTTGCAGACTTGGATGGAGCTGTTCCCAAACCAAGCTGTGATGTATCGCAATAAAATGCTTTCCATGGTGCATCTGAAGAAGTTGGTGAGAGCTGTTGGGGACTTGCCAAGCTTCCTAAGCCTGCTAAGGAAGTAGAGGCATTGGTGTACTTTCTTGGCCATTGCTTCAATATGGATGATCCAGGACAAGTTGTTGGTGATGTTTGCCCTTTGACTGTGATTAATTGGTTCCTCAACCTCCCAGTTGCTTTCATCAACCCTGTATCTATTTCTCCTGGTAGAGAAACCAAGAGTCTCTTTACTCGTACTAACTATGATGTACTTCTAGACAGACCAGGTACTATAGACACTCCGCAACTCCTGTGAGGCATTGACCAGAAAATGTAGTTTCATTTTTAATTTAGTTTGGAGGTACTGCGTGGAAACTGGCTCTTTGGCCCACCGAGTCCACGCTGACCAATAATCACCTCTGCACTAGTTCTATCCTACATTCCAATGATAATTTGTGGAAACCAATTAACCTACAAACCTGCACGTCTTTGGAATGGAGCACTCGGAGAAAATCCACGCGGTCACAAGGAGAACAACGTGAAATTAAATGTGAAAATGCTCATATCTCCGAAACTTTTCCTATCCATGTATGTGTCCAAATGTCTTTTAAATGTTGTTATTGCAGAAGTAAAATAACAACTAAAATAACACATAACACGTATTAGTTATCTGATGTTAAGTACATCTTGTGAAAGAAGAGTTACTTTCTGCCTAGCGGGTTATGGTTCATTTGTCCCTGTCAACTGAAGTGTCTGCTTCCTTCCACAACATGCCGCCTCTTCACACACCCAGCAGCAGTCGTGCCAATGAGCTGTTCTCCTGTCGACGTGCCTGTGAAACTGGGTCAACCTATAAGCAGATGCGCTGTAGCTCTAATCTGCTCAGCTTGATGTTCTTTCAAAGTAAAGGCTGCCCCAGAAATACAAACTGGAAGAAATCCTCCTTTTAATCCATTAAAGCAATAATTCTCGGAACAACAGCGTAGCAGTAATGTCAATAGTGGAGGCTGCTTTCAAGATAGTAGTTATTCCAGCAGCAACACAAACTTTAAAATGTGCTCGCGCACAAGCAAGTTCAGCCAAAATAGGTGAATAGGATTTGTTCATCTTTTTCCTCTGCTCTTCATTGATGAAATGCTTCCCCAGTTTGGTGAGCAGAGATATGCTGATCATTGGTTATGATGTTCCACAGATGGGGTTTATCCTGATTCCACAAACATCGCCTGCCTCTTCTGCCCTGGCGATTTGGAAATCCCCCAGTCTAGAATGGCCAACTCTCCAGTTAGTTCCTCAGATGTTTGTTCAGAAAACCATCCCTGATGTACTCCTGGAACTCCTCCTCCTGTCGCCCCCCACCCCCACGATCAGTCTGAAGGAGGGTTCCAACCAAAACGTCACGATTCCATCTTCTCCAGCGATACTCTGGCACTTTGTGTCTTTATTTTGTAAACCAGCACCTGCAGTTCCTGGTGTCTACCTGTTACTAATTGCTAACAAGCCAACCTGGACACAGATTGAAGTCACCTGTGATTACAGTTGTACCCTTATTGCATGCATCTCTAAGTTGTACAATTAGAGGATGCATCTCTAAATTGCATCCTTATTGCATGTGTCTCTAAGTTGTACCCTTATGCCCCTGTCCCACTTAGGAAACCTGAACGGAAACCTCTGGAGACTTTCGCCCCACCCAAGGTTTCCGTGCAGTTCTCGGAGGTTCCCGGAGGTTTTTGTTCTCCGGCAACCACCTTCAACTAGCATCGCAACCGGCTTCGACTAAAAAATTGCAGATTTTTAAAACGGAAACCACTTTCGACCATTAGGGAGACTGCCAAAAACCTCCGGGAACCGCACGGAAACCTTGGGTGGGGCGCAAGTCTCCAGAGGTTTCCGTTCAGGTTTCCTAAGTGGGACAGGGGTATTAATGCATGCACCTTGCATGTTTATTGCCATTCCCACCATCACTGTTACCGTTTGGGGATCGGTAAACAACTTCCACTACCACACCCTTAACTTGGCATTTTTTAATTCCACCCATATAGATTCCACATCATTTAACCTAATATCCTTCCCCATTGTTGCATTAATCTCTTCTTTAAGCAGCAATGCTGCACACTTCATTTTCCTTGTTGCCTATCCCTCCTGAACAATGAATATACCATGATTTGCAATTCCTCTCCTTGGTCTCCCTGCAGCCATGTCACCATAATGCCCAGTAAACCATACCTGTTTACATCTATTTGCACAATGAATTGATCAACTTTGAATTTGCTCTATACATTACAACTCGCAGCGTTTTAGGTTTGCCTTTAAACATTCTTGGTTCCTTTCACATGATTTTGCACTGTGGCCCCGTTTGTTACATAGAAACATAGAAATTAGGTGCAGGAGTAGGCCATTCGGCCCTTCGAGCCTGCACCGCCATTCAATATGATCATGGCTGATCATCCAACTCAGTATCCCGTACCTGCCTTCTCTCCATACCCTCTGATCCCCTTAGCCACAAGGGCCACATCTAACTCCCTCTTAAATATAGCCAATGAACTGGCCTCAACTACCCTCTGTGGCAGAGAGTTCCAGAGACCCACCACTCTCTGTGTGAAAAAATTCCTTCTCATCTCAGTCCTAAAGGATTTCCCCCTTATCCTTAAGCTGTGACCCCTTGTCCTGGACCTCCCCAACATCGGGAACAATCTTCCTGCATCTAGCCTGTCCAACCCCTTAAGAATCTTGTAAGTTTCTATAAGATACCCTCTCAATCTCCTAAATTCTAGAGAGTATAAACCGAGTCTATGCAGTCTTTGTTCATAAGACAGTCCTGACATCCCAGGAATCAGTCTGGTGAACCTTCTCTGCACTCCCTCTATGGCAATAATGTCCTTCCTCAGATTTAGAGACCAGAACTGTACGCAATACTCCAGGTGTGGTCTCACCAAGACCCTATACAACTGAAGTAGAATCTCCCTGCTCCTATACTCAAATCCTTTTGCTATGAAAGCTAACATACCATTGGCTTTCTTCACTGCCTGCTGTACCTGCATGCCTACTTTCAATGACTGGTGTACCATGACACCCAGGTCGCGCTGCATCTCCCCTTTTCCTAATCGGCCATCATTTAGATAGTAGTCGGTTTTCCTATTTTTGCCACCAAAGTGGATAACCTCACATTTATCCACATTATATTGCATCTGCCAAACATTTGCCCACTCACCCAGCCTATCCAAGTCACCTTGCATTCTCCTAGCATCCTCCTCACAGCTTACACTGCCCCCCAGCTTAGTGTCATCCGCAAATTTGGAGATATTGCCTTCAATTCCCTCATCCAGATCGTTTATGTATATTGTAAATAGCTGGGGTCCCAGCACTGAGCCTTGCGGTACCCCACTAGTCACTGCCTGCCATTGTGAAAACGACCCGTTTACTCTTGGTTTCTCTGGATTCCATCTTAGTATTCCCCTTCCGTTCTTGTTCTTCCAAAAAGTCAAGGCTTGTAATCGCAGACTCAGTTTGCAGAGCTTACAACTTATTAAATGGTAGATTTATACAGTTGTTGTTAGATTAGAGATACAACATGGAAACACCCACCCAGTCCACGCCAACCATCGATCGCGCATTCACATTGGATAACAGTATGTTATCCAACTTTCTCATCCACTCCCTGCACACTAAGGGCAACTTACAGAGGTCAATTAATCTACAAACCCGCACATGTTTGGGGAAACCGGAGCACCCAGAGGAAACACACTGGGTCTCAAGAAAAATGGGCAAACTCCACACCCGAAGTCAGGATCAAACCCGGGTCTCTAGTGCTGTGAGACAGCAGCTTTTCCAGCTGCACCACTGTGCTGTCCCAATGATACTTAGACTAGAATGTAGACTTTAGAGATACAGCACAGAAACAGGCCCTTTGGCCCACCGGGTCCATGCCAACCAGCGATCCCCATACACTAACACTATCCTACACCCTAGGGACAATATACAATTTGAACTAAGCCAATTAGCCTACAAACATGCATGTCTTTGGAGTGTGGGAGGAAACCGGAGCACCCGGGGAAAACCCACGCGGTCACAGGAAGAACATACAAACTCCGTACAGACAGCAATTGTAGTCAGGATCAAACCCGGGTCTCTGGCGCTGTAAGGCAGTAACTCTACCGCTACGCCACCGTTCCACCCAAAATTATGACATTTATATTCAAATGAACTATATTAAAAGGTCTGAAGGAGGGTCTCGACCCGAAACGTCGCCTATCTCCTTCGCTCCTTAGATGCTGCTGCACCCGCTTAGTTTCTCCAGCTTTTTGTGTAACCTTATATTAAAAGATCTATATTTAATGGCATCTGTAACACCTTTAGCTCCCCAACCTCTTCAGAATTATAGCTGCTTGCCTCATGCTCCTGAACAACTGAATTGAAGGTGAAGAAGGGTCTCAACCCGAAACACTCATTCCTTCTCTCCAGAGATACTGCCTGTCCCGCTGAGTTACACCAGCTTTTTGTGTCTATCTTTGAGTTAATGTCCCGTTTGTTTCTGTCCCCTTGATCCACTTGGAGTTCCCCGAGTAGGAGATCGTGAGAGTTTGTAGAGGAAATTGCTGAACAGGACAGCAACTGTCCAGCGCTTCAGTAAGATGAAGGAGATTTGTGGAGGATTAAAAACTTCACAAAGAGAAGCACTCCCAAAGAAGCTCGGCAGCATAGAGGTTCGTTGGTGGATTAGTATTCAGCGGGACAGATAACTAATCTAGAGGTGTGATTTGAAATCGCATCAGGCAGCTGGAGAATTTAAATTCAAAACAAGCTCAAATCAAAAACTGTGACAGTAAAACTCCTGCATGGGTTATAAAATCTGTGTATTTTCGTGAAGGAAGCCTGCCATTTTGTTATCTGGTCTGTACTATTGAGCAACTCCAGACCCATCCATGTGTTGGACATTTAACTATTCTCGAAAATACCCTGGTAAACTGCTCAGTTCTGTGGTAATCAGGAAAGGACAGAATGTCCCGTCCCGTCCCGTCTTGTAAATAATTATTTTTTTAATGACTGAAATCTTCCTGAAATCTTCTTGTTCTCTCCATTCCACAACCCAGAATATCTTTAAAGACGGTCTAACGTTTTAAATGATGCAGAAGTGAGTATGCTTGTGCTTGGTATTTAGCATGGCATTTATAAGCTAAATTTATAAGTATAATTAATTCACAGAGAAAGAGAACCACATTGAATGCAGCTTGCATCTGCGGCTTTCTGGAGATTCAATGCAAAGTTATGTAAAAGATGAGAACCTTTGGTGTTGCAGTCACCATAACAACCCACTCTGCATCATATGTACAATCTGGCCATTTTACGCTTTACACATATATTAACCTATTCTCCCTCTGCAAGCCTTGTTTACTTTAGTTTATTGTCAACAGTACCGAGGTACAGTGAAAAGCTTTTTGTTGCGTGCTAACGAGTCAGCGGAAAGACTATACATGATTACAATCGAGCCACTGAGCAAAGGTGCCATCCAGAGTGTACAGATACATGATAAAGGGAATAACGTTTAGTACAAGATAAAGACCAGAAAAGCCAGATTAAAGATAGTCTGAGGGTCTGACCCTATCTTTGTTTTACTTTAAATAAATTTACAAGCTCCGACACAATTTGAACCCTTGCTGATTTGCATTACCCAGTTATGTACTTTTCGTATGACAAACACACTGTGTATGCAAAACTTAGGACAGTCCGCATTTGTGTAAAAAGGAGGTCATTGGGATCACTACCTTTTGACTATGGTGTTTTAATTAAACCTCCAATAGATCAGACGGGTTTATCAATAGATTATAGACATATCGCCAATGGATTAAGGTCCATAGATGAACTTCTGTCCCAAATCTATTTCCCAGAAGTGCTACACCACCCACATTGTCACATACAAGTCGCTCTCGAAACAGTACACAACTTTCACTTGCTGTTCAAACAGCAATGACAATGAACAAAACCTCACTGGATTTCATCAAAGATTTTATCAAATGTTTAGGTCTGACATTTAAGTCTCTAATTTAAGTCTCAAAATGGAAATGTTTGGGATTTATATGTTTATTGATTTGTCGAAGTGAATGCCCAGAGCCCATGGAAAGGTTCATGAATCCTTACATTTGGTGTAGGGAAATTAAGGACCAGACCAAAGGGGACAGGTACAGCCAGGATTTGGAAGGAAAGTGGAGTGTGTGGCACAAAGCACTTCGGAAAAAACTGGGGACAATTTAAGCAGACAAAAGAGTTAAGTTTAAAAGTGTAGCTCCTTTTTATTGGGGGCAATTTAAAAGAAAGCAAAGAGACATCTCTACCTATATTTTAGTTTAGAGATACAGCATGGCCCCCTCGGCCCATCGAGTCCTCACCAACCAACAATTTCAGTACACGCTACACACTAGGAACATTTTACATTTTTTACCGAAGCCAATTAATCTACAAACCTGTACATCTTTGGAGTGTGGGAGGAATCCGGAGCAGCCGGGGAAAACCCACGCGGTCACAGGAAGAAAATACAAACTATGTACAGACAGCATCCGTAGTCGGGATCAAAGCCGGGTCTCTGGCGCTATAAGGCAGCAACTCTACTGCTGCACCACCGTGCTGCCGACTCCACCCAACGCTACTAATAATGTCAGGATTTCACAAATTGTTTCATATCAATGATAGACTTCTGAAGAGGTGCGACCATTGTCATGTGTGAAAAGCAGCAGCCAGATTATGCACAAACACTGGTGTGATTTTGACCCAAGATATTTCATTGATCTTGGTTAGGGGATAAAGTCTGAATAGCAAGGAGAACTCACCTGCTCTTCTTCTGAGGTTTACTGCAACTTCAGAAATGGAAGTGGATGTGGCATGGGTGTTACACGGTTGGACAAGCAAAGATTCAAAGGTGGACAATGTTATTAAGATAGTTTTACATTATTAAGACTCGTTTTACATGCTTATTACCAGTTCACAGAGACCCCAGGAAAACGAATGTGAAATCGTGAGGTGCCTGTCGCTTCTGTTACTCTTTAACTGAAGTTTCAGGCAGGCCAACAAACTCTCTGTCCTTGCCTGCAACTCTAAAGTCACAGGCAAGCCAGAAAATACCACCACCCACCCCCAGTGGCAACAAATGCCGCAGTCAGACAATGCAAAGGTGGAGAAGCAGAAATCAGGAGAGTTGGATCGGAGACACAGAGAGTGAGAGACAACGAGAAGACACAAGGTTCTGGAGTAACTCAGCAGGTTAAGCAGCACCTCTGGGAGAACATGGATAGGTTATGTTTCGGGTCAAGATGCCCTTTATTAGACTGACTGTAAGAGGTGGGGAAGAAAGCTGTGAGAGAGGAGTTCCAGGCCAAAGTCTGAAAGGTAATACTTTGATACAGGTGAGGGGGGATTTCAAAAAGGCAGATGGTTGGACTAAGGCTTGGATTTATAAAATGCCACTGATGTAGGTCGCGTCACATTTGACACCGAGCCACAAAGGATATGCCTTGGACAAAGGGCTTTGCAGGGATGTCAAATGAGGAATGAAGAGAGGAGCTTAAGAAGGGAAGAGAAGACCTCAGGGCTTTTGGCAGATGAAGGCACAACCACCTGGGGAGGTTAGATTTCAGAGTGTACAAGAGGCCAAGATTGGAAAATGTAGATACCCCAGATGGCAATGTCTGGAGATTACAGAGCTATGGAGGGCCGAGTCCTTGAAGAGATTTGAAAATGAGGTGTTTTTTAAAACTAAGGCTCCAATTGACCGAGTCAGTATAATTGAAAGGACACGCAATGAATGAATTAATTGAAATTAGGGTGATGGAGTCATACAGCACGGAAACAGGCCCTTTGGCCCAACTTGCCCATGCTAACCAAGATACCTCATCTACACTAGTCCCACCTGCCCCCGTTTGGCCCATATCCCTCTAAACCTATCCTACCCATGTACCTGTCAAACCTGACATGAGAGAATATGGTTACAAATGAGAAGTGGGGGGCATGTCATGGGCAATACCTAAATTAAAATTTTGGGTAAGAAAGGCGTGGAGAAAAAGTTCAGAACTAAGGCAGGAACAAGTGTTTCTTAAGGGGTTGAAATAGACGTTCTTAGCAATGGTGTAGTTATGTGGACCATGCTTATCTCTGTAAACAAATACAATCACATGGTTAAAAACTGATTGGTATAAAAATAGGCAATGCTGGAGATTCTCAGTAAATCTGACACCTAAATATTTAGATCAAAATATTGGATTAATAATCATCTGTTACTTGTTTGCGCTGATTTTTTACCCACCGAGATTAATAAGCAAAAACGTGCAGTGACTTATTTAACAGGAATGCGCTTCTCTACCAATGGAAGGAGCTTCAACAAGATGCTTCTAATTTGTTGAGATAGAGAAAATAACTCACTTGAAGGAGACAGAGTGAGAGGCAGGCAGGATGAGTCCCGAGTTGACCTACTCGAAAACAACCCTTTACTTTGAAGAGAGCAAAACCCAAGAGATGAGGAAGTGTGTAAGTAACAACGAGGCATTTTGGAGAGTCGCTGTTATTCATTGTTATTTACTTTAGAGATACAGTGTGGAAACAAGCCGCTCAGCCCACTGAGTCTGCTCCAACCAGCAATCACCCCGTACAAATGCACTATCGAACACACTAGGGACAAATTCCGATTTTTAAGGAAGCCAAACGACCTATACACCTGTACGTCTTTGGAGTGTGGGAGGAAACCGAGTATGCATAGAAAACCCACACTCAAGGGGAGAATATGCAAACTCAGGATCGAACCCGGGTCTCTAGCGATGTAAGGCAGCAACTTTACCGCTGCCCACTCAACTCCACAAGTGCGCTTGCTCTTCTGGTAAGCAAGAGGACCTCAAATCACAACGACAGTGAAAGGACGTAATGAAGGAGCAGAGAGGATGAGCTGAGAAGGTGCTTGTGATGAGGAGCATCAGAAAATCATGTAGACGGAAGAGAGTCTTGATGAAAAGGATAATTGGGTAGGGTGATGGATTCTGTGAGAATCAAGAGGAATGAAACAGGAGCAGGAGCAGGCCAGTTGGCCCCTGAGCCTGTTCCATGAGAGATAGAGAGAGAAGCTCCAGGTAGAGAAGGAGCCAAACAATGGGACCTGAAGGCTCACAAAATCATGAGAGGAACAGAGCAGGTAGACGCACTTGCCCAGAGCAGGGACATTGGGAACCAGTCAAAATAGGTTTAAGGTGAGGGAGGAAAAGATTTTATAGGAATGTATAACGGATGGATGTATGGAACAAGCTGCTGGAGGAGGTAGTTGAGGCATGTACTATCGCAATGCTTAATAAAACGTTTGGACAGATACATGGATAGAAAAGGTTTAGAGGGATATGGGTCAAATGCAAGCAGGCGGGACAAGTGTAGATGGGAAATGTTGGTCAAGTTGGGCCAAAGGACCCGTTTCCACGCTGTATGACTCTACGACTGCTAAACATACTGACAAATATACTGATAATCTGTGGTTGTATGGCAGCTATCTGACTGGGAAAGCTCCCGCAATGAGAACAGACCTCTTTTAGACTGTCTGCTTCCACTGCTGGTGGTTGACAAACATCTAAGTGTGTTCACGCACAGTTACAAACCAATTTTACTGCATACCCAGAAAGTTTAGAGATACAGCAGGGAAACAGGCTCTTCAACCTGGTCCCTGCCAACCGTCGATCATCCATCTACGCTAGTTTAACCAGAATCAATTTATTGGCCACGTATGTACACATACAAGGAATTTGACGGTGCTTTGCTTGTACATGGTAAAAACACAATATACCGCATTTAATAAAAATAACATCATTTAAAAATGTAAAAGTAAAGCGTAAGAGTAAAAAGGGGCAGCTTTGCTATATATTGCATACGTATATATCTAAAGTGCCCTTGGAGAGTTCATTAGTGTTTGGCTTCCAAACTAGAATGTAACGGTGTAGTTCTATGTTATCCCACTTTCTCATACATTAGGGGCAATTTTACAGAGGCCAATTAAACTACAAACCCCCACATCTTTGGGACGCGGGAGGAAACCCACGCGATCACAGGGAGAACGCGCAAATTCCTCACAGACAACCCCTGAGATCAGGACCGAACCCGGGTCCCTACCCGCTGCGCCACTGTGCCACCCGTGTGTGCATTCATCTTATTCAGAAATAGTTTATTGCCCCTTTTAAACTGACAAAGAGTAGCACAGTATCTCGCAGTGACAACTTTGACGACAGCCAAGCAGCGTGATGTTTACACAACTGACAATTACACCAACAATCCCAGCAGAGATCTCATGGGGAAGATTTCATCAGCATTGCGGTCGGCCAGATGAAACTGGCAATGGCAGGCTGACATATTCTACGCTCCACATTTGGTGCTGGCACACACAGCAAAAGAAAATCTTAATATGGCAGCAACACTAAAAATACAGCGTGTATGGTGAAGATATCAGAGTCAACCTGCAACCAGTGCCAGAGCTGGGACGGGGAGCTTTGCTGCTTCAGACTATCTCAGGGAGCAGCAGCTCCGCAACATGATGGAGAGCTGGGATCAAACATGTGTCGTGTGGCGGCCACGTGGTGGGAACAGAAAAAAGAGGGGCCAGATTCACCCACATTCACAACGGGTGAACACACACCCGCACACACTAGCACGGACGTACACCCACAAAACAGGTGGACCAGCGCACACACAACAGCTCGACACACACACGCACACACCACCGAAACAGGTGGACACATGCACACACACACACGTGGACAGACACACACACAAACAGGTTGATATCCGCACATACACAGATGGACTGACCACACATGTGGACAGACACACACAACAGGAGGATTTGCACACACATACACACAAAACACCCTCACATACACACACATGTAGACACACAACACACTCCCAACATGTAGACACGCACACTACACGTGAAACACACACAACACAGACAGACACACACGCAACATATGAACACACACCCACACAGGGAGGCAGAAACGCACTCAACATTTTGCACACACACACAATCATGTGATAACACACATGAACACGTAGTAAAAATAGCAATCTGTACACACGTGCACAGAAAACAGAGGAACACACACTGCACACCGATGTGTGGGGACACACATGAACGCCAGTGCACATACAAACACTTGGACACACATAGGAGCAGAGGGGCTGGAGGGGGGATTGCCAGAGAGGGGGGCGTGACAGCCCACAGACAGGCACCGTGCGAAGGGTGGTGAACACCGCATGCAACACACACCAAAAACGCAATACACCTGCACACAAACACACGCATATATATATATATATATATGCATATATCAGCACTTGGACACACACATGCATGCAATGTCGACTGATACAAAGCGAGGGTGAGATGAGGGTTAAGGTGGAGATTTGAATTTCACCCCAAGATTGATACAAAACGCTGGAGTAACGCAGCGGGACAGGCAACATCTCCGAAGAGAAGGAATGGGTGACGTTTCGGTCGAGACCCTTCTTCAGACTGGAGTTTGAAGAAGAAGGGTCTCGAACTGAAACGTCACCCATTCCTTCTCTCCAGAGATGCTGCCTGTCCCGCTGAGTTACTCCAGCGTTTTGTGTCAATATTCGGTTTGGACCAGCATCTGCAGTTCCTTCCTACACATTTGAGGTTCATCCGTTCACTTTGACGAGTGGACCGCAGGTTGGCTGTGATTTCACCCACTGCATGCGAGGACTTGCTCACAGCCCAAAGTTCACGCCTGCGACCACGGTGCGTGCAAACACCTCACCATTCACCCCATGGTCAACCAAACCCCCCTTCCGATAACACAGCCCGGCTCTCAGCGTTGATCTCACCCCCTCTGCCCGGCGGTGGCTCGCAGGCTGTCGAGACCCAGCTCACGTTGCAGAACTCGAGGAGAAACTAGACCATGGGGGAGCTGGCTGAAGTTTAACGCCAGCTGCTTCACTGTGCAAACCCTCTCCTCTCCTCTCCTCTCCAGCCCATGGCGAGAAGTCGCCTCCGTTTAACTCACTCGTCCCTCTACAAAGCATGCAAGGTTTGGTGGCTGCCACATACATGTGTTTCTTACCGGCTCTGTGTGTGCAGACTGGAGATTGTCCGAGTCTCTCTGTATCTCTCCCCTCTCCCTTGTCTCTTTATGTTCCACCTCCAGGGATGGTCAGGCTGTTGTTTCTGCAGATGTCAGGGTCGGTGTGACTGTGGAGGGCGAGTCTCCCGGAGCCCGGCTGGTGTGTGTAGGGAGGCAGTCAGACTCTGTGTAAGCGGCGGAGTCAGTGAGAGAGTGGGTGAGGAGCAGTCACGCCCCACTCTCCAGCCCCTCTTCGTACGCCCAGCCACAGCACAGTAACATCATTCATCAGCCACTAATCAATTACTACACACTGGAATCTCACACTTACTGTAGCAAGTCATTGCATACAAATACACCGTTTATCTACACTTCATATAATATAAATATCATTATATGTGTTTTCACAATGTGATTACTATTTATATAACGATACTATCTAAACACAAACGCATACGAATTGGGAGCAGAGGTAGGCCACTCGGCCCCTTAAGGCTATTCTAGCATTTAATAAAGGCTGTCAGATCTCATTCCCAACTCCATTCCCGTCAAAAGGGTCCCCACACGAAATGTGCCTGTCCAGTCCTTGATTAGTACAATGTTATGGTTTTTGGGGAGAAGGCAGGAGAATGGGGTTGAGAGGGAAAGATAGATCAGCCATGACTGAATGTCCTAATTCTGCTCATAGAACTTATGAACCTCCCTCTGCAGATGCTGCCTGACCCGCAGAGTTCCTCTGCCACTTTTGTGTCTATCTTTGGTGTAAACCAGCATCTGCAGTTCTTTGTTTTTGCATTTTGTCTGCTCCACTGTGAAGTCTTCTCAAGGTCTACTTTGCCTACTTTGACAAAGTTTTCCTCCTCTCTCCGATGGGAGTTCTGCAACACCCTCTCTCGCTGTTCCCCCTCTGTGATTCCCGCTGCTCTCCGACCCTAGACCATGTTTTAACCCAGACTCGCTACCACAGCTTAAAAATATATTGGGTTATTTCTCTTGCGAATGAAACATAAACCAAAGGAATAGTTAGATCTCTAGCCGGGTGTTGAGCAGCCAGGTTGTTGTCTCTGCCTCAATGTCTGCCAGGCCCTGAGCTCCATTTGGTGGGTGGTAGAGCAGGCACCCAGAGATGATATGGTTGGCTGTCTACTATTGGGTTAATATGTATATATATATATATATATATATATATACATATACACATGTATACATCCAGTGGTTAAATATATGCTATTTATATTCATGTATATTTCTCTCTCTTTAAGTAAATTTACTTTGGCACATTAAATTTCATTTCAATTGCAGACAAGCTGGTTGAGGAGAATCTAATTTTTTCTGTCAGAAAGTTACGTCAGGGCCCCAGTTCCAGGAAGAATTCTGCAAGTTCTCTATTCCAACCTTTTGACTGGGGCAGTACAGATGATAAACAGCTGGCAGAGTGAGATCTTGAACAGAACCACTTTTGTTTCTAATTAAGAGGTATAAATAATTTAGAAAACCTGATCTTGAGGAATTTCAGCAACATTTATGCCCAGTACATATATATATATATATATATAAAGCAATACATATATAATAGCAATATAAATATATACATATATTTATTCATAGTCACACACACACATATATACATGTGTGTGTGTACATACTGTGTATATATATATATCCTATATTTTTATCTATCTATCTATCTATCTATCTATCTATCTATCTATCTATCTATCTATCTATCTATCTATCTATCTATCTATCTATCTATCTATCTATCTATCTATCTATCTATCTATCTATCTATCTATCTCTAAAACTCTGATCTTGTTATCTTCCAGTTTGGCGGTCTTTCTATTTGCGCAAAAACGGTTCGCGTTAGCACTACGATTTTTCACCAGTTCACTCACCGTTCTCCTGTGCTGCGAGTGCACAAAGTTTCGTTCGAATCGATTGAATGTCGCAAAAGCTAGCGAGGTTTTAAATTATAAAAACCGCGTGTGTGCAGATCGATCTCTTCTGCCTGTCAGTGCCGCGCGGATAAATCTCTTCCCCTGTCACTCATCGGGATGGTCCGCCCCTTCCTGCGCCATCGCATCTTTACTGGAGCTGAGGATGGCCTGCGGAGGTTTCCAAACGGATTTTCGGAGGAACCCTTAGCAGCCCCGCCACAATAAGCCCCGCCCCAAGCAGCATCCCAGCCCCAAGCAGCCCCACCCCAAGCAACAGCCCAGCGTGGAGACCCAGCCCAGCCCAGAGTCGAAAACCCAGCCCAGTCAAAGATGTCGCCGATGTCGCCAAATGGAAAGCGGAGATTCTGATCCCGGTGGAAGAGAACAACCAGCGACCAACACCCGCTGTAAGACCCTATCGCACCGCCAATTCCAGCCACTAACCCAATATATATATATATATATGTGTGTGTGTGTGTGTGTGTGTGTGTGTGTGTGTGTGTGTGTGTGTGTGTGTGTGTGTGTATATGTGTGTGTATGTGCGTGTGTAAATATATGTGTATATATGTATGTATGTGTATATATATACATATATATTTTTTTTAAATTTCAAAATGGGTTGGGCATACATATATTTAAATATATTAAAACTGTCATAGTCAGTAGTGCAGTCACTAGTCAGAATTGGCCAAGATAGACTGGCAAGTGATTCTTAAAGGGTTGACAGTGGATGTGCAATGGAAAGTATTTAAAGACTGCATGGATGAACTACAACAATTGTTCATCCCAGTTTGGCAAAAGAATAAATCAGGGCAGGTAGTGCATCCATGGATAACAAAGGAAATCGGGGATAGTATAAAAACAAAAGATGAAGCATACAATTTAGCCAGAAAAAGCAGAGGACTGAGAGAAATTCAGAGTTCAGCAGAGGAGGACAAAGGGCTTAATTAGGAAAGAGAAAATAGATTATGAAAGAAAACTGGCAGGGAACATAAAAAATTGACTGCAAAAGTTTTTATAGATATGTGAAGAGAAAGAGATTAGTTAAAACAAATGAAGGTCCCTTGCAGTCAGAAACAGGTGAATTGATCATGGGGAACAAGGACATGGCAGACCAATTGAAGACTGATTCCTGGGATGTCAGGACTTTCATATGAGGAAAGAGTGGATAGACTTGGCTTGTACTTGCTAGAATTTAGAAGACTGAGGGGGGATCTTATAGAAACTTACAAAATTCTTAAGGGGTTGGATGGGCTTGATGCAGGAAGATTGTTCCCGATGTTGGGGAGGTCCTGAACAAGGGGTCACAGTCTAAGGATAAGGGGGAATTCCTTTAGGACCGAGATGAGGAAAGCATTTTTCACACAGAGAGTGGTGAGTCTCTGGAATTCTCTGCCACAGAAGGTAGTTGAGGCCAGTTCATTGGCTATATTTAAGAGGGTGTTAGATGTGGCCCTTGTGGCTAAAGGGATCAGGGGGTATGGAGAGAAGGCAGGTACAGGATACTGAGTTGGATGATCAGCAATGATCATATTGAATGGCGGTGCAGGGTCGAAGGGCCGAATGGCCTACTCCTGCACCTATTTTCTATGTTTCTATGTTTCTATGTTTGCACCTCTCTTCAAGTAACACACCCTTGCCACTCATGTGGCTGTTGGGCGATATTCCTTCCCTTGTTTGAGGCATATCTCCAACCAACCATTCACAGAAGGGGAACAGATTGATGCAATCTCCAGCCTAGGTCCACAGCCTAGGTTATCATTCAAAAACACCCATCAGGGTGTTTTAACAAAACGACCTCCAATTAAACTCTGAATGACAAACTGCCATGATTGCTCTAGGGAGTTGGAGCAATGCTTTTCTCTTTGCACTATAGTGTTGTTTGTGTTGATATATTGAACTTCTGGTTGTTTATTATGGTGTCTATTGAGCACTATGTCCATATATCTGCTTAGCTGCTGCAAGTAAGAATTTAATTGTTCCGTTTCCAGACATATGGCAATAAAACACTCTTGACACTCAGTTTACAGCTCAATAGGATGCCCTTTTGGATTGCGGTGAAGGATTTTTGCCTCCACTATCTTTCAGGCAGTAAACTTTAGAGGGCGGCACAGTCGCACAGCAGTGGAGTCGCAGCCTTATAGTACCAGAAACCTGGGTGGGATTCTGACCACGGGTGCTGTTTGTGTGGAGTTTGTTCGTTCTCCCTGTGACTGCGTGGATTTTCCTTGGGTGCTCCCGTTTCCTCCCACACTCCAAAGACATACAGGTTTGTAGGTTAATTGGCTTTGGTAAGAATGTAAATCGTCCCTGGTGTGTAGGACAGAGCTAGTGTACGGGGATCACTGGTCGGCACGGTGTCAGTGGGCCAAAGGGCCTATTTCCCTACTTCCCTACTAAGGAAAATAGGCCCTTTCTCTTTACGAATGAATGAATATGTTTATTGGCCAAGTATTCCCAAACAAGGAATTTGCCTAAGTGCTCCGCCCACACGTGGCAACATGACATAGTGATAGTTAGGAATGACACATAAAACATTAAACATTAACAATAAAACATTATTGATTAAGCATGTGAATCAAATAAAAGAGCAGAGCAAAAGGAGGCTACAGATTTTTGGTTATTAACTAGAGCTACAACTAGTGGAAAAAAGCTGTTTTTATGTCTGGCTGTGGTAGCGTTCACAGTCCCGAGTCGCCTTCCAGAGGGAAGTACTTCAAAGAGTTTGTGGCCAGGGTGAGAGGGGTCAGAGATGATCTTACCCACTCGCTTCCTGGCCCTTGCAGTGTACAGTTCGTCAATGGAGGGAAGGTGCAGCCAATAACCTTCTCAGCTGATCGGACGATTTGCTGCAGCCTCCGGATGTCGTGCTTGGTGGCTGAGCCAAACCAGACCATGATGGAGAAGGTGAGGACAGACTCTATGATGGCCGTGTAGAATTGGACCATCATTGCCTGTGGCAGATTGCGCTTCTTCAGCTGCCGCAGGATGTACATCCTCTTTTGTGCCTTTTTGACTGTGGAGTCGATATTGGCCCCCCATTTAAGGTCCTTGGAGATGATGGTTCCCAGGAACTTAAAAGACTCCACAGATGTGACTGTGGTGTTGTTGATGGTGAGTGGGGTGAGGGGTGAGGGAGTTCTCCTAAAGTTACCCTGCAGAAGCCTCTTAAGGTTTCATTTCGGTACCATAGTTCCAGGAAACATTCGATTTAGAGAGTTTCACTTTGTAAACATAAACCTCCAACCTTGGCAACGTATTTCTAAATGTCCTCTGCACCCTCTCTCATGCAAAGTGTGTTAAGACGACATATTACAATTTGTGCCTTATAATTTTAAATGATGCAGACATGAATGAAGATATTCTGTGGGCGTTTGGTGCTGTAAATTAAATTAACATCTCATTTAATTTAAGCAGTGCAAATAATACAGCAGAGGTGGAATGTTCAGGTGCTATCATTGCCTCATGTGAATTGAGCAGCTTTGAACTAAAAAGAGTAACTTTTTTCAACAAAAGATTATTACCTTATGATTTTCTAAGGGGAATTATTTTCACAGAAGGGTGCTGTGGGTCACTTGTGGGTCACGGCTGCAGAACATTCTGGAGGGAGAGGGTGAACAGCCAGTTGTCGTGGTGCATATTGGCACCAACGATATATGTAAAAAAAGGGTTGAGGTCCTACAAGGTGAATTTAGGGAGCTAGGAGATAAACTTAAAAGTAGGACCTCAAAGGTAATAATCTCTGGATTATTACCAGTACCACAGGCCAGTCAGAGTAGAAATAGGAGGATATTGCAGATGAATACGTGGCTTGAAAAATGGTGCAAGGGAGAGGGATTCAAATTTTTAGGGCACTGGAACCATTTCTGGGGGAGGTGGGACCAGTACAAACAGGACGGTCTGCACCTGGGCTGGAATGGAACCAATGTCCTTGGAGGAGTGTTTGCTAGTGCTGTCGGGGAGGATTTAAACTAATGTGGCAGGGGGATGGGAACAAGAGCAGAGAGGCAGGTGGGTGTAAAACGAGGGTAGAAGCAATAGGGAGCAAGGTGAAAAGTAAAAGTGGCAGGCAGACAAAACCAGGGCAAAAATCAAAAAGGGCCACTTCTCAACAAAATTGTATAGGGGGTAAGAGCGTTGTAAAAACAAGCCTCTCAATGCAAGGAGTATTCGTAATAAGGTGGATGAGTTGAACGTGCAGATAGCTATTAATGATTATGATATAGTTGGGATCACGGAGACATGGCTCCAGGGTGACCAAGGCTGGGAGCTGAATGTCCAGGGATATTCAATATTCAGGAGAGATAGAGAGAAAGGAAAAGGAGGTGGGGTAGCGTTGCTGGTTAGAGAGGAGATTAACGCAATGGAAAGGAAGGACATTAGCTTGGAGCATGTGGAATCGGTATGGGTAGAGCTGCGCAACACTAAGGGGCAGAAAACGCTAGTGGGAGTTGTGTACAGGCCACCTAACAGTAGTAGTGGAGTTGGGGATGGTATCAAACAGGAAATTAGAAATGCGTGCGACAAAGGCAAAACAGTTATAATTGGTGACTTCAATCTACATATAGATTGGGTGAATCAAATTGGCAGGGGCACTGAGGAAGAGGATTTTTTGGAATGTATGCGGGATAGTTATCTAAATCAACATGTAGAGGAACCAACGAGAGGGCAGGCTATTTTAGACTGGGTATTGAGTAATGAGGAAGGGTTAGTTAGCAGTCTTGTTGTGCGTGCCCCCTTGGGCAAGAGTGACCATAATATGGTCGAGTTCTTCATTAGGATGGAGAGTGACATTGTTAATTGAGAAACAATGGTTCTGAACTTAAAGAAAGGTGACTTTGAGGGTATGAGACATGAATTGGCCAAGATTGACTGGCAATCAATTCTAAAAGGGTTGACAGTGGATACGCAATGGAAGACATTTAAAGACTGCATGGATGAACTACAAAAATTGTTCATCCCAGTTTGGCAAAAGAATAAATCAGGGAAGGTAGTGCATCCGTGGATAACAAGGGAAATCAGGGATAGTATCAAAGCAAAGGATGATGCGTACAAAGTAGCCAGAAAAAGCAGCATACCAGAGGACTGGGAGAAATTCAGAGACCAGCAGAGGAGGACAAAGGGCTTGATTAGGAAAGGAAAAATAGATTATGAAAGAAAACTGGCAGGGAACATAAAAACTGACTGCAAAAGTTTTTATAGATATGTGAAGAGAAAGAGATTAGTTAAAACAAATGTAGGTCCCTTGCAGTCAGAAACAGGTGAGTTGATCATGGGGAACAAGGATATGGCGAACCAATTAAATAACTACTTTGGTTCCGTCTTCACTAAGGAAGACATAAATAATCTGCCGGAAATAGCAGGGGATTGCGGGTCAAAGGAGGACTTGAGTGAAATCCAGGTTAGTCGGGAAGTGGTGTTGGGTAAATTGAATGGATTAAAGGCCGATAAATCCCCAGGGCCAGATAGGCTGCATCCCAGAGTACTAAAAGAATTAGCTCCGGAAATAGTGGATGCATTAGTGATAATCTTTCAAAACCCTTTAGATTCTGGAGTAGTTCCTGAGGATTGGCGGGTAGCAAACATAACCCCTCTTTTTAAGAAGGGAGGGAGAGAGAAAACGGGGAATTACAAACCAGTTAGTCTAACATCGGTAGTGGGGAAACTGCTAGAGTCAGTTATTAAAGATGGAATAGCAGCACATTTGAAAAGTGATGAAATCATTGGACAAAGTCAGCATGGATTTACGAAAGGTAAATCATGTCTGACGAATCTTGTGGAATTTTTCGAGGATGTAACTAGTAGCGTGGATAGGGGAGAACCAGTGGATGTGGTGTATCTGGACTTCCAGAAGGCTTTCGACAAGGTCCCACACAAGAGATTAGTATATAAACTTAAAGCATACGGCATTGGGGGTTCAGTATTGATGTGGATAGGGAACTGGCTGGCAAACAGGAAGCAAAGAGTAGGAGTAAACGGGTCGTTTTCACAATGGCAGACAGTGACTAGTGGGGTACCGCAAGGCTCAGTGCTGGGACCCCAGCTATTTACAATATACATTAATGATCTGGATGAGGGAATTGAAGGCAATATCTCCAAGTTTGCGGATGACTAAGCTGGGGGGCAGTGTTAGTTGTGAGGAGGATGCTAGGAGACTGCAAGGTGACTTGGATAGGCTGGGTGAGTGGGCAAATGTTTGGCAGATGCAGTATAATGTGGATAAATGTGAGGTTATCCACTTTGGTGGCAAAAATAGGAAAGCAGATTATTATCTAAATGGTGGTCAATTTGGAAAAGGGGAGATGCAGCGAGACCTGGGTGTCATGGTACACCAATCATTGAAAATAGGCATGCAGGTGCAGCAGGCAGTGAAGAAAGCGAATGGTATGTTAGCTTTCATAGCGAAAGGATTTGAGTATAGGAGCAGGGAGGTTCTACTTCAGTTGTATAGGGTCTTGGTGAGACCACACCTGGAGTATTGCGTACAGTTCTGGTCTCCAAATCTGAGGAAGGACATTATTGCCATAGAGGGAGTGCAGAGAAGGTTCACCAGACTGATTCCTGGGATGTCAGGACTGTCTTATGAACAAAGACTGCATAGACTCAGTTTATACTCTCTAGAATTTAGGAGATTGAGAGGGGATCTTATAGAAACTTACAAAATTCTTAAGGGGTTGGACAGGCTAGATGCAGGAAGATTGTTCCCAATGTTGGTGAGGTCCAGGACAAGGGGTCACAGCTTAAGGATAAGGGGGAAATCCTTTAGGACCGAGATGAGAAGGACTTTTTTCATACAGAGAGTGGTGGGTCTCTGGAACTCTCTGCCACAGAGGGTAGTTGAGGCCAGTTCATTGGCTATATTTAAGAGGGAGTTAGATGTGGCCCTTGTGGCTAAGGGGATCAGAGGGTATGGAGAGAAGGCAGGTACGGGATACTGATTTGGATGATCAGCCATGATCATATTGAATGGCGGTGCAGGCTCGAAGGGCCGAATGGCCTACTCCTGCACCTAATTTCTATGTTTCTATGTTTCTATGTTAAGCACAAATTCTTGTCGATATACTGTCGATATATATGACATTTGGAGTTGGAAGTATCATTCACAAGTGAAGAAAGTTTAAATTCAGGATCTTAAATTCAAACATAAAACAGAACTGCAGAGGACAGGAATAGACAATGATGCCAAGCTAAAGTAATCTCACTTGCCATCACATAATCCATTCCCCTCCATTCCCTGCATATCCATATATGATGGTAAGTTTGTGGTGAGGGTATCTGATTGAACTGTCGAGATGGAATAGATTTTGTGAATATACTCAATTTGGTAATGCTACACATTTATTTTCAGTGCTAGGTATCGACCATTTAAACTACACCTTGGAAATGTAAATTGTTTTTGAACTTGTGGTGCAATGAAGGTGATTACATGATTCTTCACTATTTCAAAATGGAAAAGAGACACTTTGTTACGGGCCTCAAGATCCTTGTAAATTATCTTCCTGTCTGAAGAAGGGTTTCGACCCCAAACTTTGCCTATTTCCTTCGCTCCATTGATGCTGCCTCACACGCTGAGATTCAGCATTTTTGTCTCCCTTCCTGTATCTTCACTGTGTTGATATCAAAATTACTTGCTGTCTTTGGATGCTGTAGCATTTGAAGATTGTCAATGTGTTTCTTCTTTCTGAGAAGTAAACCACTTTGCCTGTGTTTTGAGGGGCTTATCTGCATTTGAAGAAAAAAATGAGCGGTAGGTCTTCTGGAGTCTATTCAATTTTATCTCAAAATTCTGTGAGCGGGTTATTAATTTGGAGGTGAAAGGACTGAGGTAATATCCAGCATAGATGTTTTGTTCTGCTGTCCTTCATTATGAGTTCTGCCACTTCCTTGGTGTTTTATGTTTAACAGAGACCTGAGCCAGGAAGCAGCATGAATTCTTTATATGTGGCTCACTGGTCTCCCACCATGTTGTCCAGGGACCAAACAGAATCAGGTCTCTCTTACTTTAACTGTTTCGCTGAGTCTTGGCCATTCTCTGAAAACCTTTTCTTACTCTGCCTGATATTCAGCTCCACTCAGTTTCACACGTGTAGCTACTTTACTTTACTCCCACTTTTCTTGCACCATTCCCTCAATTTCGACCTTTGTTAATGATCCTTCCGAGAGAGCAGTCCTGAGCTACCTTCTATCTCAATGGAGAACCTCGGACTATCTTTGAATGAACTTTATCTTGCACTAAATGTTATTCCCTGTACCCTGTGTACACTGTGGATGACTCGATTGTAATCATGTATAGTCTTTCCGTTGACTGGATAGCAAGCAACAAAAGCTTTTCACTATACCTCGGTACACATAACGAAAAACAAAACTAAGTTAAAATAAAAATAATTGGGGAGGAAACAGGAAAGCAAATACTGTTTGTCTGGTTGGACAGTGCTTGGAGCGAGAGGAAATGAATTGTCACATTGGTCAGACAGATAGAGGTAATCGTTTGAGACAGAGAGGGTCAATGTATTGGTGTTTTGAGGGATTTTGAAAGCTTGATATTATGTGGTGCATGTGAGTGAGAATTTATCAATGATTTGATGTTTATTTCATTGCTTTGTTTCAGGTAAAAGCCTACATATTCAAGGGGGAATAGTATTTGTGCATTAATTGGTCTTTAGTCAGTGCAGTATATCGCAGACAATATCAACCTCAGACACCAGGTTGCGTTTATCCTCTTTACTTATTTTATTTTTTAAGGACCAGCAGTTAGGACCAAAGATACTAGTGGTCTCTTTGGTTAGGACACATTTTTGATCATGTTTTCCTAAAGGAGAACTATTAAAACTACTCTTAGCCATTTCTATCCATGTGGAATGAGATTCAATACTTCATGTTTTACTTCATTTTGCCATCCAGAATACCACCCTGGTGATAGTATGGGGTACACAACCTCCTTCATACTTTGCCACGGGTTCAAGAAGAACCAAATACTCTAAATGTAACCTAATCAATGTGTTGTCCAAGTTAATAATGACTGTTATCAAAATCTAAAGTATAGGACGTATGTTCTAAATCTAAAGTACGTTCCTGTGCTCCACAGTTCTTGACCTCAGGATATTGTTGAGCTGCTCGCCTGTTTTCAGACTATTGGATATTTGAACAACGTCATCCTTTGCTCATCTTTACTCAACAGCTTGTAGTATTTCCTCATTCCTTCTCTCTCTCTGCGGCTAGAGAGCTGTGTACGAATCCATCAAACATTCACTTTTCAGTAAAGCTAAGGCAAGGTGACTCAGCTTTTACTGTTAATTTCCTCTGTGTTTTGGCATTTCAGAGATATTGTGCCATAGAGTCATTCAGCTTGGAAACAGACCCTTCAGCCCAACTTGCCCACACCAACCAACATGTCCCATCTACACTAGTCCCATCTACACTATTTCATTTCGGAGTCACGTGAGTGACTTCGTGAAGAGCCCGCCGGCGCGCATGCTCGACATATCGTCGTATCGCGTTGCTGCGACGGCTGACGGAGGAGCGAGCTCCTCGCCAGCCCTTCATAAGGGAACCACGCAGGTAAGTATGCTACCTTAAGTTGGTGGTTCTTGTTGTGTTTGCTTCACAGCAAGAACATGGATGGGAGAGGCCGGAGTTCGAGGAGAAGTCGCCGGCCAGCAGTTCCGGAGCGAGAGTTGTCGGGGGTACCTGCAACGCAGACCGGAACGAGGGCGGAGATGTCGGTGAGCTCTGTATTTTCAGGTCCGGACCCGCCCGCACACCACAGCTCGGAGGAGTCCGACGAGGAGGAGTGTGGTGTGCCGCCAGAGCAGGACGACTCTGCCATGGCAGCCAGGTCGTCAGCAGGCTTGCTGACGGCTTCGAGCAGAAGGGTCCGTGCGGCTGCACGGCCCGTTTCACGCAGCCCTCTGAGAAGGGGAAGGGCAGGAGCCCAGCAGCCTAACCCTGTTGGGGCTAAGGCTCTGCCTGCCGCCAAGGAGCGGTCAGGTTCCAGGACGGGACCCGGGGCAGCTGTGAGGTCCAGCCGTCGCCCCCCAACTTTCGACGCCGGGACGAGTCAGTTGGGGGTCCCGTCACGGTCGCCGAGCCCCCCATGGATGGGTGGGCGAGACCATGCGTCGGCAAGGTCCACGATGTGGGCAGCTGGCAAGCCTGCACGGGCCCAAGGTATCCAGGCTTCGGCTGGTGCCGACACCATGCCGCATCTGTCCATAGAGGCAACGGCTTCCGCTCCCGCTAAACGGAGGCGGTTGAACACGCCCGTGCAGGAATCGCGCAGTTTCGCCTCGGCGGCTGTCGACGACAACTACCGGCACCGGCAGGGCCTCGACGAGGTGCGGGCCGATGACAGGAGCCCCGGCCAATTTTCAGAGCCGGAGGACTCCGACCACCTGAGTGTTCAGGGTGAAGGGCGTATTGACCGGATGGAGCGGCTGCTGGAGCTTCTCCTACAAGGTCAACAACAACAGGCATCCAGCAGCGACAGGCACAGGGCTTCATCACCAGCTTCGTACACCAGCCTGGAGCAGCAGGACGAGGAGGCCGTGGTTGATCCCATCCCACCCCCGCCTGAATTACCGGCGGAGGACCTCCTCGATGTGGCTACCAAATTTGCAGCCCCTCATTCGTTGGGGCTTCCCATCAATACGAAGTTGGCAGCCACAGTGGACTTCCTAAATAATCACCAGCTTCAGGAGGAAGTCCTACTACAAGCCATGAGCCGCCACAAGGCTCCATCAAACTGCAATTCCCTCAACGTGCCTGTGGTCAATACGCCAATATGGGGCAACATCAGTGCGGCTATCCGTCAGCAGGAGCTGAAAATTCAGCGGATCCTGAAACTCCTCATGGCCGGGATTACTGCCTTTGTGCGGTCGGTCGACGGAGAGGAGCTTAATTTGGACCAGGAGGATGCTCTGGCGCTTCTGTGCGCTACTCAAAACGAAATAAACGGCTTTCGGAAAAACAGCATCCGCCCAGCGCTCAACCCTAAGTTTGCAGGGTTGTGCAAACCACCGCCGCCGCCGCCGCCCCGTCAGCTCTTTGGCGAAGACCTCTCCAAAAGGGTCAGAGAGCTGGATGAACAAGCCAAGACCGTGGGGCTCATGCGCTCTCACAGTGCCCCCACGCCATCAAGCTCGAAAGCCCCACTTGGCCGTTCACGAGGGTCTGTCAGCACTTCCACCAGGAATTACCCTCCAGCTCCAAACCGATATCAGCCACCCCAACCCCAGGGGTCTTTTTTAGGACAGGCTCGGCAGAAGCCGAGGTGGAAAATGAGGACGCCACGACCTCAAACCAACCCAGCACCTCCACGACCACCCACTCGTGTCAGGGACCGCCGGTAACCACAGAGGTGAGGCGATCTGGTTCTCTTTTTTCTCTTTGTTTAACTCCACATGTTGGTGGGCGTTTGCGGTTGTTTGCGGGTGCATGGGGTGACATTACCAGCGATGAGTATGTGTTACGGAATATTCAGGGCCATAGTATTGAGTTTATTAATGGGGACATCCCTCCACCTCAGCATAGACCGGGTCGTACTTTCAAACTAACGGCTGCGGAACAGTCAGTAGGCTATAAGGAAATTTTAAGGTTGGAACAGAAAGGGGTCATAGAGAGAACGGTTCATGAGCCCGTTGAATTTGTTTCCAATATTTTTACTAGACCTAAGAAGGATGGAGGCTGTAGAGTCATTATTGATCTAACCACTCTGAATAACTTTGTAACATATACTCATTTTAAAATGGACACGTTTGAAACGGCCAAATCATTGATTTCACAAGGGTGCTTTATGGCATGCATTGATTTACAGGATGCGTACTATACCGTACCTATGAAAAAATATTACAGAAGGTTCTTAAAATTTATCTGGATGGATCAGCTGTGGCAATATAGGGCGTTGCCTAATGGGCTCACCACAGCCCCTCGCTTATTTACTAAATTGGTGAAGCCAATTATGGCTTATTTAAGACAAAGACATCATATTGTTATGGCCTATTTAAATGATATTTTAATTGTCGGCCACACCTTGGAATTAGCACAACAAGGGGTTGCAGCTGCGGTCAATTTGTTCCAACAGCTTGGGTTCATTGTTCATCCAGAAAAATCTAAGTTCTGCCCCACCCAGGTAATTAATTATCTGGGGTTCCAGGTGAATTCCATTAGCATGAGAGTCACCATACCAATTAACAAAATTGAGGAGGTAACACAGGTGTGTACAGACTTGATTAATACTCGTATACCATCGATTCGTCACACAGCTACTGTCATTGGCAAGATTGTGGCTTTGTTTCCGGCAGCCCGGTATGGACCTCTGCATTATCAAAACTTGCAGAGAGCCAAGATCGCTGCGTTGCGACGGCATGCTGGTCATTATGATCGATCAATGCGGCTGCCGCCTGCAGCATTGGATGAATTACGATGGTGGGTTTGCCACATTAGTAAATCGTTCAAAACTATTATTGAGGCGAAACCGATGATATACTTACAAACTGATGCGAGCTCTGATGGCTGGGGAGCTACGAATCAATTCTCTAGTTGTGGGGGCCGATGGGATACCCTTGAGAATACGATGTTGGTATCACAAGGGATCAACTATTTGGAGCTGCTTGCAGCGTTTCACGGACTTCGTGCATATTGTTCCAAGATCATTGGAGCACATGTCCGGCTCCAAATAGACAATACCACAGCGGTGGCATATTTAAACCACATGGGCGGTACCAGGTCAGTTTCATGTGATAAATTGGCTAATTCAATTTGGCTCTGGTGTGTCAAGAGAGACATTTGGATTTCAGCTACCTATTTGCCAGGTGAGCTTAATATTGTGGCGGACGCCAGGTCACGCAAGTTCAATGATAATATTGAATGGATGTTACATCCTGAAATTTTTGCAAAAATCACAGCCAAATTTGGGAAACCGGACATTGACCTTTTTGCGTCCCGGTTGAACCATCAGGTACCAACCTACGTCGCGTGGGAACCAGATCCTGGGGCTATAGCGTTAGATGCATTCTCGCTAGACTGGGGGAATTGCTTTTTCTATGCATTCCCCCCGTTTTGCCTCATCAGTCGGGTATTATGTAAAATTCAGATGGACGGTGCCAAGGGCATCCTTATCATACCCGACTGGCCTACACAGCCGTGGTATCCGATGGTCTTTGACATGCTCAGTGAACCTTGGGTCCGTTTGCAGGGTAGCCCAGAATTAGTTACTCACCCTGTTTCAGGGGAGCCACATCCCTGCCATGGCTATTTAAATTTGTTGGCTTGCAGATTCTGAATCGGCCTTTAGAACAATACGGCCTTTCTACCCGGACCATGGATACCATTGCGGCGTCGTGCCGAGAGTCTACAAGGCGAAGATACCGCTCTCACATCAGGAAGTGGGAAGCCTTCTGCAGCCGCTCTCGCATCACGTACGATGCCGTGACTATAACCGACGTCCTGGAATTCCTCGCGGGGTTGCACCATGATGAACACTTAAGCTACAGTGCCATCAACAGCGCCAGGAGCGCTCTATCATTCTACCTCAATATTGAGGTGGGATCCAACAGGCTAGTGTCCAGGCTCATGCGGGGTATTTTCAATACGAATCCGCCTACACCACGTTACAATATCACCTGGGATGTCAGGGACGTTTTAACTCTGCTCAGGACGTGGTCCCCCATGGAAGGGCTCCAGCTGGACAAACTCACCATGAAGCTGGTGATGTTACTAGCGCTGACTTCAGCACAGAGGGTACAGACACTCCACAAACTACGTGTCGACAGAATGATGTCTACCCCCACAGAAGTAGTTTTCTTTGTTGACGAGCTACTAAAGCAACACAGACCTGGGTGCACAGGGCTGCAGCTGAAGTTCCCGGCATACCCCGCCGATGCTAGGCTATGCTTAGCCTCCCATATCCGTTACTACGTCAAGGTGACGGCAAGCATCAGAGGAATGGAGAGATACCTGCTTGTCACTCATAAGAGACCTCACCATCGAGTGACAACACAGACGATATCCAGGTGGCTTCGAGTCGTCTTGGGTAAGTCAGGTATCGACACTAATGTGTTCAAATCTCATTCCACCAGGGCTGCATCGACGTCGGCGGCGAGGGTCATGGAGGTGCCCATGGACCATATTCTCGCCACAGCAGGATGGGCTAATGAGACGGTGTTCCAGCGGTTCTACAACCGGCCCGTTGCTGCGCCTCTACAGTTCGCAGAAGCCGTGCTAGATGCGGGGCAAGAACGTGGAGATGTCCCCGAATGAGGGGTTTTGATTTGTTTGTTAATAAATATGCTTTGTTTTGCAGTATGGACTAGTCAGCAAGTTATTCCTCCCATCCATCCCTGGTAGTGGTGTGACAGCATGGACGTGGTCCAGGGCGTGTCATCACAGAAGCTTTGAAGTCTTCACGAAGTCACTCACGTGACTCCGAAATGAAATAGTAAGATTGAACGAGAACTTACCAGTTCGAAGGTTGATCATTATTTCATGAGGAGTCGAAGTGAGGGATTTCGTGCCCTCCTCGCCCAACCCTCAATCACCTTCAGCTGGTAATCTTAGTCGTTTCATTCTTACTATGTGAAGTCATTTCTTGATTGGTTTCTGTGATTCCACGCCGCTACTTTGAAGTATGTCGAGCATGCGCGCCGGCGGGCTCTTCACGAAATCCCTCACTTCGACTCCTCATGAAATAATGATCAACCTTCGAACTGGTAAGTTCTCGTTCAATCTTACTAGTCCCACTTGCCTGCATTTGGCCCATATCCCTCTAAACCTGTCCTATCCATGTACATGTCTAATTGTTTCTTAAACATTCTGATAGTCCCTGCCTCAACTACCTCCTCAGGTAGCTCATTCAATACATCCCCCATTCTTTGTGCGAAAAGGTTACCCCTCAGATTCCTATTAAATCTTTCCCCCTTAACCTTAAACCTATGCCCTATGGTTCTCGGTTCCTCTACTTATGGCAAGAGACTCTGTGCATCTACCCAATCTATCCCTCTCATGATTTTATACACTTCTATCTAATCACCCCTCATCTTCCTACGCTCTAGGGAATAGAGTCCAGCCTGTTCAACCTCTCCCGATGGCTCAGACCGTTGAGTCCTGACAACGTTGTTGTAAAACGTTTCTGCATCCTTTCCAACTTAACAAGATCTTGCCTATAACATGGTGCCCAGAACTGAACACAATACTCTAAATGTGGCCTCCCCAACGTCTTAGATAAGTGCGACATGACCTCCCAACTTCTATACTCAATAATCTGACTGATGAAGGCCAATGTGTCAAAAGCCGTTTTGCCATTCATGAAATGAACCTCTTCACAATTTCCAGGCAGATAAGGGAAAGGGACAGGAACCAGTATGAATGACATCTCCATTGACAAATAATGACCATTCACTGAATCTGTAATATTTAATGAGGATTTGTTGATACAATTCTGATTGATGTATCTAGTGTGAAAGGCTTTGGGAGAATGATAAACAGACAAGGAAATTTGCCAAGATGTTATGGATATTACAAACCTATTCCGTTATAGTGCCAAATTAAATATCCGGTAAAATTGAATGTCACACTCATGCATCAAATGCTGGAACAGTCGGACTGTATAATAATTGCATATTTTCATTTTAACTGTCAGTTGAACGTAAATTGTTATCATCATTTACAGAAATCAATGATTTCTTTGTTAATGTTTATATTCAGCTTACCATTTAAAGAGCAGAACTCTGGAAGCAGGGGAAGGGTCAAAGCAGTATGACTGAGCAGGTGATAAGGCAGCAATTTTCAATTACATTTTATATGGAGAAGGGCCCCGACCTGAAACGTCGCCTGTCCATTTCCACCAGAAATGCTACCCGATCCGTTGAGTTACTCCAGCACTTTAGGTCTTGCTTAATATTGAAAGAAATGTGTGTCACACGAATCCTAGATTATAAGCAAAACAAATATGTGATTCTTGACCTGGCTAATTGGATTGCCACAATTAGTTCAACAAGTTACAGGCAGATAAAGCAATGAAAAGGCCTGGACAGAGTGGATGTGGAGAGGATGTTTCTACTTGTGGGAGAGTCTGGGACCGGAGGCACAGCTTCAGAATAAGAGGAAGTATCTTTAGAATGAAGATGAGGAGAAATTCCTTTAGCCATAAGGTGGTGAATCTGTTAGTGATAGGATGGTCCAGCTGTCTTATAACAGCTGGAAAGAAGCTGTCACTGAATCTGGAGGTGTGTGTTGTCACACTTCTGCACCTCTTCCCTGATGGGAGTGGGGAGAAGAGGGAGTCACTCGTCCTTGATAATGCTGGCAGTCTTGCCGAGGCAGTGTGATGATGAGAGCCGCATCCACATTTCTCTGCAATTCTGTGTGGCTAAAGGGCATGTTTCTGTACTGTATGACTATAATCTAATGTTTCATTGAGCAGCATTTATATATCAAAAAAACACTTTGCATTAATTTCAATATAAAAACACTAGTCGCATTGTAGAATACAAGAACCTTAGTTAAAAAAATAAATACTTAAAAATGAATCAATGTAATTTTCTAAAATATCATTTTATTAGCAATTTATTAACAATAAAACTATCATTTTATTCACAAAATTATAACCATCATTTTATTAACAATTATGTCTTAAATTAAGATAATAAAAACATATGTAATGTACCCTTTCAGTTAGGATACAAGACTTTGTGAGATCTTCACAGGACCTACACAGCAGGTAGACTGCTGACTCACAGATGGAAACCCAGGTTCGATCTTGACCATGTGTGTGGTCTGTGTGGAGTTTGCACATTTTCCCTGTGACTTTCAAGAGATTTAGCTCTTAGGGCTAAGGGAATCAAGGGATATGGGGAAAACCCCGGAATGGGGTACTGATTTTGGATGATCAGCTATGATCATATTGAATGGCAGTGCTGGCTCGAACGGCCGAATGGCCTACTCTTGCACCTATTTTTCTATGTTCTGTGTCCGTTTCCTCCAGCTGCTCCAGTTTCCTGCCGCATCCCGTGCGGGTTTTTACTTTAATTGGCCCCTGTAAAATTCCTCCTGGTGTGCAAGGAGTGGATGTGAAAGTGGGTTAACATGGAACTAATGTGAACGGGTGATCGATGATCGATATTGACTTGGTGGGCTGAAGGGCCTGTTTCCATGCAGCATTCCAAACATCTAAAGGGAGGGAAGTCACTAAATAACCACCTATTTAAGACAGAGATAAGGCTAATTATTTTAGAGTCAATTATAGTCTTCAGCCATATCCATGCCAGCCATCAAATATCTATCAATACAAACCCTACTTTGTGAACTTGGCACACTACAGCCTTCTATGCTACAGCGTTTCACGAGATCACCAGCATTGGGCAAGTCTCTGTCTTCAACATCACCTCAGTGAAAGCACCTTTGCGGTGTTGGCTCGAAGAGCTGAATGGCCTCCTCCTGCACCTATTTTCTATGTTTCTCAGGCATTTACCTGCATTCTTGGTTTAAAAAATTATTTCTTCAATCCCCATTTAAACCTCTAACCGTTGTCTTAAACTCATCCTCTCTGGTTGTAGAAATCTCTACTATGAGAAAATGGTTCTCACTGTCTACCTTATTTATGACCCCCATCATTTGGGATATGTCCCACCTCTTTGGAGAGACTATTGGTATTGACATTGGCTTAGTAATGTCACATTATGCAGTAGCGTAATGTCACAGATGCAGTGAAAACATTTGTTTGCGTGCTGCACAGTAAAATCATGCTACACGAGTATGATTAAGCCTTTGGCTATATCCACAACTCTCAACAACTTCTTGCAGTTTTGGGCATAGCTGTTGCCAAACCTAACTGTAATGCATCCTGACTGGATGCTTTCTATGGTGCAAATTCTAATCTGATGTGGAAGTTGGTAAGAATTGTTGGAGACATGCCGAACATCCTTGGTCTTCTGAGGAATTGGTGTGGCTTTCTAGGTTTCAACGTGGATGGTGCACGGCAGACTGTTGATGATATCTATATTACTAAAAGTCTGATCTTGATCACTTCTTGTTGTTCTGTATATTGATTTTAGAAACAAACGCTGCCACTTACGGCTGTGATTTTGGCCATCTTACTCAGAGTCCCATAGATGAAATATAAAAGAGTTATAAGTGTTTAAAAAATGTAGATATTCTCTCCCCTGAAGCCCACACCCCTTCCGGAGGGACTATAAAACCCAGAAGTGTTGAGTGCCTCACCTCAGTCGTCTCTGCAAGATGGGGGAAGCGAGAGGGTCACATCTCTCAGTCTGAGCTGTGAATAACACTGAACACAAGTTTACTAAACTGTGAGCATGGTTTTACTGACCTTGAGTGCCCTTAATGTGGTTTGAAAATGAAAATGTGTTTGGTTTGAACTAAAGCACAGCAAATGGTTGGCGGTTGTTGGTTTGAACTAAAGCACAGCAAATGGTTGGTGGTGGTTGGTTTGAACTAAAGCACAGCAAATGGTTGGTGGTGGTTGGCTTGAACTAAAGCACAGCAAATGGTTGGAACTTGACAACTTCTTGTTTGCACTGTATATTGATTTTAGATAAAACGCTACCACTTACGGCTGTAGATTTTTGGCCATCTTACTCAGTCCCCCTCCGCTCATCAGGTGTAGAGGATTCTTCCCATCAATGAAAAATTAAAGTGTTATTAGTGTTTAAAAAATGTTTAGAATCTCTCTCCTGTCAATCACGCCATGGAGGCCACGCCCCTTCTGGTGGGAGGGGGAGGAATTATAAAACCCGGAAGTATGGATGTGGTTCAGTCTCTGCTAGATGGGGGAGGGAGAGGTCACGACCGTCTGAGCTGTGAATCAACTGAACACACCGAATGTCTACTGAACGGTGAGTGTGGTGTTTATGTGGTGTTTGTGTGGTTTTATGGGGGTTTTATGGTGGTTTTACCCTGCTTGAATTGGTATGAAACTGCATTTGAATGTGGTGGACTTGCACCCTGCATGAATTGGTATGAAACTGCACTTGAATTTGGTGTCCTTGGATCCAGCTTGAAGTTGTATGAAACTGCACTTGAATTTGTTGGCCTTGCACCCTGCTTGAAGTGGTATGAAACTGTACTTGAGTTGGGTGGCCTTGCACCCTTCTTGAAGTGGTAGGAAACTGCACTTGAATTTGGTGGCCTTGCACCCTGCTTGAAATGGAATTTCAAGGAATCGCCACGAGTCAACTGCCAGCCCTCCAGCCGTGAGTGAGCTGCCAGCACATCAGGCTTAAGTGACTGAGCTGACACCCCAAGAATCCATTTGGCCCACAATGTCCATATTAGCCCTCTGGAAACCAGTCCCTTCAGCCCACAACACCCATACTAGCGGTCCAGAAAGCCCCCCCCCCCCCCCCCCACCTCCCACTGACCAGAGATGGGTACAGTCACATCGCAGATTGTACCCATCTCTACTTGCAGAGTTTCCAACACCAACAAATTCACATTTAAATAAGCCCAAGGTAGAAACAAATGCTGGAGAAACTCAGCGGGTGAAGCAGCATCTATGGAGCGAAGAAAACTTTGTCTATTTCTTCAAACTAAACTTCAGACTGAAGAAGGGTCTTGACCTGAACTGTGAAGAGGATGTTAGGAGGTTGCAGGGGGACCTGGACAGGTTGAGTGAGTGGGCAGATGCGTGGCAGATGCAATATAATATAGATAAATGTGAGGTTATCCACTTTGGCGGCAAAAACGAGGGGGCAGACTATTATCTCAATGGGGTTAGGTGAGGTAAGGGGGAGGTGCAGCGAGACCTGGGTGGCCTTGTACACCGGTCACTGAAAGTTTGCGTGCAGGTACAGTAGGCAGTGAAGAAAGCTAATGGAATGTTGGCCTTCATAACAAGAGGATTTCAGTATAGGAGTAAAGAGGTTCTTCTGCAGTTGTATAGGGCTCTGATTAGACCACATCTGGAGTATTGTGTACAGTTTTGGTCTCCTAATTTGAGGAAGGACATCCTTGTGATTGAGGCAGTGCAGCGTAGGTTCATGAGATTTATCCCTGGGATGGCGGGACTGTCAAATGAGCAAACATTGAAATTACTACGCTTGTATTCACTGGAGTTTAGAAGGATGAGAGGGAGTCTTATAGATACATATAAAATTATAAAAGGACTGGACAAGCTAGATGCAAGAAAAATGTTCCCAATGTTAGGTGAGTCCAGAACCAGGGGGCCACAGTCTTAGAATAAAAGGGAGGTCATTTAAGACTGAGCTGAGAAAAAACTTTTTTACCCAGAGAGTTGTGAATTTATGGAATTCCCTGCCACAGAGGGCAGTAGAGGCCAAATCACTGGATGGATTTAAGAGAGAGTTGGATATAGCTCTAGGGGCTAGAGGAGTCAAGGGATATGGGGAGAAGGCAGGCACGGGTTATTGATAGCGGGCGATCAGCCGTGATCATATTGGATGGTGGTGCTGGCTCGAAGGGCCGAATGGCCTCCTCCTGCACCTATTTTCTATGTTTCTATGTTTCTATGACCCAAAACATCGCCTATTTCCTTCGCTCCATAGATGTTGCTTCACCCGCTGAGTTTCTTCAGCATTTTTGTCTACCTACGGTTTTCCAGCATCTGCAGTTCCTTCTTAAACATTTAAAGAAGCCCAGATCACTCTGAGCACTGCAATTTTACAATGTCTCACCATTTAAAAAAATCACTTGACCTTTCTTTTTTCTTTCGACCAAAGTAATGACATCATGCTTTTCCACATTATGTCTCATCTGCCGCATGTTTGTTCATTCATTTGGCCTGTCCATTGCTCGTTGAAGCTTCTATGCATCCTTCTAACAATTGACAAATACCCCTTTCCCATCAGCAGCAAACTGGGGTGTCATCACACTGGGTCCCCTTACTCATCTCTGCTGCATCCACAGGTCCCATCGTCTCAACCTGAAAATGGTCCATGCATTCCCACTCTACATGTTCTATCCATTAACCAATTCTCAATCCATCCCATTTCCATGAATGCTAATTTAGCTTTATATTGTCATGTGTGCATTTTATTGAAGGCCTTTTGAAAGTGCACATGCACCAATTCAACTGGTATGTTCCGTATCCATTTAGTTGGTTCCAATCCCCCCCAGAAACTCAACAGATTGTTCCATATGTGGTTTCCCCTTGCATTAACTCAGCTCAATTTCATTTCGGAGTCACGTGAGTGACTTTGTGAAGAACCCGCCAGCACGCATGCGCGACATATCGTCGCAACGCGTTGCTGCCGACAGCTGGCGGTGGAGCACGGCTCCCCGCCAGCCCTTCATAAGGAGCCGTTAAGGTAAGTGATACTAACCTTAAGTTGGTTGGTCCTTGTTGGAAGTGTGTTCTTTCAACAGGGACATGGAAGGGAGGAACAAAGGCCGTAGGACGTCCGTCCGGAGTCGTCGGCCACCTCTCCCGGGGCCCTCATCAACGGCTGCACCTGCTAGTCAGGCCGGGAAGAAGGCGGGGAAGTCGGGGAGCCCTGTCGCTACAGGGCCCGACGCGCCGATACACCGGAGCTCCAGTGACGATTTTGAGGAGTTCGGTGTACCACCGGAGCAGGTAGACCCTGCCTCCGTATCGAGGTCGCCAACGGGCTTGTGGGCCGACCTGGACAAGGGCTCGCGTGCGGCTGCACGGCCCTTCTCCCTGAGCCCTTGGAGGAGAGGGAGGGATGGAGCCCGTAAGTCTAACCCTTTAGGGGCTAAGACGTCACCTGCCGCTAAAATGCGGACTGGTGTTATGGCGGGACTCAAGTCCACTGGGAGACCTATCAGGACCAGTGTTGACTCCCCAACCATTGAGACCGGGAAGAGTCACTTGGGAGGAGTCCCGCCACGGTCACCGAGTCCTCCATGGATGGGAGGGCGGGACCGTACGCCGGCTAGGCCCACGATGTGGGCAGCCGGCAAGCCCGCGCGGGCGTCGGGTCACCGTGCTGAGGCATTGGGTGCCGTCTCTCCACCGCGTTTGCCCTCCGAGGCAGCGGGATCAGGCTCCGCCAAAAGGAGGCGTATGAGCGTACCTCCCGCGCGGGAATCGCTCAGCTTTGCTGCGGCGGCTGGAAGCGACAACTTCCGGCACCGGGTTCACCTCGACGAGGTGCGGGCCGATGAACGGAGCCTCAGCAGTTCAGCAGAACATGAGGACTCCGACCGCCCAAGGTCTAAGGGCGAGGGGCGTATTGACCGAATGGAGTGGATGTTGGAGCTCCTATTGGAACAGAATCAACGGCAGCAGGCATCCAGCTCCAGTGGGCACAGGGAGGCTTCACCATTGTCAACAGGAAGCCGCAGGCAGCCAGAGGATGAGGACATTCTGGACCCTACGCCAGCTCCATCAGAGGTCCCGCAGGAAGAACTCTTTGATGTAGCGGCGAAATTCGCATCCTCGGAGACATCGAGATTACCCCTCAACCCTAAACTGGCTGCCACCGTGGACTTCCTGACCAATCATCAGCTCCAGGAGGAGGTGCTATCGGTGGCCATCAACAGGCACAAGGCTCCAGCCAACTGCAACTCCCTCAACGTGCCCACAGTCAATACGCCAATCTGGGGCAACATCGGCACAGCCATCAGGACCCAGGAGATAAAGCTCCAGCGCATCCTGAAGCTGCTTACTGCTGGGATTACCGCGTTTGCGCGGTCGGTGGACGGAGAGGACCTAAGCACGGAGCAGGAAGATGCTCTCGCTCTGCTGTGTGCCACTCAGCACGAGATCAATGCTTTCCGGAAGAGTGTCATCCGATCCACGCTCAACCCCAAATTCGCAGGGTTGTGTAAGGCGCCTACTACACCACCGCCCAGACAGTTATTCGGGGAAGACCTCTCGAAGAGGGTCAAGGAGCTGGACGACCACGCCAAAACAGTGGGACTGATGCGGTCTCAGATCGCGCCCAGGCAGGCGGCCAAGAAAGCGCCGTTTTACAGGCCACGAGGCCCTGCCACCGGACCGGCACGTACCTACACTCCAGCTCCACCTCGATACCAACAGCCCCAGCAGCCGCGGCCTTTTTTAGGGCAAGGCCATCAGCGGCCACCATGGAAGATGCGGACGCCACATCATCAGCCCAACCCAGCACCTCCTCGTCCTGCCAAACATGTCAAGGACCGCCGGTAACCATGGAGGTAAGGCGGTCTGGTTTTCATGTACCTGTGTGCTTAACTTCACATGTTGGTGGGCGACTTTGGTTCTTCACGGGGGCATGGGAAACTATCACTTCAGATGAGTTTATCTTGCAAAGTATTCAAGGCCATGAGATTGAATTCATCAATGGCAACATCCCTCCATCCCAGCATATGCCCGATCGGAAATTTACGCTGTCTAGCACTGAAATGGCAGCAGGCTATGCTGAAATCTTGAGGTTAGAAGAAAAAGGCGTGATAGAAAAAACTATACACGAACCAATTGAATTTGTATCCAACATATTTACCAGGCCCAAGAAGGATGGAGGATGTCGGGTTGTTATTGATTTGACCCATTTGAATACCTTTGTAACATATACCCATTTCTAAATGAACACGTTCGAAACAGCCAAGTCATTGATTTCTCATGGCTGCTTTATGGCATGCATTGATTTAAAAGATGCATACTATTCTGTATCCATTCAGAAACGCCATAGGAAGTTCTTAAAGTTCATCTGGATGGATCAGCTCTGGCAATACAGGGCTTTGCCAAATGGGCTTACCACAGCCCCTAGATTATTTACTAAATTACTCAAACCTATTCTGGACACGCTACGGAAACAACATCATATAGTGATGGCCTATTTGGATGATATCTTGATTGTTGGCAACACCTTGGAATCAGCTGAACTGGCAGTTTCAGCCACTGCGCAATTTTTCAGGAAATGGGGTTCATTATCCATCCAGTTAAATCAAAGTTCTGCCCTTCGCAGGTCATGGATTATCTGGGGTTCACGGTGGATTCCAATCGCATGAGGGCCACCATACCAGCTAACAAAGTTGGGGATGTCACCCAAGTATGTGAGGATTTAGTCTGGGCCAGTATACCATCAATTAGACAAACTGCTAAGGTAATTGGCAAGATCGTAGCACTTTTTCCAGCTGCTCAACACGGACCTTTGCATTATCAAAATCTGCAAAGAGCCAAGATCTCAGCGTTAAAACAAAACGCTGGACATTTCGACAGATCAATGCAGCTGCCTCTTAAAGCTAAGATTGAGTTACAATGGTGGGTGGACAATATTTGTGACTCATTTAAACCCATCATTTTGCCCAATCCGGTGGTATACTTACAAACAGACGCAAGCTCCCATGGCTGGGGAGCTACGGACAACTACTCTAGTTGCGGGGGCAGATGGGACACCCTTGAATCTACTATGTTGTTGTCACAAGGGATAAACTATTTGGAGATGCTTGCAGCATTTCACGGACTTCGAGCTTATTGTTCTAATCTTACTGACGCTCATGTCCGTCTCCAAATAGACAATACCACTGCGGTGGCGTATTTAAACCATATGGGCGGTACCAGGTCAATTTCATGTGATGAATTGGCAAATACAATTTGGCTCTGGTGTATTCAACGGAATGTTTGGATTTCAGCTACCTATTTACCAGGTGAGCTCAGTACTGTGGCGGACACCAGGTCACGCAAATTCAATGACAACATCGAGTGGATGTTGGATCCTCAAATCTTCACTGAAGTTACAGCCAAATTTGGTAAACCGGATATCGACCTCTTTGCGTCGCGGTTGAACCATCAGGTACCAACATACGTTTTGTGGGAACCAGATCCTGGGGCAATGGCAATGGATGCGTTCTCGCTGGACTGGGGGAAATGGTTCTTCTATGCATTTGCTCCATTTTGCCTCATCAATCGGGTATTGCGGAAAATCCAGATGGATGCTGCCAAGGGCATTCTTATCATACCCGACTGGCCTACGCAGCCATGGTATCCTGTGGTCTTTGATATGATCAGTCAACCTTGGGTCCTCTTAGAGGGTTGCCCACAATTGGTCACTAACCCTGTGTCAGGGGAACCACATCCCTGCCACAGCTATCTAAACTTGTTGGCTTGCAGGTTCTGAACAGGCCATTACTGCGGTATGGCCTATCACCCAGAACAATGGATACCATCGGAGCGTCATGCCGGGAGTCCACTAGGCGGCAATACCTCTCCCACATCCGGAAATGGGAAACCTACTGCGGCCGCTCCCAAATTACTTATGACGCTGTAACCATAACCGACGTATTGGAGTTCCTGGCGGGGTTGCACCATGATGAACACCTGAGCTACAGTGCCATCAACAGCGCCAGGAGTGCGCTGTCATTCTACCTCAATATTGAGGTAGGATCCAACAGGCTGGTGTTCAGGCTCATGCGGGGAATATTCAATTCGAATCCGCCCAGACCACGCTATAATATCACCTGGGATATCGGGAAAGTATTAACCCTGCTCAGGACGTGGTCGCCCATGGAGGGGCTAGAGCTGGACAAACTCACCCTGAAGCTGGTGATGTTACTGGCACTGACTTCAGCGCAGAGGGTACAGACACTCCATAAAATCCGGATCGACAGGATGATCTCTACCCCTGCAGAAGTAGTCTTCTTTATAGATGAGCTACTCAAGCAGCATAGACCTGGGTTCACAGGGCTGCAGCTGAAGTTCCTGGCATACCCCGCAGATGCAAGGCTATGTCTAGCCGTCCATATCCGTCACTATGTCAAAGTGACGAGACACCTAAGGGGAATGGAGAAATACCTGCTAGTCACTCACAAGAAACCTCACCATCGAGTGACAGTCCAGACGATATCCAGGTGGCTCAGGATCGTCTTGGGTAAGTCAGGTATCGACACTAATATCTTCAAATCCCATTCCACCAGGGCTGCATCAACGTCGGCGGCGAGGGTCATGGAGGTGCCCATGGACCATATTCTCGCCACAGCAGGATGGGCGAATGAAGCCATCTTTCAGCAGTTTTATAACAAGCCTGTTGCCGCTCCTCTACAGTTCGCGGAGGCCGTGCTGAATGCAGGTCAAGAACGTGGAGATGTCCCCGAATGAGGGGTTTTTGCTTTGATTGTTAATAAATATTATTCTTGTTTTTCAGTAGAAGCAGTCTGGAAAGTTGTTTACTCCCATCCATCCTTAATAGTGGTGTGTGACAGCATGGACGTGGTCCAGGGCGTGAAATCACAGAGCTTTGAAGTCTTCACGAAGTCACTCACGTGACTCCGAAATGAAATAGTAAGATTAAACGAGAACTTACCAGTTCGAAGGTTGATCTTTATTTCATGAGGAGTTGCGATGAGGGATTTCGTGCCCTCCGCTCCCAACCCTCGATCATAATCAACTGGTAATTAGAGTCTCTTCAATCTTACTATGCCAAGTCATTTCTCTGTGTTGTTCTGTGATTCCACACCGCTACTTTGAAGAATGTCGCGCATGCGTGCTGGCGGGTTCTTCACGAAATCCCTCATCGCAACTCCTCATGAAATAAAGATCAACTTTCGAACTGGTAAGTTCTCGTTTAATCTTACTATTCTATTCCTAACCTCCAAGTGCCCGACTACAACATCAATATGATCCTGACATTTCCCTACTGCTGATATCAAAGTAACCTTCCACCTTTTTAAAGCCAGATCATCTTAAAAGTTATGATCTACCTGTGCCTTCTCTTATCCCTTTACCTATCCCTGGTCAATACAGTTTTCTGTTCCGTATGATTTCCAATGGTTTTCAAACTTCCCCCAAACCACGCTTGGGTAAAGGTTATGAGTAAAGAGGTTTATCTTAAATTCACAATTAGATTTTTTTATTGATTACTTTTTAATGATGAACTCCATCGGTGAACATGTCGTAAGTGGCAAGATTTTATTTAGACCAACCTATTTCCACTCATTAATAGCTTCATTACAGGACAGAAGTAATCAGTTTGATTCATTGAATCGATGGATGCCCCTTGGCAGGCAATCTCATCTGTAACATTCCCCTATTTTTCTTCCCTCAAAGCTCTGAAAATTAATCTCTCTCGTGTACCTGTCCAGCTCCCTTTAGAAAGCCCACATTGAGTAGGTTTCCAAAACCTTAACCGGCAGTGAGTCTTTTGACTTCTCTTTTCCAGATTAAGCCGTCTCAATTTAAGAACTCGTTGTTAAATGCAATCCCACTGTTCTGATATCCCTTTATTATTTTTCCAATCCCTTCTTCAGTTTCTCAATAATCTTTTACAATAAATGTATCATAAATGGTCACAGTTCACCAAGTGAGGCCCAGACAAGGTTCAAGATCTTTAACACACCTTGCTTACTTTCCTATTCTAATCTCACAGAAATAATACCCAGTGCTTGGTTTGTTTCAGTAAATAAATAACTAATTTTAGTGATTAGCGTATGATCCTTCCATGCAAGCATAATCCTAGATGTAAGCATTATCCAATGTTCTTATCACAATTCAGCATCCACGTTTATCAATATTAAGATTAGTTTTCTAATTCTCCACTTATTGCCTTTTAGTTTTCAATTACACTTTTTCTTTAGCATTGATCATACCCTGCAGGTACACTTGTATCCTGCTAATCCACAGAACTGCTACAATATTTGAACCAACAGGCAAAGCATGGATATTGTGGAAATATTTACTTTTGGTAGGTAAATGAATTGCTGACTTAGTTGGAGATCAAAGGTTTTCTTTCTTTGCAAGTATAAATTGGAAAATGGTATCATTGATGCAGTAAAATATTAAGTTGTAACATAATGTTTTAAAGAATCTACATGTCTACATGCAATGTCTGTTTGTCTGCTGGTTTCAACCAATTTATCAAAGGGTACAATCAAGTTCAGGGCACTGTGGACATTCAATGTGGTCCTTGCAAATTTTAATATTTTACAGCGTACACACCTACTGCAGAGCGGGATGGCACTCCATCAGAGAACTGTTGCAAGTTAACCTCTTTAGTCAATAATACCCCTTCAATTTTAATATTCAGTTCCAATACAATATATTTTATAACTGCTCTTCAGTGATTAGTCAGTTTTCCTTAAATGTTATAAATGAATTAGTATTGGTCACCCTAAATCAAAGCATTCCCCATTCTGACATGTCTTTGCATGATAAATATTCCTGCTATCCTTCGATTCATAATCTCAATGCTTACTTTGAGATCCTGAAATGGCCCCATGCCTTCACTTTTACCAATTAATAGCACTCATTGATTTTAATCTTGTTGGTTCTAAATGTATAGCTTTACGTTCATGGCTGTGGTTTTTCTTAACTTTAGCCCTAAAATGTAGCTTTAAAAATGAATCTACTTGACTAGAACATTCTAACCTTTGTAACTTTATTCTCCTGCTCGGAATAATTACTGGTGTTTATCCGTGCTTTCGTCAATGGTTCAATGTTTCCTCAGAAAATTGACCCTGAAGGCACACAATACAATCTCTGACAATATTGACAGTGGTAGCTAGCATGTTGTTTTGTAAAAAATATATTATGTTAAGAAATTTTTGCTGCAAAAAAGAAACATATGTCATTATTCCAGTTCGAAGTGATCTACCCAGAATGGTGACAATCCATGCTAACCCATGCTGGGGGAAAAAAGTCCATGAATGTCAAATCTCAATCCACCTCCTCTTTATCAGATTCTAAACTGACCACTGTGTTGTGTGAATGCTTCAAGTTATGGATGAGTAAGAACAGCAACTCATCGGCAACAAGGCTAAAGCCATTGTATTTGGTTATGAACAATTTTGAACCATATCCACAATCCCTTGGCATTTAATCTATCTGAATATGCTTAGCAATTCTTTCAAATTATATTTACAGTTGTTCTCTTGTCTCTTCATGTCCTACTCTTACACTATTATCAATTTTTTCTATTTCCTCTATTCCATGGCTTCCATTTCTCCTTTTGGTATCTCACTCCTGCCCACCTGCATATTCATTATTCAATGTGTTTCTATCAACCGTCCAAAAGTCCGGGATTTTTCATCATCGCACAGGAATACCATCCAAGACCGCAAGAAATTTCAGAGAATTATGGACGCAGCTCAGACCATGACGCAAACCAACCTCCCTTGCATTGGCAAGGCCACCAGCATAATCAAGGACCAGTCTCATTCCGTTCACTCCCTCTTCTCCCCGCTCCCCATCAGGCAAGAGGTACAGAAGTGTGAAAATGCATAACTCCAGATTCAGGGACAGTTTCTTCCCAGCTGTTATCAGGCAACTGAACCATCCTATCAATTGCTAGAGAGTGGTCCTGAGCTACCATTTACATAGAAACATAGAAATTAGGTGCAGGAGTAGGCCATTCGGCCCTTCAAGCCTGCACCGCCATTCAATATGATCATGGCTGATCATCCATCTCAGTATCCCGTACCTGCCTTCTCTCCATACCCTCTGATCCCCTTAGCCACAAGGGCCACATCTAACTCCCTCTTAAACATAGCCAATGAACTGGCCTCAACTACCCTCTGTGACAGAGAGTTCCAGAGACCCACCACTCTCTGTGTGAAAAAAGTCCTTCTCATCTCGGTCCTAAAGGATTTCCCCCTTATCCTTAAGCTGTGACCCCTTGTCCTGGACCTCCCCAACATCGGGAACAATCTTCCTGCATCTAGCCTGTCCAACCCCTTAAGAATTTTGTAAGTTTCTATAAGATCCCCTCTCAATCTCCTAAATTCTAGAGAGTATAAACCGAGTCCATGCAGTCTTTGTTCATAAGACAGTCCTGACATCCCAGGAATCAGTCTGGTGAACCTTCTCTGCACTCCCTCTATGGCAATAATGTCCTTCCTCAGATTTGGAGACCAGAACTGTACGCAATACTCCAGGTGTGGTCTCACCAAGACCCTATACAACTGAAGTAGAACCTCCCTGCTCCTATACTCAAATCCTTTTGCTATGAAAGCTAACATACCATTCGCTTTCTTCACTGCCTGCTGCACCTACATGCCTACTTTCAATGACTGGTGTACCATGACACCCAGGTCGCGCTGCATCTCCCCTTTTCCTAAACGGCCACCATTTAGATAATAGTCTGCTTTCCTATTTTTGCCACCAAAGTGGATAACCTCACATTTATCTGTACACCGTGGACTGCTCAATTGTAATCATAGATAGTCTTTCCGCTGACTGGACAGCTCGCAAGAAAAGTCTTTTCACTGTACGACAGTACACGTGGCAATAAACCAAACTAACAATTGTTTGAAATTTCCTCGTTCATCCTTGTACTTCTCTGTCTTTAAGATAGTCTGGAAAACCTACCACTTTCTCTGGTACATATATCTCCAAATGGTATTTGTGTCAAATTGTGCCGGGCAGGGCAGGGCAAAAAGAGGAGATCACTGGCGGCAATGGCTGATTAGAAGCAGCGAAACAAAGATGCAAGTGAGGAAGAAAACAGGACCAAGATTCGGGCTTCGGCTGGTTAGGTAGTTCAGACCAGAGAGAGCAGAGCAAACTGAGACTTCACATCCTCTTACTGACAAGCTCTGAAATATACATTTAGAAGCTTAAATCCACTTTGTCTTCTTATGACAAGGATTCGCTTCTGAAGAATGGTCCCGACCTGAAAGGTCGCCTGTCCATTTTCTCCTCAGATGCTGCCTGATTCGCCAACACTTTGTGCTTCCCTCTGTCAACATCGCAGGTGGGATCAGAGAGGAGAGGTCAGATACGCTACTCCTCTACCCCATTAGGTTAGTACCTCCTCCACCAACCTAAATGTTTACTCCTTCCTCCACTGACTGAAGTGTGGGCCATCTACAAAAAGGCACTGCAGTTACTCATCCATGTCCCCTTAAGTGAACCTCTCAAACTCCATGGTCTCCTAAAAGAACAACGAGCAAACCAATCTTCTTCTTGCGTGTGGCGTGCACAGTCTAAAGTTGTAGGTCAACTTGTTCTATTTGATCTTGTTTGTGTACGTCGGGTTGATTGCATTAGTCGAAACAGGTGAAAGTGAAAGTGAAAGATCATGTGAAAGTTGCAATCTCCCACCCCACCAAACCAATGGATGCAGAATGATGAAATTTATCAGAAAAGATAGTTTCTAACACTTCGATACTTACTACCCGTGTAGGAAAGAACTGCAGATGCTGGTTTAAATCAAAGATAGACACAAAATGCTGGAGTAACTCAGCGGGACAGGCAGGATCTCTGGAGAGAAGGAATGGGTGAAGTTCCGGGTCAAGACCCTTCTTCAGACTGATGTCAGGGGAGTGGGCAGTACAGATATAAAATGTAGTCAGAGGCAGTAAGACTGGTGGGAGAACTGGGAAGGGGGAGGGGATGGAGAGAGAGGGAAATCAAAGGCTACTTGAAGTTAGTTATCGCCGTTGTATGGAAAACAACTATACAGCTTTCAAAACAGTGAATTAGCCTGTTTGCAGCAAACAGCAATCATTTCCATACATCTTGAAATAACTTTTCAGTGCTCTGTGCTACAAGCAAATCAATTACTCCAATTGATGCAGAATGGTGAGATACAATAGAAAAGATAGTTTACATCACATTGTTACTTCTCACCAGGGCAGCACTACCTAAGCCAACAGTTGGAGGAAATATAGTCACCCATTTGCCCAGCACACATCCTGAACCCTATTAGTGAAAACTAATATTTTGCTACCTGTAGTAAATAGAATTGACCTTTCCAAGATTCCTGCAAGTGCTCCTCTTCCAACTTTCCATTCTCCTTGTAGCTCCATGGGAACCGAGTAATCATCTTTATTAAATTGATAAACCATTAACAGGTGCTGGATTCCCCTTTCAACCTCTGGTTTGCTTCCATGAACATTCGGTCCCGTTTCAAGCTCCCTGCTGACAGATGGCGGAAGGGGGCGGAGACGCATGTGACACAGGCTGGGTGCCTGCTCTATCCATGAAGGGCATGGTTTTACGCAATGCATCATAAACTTCCAAGCTTCCAACAAAGATAATGTAGGTCTTTTTCGAAAAAGAAAAAAGTTGAATTCAAATTCTGTAACGAATCATCATTATATTCCTTCCCCCACCTACAAATATTCCTCGAGAGATAAAATAACAAGGTAAACTGTTTTGCGTTTTGAACTCGCCTCAGTGAAATTACTGAACATATGGTAGCTAACACACAAACCATTTCACACAAAGAATATCAATACTATTGAACCAGATTTAATACATAAACATTGGCCTGGACATTGAAGCAGATTTAACTCAACGAGCAGTCAGATTATCTCTGATAATTATGACAAAATCTTTCAAATTTCAGAATCATAAGACACTAATCTGATTTATTTCTTTCAAAAACCCAGATGACATAACAATACATGCACAACCTGCCCTTTCGAAATCAAAGGACAGTAAGTATTTGCAATGCTCTGATATAAAAATAAAAGCACGGCAGAACGCTTTAATGAATGAAATCTGAAACGTCTTTGGAACGTCTAAGTGTTTCCAGCATCACTTGAATTTTACATACACATGGACCCAAACATTCTTTAAATGTCACAGTAAAATGCATCAGCTAATTTGCATGCCAGCACATTACAGATTAAAATGATAGTCAATGATTGTTTTCAAACCACTAAAATGCCAAATCCAAGAGTGCTTCTCGTTTTCAGCAGCAAGCTGCAGCTTAGAAAGGAAAGGCAGGCATTTACACATCACATTTGATGACCTTTGGATATTCCAGAGCACTTTTATATTAAGTGCTCTTCAGAGAGGTAGCTATTTCAGGAAACAAGGCAGCCATTTTGATCATGGTGTCATCCCACAAATAGGAACTTGATAATGACCAAATGATCTGTTCAATGTTGGCTGAGAGATGACAAATGATGGGGAGGGCACCGGAAGGAACTCTGTTACTCTTTGTTGAAATAGTGTTACTGTTCCTTTTACAGGACAGTCAAAGCCTCAGTTAAGATGAAGGGTCTCGACCAAAAAACGCCACCCATTTCCTCTCTCCAGAGATGCTGCTTGTCCCGCTGAGTTACTCCAGAATATTTGTGCCTGTCTTCAAAGCCTCAGTTCATCCTCTGCTAATCAGTCTAGCATGCCCTGGGACTCGCGCAAAGCTTCACAGTCACTGAACTGTGCTCAGTTTCCAATTTGCTACTGATTGTGGATGATCAGCCATCAGCCCTATTGAATGGGGGTGCTGGCTGGAAGGGCCGAATGGCCGACTCCTGCACCTATAGTCTATTTGGTTGTCACTGTTTTGAAATGATACCGAAAGTTAAATAATTCCATTAATCAGGTAAACGGAGTTCCAATTTTTCAGATGATATCATAGCTGTGATCATCTGACAGATAATGACACAATTCTTTAGTCAAAGCAGCTACATTTTTATCTACTGAATGTAATTTACAGCTTTAGTGATGAACACTAGTTCTTTGTAACCCACAGTTTAATAGGACCATTTTGAATACTGCCCCTATACAGTATTTGTGAAATAGGCTCTCAGCAAAGAGAGCTGGCCCCTTCTTTCCAAATGGCTGTAAAATGTGTTTGGGTTCTGGACTGAAGGTTACAAGGTGAGAACACTCTGATATATTCAAATATGCCATTAAAGACAGTAGTCCAAGCTAAGAATTTGCCAGCTCAGAGGGAATAGGTCTTGGGAGTCCACAGCGTTGACCTGAGACCCAGTGAAGTTTTGTGAGAACAGATCAAAAATGGGCAAGGAAACCATCTCCTGATTACCAACTACCAACCTGCTTTTGCCGACAAAGCAGTGTTCCTCCATAGCTAACCAAACATGGGAGAAGCAAGGAAAGTAGCAAGGCACAATGTGCTCTTGTCGTCCATCAGCAAAAGTGCCTTGCAAGCAGTAGTGCAGAACAAAATGGCCAAGTCCGGAAGGACAAAAATGCCGACTGGGTCCTGGATGGCACGGTGGTGCAGCGGTAGAGTTGCTGCCTTACGGAGCCAGAGACCCGGGTACTCCCCATGACCGCGCGGATATTCTCCGAGTGTTCGGGTTTCCTCCCACATTCCAAAGACGTGCAGGTTTGCAGATGAATTGGCTTCTGTAAATTGTCCCTAGTATGTATGATAGAATTATTATTTAGGTGATTGCTTGTCGGCGCAGACTCGGTGGGCCGAAGGGTCTGTTTCCACGCTGTATCTCTAAATTAAATTAAACAAAGCGAGCAAACTGACACAATGGATGATTCTGCTCAACCTCATCAATCTACCTGCGGCAGACGAGTCCCTCCGTGACAGTATTGGGTGAAGTGATCATCGCATAGTCCTTGTGGAAAAAGAGCCATGACATGATGTGGTGAGGCACCAATGTGCTAAATGGTACAGAACAGGTCTGGAAGGTCAAAACTTGTCATTTGTGAGGCCTTGTGAACCATCAGCAGCAAGAGACATGTGCACCACCATAATCAGTAACTTCCTGGTCTGACATATCCCTCTATCTGCTATAAATATCGTCAAAGCTCAAGTTTGACTCAATGTGGTGTGAGCAGCACAATCAAAAATGAGGTACCTGTTCAATGAAGCACAATATGGAACTCCATCCACACTATACAGCGTAGAATGAACAAAGCTAAGTAATCTCGCAACCGACAGATCAGACTGAAGCTTTTGTGGTGTTTTCTCTGGAGCATCTGAGACTGATGGAAGACCCAATGGCAGTTTATAGAATTATGAGAGGCATAGAAAGGGTAGACAGTCAGAACCATTTTCCCAGGATGAAAATATCCAATACTAGAGGGCATCGCTTTAAGGTCAGAGGGAGAAAGTTTAAAGGAGCCATGCAGGGCAAGTGAGTGTTTTCTTGGCAGGCAGAAGGGAATTTACAGCACCACTTTGTGGGCTGAAGAGCCTGTTCCTGTGCTGTACTGTTCTAAGTTCTATGTTGTATGTTGTTGAAAGCATTGACTGAGAGATGGTGGGTGACATTCATGCCACAGAAATGCAAGGCAATGACCATCTTGAACAAGAAGTCCATCCACCAACCTTGACATTCAATGGCATTTACCAACACTAAGTTTCTTACCAACAACCTCAGGCCGATCACCATTGACCAGAAACTCAACTGCACCAAACATAGAGCAGGCGCAAGGAACTGCAGATCCTGGAATCTAGAGCAAGAAAACAAAGTGCTGCAGCAACTCAACGGGTCATGCAGCATCTCTGGAGAATGTAGATAGGCAACCAAATATACATTTTGTGGCTACAAGAGAGAACACATTGGGAGATTCATCTTCTGACACCCCAATGCCTGTCCTGCATTCTGAACATTTATTCCCTCTGCCACTGGTGCAAAGTGTCTGCAGTGTGTAGCATTTACAAAATGGTCCGCAGTTATCTGCTGCTTAGACATCACCTTCCAAACCTAGGACTTCTATGTCCAAGAACTTTGAGGGTCTGTCGGCATCTCTGGAGGACGTGGATAGACGATATTTCAGGTCAGGACTGGAGAAGGGTCCCGACCTGAAATGTCATCCATGTCCTCCAGAGGTGCTGCCTGACCTGCTGAATCACTTCAGCACTGTATTTCCACAATATTCCAGCATATACAGTTCATTGTGACTCCTCTATGACCACGAAGACCAAGGGGAGGATGCCAAGGAACATCACCACCTGCAAAAGTCCCTTCCAAGTCACACACCAGGTTAAGATATACTGTATATCACCACCTTCATCACTGGGTCGAAATTCCCTTTCTAACAGCTCTGTGCGAGTACCTTCACTAGAATGTTTGGAACAGTTTGAGAAGACAGTTCACCGTCACCTTCTCAAGGACAATAAATGCTGGCCTTGCCAGGAATGCATACATGCTGATAGAAGAATAAATTAAAAATGGTGAAAATTATTTCACACACATACAAGCTTATGTATTTAACCAACACCTGTCAATGTTCCCAAGCCATTAAAGAGTTCCAAATGAGAGGCAGATGTACTGACGCACAAAGCCATCTACTCAACAGGAATAGACAGCTTCCACTGACCATGTGCTAATATTTCTGCCAAGTCAATGGTTGTTTCACAAAATGCTGGAGAAACTCAGCGGGTGCAGCAACATCTATGGAGCGAAGGAGATAGGCAACGTTTCGGGCCGAATCCCTTCTTCAGTCTGAAGAAGGGTTTCGGCCCGAAACATTGCCTATCTCCTTCGCTCCATACATGCAGCTGCACCCGCTGAGTTTCTCCAGCATTTTGTAGGTATATATACATATATATATATATATATGTGTGTGCGCGCGTGTGTGTGCGCGCACACGCGCGATCCAAAGAACTGATTGGAATAATACGATAGGGGAACAAAAATAATTCAAAATTAAATTGAGAATTCAGCTAATGATTAATATCTATTTAAAAGTAAAGTGGATAGGTATATGGACGGGAAGGGAATGGAGGGGTATGGTCTGAGTGCAGGTAGATGGGATTAGGGGAAAATAAATGGTCGGCACAGACTGGAAGGGCCAAGGGGGCATGTTTCCGTGCTGTAATTGTTATATGGTTATCTAGCGTGAGCTTAGACTCTTGTTTTACTCACCAATCTGCTAGCTTTGCAAGAGTAAACCTGACATATCACCAACTTCTCCCACTTAAATAAGGGTCATTTTCACAGAAACTTACAAGGATGGTTACTTATGAATTATGTGTATTAAATCATTTTGTCATAACAAAGGTTGCCAGGGTTCACTTGCTGGGGACTAACCCAAACACTACTGCTTGGGAATAGTGCTGTCACTATGCATAGCCTTTGACAAGTTGCACTTGTGCTAAATAAATTTTGTTTAATCACTGTCCTTTCATTCGCATGCTGCTAGTGAACAAACATGTTTAAACAAAAAGTAATTTAAACCAAACCTAAAGCATGGTTGTTCAAAACGGTACCAAATCAACTGCAGTTTCTTTTGCAAGATCATTCAAATAGAGTCATGGAGTTATAGAAACATAGAAAATAGGTGCAGGAGGAGGCCCTCCGGCCCTTCGAGCCAGCACCGCCATTCATTGTGATTATGGCTGATCATCCGCTATCAATAACCCGTGCCTGCCTTCTCCCCATATCCCTTGACTCCACTAGCCCCTAGAACACTATCTAACTCTCTCTTAAATCCATCCAGTGATTTGGCCTCCACTGTCCTCTGTGGCAGGGAATTCCATAAATTCACAACTCTCTGGGTGACAAAGTTTTTTCTCACCTCAGTCTTAAATGTCCCCTTTATTCTAAGACTGTGGCCCTGGTTCTGGACTCACCCAACATTGGGAACATTTTTCCTGCTTGTCCTGTCCATTTATAATTTTATATGTTTCTATAAGATCCCCCTCATCCTTCTAAACTCCAGTGAATACAAGCCTAGTCTTTTCAATCTTTCCTCATATGACAGTCCCGCCATCCCAGGAATCAATCTCATGAACCTACGCTGCGCTGCTTCAATCACAAGGATGTCCTTCCTCAAATTAGCAGACCAAAACTGTACACAATACTCCAGATGTTGTCTCACCAGAGCCCTATACAACTGCAGAAGAACCTATACTGAAATCCTCTTGTTATGAAGGCCAACATTCCATTAGCTTTCTTCACTGCCTGTTGTACCTGTAAGCCAACTTTCAGTAACCAGTGTGCAAGAATGCCCAGGTCTCGCTGCACCTCCCCCTTACCTAAGGTAACCCCATTGAGATAATAATCTGCCCCCTTGTTTTTGCCGTCAAAGCGGATAACCTCCCATTTATCTACACTATACTGCATCTGCCCACTCACTCAACCTGTCCAGGTCACCCTGCAACCTCCTAACATTCTCTTCACAGTTCACACTGCCACCCAGCTTTGTGTCCTCTGCAAACTTGCTAGTGTTGCGCCTAATTCCCTCTTCCAAATCATTAATATATATGGTAAACAGTTGCGGCCCCAACACCGAGCCTTGCGGCACTCCACTCGCCACTGCCTGGCATTCTGAAAAGGACCCGTTCACTCCTACTCTTTGCTTCCGGTCTGCCAACCAATTTTCTATCCATGTCAACACCCTACACCCAATACCATGTGCTCAAATTTTAGTCACCAGTCTCCCGTGCAGGACCTTATCAAAGGCTTTCTGAAAGTTTAGATACACTACATCCACTGGCACCCCTTCATCCATTTGACTTGTCACATCCTCGAAAAATTCCAGAAGATTAGTCAAGCATGATTATCCTTTCATAAATCCACGTTGACTTGGACTAATCCTTTTACTGCTATCCAAATGCCCCATTATTACCTCTTTAATAATTGACTCCAGCATCTTTCCCACCACTGAAGTCAGGCTAACTGGTCTGTAATTCCCCGTTTTCACTCTCGCTCCTTTCTTGAAAAGTGGGATAACATTAGCTATCCTCCAATCCACAGGAATTGATCCAGAATCTATTAAACATTGGAAAATGATCACCAATGCGTCCACTATTTCCAGAGCCACCTCCCTGAGGACCCTGGGATGCAGACCATCAGGCCCAGGGGATTTATCATCCTTCAGTCCCATTAGCCTACCCAATACTTTTTCTCGCCTAATGAAAATTTCTTTCAGTTCCTCTACCGCCTTAGATCCTCTGTCCTCCAATACATCTGGGAGATTGTTTGTGACTTCCTTAGTGAAGACAGATCCAAAGTACCTATTCAACTCTTCTGCCATTTCCTTGTTGCCCATAATAATTTCACCCATGTCAACCTTCAAGGGACCTACATATGACTTTGCTACTCTTTTTCCCTTAACATATCTAAAGAAGCTTTTACTGTCCTTCTTTATATTCCTGGCCAGCTTCTCTTCGTACTTCATCTTTTCAGCCTGTATTGCCCGTTTTGTTTCCTTCTGTTGTCCTATGTAGGTTTCCCAATTCTCTGGCTTCCGGCTACTCTTTGCTGTGTTATACTAATGTTCTTGTAGTTTGATTCTATCCCTAACTTCTCTTGTCAGCCACGGTTGCCTCCTACTCCCCTTAGAATCTTTCTTCCTTTTTGGAATGAAATGATCCTGCGTCTTCCGGATTTTGCCCAGAAATTCCTGCCATTGCTGTTCCACTGTCATTCCTGCTAGGATCCCGTTCCAGTCTACCTTGGCCAGCTCCCCTCTCATGCCTTCATAGTCCTCTTTGTTCAACTGCATCACTGACACTTCCGATGTAACCTTCTCCTTCTCAAATTGCAGTTTAAAACTAATCATATTATGATCACTACCTCCAAGCGGTTCCTTTACCTCGAGTTCTCTTATCATATCTGGTTCATTGGACAACACTAAATCCAGAATAGCCTTTTCTCTGGTCGGCTCCATTACAAGCTGCTGTAAGAATCCATCTCGGAGGCATTCTACAAACTCTCTTTCTTGCGGTCCTGAACCAACTTGATTTTCCCAGTCTAGCTGCATAGTGAAATCCCCCATCACCACAGTGGTATTACCTTTGTTACATGCCAGTTTTAACTCCTGCTGCAACTTACAACCTACATCCAGACCACTATTTGGGGGACTGTAGATACAATTAGTGTCTTCTTGCCTTTACAATTCCTCAACTCAATCCACAGTGACTCTACCTCGTCAGTCCCTATGTCTTCCCTCGCAAGGGACTGAATTCCATCCCTCACCAGCAGAGCTTACCCCCCCCCCCCCCTCCTCTGCCCACCTGCCTGTCCTTTCTATAGGATGTATAACCCCAATCCTCCTGCAACCATGTCTCAGTAATCACACAATGTCATATCTACCACCCTCTTACTAAGCCTCAAGCTCATCCATTTTACTTCTCATACTGCGCGCATTCATATACAATACTTTTAATTCCTTACGCATCTCACCTTTCACATCGATCCCTATTACACTTGGCCATACTCTTCTATCCCTTTGTGAGCTTCCTTTCCCGTTAATTCTGGGGTCATTAACCATCCCTTTACTCTCTTTCCCTTTAACTCTGTCCTCGACTATCCCATTTGCCAACCCACCCCCCTTATTCAGTTTAAAACCACCCGTGTAGCAGTGGCAAAGCTGCCAGCCAGAATGCTGGTCCCCCACCTGTTAAGATGCAATCTGTTCCTTTTGTACAGTTCCCCCTTACTCCAAAACAGATCCCTGTGATCTAAGAAACTAAATCCCTGCCCCTGCACCAATTCCTCAGCCACACATTCAGGTCTCGTATCTCTCTGGTCCTGCTCTCGCCAGCATGAGGAACTGGAAACAAACCGGAGATAACAACCCTGGAGGTCCTGCTATTCAGTATTTTTCCGAGCTCTCTGAAGTCCCGGTGCAGAATATTCATCCCCTTCTTTCCAAAATCGTTTGTGCCGACATGCACTACCACTTCTGGCTGTTAACCTTCGCCCTCGATGATTTTCTGCACTCTGTCCGTGACATCCTGGATCCTGGCACCTGGAAGGCCGCACACCATCCTCGAATCCCGTCTGTTCCTGCAGAAACCCCTGTCCGTACCTCTCCAACTACAATGACATTGCCTGACATTGGCCTCTTTGGTTTTGGCTCAACAGCCCTTTTTGCTTCGCAAGCCAGTCTGCCGCTCAGTGTGATAACGTCTTCTGTCCCGAAGTTTCTAAGTGGGTGAACCTGTTCACAAGAGGTACAACACCCGGGGACCTGTGCATTCCATGTTTCCCTCCCTTTCTCACCGTCACCCACCTTCTCTCTTCCAGTACCTTGGGTGTAACAATCTTACTGAAGGACTCATCGGGGAATGACTCTATTTCTCGTACGAACCTGAGATCATCCACTTGCTTCTTCAGTTCCCCAACACGGTCCTTCAGGAGCTGTATCTGGATGCACTTCTCACATTTGTAGCAGCGTGGAAACAGGTCCTTCAGTCTAACATATTCACACTGGCCAACATGTCCCATTTACACTGGTCCCACATACCTGTATTTGGCCCATATCCCTGTATCTATGTACCCATCTAAATTTTTATAGTCATATATCATGGAAGCAGAACCTTCAGCCCAACTTGCCAACAATGACCAACATGTTCCATCTACACTAGTTTCACCTACCTGCAATTGTCCCTTGTCCCTTTAAACCTATCTTATCCATGTACCTGTCTAAATGTTTCTTAAGCATTGCGATAGCACCTGCCTCAACTACCTCCTCCGGCAGCAAATTCCATACACCCACCAACCTTGGTGTAAAAATGTTACCCTTCAAGTTCCTATTACATCTTTCCCCGTTCACCTTAAACCTATGTCCTCTGGTTCTCGATTCCCCAGCTCTGGGCAGGAGACACTGTGTGTTTACCCAAACTATTCGTATCATGATTTTGTACACCTCTACAAGATCACCCCTCATTCTCCTGTGAGCCAAAGTATAGAGCCCTAGCCTGCTCAACCTCTCCCGAAAGCTCTAATTGCTTTCTCAATTTAAAGAATACATAGTTTTTAGTGCAAATGAAAGGAGCGTGTTGTGAGTCTCTCAGCCACAAAGCTCTTCACTATCCAGGAACTCTTTCTGAAGTTGATCCACTGTGGTAACCGTGGCAAAGAGAGTAGCGCAACATTATCCCATTAAACAGATAGGTTATTTTTGATTGGGAACAGGAGGGCAAGAAGGATATGTTCAAACTGAGGCAGAGAAATGTAACCCCCGTATAAAGAGCAGATACTGTAGCTCAGTGTTGAACAGTACATCAGGGTTCCATGGCATTTTTTGGGAATATGAACTTCAGAATAACCATATAACGATTACAGCACGGAAACAGGCCCTCTCGGCCCTTCCAGTCCGTGCCGACCATTTATTTTCCCCTAGTCCCATCTACCTGCACTCAGACCATACCCCTCCATTCCCTTCCCGTCCATATACCTATCCACTTTACTTTTAAATGTTAAAATCGATCCTGCCTCCACCACTTCTGCTGGAAGCTCATTCCACGCAGCCACCACTCTCTGAGTAAAGAAGTTCCCCCTCATGTTACCCCTAAACTCCTGTCCCTTAATTCTCATGTCATGCCCTCTTGTTTGAATAACATGACATAGATTTTCTGAGATATTTTATGAGCATAAAATACCACACACAAATATTTGAAAACTAACAGCGGGATTCTGCTGGAATTCAAACTAACAATTATCTTCCACACATTTAGAAATCTATGGACCAAATGTGGGCTAATGAGACTAGCTTAGATAGGGCATCTTGGTCAGCATGGGCGAGTTGGGCCCAAGGGCTGCGTTCATGCTATATGGCAATGATGTAACATCTCTATGGCAATTATGTAAATAAACATGTGAATTCACTATTTTCCCCAGAGCATTGTGATCTGTGTAAAAACTGGCTTATAATGCAATAGTGACTATTGTAATTATAAGGAGTGACTATTGTAAGTGTAATTTGTACTGTAACTGTAACCCATACTGGATATAGGAATCCTATTATCTATTCTATTTATCCATTGTCTTTTTATAGATATGTATATAGCGCCACAGAAACTGTGCACCTTATCCCCCCCCCCCCCCCCACCTTTTTGTCTTGTTTTTGCACTGAGTAGGAGCAGTTTTTAATCTCACTGTACATGTGTATAGTGACAATAAAAGGCATTCTGATTCTGATTCTGACTACAATTTTAAAAGCACTCCTTTGACACACTCTCAAGGCTTTTGTTACTATGAGAACCAGGGCAAAGATATCTGAGGTCTTCAAAGGAAGTTAAGAAAAAGATAAAACCAGAAACTACTAAAAAACACCTCAGAAATCCAGATTATATCCATGGGAATAGAAATAGAACAATTATTTCTGGTTGATGCTCTTTCAGAGTAATTTCTGCCTGTGCTCACTCCCTTAGACAGGAATCAGAAGGCAATGAAGATAAAGCACATGTTAAAAAGGCAAACATAAATCTCATTGGAAATGCTTTCAGTTGAGCAGTAAATTAAAGAATGATACAACAGTAAGATATTGCAGATGTTGGAAATTAATCAGAAAATGTTGCAGGACTGGCATAGCCTGTGGGGAGAGAAGAGGAGTCAGCCTGGTATGGGAATAGTTCTGCTTATGACCACCTGAATCTGCAGAGTGGTGAACATAGCCCAGTCCGTTCTGTTGCGGGCACATCCATTCATCAATCCAGTCCATTTTCACACTGCATTGCATCAGAAAGTATTGTCATTTTCACATTGAATTGCTGGAAGTATTGTCAAGGATGCTTGCCACTGGACCATTCTCTTTTGTCTCTTCCACCTTCTGGGAGAAGAAACAGAAGCCTGAAAGCCCAGACATCCAAACTTGAGAACAGCTTCATCATATGTATTAGACTCCTGAACTAATCACCTTTCACCAGTCACTAAAACTCATCTATAACAGATAGGTTCATAACAATAAAACATTTTATAACAGATAGAAAATATTCAATAGGTCTAATTTCCTTGACAATTGACCACTTAGATAGAAAATGTTCAATGGCCTTCATTCCCTTGATAATTATAGTACAAGTTATTTTAGCACAGTTGTTTTCAAGTTTACTTTCTGTAATACGGGCCCACGTTTCATCAGGGGAGAATGGACTTCTATTCTTTTAACTGGTCACTCATACAACGTAACTGCTGTGGATTCTCAGCCACGCCTAACAGCATTTGATGAACTCTAACACGACACTTCAACATTTGATGAACGGATTCAGCAGGAGCAAAGAGTAATCTAGTTGGGCCATTTTGAGTCTTAAACAAGCAGAGTCAGTGAGGTGTTGATGGAAGGCTACCGAGGAATCTGAAAACCATCATCTGTGTGTGAGCTACATGACTCCAATGGCAGATATTTCCCTGCATTGATCTGCGAGCAGCTGAATGTGGACTATCCGTGGAGGGTCATTTGCAGATGGGTCATCCCCTTCACACCTAAAGATGCATTTGTGGCTTTACTGCAAGAACCTGCAACAAAGCCAACCAGAATCCACTTCCTTTATATGTAGATCATTGCATTGGTTTTTTTTATTCTTCTTTCAATTTATTTATTTATTCTTTTTATTTTATTGAGCTGAAGCTGGTAAGTTTCTAATGTCTGAAGAAGGGTCTCAATCTGAAACGTCACACATTCCTTCTCTCCAGAGATGCTGCCTATCCTGCTGAATTAGTCCAGCTTTTTGTGTCTATCTTCAGTTTAAACCAGCATCTGCAGTTCCTTCTTACACAAGGTTCTAACGTTGGTAAGTTGATAAATAGCATAGAACAAGAGAGGGAAGATATGCCGATCTCTCCTCTTTCTGGATCAAGTCAGTCGGACATCATAAAATCAGGCTCTTTGGCACTCTACACTAATCCCATTTTCCTGTACCAGGGCCGTATCCTTCCACGCCTTAAAATGTAGAAACAAGAAACTGCAGATGATGGTTTACAAAAAAAGATAGAAAGTGCTGGAGTAACTAATCAGGTCAGGCAGCATTTCTTGAAGCCATGGATAGGTGACATTTTGGGTTGGGACTGATGTAGGGGGTGGGGGGGGGGGGGGAGAGACAAAGAAAGCTGGAAGTGTGGAGGGGCAAGACAAAGTCTGGAAGGTAATAGGTGGCTAGAGGCGATGTGAAGGAAGGAAGTGCCGATGCTGGTTTAAACCGAAGATAGACACAAAAAGCCGAAGTAGCTCAGTGGGACAGGCAGCAGTGGGAGAAGGGATGGGTGACATTTCGGGTCGAGACCCCTCTTCAGGTGATTTTCTTTTCAAAATAGGCAGGTGTTTGGACAAAGCCCTGAGATGAAAAGACAGGAGTTGTGGGACAAAAGGATTGAAGAGTTGGAAATTGTGAAGCTAGAGGAAAGAATGTCAGTGGAAAGGGAGAGGGAGAGGATAAATAGGTGCAATGCCAACTGGGGCACAGGGGAGGGGCGGGGTGGAGAATGGGCAATGGGGATGAAGGGGGTAGGGAGTGAGTTAGTTACCCAACATTGAATTTTCTAATTTTATTCCTGGCTGTTGTGTACTTGGTGGGTCAAAAGGCCTGCTTCTTTAGGTATATGCTATATCTTTAAATCTAAAAAAACAATTAGAAGGTACCCAAGAGAAAATAAAAATCCGCCACGATTGATGAATGGTGTGTACCGCCTGATGTCTGGTCAGACTGGCAATGCACTCAGCATTGAGGCCCTACAGCCTTACTGTCGTGGTGGATTAAGCAGCAACCCATTCCTTGATAAGCATTGCCCCCAGCACATGTCTGGACCTCCTGGAATGTGGAGAAAATGCTTCCTTTTTGAAAAAAAAATCATTGTTCTGCACGCCCTCACTGCAGCGATTAGAGATGGCTTAATATTTGACAAAAATGTATTCTGAAGCACTTTCACAGGGGATTTGAAATCTGAAGATTATCATATACTTGTGTTCTAGAGGAGCCTGTCTCATATACTAAACGGTGGGAAAATGAAAAGATATCTCCAGCAAATTTAATTTAAATCGTCCTGAGAATAAGTCAGGCACATTTAAGGTGAGACACAGGTGCGATAAAAATCTTGCTCGCAGCAACACCACAGGCGCCTAGACAGGGAAAATAATTTAAAAAAATGTGATTTGTGTATCGATTGTGCATAATTCCCAGGTTTATGGCCACAGAGATTAATTTTATCTCTCAGACTTTGGCAAGGTTTCTTCCAGAGTTTGTTTTCTCCCATCTCTAATGCTTTTTATATATCATTTAACTAAGGTAATTGATTGGGGCAATGCTGTATTCATTGTCTGTCAAGAGCCAAGAGTGTTTTATTGTCATATGTTCCAGATAGGACAATTAAATTCTTGCTTGCTGCAGCACAACAGAATATGTAAACATAGTACATAACGGGCAAAGAAAAAAAGTTCAGTGTGTGTATATACACATGCACACATACTCAATCTCAATGAATAACAAATATAGTGCAATAATAATGATAGTCTGTTGCAGTTCAGAGCTTATTGAGGTTGTAGTGTTTAATAGCCTGATGGCTGTAGGGAAGAAGCTGTTCCTGAACCTGGATGTTACAGCTTTCAGGCTCCTGTACCTTCTTCCTGGTGGCAATGGTGAAATGAGTGTGTGGCCAGGATGGTGTGGGTCATTGATGATGTTGGCTGCCTTTTTCAGGCAGTGACTTTGATAGATCCCGTCGATGGTAGGGAGGTCAAAGCCGGTGATGGACTGGACAGTGGTTATAACTTTTTGCAGTCTTTTCCGCTCCTGGACGTTGAAGTTGCCGAAACATGCCTCGTTGCAACCAGTCAGTATGCTCTCCACCGTGCACCTGTAGAAAGGAGTTTAGTAAGCCATTTAACAGGTCTTGAATGGCTGGCTGGTCGAGAAGGTTAACATACCTGGGATCTAACACAAACTGGCTACTTGGATTCAAAATAGTTCTGTTGCACTCTCTCCAGGATTCTATGTAAGTTTAGGTTAGATACAGCTTGAAAACAGGACTTTTGGCCCACCAAATGCACATCAAACATCGATAACCCGTTCACACTCATTCTATGTTATCCCACTTTCACGTCCACTCTCTACACACTGGGGGCAATTTACAGATTCCAATGAACTTACAATCCCTCACATCTTTGGCATGTGGAAGAAAAACAGAGCGCCCGGAGGAAACCCACATGGTCACAGGGAGAACGTGCAAACTCCACACTGACAGCATTCGAAGTCAGGATTGAACTCGTGTCTCTGGCACAGAGAGGCTGCAGCTCCACTAGCTGTGCCACTGAATATATACCACATACTATTATCAAAAAGCTGCATTTCATTAAGCAACAGAACATATCAGATCTAAGTCTCTCGAGGTAAAAGAGCAATGCTAAGTGTTAAAATATGTATAAATGTAATTTGAACATTTCCACTGCGAGATGAAAGGATGAATTTGCCCTCAGTATTTTTACTGTGAAAAGTGCCCCATTAAAATTTCACCCTATGTTTTTTAAAAGCAGGACCGTAGTTAATGTTCATAAACTCAATAATCATATATGACACGATTTCAGCAGTAGCGCAATTATTACGGAAGACCAGTAGATATCTAGGTATTCTTTCAATGAATGCAAACGTAAAATCAATAATACTGGGGTAAGGTTGATTCATAGCAATCTTATAATTATTCTCTCAATTCCAAAGGACATTGGGTGATCAGTAGGTAAAAAAAGCTTATGATTTAAGAAGTGAGGGGTCTTTTCATTGGGACCAAGACAATCCATACGAATATTATCTTTTTTTTTTAAGGTGTAGTTGTACAATATGAAACCTGCTACCTGTAATAGGCTGCCACAAAAGCAACTAAATACCACGTGTGAGATACAAAGAACTGCATATGCTGAAACTTTGAGCAAAACACAGCGCTAAAGTTATCCACTTTGGCGGCAAAACAAGGGGGCAGATTATTATCTCAATGGAGTTAGGTTAGGTAAGGGGGAGGTACAGCGAGACCTGGGTGTCCTTGTATACTGGTCACTGAAAGTTGGCGTGCAGGTACAGCAGGCAGTGAAGAAGGCTAATGGAATGTTGGCCTTCATAACAAGAGGATTTCAGTATAGGAGTAAAGAGGTTCTTCTGCAGTTGTATAGGGCTCTGGTGAGACCACATCTGGAGTATTGTGTACAGTTTTGGTCTCCTAATTTGAAGAAGGACATCCTTGTTAATGAGGCAGTGCAGCGTAGGTTCACGAGATTGATCCCTGGGATGGCGGGACTGTCATATGAGGAAAGATAGAAAAGACTAGGCTTGTATTCACTGGAGTTTAGAAGGATGAGGGGGGATCTTATAGACACATATAAAATTATAAAAGGACTGGACAAGCTTGATGCAGGAACAATGTTCCCAATGTTGGGTGAGTCCAGAACCAGGGGCCACAGTCTTAGAATAAAGGGGAGGTCATTTAAGACTGAGATGAGAAAAAACGTTTTTACCCAGAGAGTTGTGAATTTATGGAATTCCCTGCCACAGAGGGCAGTGGAGGCCAAATCACTGGATGGATTTAAGACAGAGTTGGATAGAGCTCTAGGGGCTAGTGGAGTCAAGGGTTACGGGGAGAAGGCAGGCACGGGTTATTGATAGCGGACGAAAAGCCATGATCACAATTAATGTGCTGGCTCAAAGGGCCGAATGGCCTCCTCCTGCACCTATTTTCTATGAAGTAACTAAATGGGTCAGGCAGCACCTGTGGAGGCAATGGATAGGCAACATTTTGGGTTGGGACATTTCAGACTCTGTAGAGTCGGGACTCTGAAGAAAGGTCCCAAGCCAAAACATCACCTATCCACTCCCTCTACAGATACTGCCTGACCCACTGAGTTACTTCAGCACTTTGTGCAGATGCAATGTGTATTATTGAGACAGCTTTCATGAAGCCCTGTAATGTTAAGCATGTAAGTAAGTAAATAAGTTTATTGGCCAAGTATTCACATACAAGGAATTTGCCTTGGTGCTCCACCCACAAGTAACAACATGACATACAGTGACAGTTACGAATGACTCAGAAAACACTAAACATTAATAATAATAAAACATTAATGATAAAACACCATTGAACAAAATAGTGAGAGTACAGAGGAGATTTACTATAATGTTGCCTGGGTTCCAGCAACTAAGTTACAGAAAAAGGTTGAACAAGTTAGGTATTTATTCTTTGGAGCGCAGAAGGTTAAGGGGGGACTTGATTGAGGTCTTTAAAATGATGAAAGGGATAGACAGAGTTGATGTGGATAAGCTTTTCCCATTGAGGGTAGGGAAGATTCAAACAAGAGGACATGACATGAGAATTAAGGGACAGAAGTTTATGGGTAACATGAGGGGGAACTTCTTTACTCAGAGAGTGGTGGCTGTGTGGACTGAGCTTCCAGCAGAAGTGGTGGAGGCAGGATCGATTTTAACATTTAAAAGTAAAGTGGATAGGTATATGGACGGGAAGGGAATGGAGGGGTATGGTCTGAGTGCAGGTAGATGGGACTAGTGGAAAATAAATGGTTGGCTCGGACTGGAAGGGCCGAGAAGGCCTGTTTCCGTGCTGTAATTGTTATATGGTTATATGGTTATACGGTTGCTAAAAATGGTTCTTGTGTCGGATGCCAAAGGTTAATGGCTGTGCACTCAACTCCATTCCAAAGAATGAGAGCACATTATCTAGGCTGAGGGCGTGCCCTACTGCAGGGATAGTGATATATAAGTACAGTGGCTTGCAAACGTTTTCATACCCGTTGAACTTTTCCACATTTTGTCACGTTACAACCACAAACGTAAATGTATTTTATTGGGATTATGTGATAGACCAACACAAAGTGGCGCATAATTGTGAAGTGGAAGGAAAATGATACATGGTTTTCACATTTTTTTACAAATAAAAAACTGAAAAGTGTGGCGTGCAAATGTATTCAGCCCCTTTTACTCTGATACCCCTAAATAAAATCCAGTGCAACCAATTGCCTTCAGAAGTCACCTAATTAGTAAATAGAGTCCACTTGTGTTTAATCTAATCTCAGTATAAATACAGCTGTTCTGTGAAGGCCTCAGAGGTTTGTTCGAGAACATTAGTGAACAAACAGCATCATGAAGCCCAAGGAACACACCAGACAGGTCAGGGATAAAGTTGTGGTGAAGTTCAAAGCAGGGTTAGGTTATAAAAAAATATCCCATGCTTTGAACATCTCACGGTGCGCTGTTCAATCCATCATCCGAAAATGGAAAGAGTATGGCACAACTGCAAACCTACCAAGACATGGCCGTCCACCTAAACTGACAGGCCGGGCAAGGAGTGCATTGATCAGAGAAGCAGCCAAGAGGCCCATGGTAACACTGGAGGAGCTGCAGAGATCCGCACCCAGGTGGGATAATCTGTCCATAGGACAACTATTAGTTGTGCACTCCACCAATCGGGCCTTTATGGAAGAGTGGCAAGAAGAAAGCCATTGTTGAAACAAAGCCATAAGAAGTCCCGTTTGCAATTTGCCACAAGCCTTGTGGGGGACAAAGCAAACATGTGGAAGAAGGTGCTCTGGTCTGATGAGATCAAAATTGAAGTTTTTGGCCTAAATGCAAAACGCGATGTGTGGCGGAAAACTAACACTGCACATCACCCTGAACACACCATCCCCACTGTGAAACATGGTGGTGGCAGCATCATGCTGTGGGGATGCTTTTCTTCAGCAGGGACAGGGAAGCTGGTCAGAGTTGATGGGAAGATGGATGGAGCCAAATACAGGGCATCTTGGAAAAAAACCTGTTAGGGTCTGCAAAAGACTTGAGACTGGGGTGGAGGTTCACCTTCCAGCAGGACAACAACCCTAAACATACAGCTAGAGCTACAATGGAATGGTTTAGATCAAAGCATATTCATGTGTTAGAATGGCTCAAAGTCCAGACCTAAATCCAATTGAGAATCTCTGGCAAGACTTGAAAATTGCTGTTCACAGACACTCTCCATCCAATCTGACTGAGCTAGAGCTATTTTGCAAAGAAGAATGGGCAAAAATGTCAGTCTCTCGATGTGCAAAGCTGGTAGAGACATACCCCAAAAGACTTGCAGCTGTAATTGCAGCGAAAGGTGGTTCTACAAAGTATTGACTCAGGGGGGCAGAATACTTTTGCACGCCAAACTTTTCAGTTTTTTATTTGTAATAAAATTTGGAAACCATGTATCATTTTCCTTCCACTTCACAATTATGCACCACTTTGTGTTGGTCTATCACATAAAATCCCAATAAAATACATTTACGTTTGTGGTTGCAACGTGACAAAATGTGGAAAAGTTCAACAGGTATGAAAACTTTTGCAAGCCACTGAAAATCCTTGAATCAAGGCTCCATCTGCTCTCTCAAAAATTCCCAGGGCATGACTGTAAAAAGAGTGGGTTTCCGTCCAATTTCCCTCACTCAATTAAAACTTAACAACTGGCCATGATCACATTGCTGTTTCAGGAACTATGCTGTGCACAAATTGGTTGCCTTCTGCTCTTCCTGCGTTACCAGACTGATGATGCTTCAAATGCACCATTGGATGTAAAGCACTTTGGGATACCATCTTGGATGACTATATTACAGGTCAATATCCATGCAGCACGGAGCCACCTACTACACAAAGAGATTCAGAGAGTGCACAGGTCTCAAAGGTGGTCATAGAGTCATTCCGCACAGAACAGGCCCTTCAGCCAAACATGCCCATGCCCAAACATGACAAAGATGCCCTTCTACCCTAATCCCACCTGTCTGCAATTGGCCCAAATCCCTCTGATCATTTCCTATCCATGTACCTATCCCAATGTCTTTTAAATGTTGGCATAGCATTAGGGATCAAGGAGGAACCTTTCAGGAACCAGAAGTCCCGAACTCGGCCTATCCTACCAATAACCATTGGCTGCTTTAGTCTTCCACATAGTTGGAGAAAGTTCTTCAAATAAATGTTTATTGTGGAGTATTATTCAAGAGAAACACAAGTTGGTAATAGAGTATTTGAAGGGAAACATTCACTTTCAGTCTACGATAGCAATGTAATTACCCCGTTACTATTTAAATATTGACTGGTTGCAATGCCCTTGAATCCAGCCTCCATTGGTGCATAGTGTCTTTGTCAAATCACACAGTGTAGAACCACAGATAAAATCCCTTTCACTATGTGCTGCATTCCACTGAAAATGTGAATCGATCATTGCTCAATATGCTGTGTTTCCTTCGACAACTGTTTTGACGCTTGTACCCACTGAAGGGGTGGCGTGGAGCACTAACACGTGCCATAAGCCTGCGGTACTTTTCCATTAACTTCTGCTCGGTCTTTTCTGTGTCCAGCTGCAGAGATACCGGAGAGCCGTCTATAATGCCTTACTCCTTCATTCCAAGACTTGCCACTGAAACATGATGATTTTAAAAAAAGGGCCATTTACCTATTTGTGTTTATCGCTCCTGAATCACACATTATAACTCTGAAGAGGGCTCGAGTCATCTACACCCCACTCTATATTAGTATTTTGCTCTCAATTCCAATATTGGTAGTTTTTTGAGTCTCTAATTCCACGTCGCCTGAAAGTTTGTGATGAACAAAAGCAGCCAAAGGTTTTTAACCAAGGAAATGCCTGGACTCTAGTAATTCAGTCTTTCCAAAAATCGTCAACTCAGCCTGTGATGATTCTAGTTGAATATTAGGCATTGTACTTCCATAGATTTCGTTTTTAACACGCATTGCGTTGAGGAAGAAAGGCTTTAGCGTTTCCACATTTTTTTCCTCATTCTTCGCATTTCGTGGAGGTCACTTTGCTTAGCAAGACTGGATTCCAAAAAAATGTAAGATTGTTCTGTTCCACACTGAATTTAAGATGAAAGGGGTCGAAATTCCACAGTCTACACTATGGCTAATTTGTCTAAAAATAATTAAATAGTGTTTATTGTTTATCACCATGAGACACCATTACAAAAATATTAGGGAACATCGAGCATAGGTCAGTACAGCACAGCAACAGGCCCTTTAGCCCACAATGTCTGTGCCGAACATGATGCCAAGTTAAAATAATTGCCTCCACTCTGTGTAAAAATACTTGCCCTTTAGTCTTTGACAATTCCACCCTGGAAGATAGGTTCTGTTTAGTCTCGCCATGCCTCTCATAATTGTATATACTTCTTTCAGGTCTCCCATCAACCTCCCATGTTCTAGAAAAAACAATCCAAATTTGCCCAAACTAATCCAGGGAGGATTTTCGTAAACCTCTTCTGCACCCTCTCCAAATCCTCCACACCCTTTCTGTAACTAGAATGTTCACAATACACCAAACACGACCTAAGCAAAGTTTTATAAAGCCGCTACATGATTTCCTAACTCTTATATTCATTGCCCCTATTGATGAAGACAAGCACACCGTAGAGACAAGAAACTCCAGATGCTGGGAGCTTGATCAAAACACAAATAGATGGAGGGCCTCAACGGGACAGACAGCAGTTGAAAAGGGAAAAATAACCAGGCGATGTTTCAGGTGTACTGTGGTAGTGAAGAATTTCGTTTTGCATGCTATCCAGGTAAATCACCCCATATTTGAGTACAATTAATCGATGCGTGCATGCAACAAATAATGCAAAAAGTGAAATGAAACCGAGTGCAGAATATAATGTTACAGAGAAAATGCTGGGTCCACGTGGTAGTTCAAGTTCAAGTGAGTTTATTGTCATGTGTCGCTGATAGGACAATGAAATTCTTGCTTTGCTTCAGCACAACAGAACATAGTAGGCATTGATTACAAAACAGATCAGTGTGTCCATATACCATTAAATGGTAAACTGGGAGATGAGGAATACATTGTTAGCTGAATAGAGCAGTCCATTCAATAGTCTGATAACACTAGGGAAGAAGCTGTTCTGGAATCTTGTGGGAGGTACTTTCATGCATCTTCTGCCCGATGGAGAGGGGAGAAGAGGGTTGTGACTGTGGTGCGAGTGGTCCTTGAAAGGAATGACAACCAAACTAAAAGGAAGATGACATTTTATTTGGAAAGTCCATAAATGTGAAGTATGTTTGATTTATAGCCGACTTTTAGGTAGAACAGAAAACCATAAGCTCTAGTCTGAAAATACACACAAATTAATACATTTCTTTTTTTCCCCCTGAAACTGGCAGCAAATGGGAAAATACCTACCTGCAGAAAATGCTCAAAAGCTGTGAAAATGCAATAACATAAGCGTAACAGAGAAGCAGTTTACTCAGATAATTACCAGACATGTTTAAAAATATTAAAATCCACCCTCAGGCCCATCACCCCATGATTTGTCCCTCAGTAATCCACTACCTACTGTCGTGTGTCTGATATTGGATCTTTCTCCCGGCCAGTCTCCAATTGTTATTTTATTTTTTATTTTTTTTAACTAAATACCTTGTATATTTAATCTGTCCTAAACTGCAAAAGAAAGCAAACATCTATGAAACACAGGTTCAATGATGTTCGTCATTGACCTCAGATTCTTGCGTAACATGTCCCTTTGTATTTTCTACTCCCTGATTACTCCCAAGGCATTAGAAATCTGTCATGCTCAGTTTAATAAAAACGAATAGATCAACACGGCGAGCTTTCCTAAATCCAGGCTGCAATCAGGGAGATCTGATACTGCTGTCAGTTCAGATAATTTCCAGAAATAAAGAAACAAATGACTTTTTATTGTTTAAAAAGTCTGTATGGTTACGTGAAATATCCAGTTGTGCGCCAAACGCATGTATAGTTTCATTTAAAAATATAATTGCAAATTGTAACAAGTGTAAATGGGTCAGTCTTACTAATGCATCCACAAGGATTTAACTTGTAAATCCAGATTACTGGTCTTATCAGGAAAGGTATTAGCGAGTCTGTTGTATATATATATATACATATATATATTGAACAATCTCGAAAGGAAAAGATCACGCACCCTGTGCATTCCTGAGTCATCATCACCTGATTGGATATACTTTAGGTAAGTGGGTTCTTTGCACATACTTTGTGAGGAATGATTCATATTTCCCAAAGCTAGTTTTAGTTGTTTCACTCCAACCTGCCTTCTGTCAATGCCAGATGAACTCAGTGGTCCTTCATTTCTGCTGGAAGGTTTACAGCTACAGGATTTAAGCACAGAACATAACATTAAAATCCTTCCCCAGACACTTCAATGCAGCTTTACGAGAATGCTGCCTCGTCAAAGGGGCTCCCATCGGGATCTGGAATGAAGCCAAACCATTTCTTCCTGTTCAGATGAACGTAAAAAATCTCAAGGGACTATTTTACCCTTGTATTGTAAACTGGAAAAAGGTTATTTGATGACATGGTAGTTGAGGGGTCTTTAGGATGTCGTGATCATAAGAGAAAGTTGTGTAAAGAGTAGGAGCAAATTGGTGCAAGGCTGGGAGTGACTCCAAACCTACCTTAATAATGGAACACTATGGACCACCTCTTGCACTACCATGGAATGGCTATCTAATTGTGTTTTTTGTATTAATGCCTTGCACGGTCTTTTTCTTTTTCATGGTCTTGTTTTGTTATGAATAATATATATTCTCATGTGTTATCTGAGTCTATGTGCCTGTGATCAGCTGCAAGCAAAGTTTTGAATGTACCTACACCACACAACAATAAATTTGACTTTTCAACCCTCCTGGCCGCTCTGTGAAGGAAGTGCCAGTGCGGGAGTGAGTGGGAAGTCGGAATAAATAAAACCATGAAGGTGAGTTGGCTGTAGTAGTTTGGGAATCTGTATTAAAAGATATGTCATTAAATCAGCAATAGTTAACTTTCAAATGAATACAAATTTTACAAGTAATACTTATCTCTCGAGGATTAAAAAAAAGGAAAACTAATCAAAGAAAAAGGCTTAAAAGTGGCGAAAAGCAGTAAGCCTGAGGATTGGGTAAAGAAGACCAAGGCATTGTTAAGGGAAAGTAGAATATAAGATTAACAAGTGAGTATAGTTTAGTTCAGAGATACAGTGTGGAAACAGATCCTTCAGCCGACAGAGTCCGCATCAACTAACAATCACCCATACGCTAGTTTTACCCTTCACACACTAGGGACAATTTACAGATGCCAATTAACCTGCAAACCTCCATGTCCTTGAAGCCAGAGCGTCATAGGGAGAAGTACAAACTCCCTACAGACAGCATCTGCAGTCAGAACCAAACCTGGGTCTCTGGCACTGCAAGGCAGCAACTCTACTGGTGTGCCATTGTGCCGCCCTAACAAAAATTGTAGGTTCCTCTATGGATATGCAAAAAGGAAAAGATTAATGTACAATTAATGCAAGGATTTGGCAGATTGAAACAGGAATTATTTTGGGGAAACATGGAAATGGTGGAAGAATGAAACAAATACTGTATTTTGTGTTTATCTTTATTGAAGACTGCCTGGAAAGAGTGGAGGACCACACTGGAGGACAGGAATAAATCCGAGCACTCATTCAGGGAAATCAATTTGGCAAATGTGGCCCTGACAAATGCAGTGCCTGAAAAAACTGTCTCTCAGCTTTAGCGACCAGGGTTCAATCCTGACCTCCAGCGCTGTCTGTGTGGCATTCCTCAGTAACTGCATAGGTTTAGTCCAGATCCTCTGGTTTCCTCCCACATCCAAAATAATGCAAATTGGCAAGTTGATTGGCCAGTGCTCATGTGCTGGTGAGAGGTAAAATGTGCGATGAGTTGGTGGGTGTGCAGGGGGATAGAAATGGGGTTAGTGCAGGATTTGTGTAAATAGGTTGTGGCATGGACTCTTTGGATTGAATGGCTTGTTTCCATGATGTATGTAATGACACTGTGGTCCTGTGACAACATCCTGACAGCAGTGCTGAAGATGTGATCTGGAAATAGCTGTGCATCCGAACAAGCTAATGCGGCAGCGTGACAACAAAGTCATCGCTGCAACTACATGAGACCACCCAGTTACGTATTGTCCACAAATCACAATAGCAAATGTGGCAATGGTGGAACTGAAGCCCGTGGGAATGAATGAGACAAATACGGTCAAAATTGCTGGCGTTGTACCCAGAACAAGAGAAGATGCTGCGGTTTTGGATGCCGATTATGTGATACTCCAAAAGCTCGCAATGTCCCAGCCTTACATTCTTCAACAATTACCTTTCCCCACCATAAAAGCCAGACAGCGGATGTTTGCATTGGCTTAGATAATTTCCTGCTAACTCAGACTGCCACCTTTTGGCAGTTCCATCGACAACCCTTCAACAAATGAAGCAGAATGGATTCAGCCTGATTTCTTAAGTAGGAGGTTATATCCATACCACACAAGTTCTTGATCACCTCCAAGGAGAAATTGAAACACCTCCCCTTGACATTTAACAACTTTAAGCATCTGCAAATTTTTCTATGCTGGTTCAACAATCTCTAAGGCACAGGCAGCACAACTTTCCAGAACTCCCTGTCTTTCATTTCAGGTTTTGATGAAGAGGAGAGTATAGACCAACAAGACCAGTGCATTCTTTTGAGGCAAGTTACATTAAATGACGATTAGACGGCATCAAACCAGACCTGCAGGACCACATTATGCTTCTTGCAGGCAGAATTTCAGCTCAATAAGGCAATTACCACTCTCATCTCCAGTAAGAGCACAGAAGAACTCAGAAAATTGTGACACGTTCACATTTAATGATAGATTCAAAGATTCTGCCCAAATTCATCACCACTCGAATCGAGTGTGTTGAGCTTGTTAATTCATCCATATCAAGTATGTGCTGTAAGCTGCAAACGTCTCTGAGAGCCATGTACAAATTGGGATTATGAAATACATGAAGGTAAGGGCGGATATAGAAAATAGGTGTAGGAGTAGGCCATTCGGCCCTTCGAGCAAGCATCGCCATTCAATACGATCAAGGCTGATCATCCAAAATCAGTACCCCATTCCTGCTTTTTCCCCCAATGTCCCTTGATTCCGTTAGCCCTAAGAGCTAAAATTAACTCTCTTGAATACATCCAGTGAATTGGCCTCCATTGCCTTCTGTGGAAGAGAATTCCACAGATTCACAACTCTCTTGTAGGGGGCGCCGTCGAGTATGGCTGCCCTGCCAGCAGCTGTTAGTCTTTTCACCATTTTAAATATTTTTTAGTGAGTTAGTGTTTGTTTGGAGGTCTTTTAGTCTTTTATGTGGTGGGTGGGGGGAGGGGAAGGGGGAAACTTTATTTCCTAGTCCCTACCTGGTCGGAGAAGCGGATTTCCTCCGAGCTGCTTCTTCGCCCCCCCCCCCCCCCCCCCCTCGCGGCGTACCATCGGTCTGGAGTGGCGTTTCTTGTCGGGACCGGAGCTTTGGCGGCGGCACAGCGCTGGGACACCAACACAGAGCGGGCGATGCCTTACCGGGTCGCCGTGCGGTAAGCTGCGGAGTGCTTTGACTGCCGATTCCAACATGATGGAGCTGTGGCTGCAGGCGTACAGCTGCGGAGCCTGGAATCCGAGATCGCCAGAGTCGGAGCTCCAATCAGCGCGGCCTGAGGACTTCGGGTGCCGCAGTCTCCAGGGAGGAAGCGGCCGCTCCAGACATTTCAAGGCCGCTGAGGAGAGTTCACCCGACGCCGGAGTTCCAGCTTTCCGGCAAGAGGGCCTGAAAAACATCGGACTGGCTGCGGAGCCCACAAATAGGCCCGACTGCGGGTAAACAGGGGATGGGACTGGACTTTGCTGCCTTCCCCCACAGTGGGAACCATTATGGGGGGATGTTTTTATGTTTATTGTTAAATTCTTTATTATTGTGCCGTATCTTTATTCGTGTGCTGCAATGGCAAGTCAAATATCACTACACCAATTGGTGTATGTGATAATAAATGTCCTTTGTCGTCCTCCTTTGTCCTTGTCCTCTCTGGGTGAAAACATTTTTCCTCATCTCAGTCCCAAATGGTCTACCCCTTACTCTTAAATTGTGACCCCTGGCTCTATACACCCCCAACATCGGGAACATTTCTCCTGCATCTAGCCTGTCCAATCCCTGAAGAAATTTGTATGTTTCTATTGGATCCCCTCTCATCCTTCTAACTTCCAGTGAATACAAGCCCAGTTGACCCATTAATTCATCATATGTCAGTCCCGCCATCCACGGGAAATAACCTGGTAAACCCACAGTGCACTCTCTCAATAGCACAGACGTCCTTCCTCAAATTACGCGACCAAAACTGCACACAAAACTCCAGGCGTGGGTTCACCAGGACACTGTACAACTGCAGTAGGACCTCCTTGCTCCTATAGTCAAATCCTCTCGCTATGGACACATCCCTATGTGGACCAGAATTTGGGGTGAGAATTCCCAGTTAGATACAACTCACTTCAGTGGCCCGGCCCAAATTCATTGATGGAAACAGAAAAATACCTAATTTAACCCAGATGCCCTCTCTTCTCAGTCTTCTTTGTATATTAACTAGAATATTTTGCTGAGCCCATCAGGAAGGAAATTAATATACCGGCCTGCGTACATACACACGTCAAAACCTCCTGTCTTCTCCTTTGACTCAGTATGGGCCCATTTCCTGACTTGTAACCAATTGGCTTCTAGAGTAAGAATGTATTACAGCCATGTTCTTTGGCAGATGGTCTTACTATCCTTTGTCCATTCACTCACTGGTGCAAGATGATGCCAAGAACATGGTTTGGAGGACTCATCATGCACCATGAACTGGGTGGAATTTAAGAGATAAAGAAATCAGAAAAACTGGTTTCCGGCACGTGTTCTATCTTGACCACAGGGAAGGATGCAATCATTAGTTGAGGTCTCGACTTGCTGCATGTGTAGCTCATACTCAGCATTGACTGCACTGCAGCAGTCATCAGAGACCTTTTCCCGATGTTGGGGAAGTCCAGAACAAGGGGTCACAGTTTAAGGATAAGGGGGAAATCGTTTAGGAACGAGATGAGAAAAACAATTTTCACACAGAGTGGTGAATCTCTGGAATTCACTGCCACAGAAGGTAGTTGAGGCCACTGCATTGGTTACATTTAAGAGGGAGTTAGATGAGGCCCTTGTGGCTAAAGGGATCAGGGGGTATGGAGAGAAGGCAGGAACAGGATACTGAGTTGGATGATCAGCCATGATCATATTGAATGGCGGTGCAGGCTCGAAGGGCCGAATGGCCTATTCCTGCACCTATTGTCTATGTTTCTATGTTTTGCAGTTTATCTGCCGTTCCAAAACGAATTGGTTATACAGTACAACTAAAAAAAGGGGATAAAAATTGTACATAATTTGGCACTTTTATGCACTTCTGCTTAGATTCTGGATAATCTAACATCGAATGACATTGGATGCTGAGGGGTTATTTGTCCTCATCTTTATGAAGGATGGGGCTGGTTATGGTGCCACATAATATTCCTTTTAATGAGACCATACCACACAACCCATCTCACATTAAACATATTTAATAGAATATGTCTGATCAATCAGGCAGTGCTTTGTTTAGTTTATTATTGTCAGTGCACTGAGCTACAGTGAAAAGTATTTTGTGTTGTGTGCTATCTAGTCAGTGAAAAGACTATACATGATTACATTGACATCAGAGACTAGAAGAAAATGGTGGCTCCGGTTTCACATTTCCCTCAGTAAAATGCCTCATCAGCTAAGCTTTCCAGCAAGGGCCAAGATCTGGCTATGCTGGTAGAGAGAAGGACCCTGATTAGATATTTTTTGCACATTCAGCGAATCAATGACACTAAATAGTATCCTCATAATGGCTGCATCGCAAAGGAGATAGTCATCCATACTACAATATCTACTATAATATCTTATTGTCCAACAGGTCCAGGATTGCAATGGTATTTGTCAAGGTTCTTCCAAAACAGATGCATTGCACAGGGATCTATGCTGCATGAGCTGCTCTCAGGGATGCACACCGAGGGAAAGGTCAACCAGCACAGTGAGGGGTGGAAGATTGCAACCTTCACGTGGTCCGCCTGTTTTGACTAATGCAATCAACTCGACGTGCACAAACGGAAGATCAAATAGAACAAGTTGTCCAACAACTTTAGGCTATGCACGCCATACGAAAGAAGAAGCACAGTGAAAGGTAAGCTCGGATCCACCAGAAACTCACAGTGCAACATACTGTTCAATATCGAGTACTGCAAACTGACATGCTTTAAGGTCCAGGACTATTGTTCTTGCCATTTACTCCGTGTGTCCTACTAGACCTCCCAAATTGCATTACCTCACACTTGTCTAGATTAAATTCCACTGATTAAAATCTGCCACTGATTTGCCCAGCCTGCCAGCTGATCAATACTCTGTTCTACATTTAAACCAAACTTCTTGGCCATCATGACTTCATACATTTTTTCATTGCCTGCAAACAATTGATCAGCATTCTACATTCAAGTCACTTCCATATACTACAAGTGAAGGTCTTGGCACCAATCGTAACAGTACTCTCTCTACTTGTTACAGATTTAGTCAGAAAAACATCCATTCACCATTGTCCGATGATCACCAAGCAAATTTTGGATCCAATTTGCTGACACATCTTGGATCCTGAAGAAGGGTACCGACACAAAAAGTCTCCTAACCATGTTCTCCAGAGATGTAGCCTGACCCGCTTAGTTGCTCCAGCACTTTGTGTCCTTTTTTTGTAAACTATCATCTGCAGTTCCTTGTACCTACACCTTGGATCCTTTGTGCTTTAGCCTTCTGGAGTAGCCCACCATGAAGGACATTGCTTTAGTCCTTGTAAACATGGCTAGAGCACTGCTTTTTTTTCTCTCCAATTTTCCATAATTTATAATTATCCCTACACAAAACGATGCTGATTCTAACTGAGTTTCTGGCTTTCCAAGTGAACATTGGTCCTGTACCTCAATCTTCTCAATAACGCCCTTACCATTGATGTTGGACTCACATGGATCGGTTTCCAGCTTTATTCCTGTTGCCCTTTTTGGGACAACATTAACTATTCTTCAGACATCTGATACCAGCCGCTCACGAAATATTTTGAGCTCCAGTAATCTATTCCTTGCTTCCCTTCGCATAATTGAGATAGATCTCGTCAGGACCTGAGGATTTATTCAGAACTACCGGCAGAACAGCAACACAATCTGCTTCATTCTAACATAATACAAGGCACAAGTGGAGTATTTTGCAGTCAGTGGTCCTTGAAAGTCTATCCAGTACCATCATAAAAGAAAACACAACTGGCATAAAATACTTTGCACCATTCACCATGCTGTTGCTCCATTAGCATTTAGAACAATACAAACGGGGTTTGATTGGAACCCTGTGCACCAGTGGCACATTGGCAATTGCATGATACACAATCTACAAGATGCACAGAAGACTTATTTACAAGATATCTTCAACTACATCTCCCAAACATATAATGTAATCTCTATTGTGTAGGAAGGAACTGCAGATGCTCGTTTAAACCGAAGATACACTAAAAGCTAGATTAAGTCAGCGGGTTAGCATCTCTGGAGAAAAAAAAAATGACGTTTCGGGTCAAGACCCTTCTTCTGAAGAACGGTCTTGACCCGAAACGTCATATAATCTCTATTACTAGGACAGGGGCACAGTTGTACAGGAACATCGCAACAAGCTCCTTCTATGTGACAAACCATCCTGACTTGGAAACGTATTACTTTTTGTAATTTAATACACGCTTAAAGCCACCAACTTACCAACACTTTGAATGTACTTTCTGCACCTGTAGTTTAAGGTGGAGACACAATCACCTACTCCAATTAAACATGAGCTTCAAATGTTGGCCTTGTTAATAATAGAACTAATTAAAAAATATATATACTCACATTAGTTCTGCTCTAAAAACCAACAGAGCAGCATTTCTCTTTGCACCCCTCAGAGAAACAAAAACAACTTGGCCTTTGTCTAGTGCATCACACAACATAGTTCACTGGAGAAATGAATTTCATTGCCTAGTGATTCACCATTGTGAAACACATTGTGCCGCATAGAGCACTATGCCACTTAGACCAATTAATCAAGGTGTCTTCAAGTTGGCATCAGTAATAGCACCGAGCACCAGAAATAGAAATTAGATAAACCACAGGCAACATCTTTGAAATTAAAGCTGAAATTTAACATATTTAGAAAAAAATAATTGAGTATATGCATAATGTCTAAGGGAGCCAAGTGAAGATTGGATAATACAATCAGTAACAGATCGCTGAGTCCATCAATACACATGTTCAAACATGTCCAGCAGCAAAAAGCAAAACTGTTAAATGAATATTACTTGGAAGTGGAACCAACGCTGAACGTGACTGATCAGATTGAACACAAATGCCTTAAATGCAAAAATATGCCAAGAACAGGGTACAGTCTTGCTGAGCTGCTCTGTAACTCAGTTCTTTGTATCACTGTGTGCTGGACACCAACAGAATTCTCATGCTTTTATGAATGAATTCACTTGCTCCATCCTTCACTTGTTCATTATGGTATCATGCCCTGGAAAAAACTGGATTGGCAAACATTGCATTTCCAGCCTCAACCAACTTTTCTTTGCCAGAAGGATCAGTGTATGTCCAGGCACCAATTATTTCCCCAAAGGTTTTGTTGAAGTAGTAGCTTTGGGGTTTTGATGGCGAATTGGCATCCTTTTGAGGAATAACAATTGGCAAGATATAATTCCAAATTGATGAAGAAATAATCTGGTTCATTAATGGAAGCTTTTCAGAAAAAAATCATATAATTGTTAGAACAAGTTTACATTGTGTTCTCTATATTTTTTGACAGAAATTAGTGTGCAGAAGATATTTGCTTGACTGTTTCCAGGTATGAAATACTTTGGTTATATGAAGAGCCTGAAGAAGCTGGGGTTGTTCCTACTCACTTCCGGAGACTGAAAGTCTCCTTCGTCACTCCTGCAGACTGAATACAGGTGCTCTCCAAACCTTGTATCAACTCTGCTTTTTACTTCACAGACACTAGCAGATTTTCTGAGTTTAGCATCTTCAGTTTTATATCAGAGAAAAGAACTGGATTACTCTCATGAAAAACTAGTGGAAGAGGAAATATACTACCAAGGTAAACTGCTCCTTCAGTGAATTTAATTCACTTTCATTTTAAGGCATCTTTTTAAAAACATTTAAAATGGTCTTGCAATCATCTTCAATTATTTTAATATTAACATGTAGCCTAAATTATTGGTAGACAAAAATGCTGGAGAAACTCAGCGGGTACGGCAGCATCCATTGAGTGAAGGAAATAGGCAACTTTCGACCCGAAACGTTGCCTATTTCCTTAGCTCCGTAGATGCTGCCGCACCCGCTGACTTCCTCCAGCATTTTTATCTATCTTCGATTTTCCAGCATCTGCAGTTCCTTCTTGAACATAACCTAAATTATTAATCCTTATTGGTTTTACTCTGCGACTGAATTCCTTGAACATGTGTCATTTACTACAGCAGGGTTTAATAGTTCGTCATGAACTTACTAAGTTCCATAAAAGATCAAACCTGTAGACTAACTGAGTTCTGTACTCACATACAGGTCATAATTCAAAAAGTTCAATTAAATCTCGTGGCTAAGTACTGACATTTTTTTCGTTGCAAGTTTTCATTCCAAGTTTTCATTTGCAGGACGCTTGTACCATCTAGTGGCCATTATTTAAAGTCCAAATGACCGTGTAAGGTTTAACTTGTAGATAGGCACAAAATGCTGGAGTAACTCAGCAGGACAGGCAGAATCTCTGGAGAGAAGGAATGCGTGACATTTTGGGTCAAGACCCTTCTTCATACTGATGTGGTTTAATCTTGATCATTTCAATTCTTGTAGGTCTTTATTCTGCTAAGAATATCTGTTGATACTTGGCAAGCTGTTCTGAATTCCTTTATTAGTAATAGTGTGAAAATATATCCCCTTTCCTCCCATTAAACTGGAAATGGTGCAATATAGATTTGAGGATGCTACTGGAATTGGAAAATTAGTTACAGAGAGATGAGATATGCTAGGTCTGCTTTTCCTGGACCCAGGGGTCTTGCAGCACAGAGTCTTTGTAGGGTACGTTTAACAATCCCTGTACCAGACATGCACTGGTCCTATCTCCGAACTCGGTTACATTGATGACTGAATCAGTGCTACCTCCTGTATCCATGCAGAATTCATGAACTTCATCAACTGCACCTCCAATTTTCATCCTGCACTCAAATTTGCTTGGACCACCTCCGACACCCCCCTCCCTCCCCTTTCCGGAGTCTCCATCACAGGGAATAAACGATCGGCTGACATCATTGCCAAACCCACCGACTCCCACAGCTATCTCAACTGCACTTCTTCCCACCCTGCTTACTGCAAACGCTATCCTCTACTCCAAATTCCTCCATCTACATCGCATCTGTGCCCAAGATGAGGTGATACAGTACATACCAGGACGTCCAAGATGTCCTCATTCTTTCGGGAACAGGAGTACCCCTCTCCCATCAAAAGAGGCTCTCACTCGTGTCTCCTCGGCACCCTTGCTCCCCCTCTCCCTAGTCCTTACCTTCACCCCATCAGCCGTTGCATACAATGCATAATCCTCTGGAATTTTTGCAACCCCCAATGGGATTCCAACACTAGTCACATCTTGCCATCTCCACCCCTTTTCGTCCTCTACAATTCCCTCATTAACTCATCCCTCCCCATCGAAACCACCCCCTCCCCAGGAACCTTCCCCTGCAACTGCAGAACATGCAACACCTGTCCCTATACCTCCTCCCTTGACTCCGTCCAGGGACCCTGACAGTACTTGCAGGTTAGGCATTGGTTCACTTGCACCTCCTCCAACCTCATCTACTGTATCCGTTGTTCAAGATGTGGCCTCCTATACGTTGGCGAAACCAAACCTAGACTGGGCGATCAATTCGCTGAAAACCTTCGCTCGTCCGCCTGAACCTACCTGATTTCCCAGTTGGTAAAGATTTTCATTCTCCTTCCCGTTCCCATACTGACCTTTCTGTCCTAGGTCTCCGCCATTGTCAGAGCGAGGCTAAACGCAAATTGGAGGAACAGCATCTCATATTTTGCTTGGGCAGTTTACAGCGGTATGAATATTGATTTCTCTAATTTCAAGTAACCACGGCTTTCCTCTTCTCTCTCTCTCTCTCTCTCTCTCTATATATAGCCTTCCCCCACCCAAGTCGCAGCAGCTTCTCATTTTCACCTAACAGCTAATAATGGCCCGTTTCCTTTTTCAACGTTACTTTTTTGCATATCTTTCATTCATTCATTGTTCTTTATCTCTCTACATCTTCTATATCTCTCATTTCCTTTCCCCGTAACTTCAGTCTGAAGAAGGGTGAAGACCCGAAATGTCATTCATTCCTTCTCTCGTGAAGCTGCCCATCCCGCTGATTTACTCCAGCTTTGTGTCTATCTTCGGTTTAAACCAGCAGCTGCAGTTCCTTCCTGCATATGAGACTCTTTGGCCCACTTGCCCCGCTGAAGAAGGTGCCCCATCTACATTAACACAACCTGCCTGCGTTTGGCCCACGTATCATTAAATCTTTCCTATCGATGTCCCAGCCCAAATATCTGTTAAATGTCATTATAGTACCCGTCTCAACTATTTCCTCCGACAGTTCGCTCTATAAACCCACCACCCTCTGTGTGAAAAATGTTGCCGTTTCATTAAATCTTTCCCCTCTCACTTTGAGCCTGTGATTTGGTTCTTGATTCCCTTGCACTGGGTAAAAGTGTCTATGCATTCTAGCTATTCCCCTCATGATCTTGTGTACCTCTAAGATCACCGCCTGTCCTCCTGCACTCCAGGAAATAAAGTCAGTCTACCCAGCCTCTCCCGATAGCTCAACCCCATAAATCCTGACAATATCCTTGAACCTTCTCTACAGTCCTTCCAGCTTCTGAGAGCAGGGTGTCCAAAGTTGAACACATTACTCCAAATGCCGCCTCACAAACATCTTGTACTATTGTAACATAACATCCTAACTTACATACTCGATCTACCTGTGACTCCATCTACTTCCATCTACCTGCGACTCCACTTTCAAGGAACTATGCATGTACACGCACTCCTAGATCCCTCTGCTCTACTACACTCCCCAGGGATCCTGCCCGTCACTGTGAAGGTCCCAAAATACAACATCGCACTTATCTGTATTTAACCCCATTAACCATTCCTCAGTCATTTCCCTAACTGATCAAGATCCTGCTTTAAATTTTCATAGCCAATGTTGCTATCTACAATATCACCCACATTAGTGTTGTCTGTAAACTCACAATCGTACCTTCTACATTTGCATCCAAATTGTTAACATAAACAAGCAATCAGCCCAGCACCAATCCCCGAGGCACACGCAGTCACAGGCTTCCAGTCCAATTAAAAACAACCTTCCATCATTACCCCCTGCTTCCTTTCTTGAAGCCAATTCCCTATAAGGTCAGTTAGGTCTCCCTGGAGGCAATGTGACCTCAAGAGCAGCCGACCATGTGGAACCTTATCAAATGCCTTGCTGAAGTTCATATAGACAATGTCTATGGCTTTGCCCTCGTCAGCCTTTTTCTTCAAAAAACTGATTCGTAAGGTACAATCTCCCATGTACAAAACCAAGCTGACCATCTCTAATCAGACTCTCTATCCAAATGCATATATATCATTATCCCTCAGAATACTTCCCAGTAACTTGCCTACCACAGATATTAGGTTTAATAAGGAACTGCAGATGCTGGAAAATCAAAGGTAGACAAAAATGCTGGAGAAACTCAGCGAGAGAGGCAGCATCTATGGAGCGAAGGAAATGGGCAACGTTTTGGGTCGAGATCCTTCTTCAGACCATTTCAGGTCGAGACCCTTCTTCTGATATTGGTAGTTCTGTTCACTGGTATAGTTCCCTGGGTTTCTTTGCCAATCTTGTTAAATAGAGGCACAATGTTAGCCACCATCTGGTCATCTAGCACTTGGTAGAGACAAGTAACAACACTTGGATATTTACATGGATAGGAAAGTTTAAGCGACAATGACCAGGCACATGCAAGTGCTCATTAGCTCATTCAGGAATCTTGGTTTGCATGGACGTGGGCTAAAGGAATAATTCCGTACTGTAAACTGTCTCAACCCATCCAGCTCATTTGCCACAAAATCAATTATTGCACCTTGCAACCATTTCAATGGCTTAAAACTGAAGAATTTTATTTGTTTTCTAGTCAAAGATAACATATTAATTGATCATAAAGAAATGTGAAAATACCCAAACCTTTTGGAGAAACAAAAATAATATGCATGGATAAGTTGTTAATGTTCTTTAAACTATAAATGTTGAACTTATAAAGACTGGAACTACTAAACAGTAATCTGAATTATAGGTTATAATTACATTTAATATTAGACTTCCCTCAAAAAAGAACTGCATTTCCTTCAATGTTTAATAGAAACATACAAAAGAATATTAACTTTCACACACATCCTCGTTTTCACTCCTTTCCATTCATAAAAAGGAACAGAAACTGGTATAGCAAAATCCATATTTTATTTTTTACTTTACGATCAAAATACATGGTTCGGTTAACAACCTGAAAATCCTGAATTTAAGGTGTTAGGTTAAGTGAAACATAAACATTTTCTAAAACAAAAATTCAAACATTTTTCAGGAAACAACTTTATTTTTCCCAAAAGCTATAAAACTCAAACTAAATGTTGATTGTAATTTAATGTAAAGAATAGCCCAATATACATCACTGCATTTATTTGTTTAGACTGGCATCAGATTATAAAATCTGAATTATATTTATAAAGATTAATAACTTTTGACAATTAATTAAATCGAGGCACCTGATTAGATGGTATAATAAAGATTTACCCAACAAAGAATAAACTCTTTTCAAAAAAGTACCCATCAAAACTTTCTTCCACTGTTGCAGAGCAAAGTGGTCAATTTCCAGGTTATACCTAAGCTTAGTCACAAAGTGTTGAGGGGTAGAACAAGTAGTATTCCATTTCTGGCATTAAGATGGCATTAATCGTGTGTGCATGTGGGTTTCTTAGCACTGCAAGTTACCACATTTTGAAATAATTGATTTAATATTTGGGGGAGATTTGAAAAAAAAACAAACAATTTTTTGGCTGTTCTTATTGATACATGGGAAAGCACATATAATGGATAGAATAAAGAAATGTATGTACACCCGATAATTATATCAATGTTTGCATTTCAAAAAATTAAATCAATAAATGGGAACTGCATATCTATAAGAACTTGGCATCAACTTGCTTAACCTATTCACTGGGATTATAAATCAGTACATTTTCATAATGGCTTCCCCAACCCCATTAACAGTGCACTATACAGTAAAAACAGTAGAACTTGCATCATATTTAACATTAGTTTGTTTAAAGTTGTTAATCTAGGGGAGAAAACCATAATGTATTGGAATTATATACCAAGATCTGAATTAATCTTTGTGGCTTTCAGCATGTCTTCTGATCTTCTAGCAACAATGATACCTTGATAATAGGCATCCTGTGCAATTCTATTAGCTTCAGCCTCCTCTCTGGGCAACTCTATAATTCAATTATGAGCTAGAAAATACGAAACCTTCAAATTCTACAAGTATTCAGAAACATCCACTGAATACAAGATTTTATATCAAAAAAATATTGGCATCTCCCATTTTAAATTACCACACGAGATTTAATTGGAATGTGTGATGTAAAAATTATCTTGCACATCTCAATGTGACGGCATTTGATATTGTACACATACAGATTTATTGACATTTCCTAAGCTGAACATTGGAAAGAAACTGAATGCTTCAATGCCAGAAAGATAAGTAGAACTTATTTACTGTTGGGCACATTGAGATTCAACTGTGGGTTGAGATGACACATGGATGACCGGGTGCATCTTCTGTCGTTTAATTTTATTCGTTCCCTTTGATTCTTCCGATTCTTTATCCAATTTCTTCTCATCTGTTTTTTCTACTTTTATATCACCCTTGGATACCCTACAAAGAAAATATTCAAACAATCTTCCGCTTTATCGGATCGCACAAGATACACATGATAAAGTGAGAAATCTATCCAACACCAAGCAGAAATAATAACTGGTTAAAATGGAGTTCCAGCTTCAATTGTAATTTTAACCATTGACACCAAAATACCCAAAATTGGAAATACGATTGAATAGTTTCAGATTAAATGAAGTAGTCAAGTTTAAAATGTCAAAAAGCTCTGAATAAACATGCGAATGAATCCACAAAAGCATTTAAAGACATTCTTCATAGAAATTAAGCCACAGATTGTCAATGATTTGGAAAAAATATTCAATTTCATAGATCTGCTGTAATTTCATGATTCGACGGAAAGATTATCTGGCATTCACTCCAAACCATTAAGTACAAGTATAAGGAGTTTATTGGCCAAGTATTCACATACAACAAATTTGCCTTGGTGTTCCGCCCACAAGTAACAACATGATGTGTGACAGTTACGAATGACTCAGAAAACACTAAACATTAATAATAATAAAAAACCATTGATCGAGCATGTGAACCAACAAAATACCAGATCAAACATCAAAGGGAGTCTACAGATTTGACTGTTGAGTAGAGCTACTACTCGTGGATAAAAACTGTTTTTATGACTGGCTGTGGCAGCTTTGACAGTCCGGAGTCACCTTCCAGAAGGAAGTGATTCAAAGGGTTTGTGGCCAGGGTGAGAGGGGTCAGAGATGATCTTACCCGCTCGCTTCCTAGCCCTTGCAGTGTACAGTTCATCAATGGAGGGAAGATTGCAGCCAATAACCTCCTCAGCTAATTGGATGATTCGCTGCAGCCTCCAGATGTCGTGCTTGGTGGCAGAGCCAAACCAGACCATGATGGAGAAGATGAAGACAGACTCCACGATGGCCGTGTAGAACTGGACCATCATTGCCTGCGGCAGATTGTGCTTCCTCAGCTGCCATAGGAAGTACATCCTCTGTTGTGCCTTTTTGACTGTGGAGTCAATGGTAGCCCCCCACTTAAGGTCTTGGAGATGATGGTTCCCAGGAACTTAAAAGACTCCACAGATGTGACTGTTGTGTCATTGATGGTGAGTGGGGTGAGGGGAGGGGGAGCTCTCCTAAAGTCTACAATCAATTCCACTGTCTTGAGAGCATTGAGCTCTAGGTTGTTGCGATGACACCAGGACGCCAGCTGTGACACTTCCTGTCTGTATGCAGATTCCTCCCCATCCTGGATCAGTCCAATCAGGGTTGTGTCGTCCGCAAACTTGAGAAGCTTGACAGAGGTGTCTGTGGAGGTGCAGTCATTGGTGTAAAGAGAGTGGAGGAGAGGAGAGCGTACGCAGCCTTGTGGGGCTCCTATGCTGAGCGTTTGCGGGTCCGAGATGTGCTTTCTCAACTTCACATGCTGCTTCCTGTCTGATCCACCGACAGAGGGGTTCAGGCACAGTCAACTCGGAAGGTTTGGAGTGTAGTAGCTCTGGCACAATGGTGTTGAATGCAGAGCTAAAATCAACAAACAGAATCCTCACATAGGTCCACTGGCGGTCCAGGTTCTGGAGGATGAAGTGCAGGCCCAGGTTGATTGCATCATCCACAGATCTATTGGCCTGATATGCAAACTGCATTGGGTCCAGCAGGGGGTTCATGATATTTTTCAGCTTGGCCAGTACAAGCCTTTCAAGTGTCTTCATGACTACAGAGGTCAGTGCAACAGGCCTGTAGTCATTAAGACAAGTGATCTTAGCCTTTTTGGGTACAGGGACAATAGTGGAGACTTTGAAGCAGGCAGGAAGAGTACATGTTTGCGGGAACTGGTTAAAAATGTCTGTTTCGACCAGAGCCAGTTGTTTGGCACAGAGCTTGAGAGTAGAGGAAGAAACATTGTCATGTCCTGGAGATTTCCGGCATTTCTGTCTACTGAAAAGTAAATCTCCTCTATTTTTATTGTTGATGAAGTGATGTTATTCTTCAAGGAGGGTGTGTGTAAAATTGGGTGTGAAGTGGTGATTGTAGAGGGTTGGGTATAGAAGGGCCCGAGGAAAATAGTCCAGTCTATTCATACTGGAGTCTTGCTGTAAGTAGGTGTAAAATGGTGAATGGGAAGGAGAGGGTGCAGGGTCCATTCTTTGTAGACTGGTGTCTGGCTGTGTTGGTTGGGGAGGGGGAGGGGAGTATGTACCAGGGTTACGTTTCTGATTTTCAAACCTGCAGTAAAACTCATTCAGGTCATTAGTCAGCTGACGATTGTCCAGAGAGCGGAGGGGCTTTCCTCTTGTAGCTGGTAATTTCCTGCAAGCCTTTCCAAACTGAAGAAAAGTCACTAGCTGAGAACTTGCTCCTCAACTTCTCAGAGTACCTCTCCTGGGCAGCTCGGATTGCTCTTCCCAGCTTGTACTTGGCCTGCCTGTAGAGGTCTGCATCCCCGCTTCTGCAGCCCTCCTCTTTAGACCGTCAGAGCTGTCAGAGTCTTGCAGTGAACCAGGGCTTGTTGTTGTTGAACCATATCCGGGTCTTAGTTGGAATGCAACTGTCCTCGCAAAAGCTGACATATGATGATACAGTGTCTGTATACTCATCGAGGCTTGTGGTTGATGCAACTGTGGGAGGAGGTGGTCCAGCGCATCCACTCCAGTCGCCAACTGGAGCAAGACCTCAACGTCATGAACATCAAGATCGGGCTACTGGTGAAGAACAGGATCACCTTGCAGGAAGTGGTTTCCAACTGCAAGAAACTGACCAGGAAGAACAAGTAACAGTTGTCGGACCTGATGGTGATCGACAAGCAGAAAGGGTTAAAGGCCCTGAGCAGAGAGAAGCGGGAGAAACTGGCGGCTTACCAACATCTCTTCTACCTCCTGCAGACCAAGTCCATCTACCTGGCCAGGCTGATCTTCCAGATGGCTCAGAACAAGTCGACCAAGTTTATGGAGTCTGTCATCTACTTGCTGTACAACTACGTGTCCAACAAGAGAGAGGGCTACCTGCTCCTGGGTCTGTTCACCACGGCCCTCCGGGAGGAGATTAGGTCGAAGTCCGTGAGATTGTGATCGGAAATCCCATGGTGACCAGATGGGTTGTGAGGTTTTACCGGAATATCCGTGGGCAGAATGCCCTGCAGGAGATCCTGGGCCCGGTGGTCAAAGAAGTTCTGCAGGATAAAACCCTCAGCATCAAAACCGACTCCGTTGACATCTACAAGTGTTGGGTGAACCAGATGGAGAGTCAGACTGGACAGAGAAGTCAATTGCCACACAAGGTAACGACTGACCAAGCCCTGACCCACCCGGAGGTCGAGCGGAGACTCGACATATCCATCCACAACCTGAGAGCTGCCATCGACAAATTCCTCAACGCCATCTTTTCCTCTGTGGACAAGATACTGTATGGAATGAGGTACACGGCAAAAGTGTTGAAGAGCTCACTGCGGGAGAGGTTCCCAGGCGCCACCGAAGAGGAGTTGCTCAAAGTGGTGGGGAACCTGCTGTACTATCGCTACACGAACCCTGCTGTGGTGGCCCCAGACGGCTTCGACATCATGGACGTGACGGTGGGGAGGGTGGTCTCCACACGGACTCCATCGCCAAGCTGCTCCAAATCGCCATCTCCGGTAAAACTCTCGAGGGAGAGAACGCTCAATTCCGCACCATGGCCGACTACTTGTTCTAGTCCCAGCAGAGAATCAGATCATTTTTCCGTGCAGCTTGCAACGTTCCCGAACCGGAGGAGAGGTTTAACGTGGATGAGTATTAGAAGAAAAGTACTATAGCAAAAAACAAAGTGCTGGAATTTGAAGAAGAGTCCCAGCCTAAAACATCATCTGTCCATTCACTCCACAGGTGTCCCTTATGGGCCTGCCCCGCTTCGGCTATTTTTAGGCGCTTGCCAGCGACTGTCATAGTCATAGCAGGTCGCCGATAAACCGGCGACTGGACCTCCCTTCGACATTAAACTTGAAATAGAATCATTACTTTAACAACAACAAAAAAGTCAGCACCGACGACAACCTACGTTAACCTGGCGACAACCACCTATGTTAACCTGGCAACAACTACGACAGCACCTACGTCAGGAGAAGTCAAGCTACGCTCATTGGCGTCAAACCCATTGTTGCCAACTGTCTCCGAATATTTTTCAACATGTAAAAAATCCATCGGTGACCAGAAATATGCTACGACTCTTTGGGCGACTCAGGAGACAACTCACGGCCATACAGGCGGCACCCCGGCGACAGCCAAGCCGCCTAAAAAAACACCTCAGTGGGATAGGCCCATTACTCCACGCATCTGCCAATTAAGCTCCCTCACCTGCATCCACCTATCACTTGCCAGGCTTTGCTCCTCTTTTCCAGCTTTCTTCCCCCTCCTATAATAAGTCTGAAGGGTCCCAACCTGAAACATCACCTGCCCATTCCCTACACAGATGCTGCCTGACATGCCAAGTCCCTCCAGCAGTTTATGTTTTGCTCAAGATTTCAGCACCTGCAGTTCCTTACATCTCCAAGAAAAAATAATAATAACCTTCCACTTTCTATTGCAACACCAAACTCTCCTACACCCACAACACCTACATCTGAACATTAAGATTCAGCTCAATAAACCAGATTCTGCATCCAACCAATGATTCTGTAGAAAACTGCTGACTGAAAAATCAATCCTCCCTTTATTTTCCCTGGATAAAGCACTGAGCGGCAGGTCTTGCCGTTAAAGGCAGCCCCATTCGAGTCGAAAGCTATCTACATAATCTTGACTGTCAAGTGTAAAAGATCTATTCTCATGAAATCACAGCAGTCTACAAAAACATTTTTTGCCCAAGAACATTCACAAAAGCAATACATTTAAAAGTTCAATATAATTTGTATAATGGCTTCACAAGAGCATACATTTCAAGATGCATTAAAAGCCATAATAGGCAATTCTGTCATTCTCACTGATCCTCCAAGCACTATAACAGAATCTCAAACCTAAATTAGTACTGTTGTTCTGGACATTATCATTTCATCATCTAACAGTTGAAAAGCCATATAGTAGTTCAAAACTCAGATGGTTAATATTAACAAGAATTGAACTGTACCAGTGTCACAACAGTGCAGTTTATGTTTCATTAATGGAATAAATTGCAATAGCTACATTTTATTAAAATCTGAAAATTATCTCCAGCTGGCATTAATATTTGGGAATAATGATTGCAAAAATCAATGACTTGCATCACTGATTTTATTTATTCATTTCCCCTCTTCCCCAAACATTTGCCAGCAAGTGCCAGCAATCAAACTAGATTCACACAGGTTGCAAAATTAAAACCAGATTTTTGATGTACAAGACGTCTTTTGTTAGTGTAGGAAGGAACTGCAAATACTGGTTGATACTGTCCTAGGCCACCTCCATTGTCAGAGTGAGGCTAAAAAGCAAATTGGAGGGACAGCATCTCAAATTTCACTTCAGTGAGATGAATATTGCTTACTGCAAGTAACCCCTGCATTCCCTCTCTCTCCCCATCCCTCCCCACCCAAGACGCACCAGTTTCTCGTTCTCACCTAGCAAACAGCTAACAATGGCCTGTTTCCTTTATCATCGTAATTTTTTTTGCATAGCTTTCATTTATTTGTTCTATCTCTCCCTCTGTACATCACCGTCTATATCTCTCGTTCCCCTTTCCCCGGACTAGTCTGAAGAAGGGTCTCGACCCAAAACATCACCCATCCCATTCCCTCTGCTGCCTGTCCCGCTGAGTTGCTCCAGCACTTTGTTAAAGTTACCATTAATCTTAGCTTTCCAACTTTTCAAACTCTAATTACAATGATTAATAAGGCTTTGGTAGTTATTCCTAGCACATAACACTTATTTTAAAGCAAGGCTCTGTCACTCATCTTCCTCAAACATACAACACATTCCCTTTGCTTTCCTGTTCATTCCTTAATTTTTACTTGTCACTTTAGTTTACCAGCGTTTGTATCATTACCTCATCATTATTCTCCCTGCTCTAGCCTACTGAATATCTTAACTTGATTTTCTCACTCTTGCATGAAACCTGCACAAAACAGGCTGTGCAACCCAGCCAGTCAGTGCTTTAATAGGGATTTCATTTTCCCACCACTCATATTCACATTCTCGCACTTTCTGCTTCTGTACAGAATCCTTACATGTCATTTTGTTTCAGTGATTACTCTCATATCCAAGAATAACCTTCTCCTTGGCTTTTCTTATTATGATCCTCTTCCTTCATTCCTGCCTGCCAACAATTCCTCTCAATGCAAACATTCTACTTTTTATCTTCAAAGGAATGTCAATATTTTATCTATTCCAGAAAGTGCAAGGCATAATTCTTACCTCAAAACTTTTCACAATTCATTTTAGCACTTCGCTAAGTTTGCTTTAAACTACATTATATATTGCATCCTAAAAATACGAAACCAATCCCGAGTTCTGTACAGCTATTCAACTAGTCACTAAGGTCATGTCTGATTCTTTGTCTTGTCCATTTTCTGACCTATTCTCACATTTCCCATTAGTCTTTATGTCTATTTAGCTAAGCCACTAATATGCTGAATGACTAAGTGTCTACAGTTTTGTGATGAAGACATGGGGTATCAAATGGACTTGATATTTTGGGATGTCCAAAAAATGTATGTTTTTTGGACAGGGGGGGGGGGGGGGGGGGGGGGGGATTACATGCAACAATTATATTTGGATATTCAAGGGAAGAACCATCAAAGATGCAGAAGAATTTTACCAATTTATCTTCTCATTAGAATATAACTAGGCCATTTGGCCCCTTGAGCCTGATCTATTTGCAACAAAACCATAGACAATCCTACCTCAACATGGTTTTCCTGCCCAATACCCATATCGCTCAATATCTCTAATGGCCAAAAGTCCATCAATCTGTTTTCAAAGAGATTAATGTCATCAAAGGTAAAGAATTCCATTACCCTGTGCATGAAAATGTTCTATTAATTTTGCTGCTAAATGATCTCGAATTTATTCTGAGGTGGTGACCCCTGGGAAAATATGTTCCCAGCATTATCTTTGTCAAATTATCCAAAAATGTTGTAGATTTCTATTAGGCTACTTTGTTTCTTTTGGGTAAGGAGACCAAAACTGTACGTAACACTTCAGGTATGATCTCACCTAAGCGGCATACAAATGTAGCGAGCCATCTTTTCTACTCAAATTGTTGAGTAATAAAGGCCGACCTCCCATTTGTCTTTCTGACTGTCTGTTGTGTCTTTATGTTAGTATTCAGTGCCTCATGCACAAAATTCCCCAGGTCCTTATCAGCATTGGTACTTCCCGAACTCTTACCACAACCTCAAATTTGGCTCCAACACTATGTTATTGCCCACTCACCAACTTGGTGTTTAGAAATAATTAAAATGGCATTTAAATCTAAATGGTCGGGTAATATGGAGGCGTCGAATTGATGACAATTATTCATTAAATACTCAAGAATGCCACCTTGGACACAGTTCTTCTCCTGATCTCTCCTTTCTATTGGAATCTCTAGTTATAAATGTATAACCTCAGTTGGTGAGGAGACAGATTTAGTACCTTTTGTTGCACACATTCAGTTTGCCGTAATGCAAAGCTTCTCTTTCCCTGGACCACACAATAGATTTCAAGCCAAGTATGCACTTTGGAATACTAATGTATAAAAATATTGATAATTTCAAATAATTATGCAACAATATTTAGCAGGTCAAAACATGTTCTGATATATTTCAGAGACAACTATATTTTACGACTGAGTAACATAACCCAGCGGGCCTCATCTACCAAAAGTGGCCTAAAGTGAAGCTAGAAACAAGGCAATAGCTACATAGCGGATGAGAATGTATTATTGGATTACAAAACAAATGTTTCTATCGCAGCATTGTGCACACTAGATCATGTTGCTAACTAACTGGTACAATGCACGTTCATAAGATAGAAAGGCGAAAACCTTGAGCAGAATTTGAAATCACGAAGAGAAAAATGGATAGAGAGAATATATGCAAAAAAGAGAATTTATAGAGCTTTGTCTGATCTCTTTTCAGAATTGTTGCAACGGACAGAACAGAAATATCAGGATACATACAAAACTTCTAGCAGTTCTCATTGTATCCTAGCGATTAAGCGAGAATTTTATTGGGGTAGTCTTTGACGAGCAGAGTTATATTTTGAAGTGGCAGTTTAGCCCGTTGGAGACAGCATGGATCTAAAGAAGTTTAAAAGGTAGGAGAAAAGACAAAAGTACAAGTAAGTTTCCAGTAGGGAAAGAAGAATACACTCAGGAGATATCAATAAAGTGAACAATATCAAAATAATTAACTGTACACAATGCAATGATTCCGTTGCACATCAATGGCGTACTTAGAGACACACTGATAAGCAACAGTATGCATTTGCTAGTCTACCCTTCACAATTTAGTTACTTCCGCACATATAAAATCACCCAATAATTTAAGCAACAAAACAGTGCTCTAAAATTATCAGATAATTTCAAATTACACAAATGTGTTTGCTGTATGAATAGAATATGATCCAAAAATTATGGAGTGCAAGGTCATAAGGTAAGAAATTGTCATGGACGCGGACTTGTTAATACTGTCAACAGATTCTCATTAAAAAATAAATCATTCTTCCTGCAGGTTCCTCATAACGGCAGGTTGTCAAGTGACGTTGCAACAACACGTCAATTGGCTAAATCAAGAACTGTGCTGTCAATCGACTGTGAACTAATTAACAATTATTTTGGAGGATATAGAAATAGCAGGGAATCAATGCAGCTACTCTCAGGGAAAAATGTAAACACAAATGTAAATCCAAACCAATCCATTGTAAACAAAATGCATTAAAACCAATGATTGGGTAAATATTGACAATTTTTCATGACACTGGTTTCAGTCCACTTCTTTACACTTACAGGATTTACAACATTTCCAAAGAAATTACAAAAGGTAAGGCAAGCACACAGAGGGAATGGGAAAGCAAAATAAAATTAGCAGCAATTTAAAAAAAAAAAATCATAATCCACAAAATAAATGTTCCAAATTAACAAGATTATGGTAGCCGAACAATATGCGTTCCAAAACAGCATCAAGAAGGACGCAAGATTAAAAAAAACCAAAAAGAAAAACTGCACGCTACCTAGGTCTGTCTCTTCATTAAAAGATATCTAGTCTTCCATAATTTGGCGAGTCCAAACTTTGGTAAGGCAGTGAAAATAGTGAAAATATAACCAAAGAAGCCAAGAATAAAGCACAGACCATAGTTCATGCAGTAGATGAAGTGTGCAGCAGGCCAGCGAGAAATGGCAGGCAATAGTTGAAATCGAGGCACTGACCTTGGGGAGGGAGTTGGCCTGGAGACTTCGTTGTTCTTCCTTTCAGAAAAAACTTGAACTTCACCTGCTTCTTGCATGATTCGCACCCGCTTGCCTTCTTTAGATGTTGTCTGCTTACTGGTTGGTTCCTGTTTTGTTGTTTCTATGTCCTTAGCAGACAGACCTCCTGAAGGTGGAGCAGAATGAACTTCTGGTTTAAATACTGGAGTCAAAATCTCATTACGTAGCATATTGGTCTGCCTTTTTCTGGTTTCAGTCATTTTATCAGATGAGAGAGTAGCTTCGACAGCAGGAGTGCTACTGGATACAAGTTGAGCTTCATCGAGTACCTCAACTGGAAGTTTCTCCTTCTTGCGAGCTTGCTGCTGATTCTTCACTTCTGGAATTTAAAAATTTGCAAATTAATAAGCTAGCAGCATCACATTTTTCATCTTTAGAATATACAACAAGAAATTCTAAAAACTCTCATCTTATTAGAATTATAAAGTACTACAGTACAAGCATGACATTTAGATCAGCATTGTTCAACATACAGCAATTTAACATCCAAATAGAAAAAAATATACAAAAGAAAATCATTGGAACAATGAGGCTTCACCCATTTAGAACAATAGCATCCTTGAGGGCCTGTGCCACTTAGGCGATTTTTTAGGCGACTACAAGCGACTGCTGCAAAATTTTCAACATGTTGGAAAATTTTCGGCGACAGTGGCGACAATTTTTGCTGTCGTAGGTACTGTCATAGATTCTCATCAGGTGTTGTAGGTGAATTCCATTAAAACTAGTCCCTGGCAGTCGCCTAAGTGGGACAGCTCCTTAAAGGACATGGCATTTAGTAAGGCCCATCTATGCCACCATTCTCTGCAATTCCATACATGTGCATATTATGTTAGATCATTTCATTTGAAAATGGTAATATGATGAAAACAAAATTATAGAGTTAAATGAAACAAAAAAAACACAAATCTAATTGCAGAGAGGAACCAGATTAGAACACCTAAAGATAATATACACATCCTTAAAAAATATTGTTCTCCATTATTCAGTGCAAACAATGTATTGATTTTCACTGAAAGTTTTGTCACCAAATTTTGGATCATTGCACCATTTGGGAACAGAACGAGGTTATTCAGCTCTTCAAACTTATTGCAGTATTAAATTATGAAATGTTTTTGCTTCTATCTCAATACTTAGTATTGTGAACTTAATTTGAATGTGACTGAGTGGAACATATATTCCACTGATCTAAATTTATAGCAGATTTTTCTCTTTGTAGAAATGTATTTTCTTGTATATGTTACAATAACCTTCCAACCTTACTAATTCAAAACAATTTCTAATGCATTTATTAACAAGTTACAAATGTAAGGAAAAAGCTCAACACAGTTAGTTATTAAAGTAAATCATTATATCTTACAAAATTATTTTGTGATTTGACAGGATAGATATGGGGATGATACATAATTTGGCCAGGATATGCAGAATCTGGATTTAGTCTCAGAATGATAGGTAGAGATGAGAATTAATTTCTTCATTAGGAAGGTAATGAATCTATGGAATTCTCTACCCTTTAGGACTGTGGAGTTTCTATCACCAAATATATTCAAGGAAAAAACCTAAATACATGGGTTTGATGCTGGAACAGGACAATGATGTGGAAGATCACTCATGGTCTTGGTGCTTAGTATTCTAACACAATGGGCGATATGATTTATCCTGCTTTTAATTGTGTTATAATAAGCATGTGATGTTAAAGGAAACTTAAAAGATAATGGCTCTGGTAAATAACGCTTATGTTGATTACAAAACACAACAGGAAACATGAATGGTTGTGTTCAAACCAAATATTTAAATTTACATGGGTTCAACTTTTAATCAATTTAAGTTAATAGCTAGCATTATTTATCAATTTAATTGATGCTTGATGCTGATACTATATTAAGCACTAGGGCAAGGAAGTAATTCTATATACTGTGATAGCTCAACTTTAATAATACTTTTAGAATTCTGAAGAACAGCATACTTAGAGAACATGCTATTACTACAAAGCAATCAGAAACGTGTACTGAATTGTTTTATAAAATAGGTAAAAAGTAATATGTTTTTCTATCTGTTTATTGACAAATTTGGGTGTCCACAGGTGTTCATTTGCCATCAGGCTAAATACCTTTAAGACATTTATGGGAATTCAATTGAATCTTGTGCCTTTCTACAATACAGGAGATTAAAGCACTGGTAAGTTTTAAGTTTGAAACCGGCACAATACATCAAATAGAAAAATAGACAAATGGAATTAAATTAAAAAAACAAAAAACAAATTTGCACTAAAAATAGCAGCTTTCTGGATACTGTAAAAGCCCTTACAAATGATTTTCTTGAAATGTAGTCATTGTTGAAAAGTTGGGATCAAAACACCACATTCATGCACAAACAATAATGTGCTAATCATATGACTTGTTTTAGTAACGCGGATGCAAGAGATTGCAAATGCTGGAATCTCAAGTAAAATCCAAATTGCTGGAGGAACTCAAATTGTCAGGCAGCATATGTGGAAGGAAATAGACAACAGTTCGTGTTGGACCCTTCTTCAGACTGGAGACTTAAGAGTCTATTTCCTTTCAAGGATGCTGCCTGATCCACTGAGTTGCTAGGAGACTGCAAGGTGACTTGGATCGGCTGGGTGAGTGGGCAAATGTTTGGCAGATGCAGTATAATGTGGATAAATGTGAGGTTATCCACTTTGGTGGCAAAACCAGGAAAGCAGACTATCTAAATGGTGGCCGATTAGGAAAAGGGGAGATGCAGCGAGACCTGGGTGTCATGGTACATCAGTCATTTAAAGTAGGCATGCAGGTGCAGCAGGCAGTGAAGAAAGCGAATGGTATGTTAGCTTTCATAGCAAAAGGATTTGAGTATA